>JAYKKI010000043.1:10492500-11115000 GCA_039881145.1 Druceiella hillmani
AGAACAATACGCTAAAGTATATTTGTTTCTCCTTCTTTCAAGTCGCAGGTAAGCAACGTATAGAAATGATTTTTGTTTGCCCAGAGATAGTTGGCTTGCCAGTAAATGACACATACTGCTTTTTGTGCCAGAAAATCTTATCCTAATGTTATAAATGTCAAATTGTGTTATTTATTCTTCTTACACGTCGCAATGCAGCTACATATCGACGTAATTTTTTGCACAGTGAGAGTTGGCGGACCTGGAAATGATTACATACTTCATAGCACAAGAAGTCTCATACAATCCCAACTGCTATTAAAAATGCGAAAATGTATATATATATATATATATATATATGTATATATATATATATATATATATATATATATATATATATATACACATACATATATATATATATATATATATATATATATATATATATATATATATATGTATATATATATGTATAATATTTCACTTAGATTAATTTTTTACCCTGACTTAGAAATAGTTCATCCAATTATAATCATATCAACGGTATAGATTTTTTTCGAAATGCGAGTTGAAGAGCATCAGAAACGTTCACAATATTTTTTTTTTCAATAAATATTTTTCTTTTCTCTTTTACTATAGCATCAATCAAAATTGTTTTTTTATTAAATTAAAAACAAGAAAATGAGCATTTTCCCAATTTTTTTATTTCAAATTGAGGTATAATTGTGCGGAATGAATCCTCAAAACTTACCCCTCTTTAGCGATTTTGGCGAGAAATGAGTTAACAAAACCGATTATTGATATAAATGTATGAAACAGATGAAAGTAATTTCCTTGTGATATAAATTAAGATTTGGTCTATTTACATTTTCATTTTCATATCAAAATTATTATACTACATTTTCCCTGAACTTTTCGTAAACTAAATTTATTAAATAGAAATATTATAATGGAAATAATAAAAGTTTCTCGTCAAAAATTTACATCTATCTAATACCATGTGTTGTGAAAAACTTTTCAATAATATTTGTAAAGAAAAGTATTGGTATTCGAATATTTCTTATGCGATTTTGAATTCAACTGCAATGTCCGTGCAGAGTACTATCTATAATACATATTCACCAATAAACACGCTTAGAATTTTCCGGAATTGTTTTACTCCAAAACCAACATAATCGCTTGACAATATTTTACTAAATTCGAACCACTGAATGGAATTTAATAAAATATAACTGTAGACTTAAATTTTGTAAATGATGCCGGTTGAACATTGATCCTAACAAAAACATTATGTTAAAGAGGCGTTAGAATAAAATCCCTCGCGTAGTATAAACGGTGTATAAGTAACTTTAAACATTTCAATTTTTTTTTAAATTAAAAATATATACTATTGCATTGTACAGATTCTATGTACGTTTATCAAAAAAAGAACGTGCTATCCAAAAGCAGCATTCTAGTCAATGGCATATAATCTTTCCAATGACGTTGGCTTTTTAATATAATCAGATATTGTGAAAAATATTTATTCTAATGCAACAGAAATAAATTTATAAGCAGAAACAAATTTACTCAAAAATTTCAATAAAAAAATATTTTTTCTTTTATTAAACATTAACCTTATGAATAATTTTCGTGAAACTCATTTTAACTCCCAGAACTTCCTTAGCAGAATAATTGTAGGTACTTGTATTTAACAAGAATATAACTAATAATAAATTATAAACATATTAAAAAGCAAGGAAGGGTTGACGGTTGCGTTTGAACGGAACAGAAAGTAATTTTGCCAAATTAAGCCGGAATAACGAGCGGTCGTCGCCATGCCGCTCGGAGTTCCGCCATTCAATCCTGAAGAAACAATAATTACGTTTAGCTCGCTGAAAGAATGTGGAGCATTCCGATCAATTCACTTTTCTGAAATTATCTATTTAAGGAAATAGAGCTTACCTTAAGGTTACTGTCGATCACGAAACATCTTCGTTTTTGTTGTACCTCAGCTGAATAAATATTCAATTATCTGATTGTGTAAAGGTTTTAACAATGATCGGTTTTCGCACCAGTATAATTATATAATCATTTTTTTACGATATCTAATTGATATTGTTGTTTGTTATTTATATGAAAAAAAGCCAATTAATGGACGAATGGAATCTACTCTTCATTATGAGTAGATAAAACAGTTAAAGGGGCGTTCAGTTCGTCGGTTAGCCTTCTTTACTTGTATGGATATTATGTTGATTTAATATTGAAACCATGATGAAAAATTAATTGAAAATTAGTACAAACAAACAAATGGGCAGCCTATAAATATATATATATATATATATATATGTGTATATGTATATATATATATATATATATATATATATGTGTATATATATATATATATATATATATATATATATATATATATACACACAGTACTAGGTGTATTTCTTCTTATATAAATGCTACTAGTACGAATTTTCGGAGGTAGCGTGTCCAGTTTTTAAAATTGTACGTGTTCATTAGTGTTGTCTATATCGCTATATCATTTCTACATTTTACATTTTATTTCATCTCTAGTTCACCTAACTTTTCCATGGATTATTCGTTACACTTCTTGCTAAAAAAGATTTTCTTGAGTTGTTTCTAGTCCTTAATGGACAGTGTGTTATAAGTATTTGTTAAAAGCAGTGTGATAAGTATTTATAAATAAATATGCATACAAATTATCTATGATTATTTCATTGTATCTCTTAAATAACTCTGCAAGAAAAATTCCAGGAAGGTATTAAAAGTTTCAGAGTAAATCAATATATTTTGATGCTCTCTATTTACACAGTTTTAATTGTTTTCAATACTTTTTTCATCTATTTATTAAAGTACCAATAATTTGTCTTAATTTCGTTACATTTTTAAAATAAAATAATTCATAATTATGGTCTAAAAATTATGTGAAAATAACCTGCTTTAAATTTGGCGCTTTTCAAAAATATCTGTATTTTTATATTCTTTATGGACGACAATTAAGTCGCTCCGGAACAAAAGTGTTCGTTACTGGATTTTCAATAAAATATTTCTTGCTAAATTTTCTTTTTTTACACTCTTTTGCTTTTAAAAAGTTACTTTCAATTTGACAATATTTTTCATTAATTTTGATCGAAGTCGGTCACTGTTAAACAGAGATTCAATTAAAATGGGTTATAAAATGTTTAATGTATTTAACATGAAAAAATCGGTTTTTGTCTAATTTACACGAAGGGTTTATTTAATTTAATATTAACATGGGTAAGGAAATTTTATTTTTAATTCAAATATTGGTTAAACTTTCCCTTAAATTAGTATCAGTTGGTCCATAATAACGCCTTTTATTTTGTAGAAATAACATATTTATAGTGCCAAACACGAAAAAAAGCAAAACTTTTATAAAATTCCTCTGTTCATTTATCAAGCATATTTTCCAGAAATAGTTCAATTTGAAAACTTTAAATTTGGCATAGTTATAAAGCATATTGACTCGCATATCTTCAAAAATATATAGATGTATGGAAATTTTAGGGGCAAAATGAATTTAAAATAATTTGTATTTATGCTGTGTCAAGTGGGGCATCATTTGGAGATTTTAATAACAGGGATCTCAAAAATACTTTTTTATAATTTTAAATACCTAATATATCTCCACAAAAATGTTAAAAAACATTCGAAGAAATACATTGTCCCCCACCTATGTCCGAAACTGCTAAACCTAAAATTACAAAAATAACAGAAATTCCAGAAACTTGGTTACAGTTTATGGAAAAACAATAGCGATGATAGATAAGTAAAGTTCTGGAGAAATATACGATATTTTTATATTCAAGAATTATTATCTAGTAAAAAATAATATTTTTTTATAATATTATTTATATACAAAAAAAAGTTGAATAAACATAGTTTTTAATCTTGAATTAAAATGTTGAAATGTTTGAAATGTTAGATATATCCAAGTCACAATTAAATGAAACTACGTGATGTAGTATTATTTCAACTTTCTTTAAGTTCTTTACCACAATCTAGGTTTCGTTGTATTACAAAATCTTCAGGTGGGCTATTAGCAAATATAATAGCCCACCTGAAGATGTTGTAATACAACGAAACCTAGGTCGTAGTAAAGAACTTAAAGAAAGTAGAAATAATACTACATCACGTAGTTTCATTTAATTGTGAATATTGAATTTCTACAAAATTAACGCCAAATATATTCAATATATCCAAGTGTTAACAGGGTCCTCTTAGTACGAGTTTTAGGCTTTTTAACTGATTTTTTTATCTCAGCTTCTTTTCATTTTGTTTCTTCTTTTGCATAAATGAGGGCACTAACTTTCGGAGTGGCGGATGAACACTAAATAATGAATTATGTACACGATTTTTTATTCATTTATAATATATTTGTATGATGCCTTTTTAAAGTACATTTGTATAATTTTCACAAAGAACAAGATTCCGAGGATTTCAAACGGTAGGATACGGCATAACATAGCTTAGAAAAGCCTAGCCTAACCTAATATACTCTAACCTAATCTAATATAACCTAACCTTACCTAATATAACATGACCTGACATAATCTAAACTAACATCACATAACTTAACCTAACCAAACTTAACATGCCATAATCTAAAATACCCTGACATAATATAATCTAGCTCAATCTTACCTAACCCAACATAACCGAACCTAACCTAAACCAGCATAACATAATTTAACCTAGCCCAGCATAATCTGATATAACCAAAACTAAAGTAACGTAACTTAACCTAACCTCGCCCAACCTAACTAATTATAAAATAATATAACAGCTTAACCTAACTTAACGTAACGCAACGTTATGTAATGTTATGTAACGTAATCTAACATAATCCTATTCTAACCGACCCGACCCGATCTAAAGGAACCGGACTTGAACTAACCTAACCTGTCCTAACCTAATCTATCCCAACCTAACCTATCCTAACTTAATCTAACCTGACCTATCCTGACCTCATATAACATAATATATCCTGAAGACAATAGAATTTATATCGTATAATCGCGTGTATACTTACTGGAATAGAATTGTTGAGTCAAAATATGAGACGTACTAGCTTAGATGTACTACTATGTACAAGTAATAAATTACAAGTTAATGACCTGCGATAAATTTAATTTTAGTGTAACAGCACAGAATACTACGTACGTTAATTAAGGGATATCATATATACACACATCTACACATCTAAACTGTAAATTGTTTATTTATTACTATTAATATGTTTGAAAATATTTGTTTATCAGTTGTCGATAAATTTAACAGGTTTATCATGAGAGTTTGTTACGATAGAGGGTAGAGAACTATGATTGGTAACCAACTTATTTTAAATTTTGTTTCAAAAGTATATAGTACAAAATTTTTCAATCAAGCTTGAATCTTGCTCAACCTTATCTCATGGTATCTGCAACGCATTTCCTACACTCTAATCTTGCAACGGGTTTAATAGCTTTATTTAGATAAAATATTTAATATCCTTGTAAAAAAATTATTTTGTTAATCGAGTTATCTATCTTGCCTTTAAGTGTATGTATAAAAAAGATTTGAAAAGTTTTTTTTTATTTATGTAGTATAAAGAATTTTAATTTGAATGTTTGTTGAACTGAAATTTTGCAAATAGTTTTAAACGGGCGGGTAATAAAAACAATTTTTTTTTAAATAAAATTACACCAACTTCTTTATCAAAGTTATGTAATCGAACGGTTTATATCATAAGTATGTTTATGATGTACACTTTCAATTTATTGAGGTATGTACTACCATGCCAGTTTCTACTGAAACACTACTCTAAACTAAGATGACAATATATAATTGGTATAATATTTCTCAGATGACAACATTATAATTGGTATATTATTTCGAAGCAATAATTTATTTTACTGGGAACTAAGTATTTTTTTTTCACGGAGGTTGTACTTATAGTAATAAAATATTTAATACAGTTGTGATTATAAAAAAATATTTAAAATGAGAACGATGCTTTATTTCTCAGTTACCGTCTCAAATTCAAAAATTATTACTGTCGAAATTACAAGACGAAAATATAGATTATTTTCGTCTTGTAATTTCGACAGGTATCAGAAGCAGAATTTCTTCTATACTAATGAACCAACCTCTTTATGTAAGAGTATATTCAATTATTTACAATTTAACTAATTGTTCCAAAAAAAATATGTATATATATATATATATATATATATATATGTATATATATATGTATATCTATATGTATATCTATATGCACATATACATATTCAACCAAAAGCACTGTAAATTTAAATATGTTTTCTGTTTTTAAGGACTGCGACAGCTTGTAATCGCAAAAGTAAAAAGAAAAACGGAAAAACAACTAAACTATATTATTGTTATTACATTAATTAATGACTAAATGGTACGCACAAATTTCAAAAAAATATTACAAACTGTCAATAATAAACGAAAGAGCTTCACTCTTTCGCTTATTTTTAACAATTGAACAATGAATCATAAAAAGAAGAATTATTTCATATGACTATAGAATAATCAATTGATGACGCGCGTCGGGTATTAAAGTATGCGAAATATTCCGCAGTATAGTTGTGTAAGTAACTAAGTAGGATTAAGTGAATATGGCATAAGTCACAAATTTTACATACTTTGTGCATTGGCTTAATCTTAACCTTGACGTTGTATTAGATAGTCGTTTAGTAAACACATCAGGAAAAAATAATTTGTATTAAGTTTTATTCCTATAAGTACGACTTTATAACTATATTCCACTGAGTACGCCCTGCTTCTACAGGATGTCAAAAGTCATCTGCCGGCGGATTTTATCATTTGCATAACTGAAGCTAACAAAAAACTTCGCTTAAAGATAACTCGTCGTGATCTCGCAAATCCCACGCGATGAGGCTGCGCTGAGCCGCGATAAAGTGTGAGTGTCAGGCTTTGAGTGAATGACAGATTTACTTTTTACCTACAGAAGGCTTAAGTAGTTTAATAATGATGGTTATGATTTTTAGTGCATAAGCACTAAAAATCCAACAAAAATCAAATTTTTGGCAATGTGGATCTTTAATAATGTTCATTTTTAATTTATTTATTACTTTCATAGTGGAAGAAATTATTAACATAGTATCACATATTACAAAGTGCATTGGGATATTAAATATTCTATTTCATAAAACGATAGAAACGTTCCAAATTACAATGAGCTAAATATATTCCCATATAAAGAAGCTTTCCGATCCGTACTAAGTTATATTTTTGTACTGCTTTATTTTAAATCAATGTATACATACAAACACGCGTATATATACACATGCTTGTGTGACATATAAATGCGCACTTAGATTTTCGAAATTTTAAAATAAGAAACCGTCCACAGGTAGGATATGCATCGACGGGTCTAACAATCTACCTATGGCAAATGCCTGTTTACATCTACAATTATCAATGAAATAATTAAATTGTCTGTAACTTTTGTGGTATTGTATTCTATTTAATAACGTAACTTTTTACTAGTGCAACCAATTGTAATAAAATTTTACCATCTGAGCGTGAACTCTCGTAACATTTAATCACAGTTTTGTGATAAATTGTCGTTAGTCTATTTTATATTCCTTATTTTTTGGTTGGAAATAAAAAATAAGGGTGTAATTTAAATATTGTTGCAAATATAATGTTCTTACAATTTTGGCACTTGGAATGGCTAAGTAGTTTAGGGAGCATGAAATCGAATTAACGGTATAAAAAGAAAGAAGCCCTGCGCTCTGCCGTAGCAGCAGTAGCTGACATTTTGCCACAATAGTTTATTATACACTTTACCTTCAGGTTTCGCTTATTTTCACGCCATTGTCCCTAACAGGGCGATTTTATTTAATTTCTGTAAACATAAATTATGTTCCAGAAAAATAGTAACATTGCCGGGTTACCTTCATACCCATTGATACAGTAAATATGCATGGAAAATTTCACGAAGATCAGTAATTCAAGCTTGAAATTAAGCACAAATAAACTAACAAAAACATTTATAATATTACTTCGGATTCGGATTATCCGATGAAGGCTCTCTCTTAAGGATGTATACGTTTTATGCTGTTACCCGTAAAATATTTTTTTATACATTACAAATTTACTTGCTAAAGAATAACTACAAACTTTAAATGAATGTCGCAAAATTGAAAGAATCATATTAAATTTATCTTTCCATTTGTAATCTTATCTGATTACATCAGGGCCATGTTGAGGAATAGTATTTACTCATATTTACAAACAGTTTAATTCCAAAACCTAATGGATAATTCATAAAGGAACAAAAACAAATACAAAGTAATCTTGTTTTAAAAAAAATTCCTCTCCAATACATACCCTCATGTTGTTTATAATGTATATGTATACGCATGTAAGTGCGGCGCGTGATCTTATGATATTTATAACAAATGTGCAAATTAAAAAAATTAGCGATATAACCCTTTTCTTATTTATTCTCACTCATAAAAATATATGTAAAAAATGATACATAAAAAAAAACAATTTAATTGTTCTCGATCTTGGTACAAGTGATGCTATTAAATGTACAGTAAAGAAACATCTATCAAATTTGTAGAAGTTTTTTAAAATAGAAAATATAATATTTAAACCAAAATATAGACAAAAATTATTAGATTGGTGATTTTTTTTTCAAATGAATAAATGTCAGATATTTCGGAATTTAAGATGTCTGTATTTTAGGGACTAATGATTGTGACTTTGAAATCGTTTGTGGCGTTCCGTCTCTGAACAACTGTGCACGGCTGTATACACAGCAGCTGCGTAGGGAGTATTTAAAGGCGTTTTTAGGACGTGCTATACTATTCTGCCCTTTTTGTTGTTGTATTATTATTTTTTATAAGGATTTGAAAAAGGACAAAGTTAGAATTTGCCTAAAAGTGATAAATACATCGTAATGAGCATATGTTAGTGCAGAAATGAAGGGAATAAAACTTTTTTATTAATTTTAGTGTGTTTTGCAATTAAAAAATAGGTTTTTTTGCAAACCTTAAAAATATTTTAGAATCTGAGCAGACAGAACATTTACGATATTTTATAATACAGATCAATGCAGTAATTTGAAAGTTTAATATTCATGTTTTTGGGAAACTATTCAAATAAAATAAGATTTATTTTTATGGCAATGTATTTTGAACATCAATTATACCAGATATAAATCAAATTTCATAAAATGGAATATATTACTGTCTACGTTAGCAACAGAAAAATGGTTGGCAATTTGATGATGTGTCAAAAGCTTCATGAGGCAGAAGCACGCAAAAAGCCTGGTAGATTCATTTTATTTTTATTTTTTTTTAATCTCCCCTTAATTTAACGTTACCACATCTGGAAACGCAATATTAGTCTTAGTAAAGTGGCGTTCCAAGAACATTGCTCTTAGACTATAAATAACTGAAATTGCAATGGTAGATTTTTAGAAAATAATTTACCTACAACATTAACAATCTGTCTATTTTAGTACGATGATGGAACAGTTATGCTGAATATACGGCTTCAAAAGTTTCGTGTTAATATATATATGACGTGTGTCTGCGCGAAGTTGGCTGAAACATTGTTGTGTGTCTAGATATGTCTACAAATCCCCTGTTTATCATAACCGAACACCAAACTGAAGCTTTACATAATTAAAAAACTATAGGATCATACAAATAGATTTTCTTTAATGTTATTGATATATTCCTTCCCTGACGATTAATACATTCAGATATTATTTTCATAAAAAAATAAATGGTTTCCAGGTAAATATATAAAAAATATGCGTTAGTAGATATTTTAATTGCCAAATCTATCTAATATATTAGTTCAATCGTATTTCGTCTAGTACAAACTTTAATTATGCTACTCCGCGAGCTTACTAAAATGTTTAAAGAACCATTTGATGATGTGAAGTATACATTTATTTATTGTCTGTGTCATTAGTTTGGTTCCTTCTTGCTGTTGTTTATCCCTATTTATATGTTTCATAATCTTTTAATTTAACTTTTTTTCGTTTGTGTTTACGTCATCTTTCCTCTTTGTCTTTTTTTTTCACGCTTCTTCTTCGGCACTCAATAGTGCTCAGGCATGGACAATGCTGGAAGAAACAGAGAGTAAAAGAAAGCACGCATATAAGCATATAGGTACACTCGTACTACTTTTTATATTGTAATGACTACTTTTGAGCGCTAATGACAAGTCCGTATAAAATAACGTTATTGTTTATAGTGTGTAATTTATTCTGTTTAGGAAATCGTAAGCAATAAAACGGTAAGAAATTAAATAGAATTGGATAAATTTTCTAGAATATATCAGACAAAATGGCAAAGAGTCTAACTCTTTTTATAACATCTATGTATTAAGTGTAAATGTTGATTTTGACTACTTTAACACTCTATGACCGGTCATCCCTCTTTATTGCACAAATCTTTGGTATTTATTATCTTCAATAAAGTTTTAAAGCAGAATGACCGCAGAATGATTGTTATGGATAGATATAGGAAGAAATGGAATCCTTCTTCTCTAATTTGTATGTTAATAAAAAACTATAAACTTCTTATTATTGTCAAATTCTGCTATTTTTTATTAAACGGACCAGTATACAATGGATTTGACAGTTCAACATTAAATGAAGCCCCATATGCCATACGATGTTCCTCAACGATACACCAAAAATCAATCAATAGAATTAAATAGTTTAGTTACAGGAATAGCTAGAAAAAGCTTTAAGTGGTTTGTAGTTTCAAACACGACGTATATAATTTCAAACACGCCGCGCTGTTTTGCTACCGGTACCCACAAACACAACAACCGCGCCGTCGCCGCGCCGCACTGCGCGTCCGTCGTAACATAAATATTGGAAATGGTGTTTACGTTTTGTTCCTATTAAAATGATATTTAATTTGTTTGAAAAAATTGTTTCCTATTCTTGGCGTAATTATTTATTTCACCATTATAATGTATTTATGACATCTAGTAGTGACCGCGTTTAATGTCGGACGGTCAAATCCACGTCCAACAAAGAATTGAATATAAACTTTAATAAGTTTAATTATATATATATATATATATATATATATATGTGTGTGTGTGTTAATATATATACTATATATATATATATATATATATATACATAGGTATTTATACGAGTAACTGCTGTATTGTATTCTTAGTAAGAAACATCTAGTTGTTTTACAATTACTAATATTTATCCATATTTTTGGAAATATTGTCTTATCACAAATTTGACAATTACTTGACCTCTTCGTTCTTATTGTTCACAAGGAAACTTCCAGGTAGGGTGACCAGCAACTTTAATCGAAAATTTTAATTTTCTTAATTGGCAATTTTAATTTTATTGCAATGATTTAAATTGAAAATTCTAATCAAAATATATTTATAATTTCCATTTGAAATACATAGAATTTTATACGTTTTTTAAACCTACAACCGTGACCGAAAAATTAGAAGAGGAGGCACATAGCAAGTCATTTTGAGGCTTAACATTTCGTAAATGAATCTTAAAACAAAAAAATTGTAAATAAAATTTCAATTCTTTTTTAAAGCCCTATCCCATAGAGAAGGGATTCACAAAGCAAGTAAGGAAAGGATATGTATGGGATACGTTCTGTGGGTTAAAAAAACTTTTTCAACAACAGAAAATTACTTGTCATTAACATGCCCTGCTCTATAATTAGTAAAGCAACCACCAAAAGCTTGAAAGCTGACTGGTCTACTGCTACTAAATCCAATAAAAAATGTTGATTGAGTGTCTTCCCATTTTATCCTTTGACTCAACCACAAAGACAACGTTGTTTCCACTTTTACTATGGTTACCTTCGACAAGTTTAGATGTTTTGAAAATGTGAACATTATGGAACTGCCTTCAATTTATTCATTTTTCTCACTAAACGCGGTATCATTAAATGGTGTCATTTTGATTTCTACCCACATAGGTATAAATTTTAAAAATTCTATATGAATTAAATTATAATATGAAATTGTGCGACATAAACAACCACACTTACATACTTTCCACTATTTATCTCAAGAGCAAGTCACTGCGAATGCATTGGCCATAACAACAATACCGAATTTCTCCCTATGTACACAGAGAGTTAGTCTCGAAAATTTTAACCGCCAATAACGAAACTGCGAATAATGCATGAGAATGGGTTAAACTTTTATAATGGTTTAAAAAACACAAGGTTTCGTTTTACATAAATTAAATTATTTCTAGTATTCGACGAAAAATACTAACTTCCGTTCAAATCTGTCCAACAGTTTTTCTGTGATTGAGTATCAAACATCCAAATACAATTTTGTTATTATTAGCAGTTATACCACGTAGACAAAACATCAGGTCGACGTATTACTCCCTTCGTGGACTATATTTATATTTGAGATAACAATTTGTTACTTATTTGCAGGTTTATTGTGACACAGACCAACCTTGTCATTTATTATATGAATATCACTGGAACTGACTCTAAATCAGAAAACACCACACTTTTTTCCCTTGTAGACCCTGACTACAGACCGACCTATTTTTTTTACCTTTGAACACCGAGGTGGGGGGGTGCTCCTACCTGTTTACCTAATAATAATTTTTTTTAAATATCAAACAGGTGCAAAGACAAAAAACAACAAGTAATAAACACCAACATAGACATTAGGAACACAGTCAGGAACAAACTAGATGAATTTAAAATAAAAATCCGATACGACATATTTTAACAATAATTAAATTAATACTAAAATAAACATTTTACTAAATTATAGAAACGTCAATATATGATATTACCATGTAAATTTAAGATATGTACAAAAGTACCGTCAAATGTATTGCCGGAGGAAATAACAAATAATAATAACATAATAAATATTAAATGTGAAATAATAATATATATTATTTATAACAATAATAACACAAATTTGAAAATTCACGGTAATAATACCAATGATAATAATGGAAATAAAAATAATAATAATTCTAAAATATTTATTTATCGGTTAGCAATTCGTACACTTTACTTAACAATAAGCTTTTTCTGTAAGCATATTATTCAGTTAAAGACAGTTTATTGAACAATTTTTTGCAATACTGCAGATACAACTTTTTGAAACCCTCGACTGTTGATGCTTATGTTTCTAATGTCATATAATAAACTCTCTTTCATCTTAGCGGATCATGATTAAAACGAGAGTTTTCAGAATTATCTTGATATTTATTCTGAATAATAATGAAAAAAGGGGAGAAAGTTTACCAACCTTGTCCCATGTCAACACTCAAACACTCAAACTCTCTGAAAGGTAACAATGATTTCCATTTTGAGACCTATCGGATCGGATGGAATTCGGAACGGGACACACGGGATTTTGACTATTTTGTTTCGTTCACACGCAGTCGCCGACTCGCTTCACTGTCAATATTCCTTCAATTTATTCAGAATATGATACCAGGCATATTGTCACGGAATACCAAAATAATTGTCGCTAATTGAGCTCGACGACAGGTGCGTGAATTATTAAGATTTCGTGAAGGACCTAAGCATGACCTGGATGAGATTATTAATATTTAAGCACAAAAGCGTCGTAGCGTGGAATGTTGGGAGGACAGGAGAGGAAGCCGAAGTAATAAATATGGAATGAGACGCCTTTTTGATGCTTTCCGGCCGCAGCTATGCGCATTTTGAAATCATGGACTTCCGTTTTTTAATTTCGAGTTAATAAGATTATCCGATGTTGTAATCGTTATAAGTGAAAACTAAATAATACGATATAAAATGTACAAAATAGTTTCATTTTAAATTTATGTCACCGAAAATTCCTTTTATTTCAATTTCTTGAAATTAAATGAATTTTCAAATGAAGTGATAATTAATGATCCGCAACAAATACAAAGAAACACTCCTGCCCTCCCAATATGGAAGATTTACACAATAAGGAGCCATTTGTTTCGTCAGGTTTTTTTATGTTAGAAGTTTGATTTGCTTAAGACATATTATGTGACCCATAGATTTTGGTTATGATACATATTCACTTAATTTCTAGATAACTGTCTAACTGTTAAATGAGAAGTTTTCTTGGCTAAGGATCAATGAATACTAGACTACAGTAATGGGTGACATTACCGTAGTCTAATATTCGTTCTTTGTAATCATAATAGTCAATGGTAAATTATGTAAGAGCCATGACTACGCTGCCGTAGTTTATCTTTTTCCTTTTCTACTCGTGGACATCAAGAGTTGCAGTGACTATTTGCCCGGATTCCTTATCAAAGAATATCTCAAAAATCACCTCGATTTTAATTCGACAGGCTAGGAACTCATTAGTCAAAGTTCGAAAACAGTTCAACAATTAAAATGAAAATACCATAATCTGCAAACATGAATTTATCAAACTACGAACAACGACATGATAGCAAAGGTAAGAAACTTCATATAATCCTTTGATATTAATTGAAAAGTTAACTGGCAGTATAATTTGTTTTCCAAACTATAGAATCGAGTAGAAAAAAGCTCAAACTATGGCATGGTGTAGAATATTATTCTCAAAATAAAATGGAACCTTTGGAAAGAATTATGGAATCGTGTTAAAAAAAGTGACACTATAGATTCGAGGGATAATCTAAAGGTAAGTATTAGAGTAATTTTACTTTAAAATTCGAAAAAACAAATATACTGAAAAATGGTGGTGTTCTTGTATTAGCAACTGTACATAAGAATAAATTGGAAAATAGCATTGCATGAGATGGATAAAGTGCAATGAAAACAATACAAATGACATTATTATATGTGAAGTAACTCTGTAAGGAATAAAATGATTAATACTGTGAAACATAGACATTTTGTATCATTAAAATGTTACACGCATCGATAACAGAGACAGTAGGTTTATATATATAAATAAAAAGAGATATGAGATGTATATATTACACGGTCCGAGGGATTATAATGTAAACAAAATATGGTATTTAAATTGTACAAATTACTTTACAGATGAAAGCAAACAATTTAGACATTAGAATACAAAGTTTGGATAAGTATTAAACAAGTTTGGCTTTAATAAAAATAAAGCTGAATCCCATGTAACATTGAAGTACGGCTCACCTGAGAATACAGGTAAGCTTTGAGATCACTAATTTATGCTGCGACTGTGAGTAAATCTGATATCAAATTCTCTGTAAGTTAAATAAGTAAATGACTACAAGGTTACAATGATTTTTTTCTGAAACACAATGAAAAAAAATACTGAGGAATTTTAAATAACCTGAAATAACTAAAAAACCAAGGAATTCTAATTGTACTATTTGCATGACGCATAACTTACAAATGACATTGACACCGACACCCAATAACTGGATACACATACCTTAAGAAGGGAACCGCTATCACCTGGCAATGTGTGGCCCTTTTTACTATCGAAACAGGAGCTAATGACTTGCTATTCGGTCACCAATGAGGCGGTATGGTGGAAATAGTTATTGTGTGATCTAAGTAAATTTAATCAAAGCTTGTATTTAAACATTGACACCCAACGTACCATAAGTGTAATTAAAAGCGGTGAGTTTCACAAAAGATCTAAACGTATAGACATTAGGTGCAAGTTTGTAACAGAAAAATTTAATGACAATATGACAGCTGTAAATCTTGTACATAGGAACTTAAAAGAGTTGCAGTGGTAGTTTACCCGGACTCCCCGCCAATGAATATCTCATGAACCACCCATGCGCTTTTACCTACTCGATATTAATTCAACAAGGATAAAATCGTCGTTAATTGGACATAATTCGAAAGAAGGATGGGCAATACTTTCGATGCTTGATGGTAGCATTTTTAAGAGTGTTATTATTAATCGCTACCGTTTAATTTTTACAATGATGGAATTTTCTTTAACTACCAAGTAAGATATTGTAATTTTATGAAGTAAATATTTTCACAATAAACGGTTTATCAAAACATATCAAAAATAGAAATTCAAAACATATCAAAAATAAAATCAGATCAATTCATTCCCACGCAAAATAAATGAAAATCATATTATTATAATGATATAATTTCTTTTAATTTCCTATTTAGATGTCAGGAATAGAGTTGTAACGATTAAATGAAGTCAAAAGAGGAATATAACTTATTGCTATCTCAGAAATCTTTCTGACTTTACCGCATAACTGGATATAATTAGGTATTGTAAACGAAGCATAGCTTTACTTTTGATCTCTTGACAGTGTTAAACGTTTTTTAATATAAAAAATTTCATGAACTATCTGTATAATGCTATTTAAAAGTCCATACGTAATTGATCAGTTTTAGAACTGACAGATCCAATAGAGATTGGTGTAAATGACATTTTAGATCTGTGGGTCACAGGTCTGCAAATTTTAACTTTTATTTTCCCATTTTAGGTTTGATAGCTAACCTTAAGGTGCGCTAATTACGAATACGTATTTAGATTTTCCCCATCACTGTCAGTTTTTTGAGAAAGCCCTATGTATGAAATCGCAAAAAAGACCAATTTTACTATGTTGAAAATGTATATTACAATAAAAAACAATTATGTGACTGCGAGAGTCTGATATGGAAGTCATACTTCAGGATGAATCTTCATCAAATCAAAGCGGATATTCACCAAGGATAAATATGAAAATTCCGACATCTTTTATCATAACACTGAGACTAAAGAAATGATAAACACGTTTCAAAACAATTGGAAGAAAGAGCTATCTATAGCAAAATGATGGTTCACCCAACTTCGCACCCTTAAAATGTAAAAACAAAATGAAGTCAGCTATATCCGAGAAGATATCCAGAATGTGTACAGAAGAATTGGAATTTAATCATCTAAATAAATAACACAGGGTCAATGTGAAGACAGAAAAATGGTAATATTGTCAAGTTAATCATAATGAAATTTCGATGAAGTAAATATAGTGAATAATGGTGGTATTCTTGTGTTAACTGTTCAAGAGAGTAAATTAGAAAATAATATTGTATAGATGAATAAAGTGTAATAAAGGCGATACAAACATTAAAGGTAAAAGCCCTGTGTGAGAAATAAAATAAGTAATTTTGTTATATTTTATTATTACTTATGAAGATATAAATTTATTTAACGTTTACTAGAAAACCATAGCAAGGTTTTTAAGTTTTGTGGTTTTTGAGTAATGTAAAAAATATTGTATTTTTACGCGTGTAGAATAGGCATACTGGACAAAAATAATATAAAATTTTATAAATAGTCTTTTTCTATACACACACATTCCTAACAGTTCCGTATGTCGTTTTTAACTTCCTGTGGAATTATCCTCGCTGAAAATTTCAAACGTCTCGTTCAAACTAACTATAATTATGGATTATAATTAAGCGAATCGCTAACATTAAAATTATCAACATGGTTAGGTTGAATCGAATCGAAACAAAATATCTAAACGAATAATTAGATCATTATTTCGGGTTAAACAAAAGAGTAATTTTGTTTTTCTGTGTAATGTAACCATAGACTTAAAATATAACAAAATAATTATCCCGTTGAGGCCGTTTATACGCGGTTTGAAGTCGGATAGGATATATCCCCTTAGATCACATCTACATAATTTTACGAAATGTTTTATCTGACTGTTTTAATGTGTAATTGCATAGTCCTTATACTTACACATATTTTCCATTAAATGACGCGAAAACGATATTTACGGTTTGTAAATATGTGTGTCCGTGTTTCTGTATGTTTTTTTGTATAAAAAACATGTATTTGTCACAATTTTTGTTTTTTTAATATTTTTTTGTATCTAATGAAGAACTTATCACTATATAACAAAATATCTTACGTATATGATAGTAAAATTAAATATTTATTCATTTTTTCACTAGACTAATTGACAGTGAAAATTAAAATTTTGGATGTGTTTGTTAAATATTTAAATATAAAAAATAAAAAATTATTTCCAAATAGTCAAAGGAGAAAAACATGTAATTAATTAAGAATTTAAAAATAAAAATACCCATCAATAGTTTTTTTTAGGTGTTTATGCAAGAAAATAATTATATTAATATTCACAACAGAACTTAACACCGTATTAAGTGAAAGAATATAGGGTACTATGGAAAAACGCCAGAGTACATTGGTTAGTATTTGAAGGGGATAAAATGGTTCTCTTAACTTGAAAATAAGATCCAATAATACCTGCGGTGAAATTAATGGAAAATAGTTTTCATTAATAATTCCAAGATAAAGTGGAAGATCGGCAAGCTATCTATAAAATTTTGGGGAATATATATAAAAAGAATATATATAATAGAGAGGAATATATATAATATATATAAAAGTTTGGGGAACGTAACAAACTAGATTAATGTAATGGCGAAAGAAAAGCCGAAATAAGAATCATACACAAAACACTAACACGTTACCGTACTCAAATATGGGAGGAAAATGTACAAAAAAATAGATTTGATGTTTTTTTTTATATTCATATAAAAGGTAAAGATGCCCATGGGCCGTTTCAAATGAACGTTAACAGTTCAATTCGAGATATGTGTACTACTTATAATGAATGATCTATAATAGCAGCATAAATGATCTACCAGTGACATATTTTCCTTTCACTGTTTGGACGATATGTAGCAAAAGGATTTCAAAAATCTGAACGATGAATTTCATAAATCTCAGTGGACATGAAATATCTTTTATTTCGGTTAGGCCACCACGTACTTCAACCGCCGCCTTTGACTTTCACTTTCGCCTAAAATGTGTTTCGCCTCTTTAAACTATTTATTTAATTATCTACTTTAATATATCTTATTGATGCATATGGAGGACTTATTGCAACCAGAACAATCTCTTACAGTCAACCATAATATCAGTCTAGCCCGTTCAAGGAATAACCAAGACCAACTCAACACACCACAGCGACGACAACTACTCATCTCAATTAAATTTAAAATATTATTTCAGTAATTTTTTTGTCCCCTTACCGACGTAGGTAATTCCGCAGTGAGTCGCATGTCACAGCATCATATCGCTTCCAGTTACCATCTCTTTCCGTTTAGAACTGATTATGATGAACATTACAGATTTTTAGGAAGATGTACTTAAATTAGATAAAGGTATAGAAATAAAGAAAAAATATTGCTTTTTGTTTTTGAATTACTTGTTCATACATTAGAACTGAAAATGTTTTCATCTCTAATCTTATGGAGCTTCAACGAAGAGGTCTCTTAAAATGCGATCGAAATGTCTAATAATATTTTTGTATGACTTGTTCAAAATATGACTTTCCAAAACTTTTTCGGAAAATAACAGCCTTTAGCATGTTTCCAATGGAAAACGATATCAACTTGCATTACTCGATTAAGAAATATTGACAATAACCTTATTCGATTTACGACTTCGAAAGATGTCATAGTTAAAAGCGAAATTAACGCATATAATTAATTTAATAGAAATACTATGCATTCTTAAATATTTCAACCTAAGTGTGTTTCGATTTTTCACAGTGCGTTTTCTGCCGCCTCTGGTTAATTAGCTGCACATATTTATTCATTTTTATAGTACAATTTAATTATTTTTAATATAAAATTATTGATGACCCAGTGCTAGTCGAGTTCGAACAACGATTAATCTACGCATAATTATATTGGTATATATATATATATATATATATATATATATATATATTCACATATATGTGTATATAAATATAATATATTATGACGTGAGTACTAAATAGTGAATTTACTTGTTTTATTTTTTGCGTTTCAACGAGTGCAAGTATATAAAAAGTCATAAAACTATTAATAGTTGTTAATTTGAATTAGAAATAATTATACCTTCAATGGAATTTATTTCATTTTGTTTCAATGTAGAATAGATGTAACTACATTTATTAATTACAAATAGGCAAAAGATAGTATGATGCTTGTATAGGTGGAGAGCAAGAATAATACTGTTTCGAGTGTGTCCATAAAAATAATTGTTATTTATAATTAATTTGTATTCTTATACGTTTTGATAAAAAATACAGTCCACCGCAGTCTAGTGACTATTTTATAACGATAAAAAAGACAACGAAAATAGTACTATTGAAACGAAATCATAAAAATTATGCAAACGAATGCACTTAAATGATAAAATAAGAATTTGATATGATTTTCGTCGTTAATTTTCAATCACGTAAATTATTAGATAGAGAGGGAAACAGATGATAATTAGATGACGAATGATCTAGAGAAGGTGGGTGAAGTAGCATACTTCGTCCAAGGGAAAGTGGAGTTCGTCATCCAATGGAGTCGAGCATTGTCATGTGAAAAATAAACATTTCTTTGATTCAATGATTTTTTTGCGACAAGGAAGTTTAGCGGTGACTTTGCTCAACTATTCACAATAAATCTTAGTTGTAATTAAACTGTTGGCTTGAAAGAGTTCCCAATGAATAACTCCATTTATATTCCACCATTCACTCAAACGTATCTCTTGTCTAATATTATGTTTTGGTTTAAGTACATTTTTTTCTCCAGCTTCTAGCCACTGGCGTTTACGCTAAACATTAATATAAGCCACCTACTTTTCATCTCCTGTAGGCAGATATTTTAGACTCTTCTTAATACGACGGGAACTCAGTAGCTCCAAGCCCACATTACTTGAAGTTGAAAGGGTTATCTGAAGTTGAAAGGGTGTGAACTCATGTGGTAGCCAAACGGAATATTTCCACTTCTTTTTCAAAGTATGAAGTTGCTTTTCCATTGTAGTATAAGAGTATAAAAGTAGCTTTTCCAAACTTAATCTGTGTCCATAAGGCTTTCAAATTTTTCGAAATCGATTGTAGGAAGTCGTTTTGGATGAGGTATATCGGACGATTCGAAATTCCCTTATTTTAATATTTGGAACCAGTGCTTGGCTGTATCATAAGAGGTTGTATCATAACCTTTATTGTGCATATATTGTGCCAAGCTTCGCTACTTTTTTACCCTAAACGACATTCATGACGAAACATTTCTTCAATATACTTTCAAAAAATGTCTTCCATATAAGTTCCCTTAAATATACTTTCATTTTTAATTTATTCTTTACTCGCCGATTACTCAATTGCAAACTGAACAGAAGTTTGAATGCCGTAATCTTTTTGTATCCTACAAAAAATACTCTAGGGGCTTCTATAATATTCTGGAAATCAATAGAAAAAAGTGGCCGGTTTATAAGTTGCCAACCTAAAATTATTTGAATTTCTTAAAATAATTAAAATTGTGCCCATTTAAAACAGACACTTACGTGAAAATGCAAATAAAAATGCGTGTAAAATTAAATTTTGCTTAGAGCTATCCAAAAAGCATGACAACATAAGAGAATATGTGTATATAACTCTTATTATTTCTGATGGTGTATATAAGAATACATAATTCTTATTGAAATTAAAAAACTAATTTGTTTTGAAAATAGATCTCGCAATTAAAATCACGCTCTTACTTTGTTTTTTTTTTTACATAGGATCCTCGTTACTTTATAGTATTCATTGTAAGTCGCTCAAAGAATTTTGCGACCTCAGCTACATGTTTATTGCCCTCTAATATATTTTTTAATGTACCAGGAGATAAATGTGATATTCTAATGAAGACATATTCAACTCGTATAAAATATTTATACTTTTATTAAAAAAGTTAATTTGTTTGCAAAGTGCTATATTTACTTTAACACGATCATATTTCGACGTGTTACTTAGCGTAACCCATGGCATTGGTAAAGCGCCTCCCAGGACATGGGTCAGAGCGATAATCCGATTGCTTAATTTGTGCGCCAGGTTCGTTATAGTTAAGTCGGGCGTTGCGACAAATGTACAAGACGATTTGCATAATGACGTGCAATTCCCTGTAGTCATATTTACACAATCAGCTCGTAAGGGCAAACGGAGTCACGTCTGACTCGAGAGATGTTACCGGAATAATCACACTTCTTAACAAGCATTACTGTATAATGTGATGTAATCATTGAAAAACAATCTATCATGTATAGAAATTAAGAATAATGATGAAATTCAATGTTACAAACGCTAAAGTCCGGATATGATCTCGATTCTCTCATTGAACTATTCAGAATTCCTACATCTACCTTTTGAACTGATGTTTAACAGACAATATAAAGGAATATCGGTTTCAATATTAGTTATTTTTAGTATTCCTCACCAAAGTTGAAAAAATAGAACATTTATAAAATTACCTTAGTGACTGTCCGTCTGTTTTAAACTATTTTCTAGGAGATTGTTTGATGTGGATAATTGAAATTTAATATATTACTATTTATAAAAGTTGCCTAAAGGTCATAACTCTAGGTAGTGTTGAGCGCCAAATCAAAATTTGTTAAAATGTAATGCCCATAATAAATAATTTGATTTGAATGTTGAGATAGTTTAGTAATTATCTGAAATTGTTTTTTTGGTAAATAATTTTGATATGTCAAATATAAATTATTTAAAATATTAAATATACAGGAGAGCAAAAAATTATAATTGATATAAATAAAACGGTTGTTATGAAACCTTTAATAACTTTTTCCCTATATTCATTGTTTATCAAGTTATTTCAATTTCAGTAAAAATACGGGTTGTACAAATGCCGCAGATCCAAAATTTGCAAACCTACCACCATCACATGACACGCAGCGTCAGTGCCAATAAAGAAATATTTTTATAGTATTTTAGTAGAGCAAAAAATATGAGATAGTTACAAATTAACAGCTGTAGCTATAGAAACCTACGAAATAAAAAATTAACTTTACTAGTAAGACAATTACAAGTAAAAAACTTAAAACTACCTATATATCTTTTATTCGATTTTTCCAGACATAAAGGCCACGTTAGCTCAGTAATTGCGTTGCATATTGCAATAGTATTAAGTTTACATTAAGAACATAGAAATAGATGCTATAGTATATAGATACGATAGTTACAGTATATACATACGAATTTTATAGTTAGATATGAAGTAAACTACTTTAAGCGTATTAATAAAATAATATAATAAATTAATAGAAAAGCAATCTACAGTAAAATCACATAAATTCATAGCCTCTGTTTGCATATTAATTTTTTTTTTAAATATTGAAAAATTAGTGTATAAATTATTCGAAAATGATATACCTACATATGAGTTGACACAAGTACATGATATTAAATCAACCAAATTATAAAATTTCGATGCAGCGGGCACAATTTTTTTATCATAAAACAAATCAAAGTTTTCTGTAAAAAGTTCTGCAAAACTAATCGTCATATAGTTTTGCTTGTTTTCAGATTTCGATAAGTTACGATTTCGATAAGATATGAGGTGAGACCAAGTCTCGTTAAACGTTAGATTTAAATATAGAAGCGAGCTACATCGAACAACTTATTGGCACCCAGTTTCAAAAATTTTCATATATAAAAGACACTTTCTGGCGAGAGCGCTGTGCTTCGCCATAAAGTGTCTATTACCTATACCAAATCTATTATAGATTTGGTACAAAAGGTTATACATATTTCTAATGCTGCGTGCTTCTCTGATACTTGGCTGGGTCGTTCTGAACAAATTGCAATTGACCACTTTGAATGAAGCAGCGATTGATATTCCGCAACTTACAGCCTATTAAGTTACGGGATTGAACCACATGATGAATATATTCACACAGACTTTTATACAACTATATCAACCAATATTATCGATTTCTTCAATATTGTTACTCTAAATAGTCGTTATTCATCAACCCAAATACATTAATCCAATTACACCAAACGCGCTGCTTATCTGTGGAGAATGGTCCTCCTACTTCTTCTGTTGATCTTTATAATTCATCACAAGCTTATGTCACGTTACCCTGGGATACAATGAACTTAACGTTGACTAACAGTCTTAATGAATTAATTCAATTGATGTATGTATCGTTTATGACTGAGGAGTACCAATTTTAACCTCCAAAGTTCATCACCAAGCTTATGCAAAAGTGTCCCGTTACCCTAAGAATCGTTGCTTATTAACATTATTAAGTTAGCCCAATCTTGAAACTAATATTGTTGACTTTTAAAGACTACCTCTGCTGACCTCCAAACTTCATCACCAACTTACTATAGAAGCATTGCTCATTAGCCTTAAAGGGTTAGCCCAATGCTGTAAAAGTTATTACTCCTTATTTCCAATAAATTAATTCAATGAAAATATACCCTCCTTTATCATTGGAGAGTGACATTGTTGACTTCTAACGGTCCGACATCAGCAATATTCTATCACCTGCGGTGTAATTGCTCATCACTCTAAATCAGTTAACTCAATCGCAACATGCGTACCATTTACGGTTGTATAGTTCCGCTGCTTATCTCTACAGAACAACGTTACCTTCTAATTTTTACCATTAGTAATATAGTAATGTCAGATTATCAAATAATCATTAATAATTCTGCAATAACTCTGAAGACATACAATGAACATCTTTCCCGTAGAGGTTATCGTGATCGTAGAATAGAGTTATAAATCATTTTTTACTTTTCTCTCAACGTTCTATTCAAGTGGAGCGAAGCAAAAGCTCAGTTAAACAATTAAAATAATTATCAATATAAATTTTCGGAGTAGTTCTTTTATTTTAATAATATGAATATATTTTATAATAATATTAATATATTTTATTACTTTGTCCAATGTACGAAATATTTCGTCAAGTGAAAATACATATGAAAGAAAGTAAACAAGAGAATTAAATTTAAATCGGACGGCTTGCCGTTTATTTCACACGATTCGACATATACCTTATGAAGATCTATTTATCTATCTCTTTAATTCTACTCGCCTAGTACAAAAATTAAATAGATATTTACTATTAATTCATAATTTTAACTTTCTCTTTTCACAATATTTAAGTTATGTTGGAGAAATAGATACCATAAGTTTTCCCAAAAGATTCCGTTTTAGTAATTTTGATAAGTAATTTTAACTGTTAAATACCTTAAGTTTTATCTTGCTTTAAGCGATACTTTCACAGATTTAATATATTTATTTAACAAGCTTTTGCTCACAGCATCACCCCAGTGATTTTTTGGTAAGACTTGGTCTCTTTCTATAAGACTATCGCAGCGCCTGTGTAAACTGTGTTAAACATTTTGCCGTGTTTGAATTTATAGAATTAGACTCTCGATATTCATAGGAATATTGTACTACTAATTTATTATCAAGTAAAAAAACATCGAGTTGTATCGCACAGTAATTTAGCTATTTTGGCTTAAAAAGTAATATATGTGTTAGTTAGAATCATTAACTGTGTCCATACCAAATTTTATCAAAAAACTACTCAGTCGTTTAGGCGTTATTAAATAACATAAACCCAAATATACTTTCCCAATTTATTAGTGAAATTGCTTTTTAATAATAATGCCTTGAGTCTACTACTCGCAGTTATATGTTACTCCGCGAGATGGACTATACATTTGCCAAATGTACTATACATTTGCTAAATATTATGTTACTTGGTTGAAAAGTTAATGGTTAAAAAAAAGAAATAAAAATACTTTCGAAATCAATTCGGCCATTTTAGAATTATAAAAATACGATATTGAGGCACAAAATTACAGATATTACGGTATCCATATTAAAACGTAATTCACCTTACCAAAAATGATTGTTAAATAATTGTAGCTTTTTTTTAATTATATAACAAAATGGAATTCAATCTCTTTGGGTCGTCTTTAAAAACGTATTGAGATTTGAATGCCGCAAGGTCTATTTATCGGCCTGCCTTGTCAATTATGGAAAAAGGTCAATGTGATTCTAATAACTTTCTCTTGCTCCTCGATCCAAACCTGGATTAATCCGATATGTAAAAACATTGGAGAGAGGTAGGCTGCGTTTCGGTACGTATTCGCAGACCCTCAGCCTAACCTTTTTCCAATGTATAGCAATGAATTATTTAAAAGGTTACTTGTAGAGGAATGTTCTATTTTTATACTGTTTGGAGACGCAATTGATACAATTACACAGATAGGACCGTGGTTGATAAATCCATATTAATAACATCCCGAACTTAACTAAATCACAAGAGGAAATCTAATGATCTGAAAAGCGTGTGTGGCAAATAAAAAGGATTAAAAAGTTTCGATGCCGTTTATAGATATATACTTCAATCATCGTTTATCATCGTTTTTACTATATACAATGGTAGAATTGACATTTTTAAACGTTATATTTCTTCTCTTGCCAATGAAATCACAATTCAAACCGAGAGATAAGTACAAAATACTTTATTAGGCTAGAGATATACCACCACATACATTTTACCGACATTTCGAGAGTTTTTCAGAAGTCAACTTGAGATAGACATCAATTCGTTAAAAAATGCTTAACCAAGTTATATAATTAAGCTGAAAGTATAAAACATATTCTTTAAAAGAAAGCCAATAAAAATCATAATTTATTATTTAAAAAATAGAACAATCATTTTTATTTGTTTTTTTTTAAATAACCTGATGTAGTATTGTTTCCACTTTATTTAAATTCTTTACCACGATCTATGTTTCGTTGTAAGACAACATATTCAGGTGGGCAATTAGTAAAGATATGATATAAATAATAAATGTTTAGAAAATTAACGCCAAATATATTCAATTAATTTTATAATTATAATAAAATTGTAAAATTAGAGTATTTGAACATTATTTACGTGAAAATTATGAATAGTTACATGACAGATGTAATATAACAAAAGTTCTAGTCGTAAGAACTACTAACTGAATTAAGTTGTTAGTTTTTTTAAAGAATATAGGCTTGCTATATTTTCTGAAGAATATAGCTTGATGTAGTATATATTTTTTAATTTATTGGAAACGGGGAATTCAATCAGAAGATATGTAAGTTTAATATGTTAAAAAGTTCATTTGCGTTGCATTAGCACTACGAAGCACTACTACTACGTGCCTAGCTATCCGATGCATAGTAATTACAGAAAGATATAGTGTATCCATGTAGTTGAATAGGTAGCGTAAAATATATTTTAAATCGCGTAATGAAGTTTTCCACCTGGATATAGATTAATGAAGTGAACATGACTATATGTTTAGTGTGAAGTGATGCAGGCAGGTGTTTGAGTAAGCAACCCGACTGCCGACAGATTCCGGGGGAAGACATCGTTTTCAGTCGTCTTCTTTACATAATACTTTTTGAAGTATGTATTCGTTATTAGTTTACTATGTTTCCTAAATTTGTTTAACATTTATATCTATTGATAATATTTGGAATTTAATAACTTTGGTAAGTTTTAATATTCGGCTGTATAAATTTGATTTTTACATACCTTATTTTCTAAATATATCATAAAACGTAGAATTCATGCATTGATACATTGAAGGCATTTACGAAAAAATCATATGGGGGAACCTAACAAAAGTAATATAACATAAAAACATTTTTTTAAATGTTTGCTCGTTTATCTGTGAGCCTGATTATTTATTTCTGCATCACGCAAGAAAAGTTAGAAGGATTTCGATGAAGTTTTTACTAGTGAATTCTGTTGGATATTGGGTAATATATAGGCTATGTTTAATCACAATAGATTGACTAAAAAGAACGTTTGGTAAATTGATGTTTAAAAACAAAGTATACTTATTAAAAAAGTTTACTTTAATAACTAAAATAATAAAAAATGTTGTGAGAATTTCACGCAATATTTGTCCATATTAAAAATAAAGTACTGCATTAAAAATGAAGAAAATTATTTGACCTAGAAGTACTGGGAACATTTTTTAAATGTCTTTAATATGTAAAAGAAATACACTATACGCATCATTTAATTTTTTTTTAGAAATTAAAAATGATTTTACCTTTACTCTTCCGAAAATGTACTTCTTCTCTTTTATTAAGTTTTTCAACATTTTATAATTAAAAAGTGAACTAGTTGACATGAGATTTAAATTTTCTTTTCATTTTTTTTAACTTCATTTAAATACTATTGCGTTTTCTTCTGTAACCGTCAGTTCCTATTTACAGTTCAGTTCACTATATGGGTGTAACGGAAATTTAAATTATAGTTTTAGTGGTCTATTGCAAGTTTCAGTACCACCACTACTATAGTTCAGCATGTGAGGACACGTAAAGTCATGTAACTTTCCCTGTCGTTTCTTTGAATTTGTAGCGTAAATTTGCGATCAATAAATACTTAGTCAGCCATTTTGTTGAGACGTTTTATATTGGTTCGAAACGCTGTTCTGTTTGTTATCTAATCTACCTTAAAACCTTATTTTATTTGTTAACATTTTCCTTCAATCAATTGTTACCAAAAATTAAAATTTATTTATGTTGAGCCCGAATAAAAATTTGATCGGTATTTCATTTATTAACATGGTAATAAATTAAATACCGAATGAACACTGAGAAGAAAAAAGTAACTATTTCCGGAAAATATATATGAAATATGTATATTACTCATATATATCAACATAATGATGGTAAATTATACATTAGTAACTGTAAATTAGATAATAAGTAGTAGTAATTGTAAATTAGTAAATTTCACGTTCAATAAACATTTTCAAAACTATATTTGGTTCAATCAACTTCAAATCTTCCGGTGGCATCGCTTAACATTTTTAATTTTAATTTTTTTTTACCAAGTGTTACGTATGATTGGAAACACAACTCAGTTAAGAAACTCTGTTAACGCCTGCCGTTAAGAGAATCCTCAGAGGCGCATATATGCCAAATTTGTTGATGAATTTTTTAAGGAACGTACATGTTTTAGGGTTGAAAGGTCACTCACGTTTACGTCCGTTTGTCTGTCTGTCATAGCTGTTTTTCTCAGAGAGCATTTCATATAGAAATTTTAATTCAGCACAGTGATTAAGCGTAATATGCCATAATGATTAAGGAGAAATGGAAAATAAAGTACTTGCCTTTTTCAATTTCGTGTACCGGATGTGGTATTAGTTGAAATGACGAGTTATGTGGATTCCATGATAATTTTTTTATCAGAATTTCTTGTACAATAGATTTAGAGATATATCTGAATATATTCAGAAAAAAATATAAAGCTCCCGATAATATTCGAAGCTGTTAATACCAAACCAGTAAGAATAAAACAGCGCAGCTAAAAGTTTATATGTAATTTACCTGGTAACTATGGCTTTAATTCTAAATCTTATTTTTTTTTGAGGAATTCGTTATATCTATATGCCTGCGAAAAATATTTATTTTAAAAATAATATTAATATTTAAAAACAGTTAAATAGAAATACCAGATACTCTTACATGCTTATATGCGACTAAGTTTGTATGGAACCCTCGTAGACTTATTGAACCTTAGACATTTTTTTTATTTATTTATGATTGTACTTTTTTCGTTTTTATATTCTATTATCGTGATTATTAAATTATAAAAGTATAGGTACACAAGCACATAAAACATATCTATTGTATGCATGCCTTGATTATTCAGTGCGACAAGTGATTTAAGACGTAGCTTTTCCATACCAGCATCAATATAAACCCGAGTTCTTTCAACTCATTTCTTTATTTTAAATATAAAAAAAATATATAAGTCGTTTTGAATACTAAAAAGTTATGCTACATATACTGTCGACTACTTACGTCGATATACGCCACGAACGTATTAACACGGTGGAGTTATTATACTTATTATAATTCATTTACACATGGAACGGAAAAGGGACGTATACCGAGAGCAAAAATTATATTTCATATTCAGTGCCTGTTGCACATTTGAACAGACTTCTACACACCAGATATTATTTAAACATGGAAGTCTCCTTAGGTTTTAAAATTTATGTTTATTGAACTTAAATAAAGCTTTGAAGGGCCATTGATGAAATATGTGTTAAAAAATTAATTCTCATTTACTCATAGTATTTAAAATGTAACGCTATAAGTGTTTTCGGTTTGAATAAGCCGCATTTTTAATACTTCATTCATATGTGAAGTTCCTTCAAATCCGAAAGTATTAATATGAAAAATAGGGAAATAAATTAATAATAAGCATATATCGCATTTTGATTTGACAAAGAAAACAGAATGAAGAAAATTTAGTAAAATATTTCTTAATGACAGGTATTTGGGTGCAACAATATAATATTGACGTTTTAAAATTTGATCATGAATATGCAATATTTTACATTATTATCATATTTTAACAACGTTAGAAAAAGACAAAAAATCTAATTTTCCGTTGATTCTTTGAGCATAAAATGCGCAATTATTGATGGATTACGAAATTCCAAAATTATTTAAACAACAGACAGTATTGCACGTATTTTACTTATACTAACAATTTTATGCAGTTACAATGTATTCATAAATTAAATACTTTTCAAAATATTTTAATGATTTTATTCCTTAGTGGTATTTAGCCTATTGAAATCTAAAATTCGAATTGGTCGACCTTGGTTTATTTTATGGAATTTAAGTTTGGAAAATATTTTCACTACGTGTTTTATAAATGTTGTGTACGGATTTAACTGAGGTTAATTTATTTCGATCTAATAATCTTAATTTCGAATTCTAAATAATTAAATATTTATATTCAACCCTTTACATTAATAACATAAATAAAATTTAATTAAGTATAAACTGGTTTATTCTTCACTCGTTCCAAGTCTCTATATAGGAATTTCACATATCATGGATCGTACTAAATAAAACTTATAGATTATATATTTTAATTTACTTCACTATAAATGATCAGTCTTTTTAGAAGTTTAAGCAATCAACATTTTATAATTAAAAAAAAAAGTTTGTTAAGTTATTAATTACAAAAAATAAAAATATTACAATATTAAATATGTATTATAATAATTGTTGAGAAACCGTAATTAAAGGAAAAGACTCCCGACCGCGTAGTCATAAAAAGTATGTTTAACTCGTCCAAGTACCTCTTTATACTGCTTTAATGTTTGTAACGTTCATAGTATTCCAAGCAACAAGATTTTATCCAAATGTAATTATTCATCTAATGAATATGGCAATTAACGTAATACACAGAATAAGGAAGTGATATGTAGCATCACATATTATATCCAACTCAATGGTCATCTACATTAGGCAGCCATTTCAAGGTACGACATTTGGAAATAAAGTGTTGTCTTTTGTAAAAAATATATACTTAGATAATATAAAGACTATTCATCGGTTTATTACTAATATTAAATATGGTTTTGTATCAATTCAACATAATAAAGTAAATTGAAAAACATTTCTTGAAAATAAGGACAGCTGCTTATTGGGCTCTTTTTACTTACATACTCTCCTCGATGCCGCAAGCACCCAAAGTGGTGAAGTCTTTGTCCTTAAATATTCATTATATCGAACGTACTGCCGCTCAGATCAATTTCTTTCGAATATGTAACTTATTTACAAAACCCTAGCGGAACTTCATTTACGCAATAATTACTTTCATATATCAAAGGATGATATATTACATATCGAATGACATATTACACCGTATAACATATTACATATACATGGTCGAACAACAGTTATATATTGATAAAATGCCTGCGGAACTACATAAGGAATACACAAGGGAAATATTGTCGAACAAAACATAACTAATTAAGGTATCGATGCCGCTCCGAATTCTTCCAGCTACAATGCGACAATCATTATATTACAATAGAGGGGTATACGTAAAATGCTCGTGAATGACACAAATTCTATTTATGGCAATTAGGCTGACTTTTTTTAATATCAACAGATAAGATTGAATTGACACCGATTTAGTCTCCTTACTTCGCACTTGAATATTTATATGTTTTTTTCACTTTTGCTTAACGTTTAGATTTACAATTGTTACGTTGTACCAATATTGTCCTTCAACACAATTGAAATCTTAAACAGATGAATTTACTTTTTCAGAAATTGAGTCACTGAAACATATGAACCCTCATCAGTTTTTTTAAATACATCCCCTGAATAGGTGATCTTAATTTTAAATTTTCTTTAATGTCGGTTTCCAGACTGACAAATTTTATTTACACAATAAAATATTTTCTACTTCTAATATCCACTGCTTAAACATATTTTTATATTAGCTGCTCTATTATATAAAGACGAAACTTCCAAAGTGCTTGTTAAAAACAAATTAATTAATATCATTCGGAATATTGTACCTGTTCACTTTAATACATTTTCCTTATTAGTTATATGTCTATACTGAATTACTCATAACTAATTGATAATTTCTACCATTTAGTTCTGTCTTAGATAGATTAATCCGTTTAAAACATAGATTTATAAAAAATGTAACATTTTAAATAAAATAACTAGATTTAGCGTAGAGCATTCAGACAAGGAACTAATTAATTAAGCATTTATTTAGAATGAGTGGCTTATTATTTATTTGAAGTTATGCATTAAACAAAGTACAAATGCTAGGCTTCGAACCAACCAGACTCCAAAAGTAATATCCGTATTTTTGCCGCATTAAAATGAAAACTATCTATGAATATCGCCATGAAAACTGCCGATCAGTTCTAGGAAAATCATGAATTTAAAATTACTGATCGATATCATCTTTTACTGGGCCTATTGTTATTTGCAGAATAAATTGCCTTTGTACAGGGCTTATTGTTTTCCGCCGATTTTTCGCCGAATGAAAATTAAAATTCAGCCATTGTAAACTACATTCATCACAAACTATTGATGTTTAAGAAACGCTATACAAAATATGAGAGAAGTGAAGAGTAGTTTTAAGACAAACTTTCAAGTGGTTGGACAACACAATCAGTATAAGTCTAGAAGGTTTTACTCGCGATCCTGAGTCTTCCACAATAAGAGAGAAGTAATGACAACTTGTTAAAACCTATGAAAATTCTTCAGATAGAACAAAAATAAGAAAAAGAAAGAATTCCTTGAAAAATGTGGTTTTGATTTGTCGTTGTTCATACGTCTAAGATCTAGTGGTGAAGTGGATGAAGCTTTCATAATGCAAATTTAAAGGTAATTGCCAGAAAAAAAAATTAATTTATTTATGTAGTTGTATCCGATAAAGGTAAAACACGAAAACAAGATATTGATAAAATAAAGAGAAATGCTTGTTATTTTAAGCTTGAAATACAATTCTTATTTTAAACTTAAATCTAAATATATGTACTACCCACCAATCAGCCATAGAAATTGCTAGCATTAAAGCTGAAATAAACTTAAAATCCTGAAAAAGCGATTTCATCGATATCTTACAAAATAATTTTGAATTTTGTCATGCCGAAAAATACTCCAGGAGAGCCATTAATAAAATACTCTAGGAGGCACGCAATAACTCTAAGAAAACCATGTGTAACAAATCCATTGAACTTCCAGATGAATATTTCGAATTCATCTACAAGTTCAATAGATTTATTATACATGCTAATTATGTATAACAAATTCATGCTAATTAATGTAATGTTATACATGCTAATTAAATAGGATATGCGATATCGTTTTTTAAGACTGGCTGTGAAAACGCTTTGTAAAAACTATAAGATTTACATTTTTATTTTTTGTATATAATATTAATTATATAAAAGCTGCAAATTTCATCCTGCAAAACTCTTCAAAGCTGTAAAACTCATTCATTATTATTAAATTTGAAAAATGTTTTCAATTTAAAAAAATATTTTTATAATTACAAAGTGTTTGTTATTTGAATGCAGGAATATTAAAACTGAACTAAAATCAATCAGCACAGAGAAGTTACAGATTTTTAAGACGAAAATGACTCAGCATTACCCAGTGCTTCTTCAATCTTCGATTTCTTTCTTCAATCTTCGATTATATTGCGTACCGGCCGGTCTCAGGCAACTCATTGCGCCTTCCACCTCCCAATTTACTAAAGACATTAATAACTGAAGAACCATAACCCATAATTATAAATATAAATAAGGATTTATCGTATTTTCTTCCTATAGATTCCCTTTTTTAAGTTGTTTGATGACAGTTTGCATCTCATAAGGAAACAAATAATCGTTGTATATTAATATTTTGAAAGATAGAGGTCGCTTGTTCTGGTAAAAGTATTCTATGTGCACTTTGTGTATTCCTAAATAAGAGTGTGTTCTATTCAGCAAGAGCTGCATGGCTCACATTCATATTACAACTTCCTATACAAATTATCGTATTATGGCATTCATCATTGTTATAATTGTCAATTATTTTTATACAATAATCATAAAAAATATATTAGCGACAAAAAATAAAATAAAGAGAATGAGAAAAAAGACACAAAATTGTCGAAAGCACAAATCAAATATGCAATTAGAGGGTTAGTTTAGCGCTAATATTTTAATAATATTATAAATATATCATAAAATAAGAAACTTAACTTTATCAAACTTTACTTTATATCTTATATTAATCCAATTATGTCTTACATCAATCATGTCGAGGTATTTTAGAACTCATCTAATGATGTGGAATAAATCGAAAAGGAGCCAGTGCAATCTTATCAGCTTCTAACGAAGCAAGCGATTAAAGTAAATAAATCTTATAAAACATTACTAACGCAAAAAGCTTAAAATATTGTAATATCATACAAACTTTGTTAAATATTGTCCGACGGTAGTAATTCTGAAGTAATTAAAAAACTACAATTCCAAAAAAGCTAGAGCTAACAATTCGAAAATGTTGACAATATGTTTTTCCCTTTACAGTCATAATTATAGGTCCGATTCATCAACATTTTAGTAAAAATAAGTTATACTAAATAACGATCTTTTTAAAAAAAAAATATGTTTTTCTTCTTATTTTTCAGAATAATGGGCCGAATCTTTTGTCGACAATTACTACCTATCTGCGCGTTTATAATTTCACAAAATAATGTACATCTTTTCTTGTTCTTAATAATTTATTTAGAAAATCAACACCTCTTTCAAACGTGAAAAAATTTAAATAGATGATGATGTTATAGTAGCTTACTTGGCAGTTAGAGAAAATTCCATCATTGTAAAATTTAAACTTGATGAATAATACAAAATGCTACCATCAAGCATCAAAATACTGCCCATCCTTTTTCCGAATTATGACCAATTAACGACAAAGTCGAAATATGTCATGAAATTTTTCTGTTACAAACTTGCACCTAATTTGTAAATATTTAGATCTTTTGTGAAAATCATCGCCTTTAATTACACTTATGGTATGTTGGGTATCAATGTTTAAATATAAGCTTTTTGATTAAATTTACTTAGACCACACAATAACTTTTTTCCACCATGCCGCCTCATTGGTGGCCAGACAGGACGTCATGAACTCTGTTTCGAAAGAAAAAAGGGCCACACTTTGCCAGGTGACAGCGGCTGCCTTCTCGAAGAATGTGTAGCCAGTTATTGGGCGTCCGGTTTCAATGTCATTTGTAAATTATGCGTCATGCAAATACCACAATTGGAGTTATTTAAAATTCCTTTAGTTTTTTTTTCATTATATTTCAGAAAAAAATATTGTAAACTTGAAGACATTTATTTACTTAACTTGCAGAGAACTTGATATCAGATTTAATCACAGTCGCAGCATAAATTAGTGATATCTGAGCTTACCTATGTTCTCAGGTGATCCGTTACATACAATATAATACAATTTTTACAATTTACATACAATATTTTGTTTACATTCTAGTCCGTCGGACGGTATAATATGTACATTCTCTTTTTATTTATATATATATATATATATATGTATATAAATATATATATATATATATATATATATATATATATATATATATATATATATAAACTTACTATCTCTGTTATCGATGCGTGTAATATTTTAGTGATACAAAATGTCTATGTTTCACAGTATTAATCATTTTATTCCTTACAGAGTTATTTCACATATAATAATGTCATTTGTGTTGCTTTCGTTGCACTTTATCAATCTTATGCAATACTATTGTCAATTTTATTCATTTATAATGTTGCGAATACAAGGACACCACCATTATTCAGTACATTTGCTTTTTTTAATTTCTAAATTTTAAAGTTAAATTATTCTTATCTAACATTCCTCGAATCTAGAGTATCACTATTTTCAACACGGTTCCATAGTTCTTTCCACGCGATTCCATATTTTGAGAATTATATTATACACGATGCCATAGTTTGAGCTATTTTCTATGCAATTCTATAGTTCGGGAAAAAAATTTGCTGCCAGTTAACTTTTCAATTAATATCAAAGGATTGTTTGAAGTCATCTCACCTTCGCTATCATGTAGTTGTTCATAGTTTGACAAATTCATGTTTGAAGATTATGGTATTCTCACATTTGTTTTAATTGTAGATTTTTTTTGAGCTATGACTACCGAGCCCCTGGCCTGTCGAATTAAAATCGAGTTGATGGAAACACATGTGTAATTTTTGAGATATTACTTGATGAGGAATCCGGACAAATAGTCACTGCATCTCTTGATGTCCTCGAGTAGAAAAAGAAAAAGAGACAGTACGGTAACCGAGTCACAGCTCTTAGATAATTTACCGTAGACTATTAGGATTACACAGAACGGGGTGACATCACCATAGTCTAATATTCATTGATCCTTAACCAAGAAAACTTCTCATTTAACAAAATTTTGATTCATGTAAAAACTGAATTTATATCATAACCAAAGACTATGGGTCAGAAAATATGTTCTAAGCAAACTAAATCTCTAACATAAAAAACTTGATCAAACAAACGGCTCATCATGCAGCGAATATTCAATTGATTGGGGGGCAGGAGTGTTTCGCTGTATATGTTGCGGATTATTTTCATTTTATTTCCATTTCGATTTAAGTTTAATATTTGTCGGATCAGAACCTTAAAGTTTATATTTAAGAAAACTGCTGTTATCTGGCGACAAACAATGTGACCTGGTCTCAATAGAATAAAATACAAAAAGTTTAGCCGAGCCTAACGAAATGTGCTTTACTGTTTTCAAACATATCATATGTGAAAGTTATTTTTAGTTTCACAAAATTTACATTTTATGAATTTGTGAGAAATTTTGTGAATTTGACATTTTATGAATTCGTGAGAATAAAATTGCGGTAATGATTTAATGAAAAGAAAAAAACGCATAATGTTTTCCAGTTATTAATTCTTCATTCACTGTTCGAAATACTCCAAATATTGTAAAAATATGAACCGAAAGAAAAATATCATGTTAATTTCATAACGTAGCTCATTAGTATATTTGAAAATAACGTCATCCAACCTGTACACATAAATACAATTGAAGTTTCTGTATATCATTTTGAAATAAACCCTAGCTTTTTGGCCGAATTGGTTGCTTAAAGGACATATAAACATAAATAAATCCTTAACAGCATTTCCTCCTGTATTTCGGTAGGTATGTCTGTTAGTCTATCTGTTCGTTAAGGATAAACGTAGAAACGGTTATTACTAGGTCGAAAAATGTATTATATCCGTATAAAGAGTGACATAGTGTCATCAACATAGTTGGTATTGTTTAATTTTCACATCTTAAAATGATGCATAGAAAATAATATAAATCTCGGCCACGCGGATGATGTATCGCGGGTAGAGAAAGGGTAGGAGGGAGCGGAAGCGGAAGTTGGCGCACACGGGATTTAATTAAACTGTTTTTGTCTAATATGAAAACAAAAAATAAACGTATTAAAAATTGCACTTGCATTTTGGTATTTCATGCTAAGCAATCACTAGTTTAAAAGATATTTTTAATTCTACGTACATTCTTTAGCGTACTTTAACAAAAAAATTAAAATTAAAGGAATTTGAGTGAAAATTTAAAATGAAACTATTTTGTACATTGTATATCGTATTATTTAGGTTTCAGTTACAACGAGTACAATATAGGATAATTTTATTGACCCGAAACTGACCAACGGCAGTTCATGATTTCAAAATGCGCATAGCTGCGACCGGAAAGCGTCAAAAGCTCCGAGCTCCACCCGATCCGATCGGTCTCAAAATGGAAATCATTGTTACCTTTCAGAGAGTTTGAGTGCTCGCGAATGGATCATTATAGCGCAAATATTCTATTTTCGTAGATGGCACCGACCATGCAGTTAACACGGGGTACCAGCCTTCTTCCCTTTTTTCATTATGACTCAGACTAAATGTCAGGATAATTCTGAAAACTCTCGTTTTAATCACGATCCGCTAAAATGAAAGGGAGTTTATTGTATGACATTAGAAACATAAGCATCGACAGTGTAGGGTTCCAAAAAGTTTGAAGTATTGCAAACACGACTTTTTAAGAATTTTTTTTTAATAAACTGTCTTGGAAGGCTTTCATTTTTGCAGCACAGTGAATAATATGCTTATGGAAAAAGCTTATTGTTAAGTAAAGTGTACGAAGTATCAACCGATAAATAAAGATTTTAGAATTATTATTATTTCTAATTCTACTATATAACTGGTATTATTAAGGTGAATTTTCAAATTTGTGTAATTATTGTTATAAATATTTAAGAAAATTTATTATTAGATTGGCAGGTAGTGGAGGGGTCAGGGTCAGTGGTCAGGGTTTACAAGGCAAAATAGTTCGGTAATTTCTGATTTAGAATCAGTTCCAGTAATATTCACATAATAAATGTATAGGTTTGTTTATTTGTGTCCCAATAAATCTGCAAATAAGTAACAAATTGTTATCTCAAATATAAATTTAGTCCATGACGAGAGTAACACATCGACCTCGTGTTTTGTTTACGTGGTATAACTTCTGATACTATAAAAAGTGTATTTGGATGTTTGTTACTCAATCACAGATAAACTGTTGCATAGACTTGAAGGTAACTAAGCATGGACTTAGTTTTAAATTCAAATTAACATAAGGATTTTCTTTAACACCAAAAACAGTTTAATTAATGTAAGATGAAACCTTGTATTTTTTAAACCATTGTAAAAATTTTGCCCACTTTCATGCATGCATTCATTATTCGCAGTTTCGTTATTGGCGGTCAACATTTTCGCTACTGACTCTCCGTATACACAGGGAGAAATTCAGTATTGTTGTTATGACCAATGCACTCGCAGTGAATTGCTCTTCAGATAAATAGTGGAAAGTATGTAAGTGTGGTTGTTTATGTCGCACAATTTCATATTATAATTTAGTTCATATGGAACTTTTAAGATTTATACCTATGTGGGTAGAAATTCGAAATGATGTCGCCTAGTGAGAAAAATTAATAAACTGAAGACCTAAATAAAAAGTTCCATAATGTTTATATTTTATAAACGTCTGAACTTGTCGAAGGATGAGCCATGGTAAAAATGTAAACAACGATGACTTTGTGGTTCAGTCAAAGGATAAAAGCGAAGACAATCAATCAAATTGTTATGGGATTTAATAGCAATAAACCAGTCAGCTTTCAAGCTTATGGTGGTTGCTTTACTAACTATAGAGCACGGTATTCGTTAATGACAAGGAATTTCTTGTTGTTGGAAAAGTTTTTTTTAACTCACGTAACGTATTCCATAGATATCCTTTCCTTACTTGCTTTGTGAATCCCTTCTCTATTGGATAAGGCTTTAAAAAACAATTGAAATTTTATTTACCATTTTTCTGGTTTAAGATTCATTTATGAAATATTAAGCTTCAAAATGCCTTGCTGTGTGTCTCCTCTTCTAATTTTTCGGTCACGGTTATAAGTTTAAAAAACACGGAAAATTCTAGATATTTTAATTATAAATTCTAAAAAATTCTTTTGATTACAAATTCCAACTTAAATAATTTCAATAAAATTAAAATTCCCAGTGAAAAAATTAAAATTTTTTTTTAGTTGTTTTTCACCCTACATGGAAAATAGTTTCCTTGTGAACAATCGGAATAAGGAGCCCTGTGCAAATACAATTAAGACAATTCCGATTCGACTAATTGTCAAATTTACAATAATTACAATAGGATAATATTTACAAGGATGTGAATAAATATTAGTAATTGTTTTAATTTTTATTTTCTTTTGTATTTTATTATCCCTTATTATTCTTTGTTCCATTTTTATTGCACCACTTGTTAAGGAAAGTATAAAAACTAGATGTTTTACTAATAATACCATACATCAGTTACTCTTATAAATACCTATAAATATATATATATATATATATATATATATATATACATATATATATATATATGTATATATATATATATATATATGTATAAATATATATGTATACATATATATATATATATATATATATATATATATATATATACAGTGAGATAAAAAAATTACTCCAAGAATAACAATTTTTTCAAACGAATTAAATATAATTTTAATATGAACAAAACGTAATAACCATTTTCAATATTTATGTTACGCTACAACGGCGACGGCGCGCGGTTGTTGTTTTTGTCGGCAAAGTTAGCAAAACAGCGGGGTGTGTTCGATTTACAAACCATTTAAAGCTATTCCTGTAACTAAACTACTGCATTCTATTGATTGATTTTTAGTTTACCGTTGAGGAACATCACATAACATATGAGGATGCACTAAATGTTGAACGGCCATATCCACATTGTGTACTGGTTCGTTTAATAATATAATATATAATAACAGAATTTGACAAGAAGGAGGTTTATACTTTGTTTAAGCACATAAAAATTAGAGAAGAAGGGTTCCGTTTTTTCCTACTTCTATCCATAACAATCATTCTGTGGTGATTCCCCTTTAAAGTTTAATTGAAGATAATTAATACAAAAGAAGTGTGCAAAAAGGAGAGATGATCGGTTATAAAGTGTTAAAGTAGTGAAAATCAACATTGACATTTAATATGTAGATATTATAAAAACAAGTTAGACTCTTTGCCATTAGAACACTTATCCGATTCTATTTAGTTTCTCACCATTTTATTACTTACAATTTTCTAAGCAGAATAAAGTACACACTATAACGTTATATTATACGGACTTGTTATTAGCGTTCAAAAGTAGTCATTACCATATAAAAAGTAGTCATGTAAGAGTAATAAACTATATGTATTTCTTTTATTCTCTGTTTCTACCATCATTGTCCATGCCTGAGCGCTACTCAGTGCCGAAGTAAAATCGTGAAAAAACAGGGTGTCTTAAGAATTACAAAGTCTTCAGGGTTTAAATAGGAGCTGAGCGAAAATTATAGAAAAAGGAAAGATGACGTAAACACAAACGAATACAAGGTAAATTAAAAGATAATGAAACATGTAAATAAGGACAAACAACAGCAAGAAGGAACCAAACTAATGACACAGAAAATAAATAAATGTTTACATACACCTTCCTCACATCATTAAATGGTTCCTTAAACATTTTAGCATCCTCACGGAGTAGCATAATTACAGTTTGTACTAGACGAAATACGACTGAACTAAAATATTAGAAAGATTTGGCAAAGAAAATATCTATTAACACATATTTTTTTATATATTTACCTGGAAACTATTTATATTTTATGAAAATAATATCTGAATTTATTGATTGTCAGGGAAGAGTTATATCAATAACATTAAAGAAAATTCGTTTTAATGATCCTATAGTTTTTAAACTATGTAAAGGGTAAGTTTGCGCAAATTTAAATCGGATTATTTCATTATCATCCAACCATGTAAAACAATTCATTGACGAAAGGATGTTCCGTTATGGCAAACATGAGATTTACAGACATATCTATACACACAACAATGTGTCAGCCAATTTCGCGCAGACACACGTCATGTATATATTAACAACAAAATTTTGAAGCCATATATTCTACATAACTGTTTCATCGTCATTTCAACTAAAATAGACAGATTGTTAATGTTTTTAGGTAAATTATTTTCTAAAAATCTACCATTTCAATTTCAGGTATTTATTGTGTAAGAGCAATGGTCTTGGAATGTCACTTTATCAAGACAAGCAGTGAGCCCAGTAAAGTATCTCATGATCGTAATGGCAGATTGGCTAGCGGCTGATATTGCGTTTCCAGATGTGGTAAAGGTAAATTATGGGGAGATTTAAAAAAAAAATTAAATTAAACTACCAGGCTTTTTGCGTACTCTTTCCTCATCAGTTTTTTGGCACTTCATACAATCGTCAACCATTTTACCATTGCTAACATAGACTGCGATATATTACATTTTATGAACTTTGATTTTATCTGGTATAATTTATGTTTAAAATACATTGCCGTAAAAACAAATATCATTTTATTTCAATAGTTTCCCAAAAAAATGTAAATTCAATTTTCAAATTACTGCAATGGTCTGCATTATAAAATCTTCGTAAATGTTCTGTCTGCTCAGATTCTAAAATCTTTTTAAGCTTTGCAAAAAAAACATTTTTTTTAATTGCAAAATAGACTACAATTATTAAAAAGTTTTATTTCCTTTATTTCTGCACTAACATATGTTCATTACGATGTAATTCTCACTTTGTCCTTTTTCAAATCTTTTTAAAAAAATAATACAACAAAAAGGGCAGAATAGTATAGCACGTCCTAAAAACGCCTTTAAATACTTCCTACCCAGCTGCTGTGTATACAGCCGTGCTCAGTTGTTCAGAGACGGGACGTCACAGACGAGTTGAAAGTTACAATTATTAGTTGCTAAAATAAAGATATCTTAAAAGCCTAAATATATGATACTTACTAATTTGAAAACAAAATCACCAATTTATCAGTTCTTCTCCATATTTTAGTATTGTTTAAATATTCGACGTTAAAAAACTTCTACAAATTCGGTAGATGCTTCTTCACTACACATTTAATAACATCACTTGTATAAAGATCGAGAACAGTTAGTAGATATCAAATTGTTTCTTTTTATGTACCGTTCTTTACATATATTTTTTATGAGTGAGAGGAAATAAGAAAAGGGTTAAATTGCTAATTTTTTTCATTTCATACACTTGTCATAAATACCGTAAGATCACGCACTGCATTTATATATATGTTCATATATATTATAAACAACATGAGGGTATGTATTAGAGAGAATTGTTTTTATCACAAGTCAAATTTGTATTTTTTTTGTCGTTCATGAATAATTTATTAGATTTTGCAATTAAACTGTTTATAAATATAAGTAAATACTATTCCTCAACATAGATGGCCGTGATGTTATTAGATAAGATTACAGATGGAAAGGAAAAATTAATATGCTTCTGTCAGTTTTGCGACATTCATTTAAATTGTCTTTAGCAAGTAAATTTGTAAAATTAAAAAAATATATATTTTAAGCGTAACAGCATAAAACGTACGCATCTTTACAGGTATCCTTCATCGGACAATCCTAACCTTAACTAATATTATAAATGCGTTTGTTTGTTAGTTTATTTGTCTTACTGTCAAGCCTTAATTACTCACTGATATTCATGAAATTTTCCATGTATCAATAGATATAATATATCTGATATGAATGGATGTAATATATCCCGGAAATGTAACTTTTTTTTCTGGAACATAATTTGTGTTAACAGAAATTAAATAAAATTGCCCTGTTAGGGACAATGGCGTGAAAATAAGGAGAAATTGAAGGTAAAGTGTATAATAAAATATCACGGCAAAATATCGGCTACTGCTGCTACGGCAGAGCGCAGGCTTCTTTCTTTTTATACCGTTTCCTCGATTTCATGCTCCTCCAAACTACTTACACATTTCAAGTGCCAAAATTGTAAGAAATTTATTTTCGCAACAATATTATTTTAAATTACACCCCTTTTTTTATTTCCAACCAAATATAAGGAATATAAAATAGACTAACGACAATTTATCACAAAATTATGATTAAATGTTACGAAAGTTCACGCTCGGATGGTAAAATTTAATATTGTTAGAATTGGTTGCACTAGTAAAAAGTTACGTTATTAAATCGAGTACAATAGTAGAAACCATGGATAAGTTAACTACTGGATGACGCATCAACACAAAATCTCCAGCCGCGCGCTGGCACAATTTGTGCCACCGCTCCGGGCAAAGAGCTTACGCGCCTTCAGTAAGAAAACGAACGTCACACCGAAAGTTTCTCGTAATTTTAAATCAAAATTAAATAAACCATGCCTTCTTGTGCTATAAAATATTGCCAAAACAGAAGCATTACATCATCACTTCAGAAAAATGGAATTACTTTTCACAAATAATTATTATTATTTAAACAAGTATATCTTTGTATGTTATAATCAGATCACCGGCAGCGATTCCGCCATATTTTTTATTTTTTCGCCACTGGAGATACGTCGCGCTGTAATCGATAATTAAATCGATGCTTTTGTTACTATTTCAAAATCCAAAAAATTATAAATAAGATATTTTTAACAAGTAAAATAAGTTCATTGGTTTCTAAGCATATGATATTATATTTCATTTATCATTTTAAGTTCCCGCACCGCCCGCACTGAAAAAAAAACGGTATATTATATATATATATATATATATATATATATATATATATATATATATATACATACATATATATATATACACATATATATATACATATATGTATATATATATATATATATATATATATATATATATATATAATATGTAATATTATTTCGTGCAAAAATTAATTAAATTAATATAGTGATTATAATATAATAAAAATCTTCTTTTTAAATAACGATGTTTTTAATTTATTAAAACCCTTACTTTGACACACATCGAAAATACGTAAGTATCGAGCAAACTACATATCTATACTACCCCAAGGGACAAAGCACTGATTGGCTAACGGCGTCACGTGGTACGTTTACCCTAATGAGTAGTGGCTAGCTTGGTTTTCATACAACTGTGTTCTTATGCGCTATCCAGTGGTTAACTTATCCATGGTAGAAACGTTACAGACAATTTAATTATTTCATTGATAATAGTAGATGTAAACAGGCATTTGCTATGGATTAATGGATTGTTAGATACATCAATGCATATCGTACCTATGAAAGGTTTATTATTTTAAAATTTCAAAAATCCAAGTGTTTGGTCGTTTATAACTGCGTGCTCGCATTCGTGTATATATATATATATATATATATATATATATATATATATATATATATATATATATATATATTTACATTTACGCAGGTGCATACGCTTGTTTGTATGTACACATTAATTTAAAATAAAGCAGTACAAAAATTTCACTTAGTACAAATAGGAGATCTTCTTTATGTGGGCATATATTTAAAGCTCAATGTAACTTGGAACGTTTCTATCATTTTATGAAGAAAAATATTTAATATCGTAACGCACTTTGTAATATGTAATACATATATCTATGTTAATAATTTCCTCTACTATGTAGTAAGTAATACATAAATGAAAAATCAACAATGATTATAGCTCAAAATTTCAAAAAATTTGCTTATGCACTAAAAATCATAACCATATTTTTCACACCATCATTATTAAACTACTTAAGCCTTCAGTAGGTAAAAAGTAAACCTGTCATTCACTCAAAGCCTGACACTCACACTTTATCGCGGCTCGGCGCAGCCGCACCGCGTGGGATTTGCGAGATCACGACGAGTTATCTTTAAGCGAAGTTTTTTGTTAGCTTCAGTTATGCAAATGATAAAATCCGCCGGCAAATGACTCTTGACATCCTGTAGAAATAGGGCGTACTCAGTGGAATATAGTTATAAAGTCGTACTTATAGGAATAAATCTTACTACAAATTATTTTTTTCGGATGTGTTTACTAAACGACTGTCTAATACAACGTCAAGGTAAAATTAAGCCAATGCACAAAGTATGTAGAATTTGTGACTTATGCCATATTCACTTAATCCTACTTAGTTATTTACACAACTATACTGCGGAATAATTCGCATACTTTAATACGCGAGGCGCGTCGTCGATAGACTATTTTATAGTCATATGAAATAATTTTTCTTTTTATGATTCATTCTTCGATTGCAAATAAGCGAAAGGGTGAGGCTCTTTAGTTTATTCTTGACAATTTTAATTTTTTTTGGAAAATGTACCATTTAGTCATTAATTAATGTAGTGATAATAATATAGTTTAGTTGTTACGTATGTACGTATGTATATATGTATGTGTGTGTATATATATACATATATATATATATATATATATATATATATATATATATTCTTTTTTTTGAACAATTGGTTAAATTGATAGAAGCAAATTGGCCAAATAACTTTAAATACATGCAGAGGTTTGTTCATTAATATAGAAAGAATTCTGCTTCAGATTCCTGACGAAATTATAACAAAGAAGTAATCTATAACATTTTTGAATTTGGGACTATTACAAAGAAATAATAGAATTTAAATAAGTAATCGTTCTTATTTTCAATAATATTTAATTACTAAACTACATTAAATATTTTAGTACAACCTCTGTGAAAAATAAAAACACTCAGTTACCATTTAAATCAATCACTGTCTCTGAGAAATGATATACTAATTAAGCAAAATGTTGTCATCTTGGTTTCTCGTAGCGTTTAAATCAGAAACTGACATGGTAGTACATACCTCAATAAATTGAAAATGTACATCATAAAAATAACTATATTATAAACCACTTCATTATACAACTTTGATAAAGAAGTTAGTGCAATTTTATTTAAAAAAAAAAATTTTTATTACCCGCCCGTTAAAAACCATTTTCAAAAATTTAGTTCAACAAACATTCAACACAAAATTTAACTTAAATGAAATACACTCTTCAAACCTTTTTCATGTATATATTCATAGAGTTCTCTACCATGACCTAGGTTTCGTTGTATTACAACATCTTCAGGTGGGCTATTAGCAAAGAATTTTAAATTCTTTGCTATGTCATGGTAGAGAACTTAAAGAAAGTAGAAATAATACTACATCACGTAGTTTCATTTAATTGTGAATTAAGCTGTTATGTTATAGTATATTATGGTATGTTAGGTTAGACGAGGTTAGGTTAGATTACGTTACGTTAATTTCGGTTATATCAGATTATGCTGGGTTAGGTTAAATTATGTTATGTTGGTTTAGGTCAGGATAGATTATGTTGGGATAGGTCAGATTAAGCTACATTATGTTATCTTAAGTTATTTTAGGTTATTTAACGAAAACAATAAAATTATTTTTATTAATTTCACCGTAGATATTATCGGATCTTATTTTCAGGTTAAGAGAACCATTTTATGTCCTACAAATACTAATCAATGTTCTATAGCGTTTTTCCATCGTACCCTATATTCTTTCTCTTAATACGGTCTTACGTTCAGTTGTGAATATTAATGTAATTATTTTACTTGCATTAACACTTGGAGAAAACTATTGATGGGTTAGGTTATTTACGAATTATTGTAAATTCCTAATTAAATACATGTTTTTTCTTTTGACTGTTTGGAAATAATTTTTTAAAATTTAAATATTTAACGAACACCTCAAAAATTTTAATTTTTACGGTAAATTGGTCGAGTCAAAAAATAAACAAATATTTAATTTTACTATCATAAATGTAGTGATAAGTTTTTCATTAGATACAAAAAAAATTTAAAAAACCAAAATCGTTACAAATATATAGTTTTTATACAAAAAACATACGGAAACACGCACACGCATAATTATAAACTCGTTTTCGCGTAAGCTTCTCATTTAAAGGAATCCTCTTTCATACAGTACCGGACAAGATACGAAAGACAAACGCAGACAATAGTGGCGCATTGTATAAAATATGTAAGAATATAAGAACTACGCAATTGCACATTAAAACAGTCAGATAAAAGAAGATTTCGTAAAATTATAATAGGGGGAATATACCCTATCTGGCTTCAAGCCGCATACAATCGGCCTCAACGGGATAGTTATTTTGTTACATTTTAAGTCAATGGTTACATTACACAAAGAAACGTTCCATTCGCGGAGACAAAATTGGCCTTGAGTTTGACCCTAAATAATGACCTCATTCTGATTGTTCATTTAAATGTATTGTTTGGATTGGATTCAACCTAACACGTGGATAATTTAAATGTTAGCGATTTGCTTAATTAAGGACCATATTATAGTAAGTTTGAGCGAGACGTTTGAAGTTTTCAGCGAGGATAATTAGACCGGAAGTTAAAAACGACATACGGATCTGTTAAAAATGTGTGTGTGTGTACAAAAATAATATTTATAAACATTTATATTATTTTTGCCCAGTATGCCTTCAACATGCGTAAAAATAAAATATTTTCTGCATTTAAAAACCTTGCTATGGTTTTCCAACAAACGTTAAATAAATTTATAACTTCATAAATAATAATAAAATATAAGAAAATTACTTATTTTATTTCTCACACTAGACTTTCACCTTTAATAATGATGTTTGTATTGCTTTTATTGTACTTTATTCATCTTATGCAATATTATTTTCTAATTTACTCTCTTGTACAGTTAATACAAGAATACCACCATTATTCACTGTATTTGCTTTGTCGAAATTTCATTATAATTAACTTGACAATATTACCATTGACACTGAAATTCTAATTCTTTTATACACATTTTCTATCTTCTCGGATTTAGCCGACTTCATTTTTCTTAATATTTTAAGAGTGCACAGTTGAATGAACCATCATTTTGGCAGAGGTAGCTCTTTCCTCCAATTGTTTGGAAACATGTTTATCAGTTTTTTAGTCTCTGTGTTATGATAAAAGATGTCGGAATTTTCATACTTATCCTTGGTGAATATACTTCCGTGCAATTCGTAGCGCTCACATAAAATATGTCATCGCGAAAATGTTTTAACCCACTGGACAATTTTTATTATATTTGTGGAAAGTTTATGCTGATAAAACAGCAACATAATATTACCGAATTCATAAGTAATGTTTATGACATGTATTAACCAAGATGAAAAGTGGGTCCCATATAAAGTTTATGTAACATGTATTCATGAACTTCAACGTGGTCAAAAGGGCAGAACAATCCCTTTGATTTACAATCGCCTTTGTTATGGAGAGAACCTTAGAATCACACCGAAGACTGTTATTTTTGCTGTTGCAAGACTACAGGCTACAAGGCTAAACCAAAAAAGGACTTGGTATATCCAACTGTGCAATCGGTAACGCATGCAGTGCATCGCGAACCGAACGTTGCACCGCTATCACCTCTATATTTGGAATCAGTTCAAGGTGAAGACATGAGCAGTGATTTTGAAGAGTTAGCTCAACCTAAAGCTTAATTTGAGCCAAGTACAAGTGGAACACTCTTATTTTCAGTCAGAAATGAACGACTTAACGAGAGATCTAAGCCTGTCAAAAAAGGCAACTTAACTACTTGGATCAAAACTATCGGAAAAGAATATGCTTGCGCCTGGCACCTTATTTTCTTAGTATCGTAACGAGAAAAAGACTCTGTAACATATTTTGCTGAAGATCGTGATCTAGTGTATTGCAAAGAATTCCTAGCTTGGTGAACATATTTAACATCGAATATAACGCGAACGAATGGAGATTGTTCATAGACTCATCAAAGCAAAGTTTGAAAGCAGTCTTTTTACATAATGGCAGTAAGTACGCTTGACTGTCAGTCGCCCATTCTGTACATTTGAAAGAATGCTAGGAAAATTTGAAAAATGTGTTGGATAATATAAAGTACGTACAACACGGTCGAATGGTCTTTGGAGATTTGAAAGTTATAAGTATGCTGATCGGTCAACAAGATACACAAAATACTCTTGCTTTCTCTGCGAGTGGGATAGTCGATACAGAGGACAACATTGGACGAAGAAAGAGTGACCACATAGAACTGAACTAGTTCATGGAACCAAAAATGTTGTGAGAGAAAATTTTATGAAATTTGATGAAAGTCACAACTTCCGATGAAAAATTAAGTAAAATTTAATAGAAGCCTGGAAGTATTTTAAGGAAGCAGTAAAAACTTTCCTAAGAAACCATAAAAATCCAAATCATGAGGAAATTGAGAATGAAATTATTAAAAGTTTCGGAAAAATGGCATGTTCGATGAGCATTAAACTTCACTTCCTTAATTCGCACTTGGACTACTTTCCTGATGACTTGGAAACTATAAGTGAAGAGCAGAATTTCACCAGGATTTGAAAGAAATGGAAGGTCGCTATCAAGGAAGGTGGAATAAAAGGATGATGGCAGACTATTTTTCGTTGCTAAAGCGAGATGATCCATGTCAGATTTTTAAGCGAAAGTATAAAAAAAACAAGATCCCATAAAAGTATTTAATATTTCTAATTTATTTATTAACGTCATTTAAATGTGTTTATAATATATTAAAGTCATGTAATTGTTTTTTATCGTAATATAAATTGTTTATTTAGTAAAGTTGGCTTTTTTGCTGTTTCATACATAGGGCTTTTCCAATAAACTGAGGACGATGGGGAAAATCTAGGTACATATTCATAATCAGCGCACCAAAATACCCTAAGATCAGCTAACAAATCCAAAAAGTGAAAATAAGAGTTTGCAGACCTGAATTATCAAATTGGTTTTCTCTATCTACTCAGTAAAGGCTTCTATGTAAGATATGTTTATTATCGAATATAATATTCGAGTACAAAAGCGTGAGGCAATGGCCAGTTGTCAATTTTATTCCAATAAGCTATAACAAAAAAAATCACCTTACGTATACACAATGCGGTCTACTGTCTTTAATATTCATAAATCATGAGATCAATGGATCTGATTTAAGAAATCTATCAATTGCGAATATGCAAAAAAATATTTCCAACTAGTAATTGATACACAAATCTAATATTTGATACACAAATTAGGATATTTACATTTCTATATTTAGATTTGATTTCCATATCATGGTATCGCTTAATCTTTACCCATGCCGAATGTTACGTCTGTGTTCAGGTTCAAATACTAAAATATTTCAGTAAAGTTTAACGATAAATACAACTATAAGCTTTTCATGTTTACACAATTGTAGACTAGTTTCGTTATTCATTGTTTCATTATCGATATGGACGCATGAAGCCAAAAATATGATTCCGTTTAATCGTTTATATTTTTGTTTCTTTTAAAATTATTAGAGGATGACCATCTAATAATTATTAGAGGGTCGTATCAAAAATTATTATTTTGAGTAAGTAAAAGAGTGAATATTGTTATGCATTAATGTGGGATATTTTTTACGCTAAAGATGAAATTAATATAATCTATTGTTATTGCTTTTTTGATCGATAAACTTTTGTTTTTGCACTATATATTAATTTTCTCTTGTATCAACTAGAAAACTATTTTAATTCAACAAAATCTTTACACGAACTAATTGTACAACTTAATTAATAAGATTACATTTGTGATTATTGTATGATAATGATATCAAACAACATGTACTTAATAAAATACATACTGAAAGATATTCAAAGCTCTGACGAAATAAAAAAAGAATATAATTTTTTCAAATTAACTTGAATAATCGAAAAATTGCCTCGGTAGAGCTCAAGACGATAATCATTCTGTTATCTTACAAAGTGGATCATTGCGCCGCAAACATTTCATTTACGTAGGTAGAGCTGAAGTCGTGCCCAGTATTTCAGCCTTCTTCCTTGTTTTTATTTAAATTAAGTTGAAGTATTTGTATGATGGGATAATTAATTGCTTTTTTTTTTAATTTTACTTTGAACATTTTCCAAATGTTTGATAGTCCATATTTTTCAAATAATTTTATGTAATTGGCACTTATATGCATAAAAGTCAGAGCAAGCGTTGCTCGGTGTATCTAGAGTTTCCCATAGGAACGTAAAATTGCTTATTTCATGGTATTAGATTTAGTATTAGATTTCGAAGCCGAAGGCGAAAGCGAAGGCGAAGGCGAAGGCGATGGACCGCTCCAAGCTCTATATATTTTTACACCTTCTATAAAGGGCTTGAATCGAACTAAAAAAATAAGTCGTATCTTTGACCTCGAAATGTTCTTCTAGGTCTACCTTTAGTTAATTTCATCCTCGAATCTTCTACCACGTAAACCATTTTTTGAATTACTAAACAAGAAATAACTACTGAAAGTTATTGCACTGCAGTCTGAGCTATAGAATGGGCATCTGATTTTTTGAAAGCCGGTACATCTCAAAGGTTGTCTGGAAATCCGCAGCATGTGACCTAGTGTATTGTCTTATAAAAACACAGCCTTTCCATACTTTGCTTTTGCTTTTCTCCACAGCAACCTGACGCATTTTTTTTTTTCAAAAATACATAATATTCGGTATTCATTGTAGAATATATAGGAAATAGTCCAATAGCCGAAGGGATATTCCCTTTGGGATCTTAAAAATAGTGGCTTTGAGTTTGAAAACCAACTTATTGACTTTAAACTTCTTCGATCGCTTTTCTCACTATTTCTATCCACTACATCGATTCTTATTTTGATACAGAATCATACTATCTAATTCAGGTTTCATTTACGGGAACAGGTTTTCTCAAAATAACAACTCTTGCGAGTTTGAACTCGCCGCTATTTTCCGAATAGCGTGAGCACTTTCACCCAATACGCATGGCTTTTATCGTGTGCAAATAGTTATATAAATGTATCCAATAAATTTATACTATTACTCAACTCCTCTGATACCTGCTACACATTTATCCTGTTTTCCTCCTATACCACTTTCTTGACTTATGCGATATTTTCTTCAGTGACGATCGTGTTTAGACGACCCGAGAAGAGCCGTCTTTAAAAAGACTCCCGAAACTGGTGGATAAACGGTTCTAACGTTTGACCATAACAAACAATGGTGCAGCCTCCTGCAAAACTTTGGATGTTTCTTCAAAAATGTCGTTCTTTCCTTTTTTTTCTCTTTCTTACATAAAATTTAATGTATCATTAAATTGATCTTGAGAGTGACCTGCAAACTTTTAAATTGGAAAAGGATAGACCTCTATGGGGATTAAAGGGATCCACTATTATTGTCCACTTTTTGTTCCTTTACAAAGTTACTTCGTTATTCTCTTTGTGTACTTTTTCAGTTTCAAATAGGGATTTTCTTAAAGCAAATACATTTTTCGAGTTAACAAGTAGCCTGTATAATTTCCTAACACAGCATAAGTTCTGAGCAAAAAATCATGCCAATCTGTTGGTTTATTGTGATGTAAAATATGGACAAGCAAACACACCTTGGCATTTAATATTTTACCGAAGGATGAGATTGCCACGGATAAAAGCCCCCCGGGATAGAAGTTAGATGTTATTTCCCGCAGTTAGATGTTATTTCCCGGCTCGCTGACTACCTCTGTGCAAAAAATTACGTCGAACTATTACACCATTGCAGTGTGAAGAAGGACAAACAAATGCACTTTTGCCTTTGTAATATTAGTTAGGATTTATCGACATTTTTAATATCAAATACATCCACGGAGTTTAGTCGATATAATGTGGGGTAAGTTTTAATAAATAAAAATGTATTGTATTTGACATTTATTAGATGAAGACAAAATGAGAATATTTCATTCTGTATTAGGTAGTATACACCACAAATTAATTGTACAATTCACATAGTTGCGGAAGACATAACATTTTCTCAATGAAACGTATTTATGTTATATCCTTTGTACCGATTATATTTAGCATCAACTGTTATTTTGTTTATACTGTAAAAAACTAAATGTTATTTTTAAAAACATAAGATACTTATAATACGAGTTACGAGAAATTTAATAACACACATCTTAATTCAAGTATCGTTAAATAACAGTACCATTCTTAGACATTGATTTTTTAGGGCACCCTTTAACTCCGCATTCCTCCCCCAAATGGGAACTATTATTTCTTCATATGTGACACACTCTTCTGTGATCAGGTCTGATCAGATTCCTACAACAATTCCAAATTTCAACTCAATATATCAAACTGTATCTAAAGGAGAAAGTAACAAAATTAAATACCAATAGACGGATAGACAAAGAGATCGACAGGCGTCAATGCAACTATATGAGCGTTCCGTGAGTTTTCCGATTTTGAAAGAAATCGCTAAGCAATATTTGTTTTTATTTTTTATATTTAAGATTTTATTTCATTGGTAAACTAAGACTACTGAAGCCATCCGATTAGATATTATACACCCCTGTAACTAATCCCTTCACTCCTTACAAAGTAAAAAGCAAACTCATGCATCATTCACTTAGAAAGCGACGCTTAAATTTTATTACCAACCCGCGCAGTCTCATCGCATGGGATTTAAGAGATCACAGGGAGTTATTTCGGCACGGACTTTTTTGTCTCTTAGCGGAGTTAAACAAATGACTAAATCCGTCAACTGATAGCGCTTAATGCCCGCGTCGTCGGTTCGGGAGGAACGGAAGTTCCTAAATAAAACAGCAGTTTAGTACCATTTATAACGATAATATTTAGCGTTATTCTATTTCTTGTATGTTGATATCTTCGATTCAAATTTTTTACTCGAGTCGAGGGTAACTTATGGTAAAATTTGCGAATGTTAGATTTAAAATAACGTTTAATATCAGGTTATTGTAGCTAAAATAATCACGATAAAACTAAAGATATGCAATAAAAGTAAAGATGGGAATTTTATACCCAGTTTCAAATGACAATGAATTTGAAAATATTTTAGAAATAAGTTAATAGTTAACAAAATACAAAGTTTAAAATACCGGAGATTTATAATATTGAAATTTTATTACAATAGGGAAGATTGTTTACATATTTTAAAAAAACCGGAGATTTATAATATTGAAATTTTATTACAATAGGGAAGATTGAAAATACCGGAGATTTATAATATTGAAATTTTATTACAATAGGGAAGATTGTTTACATATTTTCAATTCGCATTGTTTCCAAAGTTGATTTAACTACATATACTTTTCGATATTGTTCTGTACATAATTCCGATCCATAATTTAAATGTATTTTTTAATTTTTGGTTCAATTTAGAGTGTCGAATTCAAATTTTGCAATTTTTGTGAGAATTAATATTCGTTTTCGACCAGCTTTAGGGGGCTGAGTTCGAATTTCACAATGTTGTGGAAACCACCATGACAGTATCTTCTTCTCTATGATGCTAGCTTCTCTCGCAATAAATCGTCACTATATTCGATTTCGACTTACTTTAAGATAATGAATTCGATTTTCATAATGGTTTTGAGATCCGAGATGGAGATGATGATGGAGATACAAGATAATAATAAAATAATCTATTTAGGTAAACTAATGATAATAAATTTTATATAGAAAGGCCTTTTTATTAGAAAGTGACTTCTTATAAAGTTAATATTGTTATTAACATGTGAGTAATAAGGGTTATTAAAGTATCATGTATTTCTCTGGTAAATGATTATCCATTTATTTTATACCATATCAACACAGCTTAATGACATTGATCAGTTTTGAAAATACGAATAAATATGGCAAAAATTTTCCTCTTTAACTGCTGTTACTAATCAGCAGTTATATACAGTTATATACTATTTTTAAAAATAGCGAAATAGCGAACAAATCAACGTGTAAGGTAGCGAACTTATGGGTTTGCTACTTGAATTGGGTTGGGAAACACTCATATATTTGGACAGCCACAGAAAGGAATTAATCAATACGTCTTGTAAATTCGACTTTTCACATTTCTTTCCAAAAAAAATTTTCACGAAATCTCAAAGTTTAGCGAAATATGTCAGTAAACCAATTTATCAAGATGACTATATTCACAGATTGGCGTAGTTGGAAATGCAATTTTATAAAAAAAAATATTTCCAATAAAGCCATGGAACTTTTATTAATCAATAAAACTTATACTTAAAAATGAGTTTAATTGCCATTTATTTTCTGTGTTTCTAATTATTATGTAAGCTGATATGACAACGCAGCAGGGTCTGTGATATTTTATATGTCCTACTAGCAACGATGATATCAAAAATAGTATTTAAATATAATTAATTTTATTAAATCTACATATTAAAATAATTTAGCGAACTTGATCTAACGCTTTTAATAACATTTACACAAATCATTTCTAGTGTGAAATGTTCTTATGCCAGTATTCTTTATGTAAGTTATCTTTTTTTGTCATACGGAAATATTGATGCAAGTAAATTAACGTTATGTATACAAATAATAACACGTTTGGGGTGGCTCATCATTACATTGAAGATATTTATGAAAAAAATATTAATAGGTACATAATAAAAGTAATAAAACACAAAAATATTGACTAAATTTGGTTGAACTCTTATAAACAAAGTATTTACCTGGAAGTAATATAACATTTTTATTTCATTGAAATCGATTCACCCAGTCAGAAGAAACGCAGACTTATTACTTAAAAAAATTAGTACAACTATCGTTACAAGGAAGTGCTTCTCTACCCGGCGATAGTACCTTCAAAAATATATAGTTTATCTATGTAAATCAGTAGATAGCGCTACATGCGTTTTCAATCGCGTAATGAAATTTTCCACTCCGATATACATTGGCCAACGGTGGAGTATGGGGGTGCGTGAGGGATAGATGCTTTGTAGAACATAACAAAAGTGTTAGAACATCAAAATATGAAAAGGATTTTTGGAATGTATTTCAGTTTGTCTATGAACCCGGTAAACAGTTAATTCTTGAGGGCTTCGTTGGGTTGAGATATATAGGATATTTTTATCCCAATCGACAATTAGAAAAAGAATATATGATAATTTGACGTTTGAAGAGTGTATTTATTTCAAAAAGTCTATTTTGTAAATATTATGAGAATTTACTTTCATGAATCCAAATGTTAACTTAAAAACTATTTCTAAAGGTTCTGAACGAAGTCACAAAAAATTTCTGAACGAAGTCACATGTGGACCTTTAGAAAATTTATATACTGAATAATATAGCGATATAAATACCTGTCATTTAGTATAAATTTACGACTCGTAAGCGTGTGATTGTCTGCTTTCATAGCATAGCTTAATTGATATAAATATCGAAATAAATATCCTGTATAATAAATATCCAAATTACCACTGTTTTTTAAATTTTTTATTTCAATTATACGGCTACCGCCAGTAAATGCCTTGGAACAACATTTCTTTTGTAACAAGTAAATAATTTTAATTGTTTAAGATATTTATTTTTTATTTATTTCATGTTGTACGTTGATCAAATAAAAATAAGATAATAAACATAACAGACACATATATAACACGATCATACGAAATCTGCCTTTGAAATGTTTCTACATTTATTGGCTGTGGTGATGCTATTCCATTCATATCTGCGATGCACTCCATCAAAACCCCACATCTTTCCAATTACTAAAGCAACATTATAAATTTAAATTATAAAACTGCTTTGCCTTTATCATCATACGATGTTTCTCATGTAATTATTGAGAGTAATTAGTATTAGCACCCTTCACAGTACATTTACAACAGAGATTTTATAACCCCAAGTAATCCATCTTGCTTCACAATACCGCGTTATTTGTACAATGAACACTTAAATGAGCCCCAAACTGCAATTTTGCACGACTTTATTTGCACAGTTCTGCACAAATCCCTTTATCCTATCAAACGAACCGCTTATTGTTCAAATGTATGTGCATTTGCTCGTGCAGTGTCTTCATATGCATTTACGTCTTCAAACATATATCATACTTTTTCGCTACCATGCTTCTTTCTTCTTCCTTTCGCTACCATGCTTCTTTCTTCTTCCTTTCGCTACCATGCTTCTTTCTTCTTCCTTTCGCTACCATGCTTCATGACATGGTTCTTTAGCTTGTCGCTTGAGAAACTTTGCTTTACTTTTTGGAATACTTGTAATTCTTCTCCTCTATGAAGCACGAAGCGAGTATCATTAATTAAACACGATAGTAAATGGAGCAAATATATACTTGTACTTTGGTGGCATGCGCTTAGGAGATGTATCTTATGTTATCTTACTTAATTTTTAAACCGGGTTGGGCAATATGGACAGCTGAATAACGTCCCAGTAATGTAGGTTATTCCAACATTAGTTTTACGTTTGTGATACAAAGAAAAATTTTCACCGCAGCGAACGCATGATAATTGTGGAATACGCATTATCAAATGAGTCGCAGCGGAAGAATCGTCCTTTCTATCACATTTGTGCTCAGTGTTCAGATCCCAATGTAAAGTTCATATTATATGTAGCAACGAGCCACTTTTTTGAGTTTTATAAGAGACCTAGCTTTGGGTCACGATTTTGCACGCGTACACTTTTGATTTAAGCAAGAGGACTTGTTCCTGATCTGATAATATCGCAACACCTTTTTACAAATTATAACATTAATCATTTTACCGTATCGTTGAGGTACACGAGCAGTAGATTTAATATAAACGTTGTACCATATATTGACATATGGTGTATTAAAGTTTTATTTCTGAGAATAAAAATCGAGTTTTATACTAAAGGAATTGTGCTACCTCTTGAGTCAAAAACTATGTTAATTTGAATTAAAAATTACACCTTTATCAAATTTCAAAATATGTCCAATTTTTTATGTATAACTGTTAGTCAGTTAAACATAAGAATTTTTGCATTTATGCTATTTTTGGAATAACACGTCTATTTTATTTAACGTGATTGAATAATATTATTTTACACAGAGGAACCTTAACGTATTTTTGCGGAAATTTATTTCTGAAATAATGTTTGAAAAGGAACTAAATTTCACTATTTTACTGAATATCACATGATATTAACTATCTAGGATTGAGGTTGAAATATATTTGGCACATATTCGTAAGTTATAAGAAGAAAATATCATCACTAAGATTTAAATTCAATATTTTTCGCTTACCCCAGTGCGTGAATGCTTAGATCCAATATTTGATATTAAAATAATGATAAATGGTTTATTATACCTCGAACCTTTGTGCGTTTTCACCTTACTTTCCTCATTATATCACGTAGTTCCAACAGTTGTAATTCATGTGAAAAATTAAATACATATTATTTCATATTATATGCTGAAAATATGAGATATATAAAAAAACAAGGACTTAATATTTTATATAAGAAAACTTATGAATAAATCGGAATCGAAAAATGGCATGGCTTTACTATTAAAACGATTGTCCAGAATAATTCCACGATTACGTGGAAACAAAGAATATTAGAAGAGGTAATTCCTAATTCTGATTTATAAACACTGGTTAAAATATTGAATAACTGTGTAATAAGATTTTTAATGAATTTAAATAAGTAATGTTAAAAGTATCGATTGACTAATATCATATTACATTTACTCATGAATAATTTGATTTTAAAACTTAGCACTACTTTCTCAGAGTCCTCACTGACATTATATTCAATATGCACGTTAAACCCGTACAAATCAAACAAAAAACATGGGTATAAAATAGCGCCACGCGTGAACTGCGATACGATATAAGAACAAATAAAACACATATACGGATATAAAAAACACAGTTCTATAAAAAAAAAAAAATACTGCTGTAAATACATATATGCTTAATATAATATTATCAGTAGTACTACGTGTATTATACCCTAACATCTATTTGAACAAATTAGTAAATCTGGTCGTTGAAAATTATTACAATCGATTTAGGAATTCTCGTGTTTTATTATACAATAAATGTCCACGTAAAGACATCGTCGTTTATTAAAGATGTAAATTTGTGACTGCCTCTGAAATATTTTTGACAACATCCCCTAAAATGTTCTGAATATCATTGTTGATATTATTGTCTCCGTCTCTTTTGTGAATCTTCTCTTATTCGTAAATATAATAAAACAATACTTATATTCTCTTATGTCTTCATAAACATTTATTTCAAACCGTTTTCATTCTTAATCACTGTCTTTAATTAGTCTCGTTTTATAATTACATGATAATTCCATCTAATTTTTTTCTTCGTTTTATAATTACATGATAATTCCATCTAATTTTTTTCTTCGTTTTATAATTACATGATAATTCCATCTAATTTTTTTCTATCTTCCCGTCTGTGTGCTACAAGTAGGTATTGATTTCTTAAAAGCGACCTAGAAATGTTCCATACTATTTCATGGGATTTTTAATAAGATTATTAAAGCACAAGTGGAAAAATATTTAATTTTTTTAATGTTAACTTTTTACAATATTTTTTGAAAAAAAATATAAATTGCTGGGATGTCTCAAATAATACTACCAGAAAAATCTAAAAAAGGAAACACGAGTGTTGGTGATGAGGTTTAAATTGACCAAAACCTATCAGCATTACTTTACTTGATAAAAATGCCTTACGGGTGTACTAAAATATAAAGTTTTATAAACATTTTTCTCAACATTTTCGTTATTTCCTAGTTATTACAATTTTAACGTGTTATGTTTATACAAAAGTTTCTTTACAAATGCTTACAAATTTCTTGAATACCATGCAGTTTCGAATTTTCGGTAGGGCTTCAATCTATAATTACTTATTATGATAGGAAGATTCATTGTGTGAGTTTTAACTTGCACCTGACTGTACTTTTTATCGTGTAAGTAGTTCCAGCAAATCCGAATGATAATATTTCTTAGATTTTTTTAATTGAAAAATTTCTTAGGTATGTGATTTAAACCACATTTCCAATATTCTACTTAGTATAAGAATTTACTTTTCAAAAATGAAGTTGAGTATGTGTATAGTTGGAAACTAGCTCACATAGCGTTGATCTGTTGTCGTTTTATACTACAAGCTATCTTACATTCGTTTTTGTACATAATGGATCTAAAGAGCTATTACACAAGTGCAGTGGAATTGACTTGTATTTCATGTACTATGGAACGTGTCTTAAATCAGTTCTGTTAATTTATGCACCAGCAGAAAGAAAATAAATAAAATGATTGCTCATCCCAAAATAGTTTCAGCCGATGTTAACCAGAAGTATGCCAATGAAACTACCATATACTCGTACGACAAAGGCGTACGAGTTTGATCATTAGTGATTTAAGCATCCGTTTTTTTCTCAGAAACGGTTTGATACAAAAACTTTAAAACTGACTAAATGATAAAGCGTATTAACACGCGTATATTTGAAGAGTTGGCACTTGAAAAAATTATAACAAATTTTGGAAAGGACAAATCAGATAATTAAATAAATTATTGTGAGTATGATATTTTGTGTGAAGTACCAATTGGAAGAGCAATTGATTAATGTATTAAAACAATTTTTGGAACTGCATAATAGGTAGTTCTATGAATGTTTATTGAAAACAGCCTCAAAAATATACCTAACCACTGCCTTCACATCCGCCTCCATAAATGCGAAACTATTAAACCATCAAAATCATGAAATCTTAATCTCGTAGATTTTGAGAAATTTGACGCATTTTGTACTGGGCATTATATTATTACACGATAAAATATAATATAAAAATGTACTGGGCAATATATTATTACACGATAAAATATAATATTAATATTTATAAATAGTTTAATAGAAATACCACTTTTAAACTATGGAACCCTCGCAATGCGAGTTCTACTCGTATCTAACAGATTTTTATTAATTTTGTCTATTAATTTAAATCCAAGGCAAATGACGTGAAACACTTTGCCTTTCTTCGATTTCCACAAATAGATAATTATAGCTTATATTTTATAAATCATCTTATCAGAAGTCACTTTAAAAGCATATCTTAAATACTTCAAATATGGCTTCTTAAAGAAACAATTAGTAGTAACTCTTTCTCTAAAACGGGCATTTTTTATATTATCACCGTCAACCGTTTATCAACAAATCTCCATCTTCATTATCGTCATTCGTTATCTTAAGGATATCTTTATCTTTATTGTGATAATGCAAACACTTGTTACAAGTTCTTGGATATAAAAAGAAAACAAGCTATGAAATTACATCAAAAAGTGCTCGTGAAAAGCGAAAATATTTTGTGATCATGGAAGACGATAATTATAGTTTCGTGTACTATTATAGTGCTGCGTTCTTAGCGATTGCTACCATTGTTTTATACATCATTAATAAATACTCTTACTGGACAAAAAAAGGCGTTGTTCAGCTACAACCATTACCATTTGTTGGTAACTTTTGCGAATTTGTTTGTATGAAGAAATCGATGGCCGATGTGACAACAGATATCTACAGTAAATTTCCCTCATTGCCTTATATTGGAGGATATTTCTTGTTTAATAATCTCCTGATAATACGTGATCCGGAATTAGCGAAAAATGTGCTAACAAAAGACTTCTATTACTTTAATGGAAGAGGATTTAACTCCAAAAGCAGTGATGAGTTTACACTACACCTTTTTACAAGTGAAGGTGACGAATGGAAAATTTGGAGACAAAATTTGACACCACTCTTCTCTTCATCAAAAATGAAGAAAATGATGTACCTGATGGTAGAATGTAGTAAAACCCTCGATTCGTACTTGGAGAAGATAACAAAGAAAAATAAAACGGTAGATATCCGTAGAATGACCTCAAATTTTACACGTGAAGTAATAGGCTCTTGTGCTTTTGGGTTGCAGATGAATTCCATGAATGAAGACAGTAATAACTTCCGTATTATCAGCAAAAAAATTTTTAAAACCTCTGTAGTAAAAAGTCTTAAGCGTTTGTTACGATTTATAGCTCCTAAAATATACTATGCCCTTAAATTCAAATCCATCGATATTACCGTAAAAGAATTTCTCGTCGGTGTTCTGAAAGAAATTAGCGATAATCGTAAAGGCAAACCGGCTCTTAGGCACGATTTCGTGGATCTCTTGATGGATATCAGATCCCTTGGATACATAGAGGGCGATAGTTTTGAAAAAACATCGGATGAAAAGAATATTAAAAAGAAAATGTCAATTGACGAAATTAGCTTGGCATCCCAATTTTTCCTATTTTTTATTGCTGGTTTTGAAACATCATCTATTACCATGAGTCTCGTACTTTACGAGTTAGCCAAAAATAAACATATTCAAGCCAAATTACGAGAGGAAATAAACACTACACTGAAGGAAGGAAATGGGGAAATAATTTATGATTTACTCGCAAAGATGAATTATTTGGATATGGTTGTGGATGAGACGCTCAGATTGTATCCTGTACTAGGAATTTTAAACAGAAAGTGTATGTTTGATTATAAAATACCCGGAACCGATATAGTGTTGGAAAGAGGCACTTTGATACACGTCCCGGTGAGGGCATTGCATTACGATCCTACGTACTACAAAAATCCAACACAGTTTAATCCTGACAATTTTCTACCGGAAGTAAAGGCTGCAAGACATTCTTACACCTACTTACCTTTCGGAGAAGGACCAAGGAATTGTATAGGTGAGATTATATGTCAGTTGTTGAAGCAGATAACTTAAGGGTCTAACACACTGCAAATTTAGCATCAACAAATTCATATTAAAGCATTTATATTACTATTTTACTTGAAGGTCCATTTTCATTGAATAACACTTACATAATGTGCTATTATTAATACGTAACAATTTTGTTTTAATCCTCAACATTATAGCTTTAACTTAACTCATTGCCTGCTTACAACGAAATGATTGGATATATTTTCTTTTTTTATGAGTTATTAAACAAAACCTTATCGGATAAAATTAAGATTCTGGGACATTATATCATTTATTCACATAAACAAAATATTGCGACGTTATTATATATTTGATTTATATTTTGAATACTTATGTTTTACAGACAGATAAATTGTCACTAAGTAAATTCCATAAATATTCAAGTAAATTAAAAAAAAAGGATAAATAAAATAAAAAAATGGTTTGTCCGTATCATCTTCACTTAAAGAATTATTAATTAATATCATTAAGTAAAACATGGTATTCAATTATAAATATATATAAAATGTTTATACAGGAAAAAAGGTAGGTCAGACAAAACCATTATACATTTACATATTATGGAGTAACATACATATTTTTTTGTGCTTCCTATTGTGACCCGTTGTGACTCATTTGTTCATTATGTTGTTATGTAAATTGTTAACGATGGTACTACTATTTATTTCAGGGCTCCGTTTCGGCAAGATGCAAGTTAAAATTGGCCTCATCACCATACTTAGCAAGTACGACATACATAGATCTGAACAAACTCCGGATAAAATTGAGATGAATCCCAAAAGTATCGCTCCGGATCCTATTGGGGGTATTCATCTCAACTTGCTACCTCTGTAGACAAGGAACACCGTTGAATATTCAAAATGATTAATGTTAACTTTTCATTTATTTAATTATTAATAATTTTGTCGGATAATTGTGACTAAATAAATTAATATTAAATATCTGTAAAATACATCTGAAATATTTTTCGTTCCATTTATGTAATAGAGGAAAGGGAAAGAGGGGTAAACAAACAAAATTAGCAGAGCATCTTCGTGTCACGTTGGAACTTTCAGATTATCGTCAGGTATTTTTATTGACTGGACTACCTTCAAATACCGTTTACTTTTGTAATCGGTATTTGAAGATTGTCCAGTTTTTGTTTTTTTATTTGATTTACGTATTCTATAATTAAGTAATTTCATTAATTTCAAAATATTATGAATATAAATTACTGTTCCAGGGGACGGAGTATATTCATTATTCCACATTATCTTTCCTATAACTACTTACAAGCTCTTCGACTTATCACTTAGATAGTTAAATAATATGACTCGTAAAGTTTTAATAATTTTAATAAAATTTGTAATATACATAATTTAAGTGGGAAAACTATCACTTTCAGCTGTGAGTATGGCATGAAAACGTTTACCGAGTTTTCGATCTTAACCTTATGACTTGGTAGTTTTACGTAATAATTCGATAGGCATTATCGGTTATAGGGCTGCAGCTGCTTAGTATTGATTTCATTTTGTCGTGATTATTTTTCATTATGTCAAAATATATTTATATACTCTTAAAAATCAGAATACAGCGCGATAATCCGTATTTTTTCATCTTGATATTACTTTTAAAATTTCTGTGGCTTGAAAATTTTAGACTTTGGAGAATTATGCGCTTACAGCCTGTATTATCGAACCTAATTTTAAATAAAAATATACAGCTAACGTTTTGCAATATATATATATATATATATATATATATATATATATATATATATATGTACATATATATATATATATATATATATGTACATATATATATATATATATATATGTACATATATATATATATATATATATATATATATATAAATACAGTATAAATTATTTTTAATACTCCTTGACTATCATAAATTTTATATTCGCGAATACAGACTCCAGTGAACATAGTTAAACTAGCCATGCTATTGTAATAATTCTTTACTTAATTATAACTATTTTTTTAACTAAATCATGTGATTTGAAATTAAAATATTCATTCTCAGTTATTTATGAAGTAAGTATTTTATCGTAAATTCCTTCTGTGGAGAAGGTAACAGATTAACAGATATAATTCTAGGAAAATACCAAGACAAAAACGGAAAACAATGAGTTCTCTGTATATTTATTGATATCAAAAATGCATTGTTCTCGCTTATTGCACTTTATTAATTTTTATTTATATGATGAAATCATATCGTCGTAAAACTTGATTCCTTTATAACAACGTACATCTGAGTAATTAAATTTTGTAATACCAAGCCGTTTTTCAATAGTCCAAAGCTGATTATACCAAAAAATAGTATAATAAAAAAAAACAATCTTTTATGTGGACCGTTTTAGTTTTAGTGAAAATAAGTGGTTATCAGGTCAATGGGGTAACAAGTATCATTGTAATGGGGGTTCTGTTAGAATATTTTTTTTTTAAATTCGCAAGCAATTGACTATCGCTTTTTATTATCGACGTATGTTAACACTTTTTCAGAAATTTAGTTGTATGATGTTTTCTTGCATTTTCTTTTAGCAGCCAAAATGAAATTTAATTGTATATCATTTCATTACATACTACATGTATGCATCTAAATATATCCATTTATTAATATACAAATGCTACACATTGTGATTCTAATCAATTGGTAAATATATTTGAAGAACAATTTAATGGTAAATTTGAGTGTAATTAAGAAAAATAAAAACAAGTTGTCATGACTGTCTTCACCGACGATCCTTAAGTTTCAAGAAATCTTTAAAAGTTTATAAAAGATACCTAATGCCAATTTGGTTTTGGCCAATACCGAAAAGTCAGTTAAGTTACGTCTATTTTACGAATATTGTGTATTATTACGAATATTGTCTGAATCACAGTTTATAAAATATTTTCCAGCAAACTTAATTTAACTGAGGTGGAAAGAAAAAAATATGGATTACCGACTAGATACGATAAATTGGCTATGCGTACTTTTAATGAATATTTTGACCATCAATAAAGATACCCTTGAGATTTTAAGAGATAAATAACGAGACCGTGGTGTTTAGTCCACCAGTGGCTCATATTTAATATTTAAATTTAATGTATCCATCCGAGATAGTATTTAATTGAATTTACAATGTGAATAAAGTTATTGCAAATATGCAAAAGCCATATCGTAAAAATAATGTAGCGTTTATATAGCTACTTCTAAGTATTATATATTAGGTAAAGTGTACAAGTTCACTTCCTAACTTTTATTTGGTATTGTATATGCAAAATAAATCACAATGAACAAAATTATAATTAAAACCCAAAGCCGCCCAAGTTTTCAAGCATACCGTACTTCAAAAGAAAAAAAAACGAAACCTTTATGAGACCATTCAAGTATTCGTCCTTTGATCTGCATGTCATAGCCGTTTTTCTCAGAAACAGTTTAAAGTAGAAACTTGATATATGGTATAATGATAAAGTATATTAATACTCAAAAATATTCGTAACTAAATTTTAGAAGGAGCTAAATTAAAGACTTTTTTATTTATTGTCTCGAGTGTGATATCAATTAAAACATTAAATTATAAGGATTAGAAAACTATTTTTGTTAGAATTTTATGTGAAGAAATTCTAGAGATATTGTTGAAAATATTCACAAAATGTATGTAGAAAACTACTAAAATAAAAATTATGAAAAACAGCATTACGTTAATGTACATAAAGTTTATCGAAAAACTATAGTAAGACAGCGATATTTATATGAAAAATACACTATGCAAAAGTAATATTTATATTTGTAAATAGTTTAATAAAGATATTATACTCTGCTACAACTTTAAAACAAAACGCTAATAGTGGAAGTTTCATTCATACCTATAACCTGCATCAAACCAGACGTAGTAGACACGAAAAACATTTGTATTGATACGTACGATATAAGGTCCAAAAGTTTTCGGCCTACCCACTTTAGATTAATCGATTATACACATTTTTAATGTCATTCTATCAGCGACCTCTTCTACATCTGCCCATAAAAAATATTGTGCCAAATCGTTTCGTTGTCAAGATGCTGGCTAATAAAATGAAACTGTCGACTTTAAAATTTTAAAATGCATGAAATCAAGTATCAGGCTGGAATCAAGTTTTGAACAAATGGAGGAGGGACGCCGTAGGAAATTAAGCAAAGTTTGGATGTTATATACGAGCACTCTTTACCTTCATATTCCACCGTAAAAGAACGAGTGAAATAGTTTCGTTTAGGGAAAGAATCAATCAAAGTTGAACCACGTTCAGGACGACAGTCTGAAGCACTCAAGGAAGGAAATATTTAATTAGTAAAGGAGACAGTAGTAAAAGATAGACGTGTAAAGACAAAAGAATTCAGAAAGAGCAACAATGACTGGTCTTTTAAAAACAACAGTAACTAGAATCCTACTTGAGGTATGAATAAGATCAATGCAAGGTTGGTCTCTAAACTTTTTCGCTGTTCAGAAACAAGAACGTATGAGATGCAGTTATCAATTTTTACAGCTCTGAAGATAGGCAAATAGTTTTGGATTCAATTGTTACGGGTGATGAAATTATGGTCCTTTATCATGATCGGCTATTTAAAAGAGAGTCAATAGATTGGCGTCGTCCAGGCTCACCGCGGCTATAAAAAGCAAAGGTGACACTATCTCTGAGAAATATATGACGGGCTCAACTTTTTGGATTCTGAAGAAATTTTATTGATCGATTTTAAATAATGGAATACAAAAGTACGCTTCCTTATTTCATCAATTACGAGATGTTAATAAAGGAAAACGTCAAGGAAAACTAGAGTAGAGTGTGGCTGTTGTACGACAACGCGCTCATTGACACATCTGGTGCTTCTAGGGCTGCTATTAAAGAATACGATTTCACAGAACGGGATAATCCACCATATAGTCCCGACCTGGCCTCAAGCGACTATTATTTATTCCAGAAATTGAAATCAGACTTGAGAGGGAAGAAATTTAAAACTTTTGGTGGATTTTGATTTCAAAAAACCAGACTATTTTTAAGGGTATAGAAATGCATATGAAACGTGAAAGTGTATTAAAATTTAATAAATACTGAACAATCGAAATGAAATAAGATTGAAAAATAAAAATAATTATTTGAGATTTACTTTCTCTTTGATGCAGATTATATTATTACGTTTCTCTTTGATGCAGATTATATTATTACTTTTCTCTTTGATGCAGATTATATTATTGAAGGGAGAATTCCGCATTGTAGAAAATATTTCGCATTAAGATATTTATTCGAATTCTATTCCAGCGTATGGATTCGGTTAATATCCTTGTCATATAATGTTTATTATAAAAGTATAGGTAATTTTTTATTTTGTTACTTTTTTAGTTATTATTGTCGCAGTTATTTTGGTAAAGGATATAATTCGTTTTATTTATTCCTTAAATTTTTAATTTTCCAGAAGCGATTTTAGGAATAAAATTGGCAGCGATAGTGATAGAAAGCCAAAAAGACTACAAAGTGGATTAATGATTCTTCGTGTGAATAATTGCAGTAACTTAGTTAACCATAAATTTTATTTTTTCGATTTTTTCAGGCGTTTGGAGGGTTATGTATCGGATGATCCTGCGTTGTGAAAATTCAAGGTGCCAAATGGTAGGGAAGTTATACTAAAATAATTGTGATCGCTCGTTGAGTTAGCTAACGCTCGCGGCATGACTAAAATTTAAGTTTTGTTCAGAATTTTCCAACCCCCGTCTTATGTTTAAGTGTAAAGTAGCTGTGGCAATCTTTAAAGAAATTTCCATTGAAGTTTTCGTGTCTGACAGACAAGTAAAATATTTGTACACAAATTTAAGATTACTTCAGCATCTTCTATTTAGTTAGTAAAACTATTTACAAAATTAAATTCTCACATGTGTATAGTAGCAGTTAATTTAAACATAGTAATAGTAGAAAAGGCAAGAACTGAATTTACTGCTAATATTTTTTTATGTTTTTCTTGTCTGTATTTTAATGACTGAAATTAAAATTATTAATTTTAGATTTTTATTGAAAATATAAGAAAACACGTGTAATTTAACAAGTTAAAATATGTAATGTAAAACAAATATAATTTAACTACAAAAACCAAGTAAAATATCTAATATAAATATTTAATGTAGTAACACAGAATTCTGTTTTGGCAAAATAATTTCTCTGTTTTATGATTCATAGTATAGGAAAAATAATTTTTTTTTTTCAATATACGAAGTAATTAGATTAAATTTTACTTATACAATTATATAATATATTTAATACAATTACACAAATTTTCGAATACACTATATTATTCTTAATTGTATCAATCTACTCTATGGGCAATTGTTATATTAAAACAATTATTCGTCGATAAAAAACAATATACTATGGGTCGACGATAGATAAATCTTTAAAATTAATTTCTATATGTAAATATATTTATCTTAACTTGTATTAGTTAATCAATGTCCGAGTAAATATATTCAGAGTTGTTAAATTTCTGAATAAGTGAAATGCAGAACTTACATTTAAAATAGTTAAATCACGACAATACTTACACTAACACCACTAGTTAACTCCTTGACTATAGCTTTATTCTTGTGCATATTAATAGAATATGAGAAGTGGCCTGCTGACGGCCGCGTTGAGCTATATAATTTGCAAGCAACTAATATTTCTCCAGGCGCTGTTTTTTTAAAAGTTTTTCTGTGTGGAAGAGTTGATCTGTATCCAGTCGATCCAGTAAAACCCAAGTCACAAGCGAACAGTTCAACACAGATGTGGCGCTGAATGTGAGTATATATATATATATATATATATATATATATATATACATATACATATATATATATATATATATATATATATATATATAAAACCACGTAACGCTTTTTAGACGACATTAAGTTATCATCTCTGGCTTATTTATTCAAAGATACTAGGATACGTGAACCAAATAAGTAGAGATAAATATTTCATAATCATTATACTGGTGCACTTCTTTTTATCAATGTTACATCATATTCGTTATCTGTGACCCTGAATATATGTTCCAACTTCGATTTTTAAAATTTTATTTGGTTATTCGTTTAACACACACACACACACGCACGCACGCACGTACGCACGTACACACACACACACACACGTCACATATTACCTTGTACGACATAAGCAAATGAAACAAACAATTAATTTGCTATTTTTAAATAAATTCACTAACATTGATTTTGTTTCACCGTGATATGTCAACAGTTTCGAAGCTATGATGATGTTGGTATTTGATTCCGTACAGCGTGTCAATACACACTTATAAGTCCATGTACACATATTCGTTGCACAGCCCTTACTGTGCATCTATCGCAGATCAAATATGCATTTAAAAACTGTGGAATCTCGAAATTTTCCCCCGTACCTCACTTTTTGACCTGTATCTAATATATCCTTAGATGATTGTTGATATTTTATCGATTCGATATTTGTAGTGCAGTAGCTGATAAATATTCATACTATTTTATAGACTTTTTAAATAAAACCTATCTAAATAAATCCAAAAGTCTAAGCGAAAAAGTCCATAAGCAGAGCGAATAAAGTAAAATCGAATAAGTTTACAACGAATTTAGGCGTGGTTTTTAATATCAATTATTTAAACTTTGAAAACATTTAAAGAGTAAATTTGAACTATATAGGCATGTCGTAGAAATGTATAAACTTAATTCAACTCAGCGTAATGTCAATATAGTGTATAATAAATTTCGAAACCAGTCAGTTAAAAATGTTTTCAAAATGATCCCAAAGTAACAAAAAAATTAATACGCAATAAATAAGAAATATATCTAGTATTAAATTAAACATTTACCACAATCAAAAGCATCAATCAGGTTTATTTATTTTTATTAGGTTGGCAACTTATAAACCCACCATCCCTGTATACAAACTTTAATTTTTTTTTATTTATAGTCAATAAAATAAATCGTTAATTTCATAAGCACCGTCGTAGCTAATACTTGTAGCCAACGTGTAGGCAAAGCTGAAGTTTCATCCTTGTAGAAATGTTTCGGGCTTTGACTTAAAAATCGATGAATTTCGACTTTGATATGACTTATGACTTTCAAATTTAAATTTTTTATCACGTAAGTTATTAGACAGAGAGCGAAACAGACGGTAATTAGATGGCGAAAGACCTTGAGAGTACGGTGGGTGAAGTCTTCATCCAAGTGGCAATAGTTTTTCACACGTTTCTTTTGCTATGTGAGGTCGAGCATTGTCATGGAAAAAATAAACTTTGCTTCGAAAATAAACTTTTGAAGGAAGTTTAGCGATGACTTTGCTCAGTTGTTCAATATAAATTTTAGCTGTAATTGTACAGTTAGCTTGAAAAGGTTCCTAATGAATAACTCCATTTATATTCTACCATTTACTCAAAACTATCTCTTATCCAATATTATATTTTAGTCGATGTACACCTTTTTCTCCAACTTCTATCCACTGGCGTTTACGGTAACAATTAACATAGGCCACCCACTTTTCATCTCCTGTAACCAGATACTTTAGCCTTTCGTTGGTACGATTGCAACTCAATAGTTCGAAGCACACATTAGCTCTTCTCTGAAGTTGAAACGATGTTAGCTCATGCGGTAGAAAAACGGAATATTTCCGCTTCTTTCTCAAAGCATGAAGTTCCACTAGTTTTCTATGGATTATAGGAGCATGAAAATAACTCTGCCAAAAAAATGCGACGTTAATCTAGAAGCTGTTTCAACAAGGCTTTCAAATTTCTCTTCATCAATTATAGGAGGTTGCTTTGGATGAGGTTAATCGGACAGGTCAAAATTCCTTTCTTTGAATATTTGAAACAAGTGCTGGGTGTATCATAAGAGGACATACCCTCGCCCATTGTTGTGTATATTTCTTGGCTGGTTTTTCGCCCTAAACGACATTCATGGAGAAAGAGTCCTCTAAGTTCACTTCGAAATATTTACATTTTTAATTTATTCTTTACTCACTGATTACTCAATTGCAAACTAAATAAAAGTTCGAATGCTGCACTCTTCATATACCTTACAAGAAATATTCTGGAACCTTCTATAATCCTTCCAGAAATAGGTCGAAAAAAGTGGCGAGTTTATAAGTTCCTAAACTAATAGTAATATTTACCCCACCAAGAAGATGTAAAACTTCACATTAGCATAATATGTTATATTATTGATAATTTTTATTGTTCCCCGGTGTACAAATAATCTATGTAACAACTATGGAAATATAATAAAGATATTCGTTAATACAACATAAAGCACCTATATTCTTCTTCCGTGAGCAATATTAGAATAAAGATATCACTCATTAAAATGGACCATGACAAGGTTGTGGGCCGAGTGTATAGAACCGGGCCACAGATAAGACGAATAACTTTAACACTTTTAATATCGGCAGACAGTATTTTTTCATACATCGGTTATTTTTCACGGTTGGGAAAAATTATTTATCTACAGTTTAATTATTAGAAGAATTTGGCAATGTTTTTGTTGCGATAAGAATTAGCACGTAGCCGACATAGGTTTATTAATGTTGTATGTCGTGCACAAAACATTTTGTTGAACAAAATAAATTTTTATCGGGATCTGCACTTACGGAATGGTACAACGACCGCTATCTCGCGTAAATATTTATAAAGTATATTTTTATCTACAGAGAAGGTTAAGGCCATGATATGGTCCGATAAAGTGAATATTAAGAAAAACATGGTGCTCTCTTCGCTACATATAGCAGAGCGATGCACGCTGTACTCCACCGTCGCTCCCTTCGCCTTGCCGCTTCGCTTGTCTCGTTCATCCAGAACAGTAGACATATTTTTATAAAACTGACCTAAAAACGCCTGATATATTAAATAAATCCATAATAAGTAAAGTACCATACTTATTATCATACCAATAAACTGATATGACTTAAAAATTTGTTATAGTGAGTCTTAAAAAATTATTAATATTTTTCTTTTTTTTTAAATATTCTTTGTGATCTAAATTTGCTTTTAAAAAAATTACATGTGTCTCCGTATGGCATTGGTATGTACGTATGTATGTGGACAAGAACAGTTTGTAATTCTTGACCGATTAATCATATCAGAATAGGAGACTATCGAATTTCACAATAATTTGTGAAATAATTTAATTTATTTAAAAAAAGAACATTTGTCGTTGTCGGTCTTCATTTTGTGTGGATATTATTACTTCTTGGAGGATCAGAGCTCTCTGCTGCTTTTTATTAGATATATGACCAAGGCGGAGTTAAAAACTTCATTTTTTCTTGATGTTTGCCTAATCATTTTTACAATTAACTAATATAAACTTATCACATTAATTAGACTAATAAATATGTGTAATTTTATACTCTGTAATATCATATTGAAATTTTCATCGTACCTTTCATGACGGTAAATATATTCTCATACATATTTTTTGGCGTTTTCATAGAAATAATCGATTCTATGAAGTAAATAGTTTTATACAATAAATGTTCTTAAACTCGGATCATTATTTTACATAAATTATGCAAAAATTAGGGTGAATGCATTTATGAGTTAAACATCAATAGCTGCAAGAGGTGGTTGCAAGGGGTGGTGGTTGCTGTTCAGGACAATTAAAAAAGAAACAATAATTTTCATGCCAAAGTTATCAATATTGAAAATTCAACACATAAAATAACATAAAAATACTTATTTTAAAATATTTTGAAAAATACGCTATTTCAAATTCAGCCTCATTTAGCTCGGTTACAATACTTATGCCTGTCCTTTTTAAACTAACCAAGCAAACCTGATATTGTATTATAAATTGTGTAAGTACAAAGCAAGCGGCTTATTTCGTATCACTTTCTTTATCAATGGCTTTTAAAAATTGATTAACATATTATAAAAGCATTACCGTCCGGATGTCCGGACGCAGCAACGATCAGAACGCATACTGCAAATTCTGAATGTGGTCGAAGCGAAACGACAAACCGATGAGGGCTCGCAACCAGACAAAAACCGAGGCGACCTTTCAACACGTGCAACGCGCAACTGCAATCAGCGCGATACGTTTTTATACACTGCCAACAAAAACGGTTGAGTGTTTAGGAATCGAGAGCGTAGAGAATAAAGTCCAAGTGGAAATCCATTCCTCTTCTTTTTGCGTATGTTTTGTTTTCCTGCCTTTTATTTAATATTAGAATTATATTTTCTTCATTTAGATGAGCGCTTTGACCATAGCAATTTTTGATAGATTTCATTTGAAATAAATTGTACATTAAATGTAAACATTGTAAGAGTTCTTTACTTTCAATTCAACACTTATTATCGTGCGAGGCAAACATCTTTTATACAGCGTGTGTAAAAACTGTGAGTCCATAAGTAGTTTAAGTACAATATTTATTTAGCTAGTTATTACTAAAATATCCCCCACCCCCCAAAAAGAGATCAGAATAGTCTGAACTTAAAACCAGATAAAAAGTGGACTACATTTGATAATGAGTAGATTAAAGAAGGTAGTCAATCCATCGCTATACTTTCCATTGCTTTGCTCGCATACATTCAAGGACTTTTTTGTTTAATTTTTAGTCAAAAAATAGAAATAATAGTTATAATGACATAATCGATTATAAATTTTTTAACGCGTTTAATGTGGATTAAACTCTTCATAATAAGCTCCGCCTAACTCTGAGGATAAGTATCTTAAATTGTACTTATTTTAGAATTAATAAAGAGTAATGTAGGTGTATAGTTTCGGACGGAAAGAGTTTTAAACAAAAAAAATGAAAAAACGTTTTATCTTTATTACAAAATAGAAGAAAATTACCTTACTTTATTTTTATACTAGCTTTTGCTGACGCATATTTTTAATTTTTCGGCGAAATTTTGCGCCAAAAAATAACTTATTTTGCCTTTTATTTAATATTAGTTTGAACTAAATCACTGTAATGATACCTAAGCCGAATAATTCTTCTAGTAATTAGTTTTAAGAAGCCATCGATCTTACTACTTGAGAGCAAATAATTGAATTTCAAATTCCTTCCATATTTGATAAAAAAAAAGTATTTTACGTTTTAGTCTACAACTTAGATGTTAATTAAGTTGAAAAAAACATGATACAGTAGCCTAAAGTTAAATATTGAATTTCCTGGATTATTTTAATGAAAATTTTATTCAAATTGGCTCAGCAATTTTTACGTTGTTACTCAAACATACAGGGAGACAAATAAATTCCAAAAAAAATTGTGCGTTTCAGCCCCGACGGGCGACTGGAGTTTACTCCTTAAATATGTAAATAAATGCATCTCTTATGATAGTGAAAGCATATATATACTTTGATTCATATTTATATGATTTGTATTATTTCTTTTTCCACCGGAATGACATCACCCATAATTGATATTTATATGATGTGTTGATAAGGTTTGAAAACTGTATTATTTGTGACATTTTTCCTTTTTAATAATGTCATCCCTCTATCTTTATTAAATATCAATTTATTTTCAAATGCATTTATAATATTACAGATACTTATATCCATAGAACTTTTATCATTATATGTATCTACAAAAAAGTAACACCAATTAAAATCAGGGATAAATTGGCCTTAGCACTGCTTTGATTTAGGAAGTAATTAATACTTATTTATTTTTCACATTTGGAAATTTAATAAATTCTTACAAAAATACATATCGTAATTTGAAAAGTTATTTATTATTATTCTAAATTGGAATTTAAAAATTCTATTATTGAAATTCAATCTGAAAAGGGAATCATCTTTACTTATAGCTAGAATTTTAAAACGTGAATTGAAATTAGTTTTCACTGGATTGTTCATTTCACCTATACCAATAATGTTAAAATGTGCATTCAATTAGTTTGGACTAGATGATTTTAGCCAGTGGCTGCTTTAATTCAGTCTTCAAGTTATCGTATTTATTATTCATATTTGATTATTTAACAAATACTTGCAAAAACATATTGTATTCTAACAAATTGAATTCGCGTACAAATGATAACAGAAGCTAAATTAAGTACAAATTCTGTTTTTCAAATGCAATGTATGGTTCAATTTGCCCATAACTAAAACAAAAACGTGAATTAAATTAGTTTGGACTCGATAATACAAACCATTCTATCCTAGGATTTCAATATGAAAATCTTATTTCAATGGTTAATAAAACATTTCATAGAATATTTGTTTTCCCAATCTCTTACCAAATTGTAAAGCATTGTTAACAAAACTTGACAATATTGAATATATTTGGCGTTAATTTTGTAGAAATTCATTATTCACAATTAAATGAAACTAAGTGATGTAGTATTATTTCTACTTTCTTTAATTTCTTTACCACGACCTAGGTTTCGTTGTATTACAACATCTTCAGGTGGGATATTAGCAAAGATATCTTAGCTAATATAGAATCTTTGCTAATATCCCACCTGAAGATGTAATACAACGAAACCTAGGTCGTGGCAAAGAAATTAAAGAAAGTAGAAATAATACTACATCACGTAGTTTTATTTAATTGTGAAAACTTGACAATATAAATGCGTCTTTGACAATTAGTAAATAATTCCCAATATTTTAATGTAAGATCAAAAGTTAACAAAAATAATATTTTTAGCTCATAAATGTTGTAAACAACGTACAACAAAATAATGACTATATGATTTGTTATTGAAAATTTAAGTGTCTGCTATGAAATTTAAAAAATATAAAATATAACACTCTCAAACGAAACACAAATAAAACATGCTCTACACAAATAAAACATGCTCTCATTGAGCACAAAAATTTATAAAATTAAAACTATGAAAGTAAAAACAATACAAAAAGTATATAAATAGGGTACATAAAAATAATGAAAACAAAATTAAAAAAACAATATTTAAAAACACAAAATATAATAAATATGTACATGTCAATCTAAAAACGTATTTCATTTATTTTTCAATTCCCTCTCCGCAATTTCAGCACGAGCCTTCGCTTCTCGAGCCTCAGTGCCCTGTTACTGTTATTAATCAAACTTAAACAGTTTCTAAAAAACATTATAAATAAAAGATTAATTGTTCACTTATCGAAATTCGCGTTGTTTACCTCGATTTAATTGCTCAGAATCGTTTGATGGGACTTCCACAATTAGCAAAGGTGCTATTAAGGAAACGACAAACTCAATTTGGATGTCGCTCATCGCGTCTCCTCCGCCGTTGGTTATCCGCTGCTGCTTTTCCCTTGTCAATCCTCTTGTCTGCTTGGCTTTCTATTAGCCAAAGTCGAGTTTTTATTTAGCCAAAGTCGACACAGCTGACCTCCTTTTGTCTGAAGAAACAAATAAAGTATACGTTTCTTAGCACATTATTTAAAGAAAAGAAATTACATTCTTACAAACAAATGAGTTCTGTATTCATCAAACAAATTAATTCTGACTTCATCTTAGACGAAAGTATAGAAATCCAACTACAGATATTTAATTTGTAATAACTAGCTACACGGATAAAAAACACTGATCTATTATTTTTATATAAAATCATACTTTCACATGTTGATTGTCCCTATCTCGTCCCTCTGCTCAAATTCAACACTCGACTCAGATCCCGCTTACCATTACAGAGATTATTCGTACTACAAGTTTATAACAATAATACCTCTTTTTATAACCCCATAATTCGTATGTGCCCATTGCATAACGATATTGTTTCTCAACATCCATCCTTGGACATTTTTGGACCGAAATTATTAAAATTTAAAAAGGAAATACAAAATATATTATTTATAAATTAAAACCAGCTACAATAGAATTAATGTTTGATTGAGAATGTATAAAATAATATAATTCTAACTTAATACTAACTTTAATAATTGATCAACACATTTTGTAATATATTAATAACACAAGTAACACTTGAAAATGTATACATAAATACTCAAACCATTTTATGCACATATAATTATAGTTATAGAATAGTTTTATACTCTGTTCTTTTTATTATACATCTATGTGAGTGTAACTTGTCTTGTGAGGTTTTCAATAAATAAATAAATTAATTCTATTTTCATTATAAACGTGAATATTTGACTGTACTTACCATTTATTAATAATACCACTAGCATTAAATAGGTACCTCGGTATTTTTTCACCTTTACATTTGCTCCGGCTATGCCTTGATTTTCAATTATATCTTGGTAAGAGATCAATATCTGTGCTCTGTTTCCGTATAATTTATTTTTCTTGTATTCATTTTACTACTTTTGTTAAGTGCAATACTTTCGGCTAAAACAAACGACACAACTGTCAGTAAATAATTCGATATGTCAATTAAAGATGTACCTGAAATTAGTTTATTACACTTTTTTAACGATCTAAACTTCGTACGCTCTGAACTTCTGATGTTACTACTCATAAAACTTCATACTGGTCGCTATAGATGAAAATCGATTCTTAAGGACTAAACTCCAAAAATTGTTTTGGATTCAAAGATATTCAAGGATATCAAAGTGATTCAAGCATATCTACTATTTTTTTTCAAAACATATACAATATGCAGACATTACTCTTTTACAGTTTTGTCGCAGTACAAACTTCACAGTTAAAATAGATACAGTTAATATTCTGTATCGAAATTTCATTTGCTTTAGGTCGGGATTCATTTTCTTAAACAAACTAAAAATTAAATTAATTATGTGTAAATGCACATTCTAAAAACCAATTTAAAATGTCGGACCTACAGGAAAACAGAAAATGAGGACCTACAGGAAAACAGGAACCTACAGGAAAATAAATATGCAAATAAAATTGAGCGAATAAAATGACTCAAGATTTAATTAGACAAAATAAGAACAGACTTATTAAAGGAGACTGTGTATTAGATATTGATTTTTAGAATTCGATTTTTTTAGTGGTTATAGAAACCTGAATTGCGATTTAAAGTAACGGAATCGCTATAGGTAAATGAAAACGTAGTCGTATTTTTTTTTAAATAATTCAAATACTTCGATTTGACAAATATTCATTCCAAAGAGGAATAAATATTTATTTAAATTAATTTTAGTTTGACTTTATCTTTACATGGTTGAAGAAAATAATGTAATCTGATAAAAAGTCTATCAAGTACGAATAGAACCCGCACAAGGGCGACGTACACATTTAAGCACTTGTAAATATAGTGTTTCTATTAAATTCATTCACAAATATTAATTCTTCACAACGTAAATATATTGTTTACTAAACGTTTTCCAGGTGGAAAACGTGGTGCATCAAAAATTACAAGATCTAGGATAATTGCTATAGTTTTCCTGTAATTTTGTAATACGATTTTACCAACCTTGTTTTTTTCCTGACTTTTGGTTCAACAGTTTCGGAAATAAGGCAGGAATGCTTCATTTTCACATATTTTTTTGAATGTGGCATATAAGACTACGAAAAAAAATGTTTATATAATTTTAAATTTCATAACAAACTCTATCAAATAAAGTATACAATTTAATAATTTTTCGGGTTTTTCTTTCATTTATTATATGAATATTTAAAAAAAGATAGTGTTAAATATGTGGGTTAATAACATATAACATTATGCCATATTTCATGTTGGCATAGTTTCTTTAATTGGACCCGTTTTTCCTTTTGAGGTACGAAACTCTAAAAGTCATATATAATATTTATATATGTATTTCCGAAATCTATGTCTGATTGGCTTCATTAGTTACCTACATAAAATACATTATATACTATTTATATACATAAACACTAAAAATAAAATACTATTTATGCACGTCAAGTGTATTCATGTATGTCAAGATAAAGTCCGACCGCGGAACATAAATACATTGTTTGATTACGCTCTTGTAGCTCAGTCACATGTTATAACAAATTTATATGATCATTTAGCCAGTATTAGTAGTATTATACAAACAATAGGCATACAATTTTTACGTCAGTTAAGTAAGAAAGGAAGACGTGAGAACATGGTAAGAATTAAACTACTCGTCCACACGGATCATTTTGAATTTATGGTGTTTTATGTTTTCAATCACTATTTGCATGTCTACTTCAGTTTGATATATCTTATGCTACTGATCTCATTAAGCTCTATCATTAATTATGTTTTGAAACATTTAATGCGAAATCTTGTATATTTGTCAAAACTTTTAATTATTCATTCCTTCATTTCAGAGTGTCTGTCTATAACCGAATAATTAATTTAGAAATACATATATCGTAAGACGATTATCTTACCCTCTCAGTCTCTTTTTGCCATCTCACTAGCATTATGAAATTAATACAATTTCATTAAATTCTTTATTTCTTAATTTCAATCACAGATGGAAACATTAATACTTGAGATGGATGATAATTATGCGCTTCAAGCAAAACAAAATAATTCGGTAAGGAAATTGGACATTTAAATTTAAGACCTGGACCCTAACTACTTGTAGAACATTCCTAGTCGTCTGTAATGAAAAGATTCATAGAGGAACTAAGAGCACCGACATAGATTGTAAGATTGACAGTCATATATTTAATGGTTATGTTAAATATCATGAAGAACCGACAGCTACCTGAGAAGAAAGATTCTCGAATAGTGACCACATACCGGAAGACGCAGTGTGGGACTACGCTTTGCTTGGTTTACAGTGACCTGGCAAAATTCACGGGAAACCGTTAAACGCACTCTACTCTTATAATACAAATAAAAAAATTCCACACATTCAAATATCAATTATTACTAAATAACGGAACAGATAGAGGGTGAAAGAAAACACATATATAAAGGAAATATTTGTGATTACAAAAGTTGGACAATTATAATCGAGCACGTCACAAATGGAAATGGGATAGTCTCGTTGTATGCATACCAGCGTATTGAACTTATCAAATATAAGCGACAGATTCAGTTTATTCTTGTCACACTTAAGTGTTTTAAATTTATATTCACATATTTTACATGAGACGTACGATTTTAATTTAAAAAAAATAAATATCGAAAAATATGGAAATTAAATATTAGTTGCATTCACTGTTGGAGTCTTATGACTAACGCCCTTTCTTACAACCCAAAAGGACGTTTTATATTAATTTCAATAAAATAAAGCTGTGATAAAAGGTTACTACGTGACGAGTCGTAAATCGATAGGAAGTGACAGCAAAATAATGACAAGCGATTATATTATTTTTTGAGAACAACTTTGGGGCTTAATGACATTTTAATATAATGGCATTGATTGAGAGGTTTAAAAAAAATATCCAGCGTTGCAAATAAATTATCCAATTTGTTTTCAAATACATGTGATTTAAGACGCATGTACCAAATAACAATATACATACCATTTTATATTGCTACAAGCAGTTTAAATAACAGATATATAGACATACACACAAATTAGTTCATTTACGCTTGCTTTGGTGCGCTCACAGTTCATTAGTACTTCAATCCAAGTTACTATTTAGTTGGTATTTGTTTATTACTGAACATCGGTTATTGTGATGTTTATTCAATAACAATTCTATATTATTGAACTGCGGTGAAAGAGCGTATTGCATAGCAACACGCGTACAAGTAATGAAAATATGTTTTAGTTTTTTATATGAACTCCGTTTAATAGATGTCTGAATCGATTCGGCTGCGTGCGTATGTGGGATTGATATTTGCGTCATATTACATTAAAATGTAATTGGATCGTATCATGTAATCGGATTATTTGATTGTTCCGTCCAACTAAGCTACATATTGCGATTTATATATATATATATATATATATATATATATATATATATATATATATATTAGTATATATTTATAGTGTGAGTATATATTTATATATATATATATATATATATATATATATATTAGTTTCACGAATATGTCGCAATTTTGCTGGGGTTAATTTTACATGGTATCATCAAAAATACAACATGGAAAGATGGCTGTACATTGCAAACTTGAGAAGATTATTACGAAACTTGAGAAGATTATTATTAATTGCTGATAACTTGATCTAATGTTTATGTATTAACGCCATTTAAAATCCAATTATTAGGTGAAAATTTATGACTAAATAAATTTTTGAAAATATCAATTGAATGAACTGTAAGCAATAAATAGTAATACTATTGAAGGTTTATATAATATGTCATGCGGATTTCATATGGAGTTTTGAAATGGTCTTCGCTAAACGTCGTTAAAGCATTCGTGGCATTTTTCTCAGATATGTATAAACTCATTCTAGACGCTATCAAGCTTGTCAAAATGAGTCTCATAAAAACAAAATTATATTTTCGCGTATAAGTCACTCGAACCTAAATTGAAACAACATACTAATTCATGAATTTTTTTAACACTTATATGAGATTACCTTACTGAAGCAAGCATTGTTAGGACGTAAGAAAAACCCTAAATCAAAAACTGGTTTAAATTGAAAATCATATTTAAACCAGTTATCGTTTACCATTCCGAACACGATTGACAAAAAAAAATTCATGGTAATGCTAAACATCAATAGTTTTTAATTCTAATAAAGAAGTCACAGAAAAAAAGTGTGTAATGAACTCCGTTATCCGTATTTCACCGTGGTCACTTTCCCAAGCTATTCTTGTTCTTAAAATACCTGTCGTGTTTTTCTGTTTCTTCTTATTACAAGACACGCTCGTTATCCTTTAGTGGTAGAACTTTGGCCTATGTCAAGTTAAAGTGCTTAGCTAGGCTACACTGACCAAATCATTACCTTTTTTATAATTTTTTTTAACTTCAGTATCTCACTTTAATTGATATAGATATATTACCTTAACTTATATATATATATATATATATATATATATATATATATATATATATATATATATATATACACATATTGTAGTTACACAAAATTACTAAACTAATTTTTTTTTTCTTTTGAGCAAAAATTGTACATGAAAGTTTAGGACCAATAAAATATTCACATTTTTTTTTAAATTTGACGCATAGAAATTTTAGATAAAGCCATCACAGTTTCTTTAATGGTAAAGATAGAAAGAAAAGGAATATGAAAACAATAAGATGGTGGATTATTCAGCACATGTTTTTGCAGTTTCAGTATCACGGAAAATGTTGTATTCACGAAAGCCAATAACAAAATTTGTGTTGAAAAGCGGTTTAAGTGAACTATGATTTTAGCTACCGGGGAAAACATTTATTATTATTTTTGCAAGAAAATATCGATTTATGAACATAACCATTTACCTGTTAATATTTTGCTTTATTTTGGTTGTAAGTAGATATACATTAAAAATTTATTTGCGAATGTTTCAAGTTTTTGCGGTGTTAAAAAAGTTCAAAATTATTTAGTGCTTTTCCTTTTTTGAACTAAAAATGAGGTTTTCGGTAAAAAATATCACCTCAGCTTTTCTCCTCATACATGTAGTTAACTGTACACAAATAAGGAAATTACTTTTTACAAATAAATTCAAGTGGGCTGTGGTCTAAGATTGCGTCTATGAATATATTGTCCGTGAAAAACACAGCTAATTGCGAGAAATGATTGTACATTGACGGTTGATCATTAGCATTACATCTTACTGATTGGATTCTGTATATATTAATGTCAATCTTATTGATGACGATGATGAATACGGTGAATACTACAGACTAAGGGAATAAATAAAAATATATATAAATAAACACCGAATATTGTCAACAATTAATATTTAATACTTAATAGTAATTAAATATAATTATCTAACAAAACATAAATTCTTATATCGAATAAAATTATCTTCTTACATAAAACGATTTTGAACATGATGAAAACATTCCACTTTCTCGAACTTTTAGAAATTCTTGGCATTCGAGCAGTAAGTAGAATATTGTCAATGCAATTGGTACCATTAATGGCAAGCTTATCCGCATTTCTTGTCCTAAATATAATAGAAACCATTTCTTCAACTAGGTGTTATCTATGAGAGAATTGATGTATACATATAGATATTGGAGCTAAATTAAACATCCCTAGTAGTAAAATGCTGCCAAATACTAACACTCCTCGTAGCGTGATTGCTGATGATTCTTTCCTGCTATGTTATAAAATCATGAAATCATATCCCTTGAAGGACATCTCAGAAGGAGAAATAATTTGCGACTATTAAGTTTTTTCGTGGGAGGAGAATTGTAGAAAACAATTTTGGAATTTGAGCTGTCGGGTTCTTTGTTCATCTAACACCTGTAAATGAAACTCCTTACAAAGTAAAAACAATTACCTTCGCAGCTTGTTCATTAGATAATATATTTGTTGAAAAATGGAAATAAGGCTACACACAACAAGAATTTCGGTTTAAATATATATGAATTCTAACATTGAAGAACAATATCTGGGAATTCAACCTGTTAGCAGACAACTCCATGCTTAAGTTAACTGTATTTATCATAAAAGATTTTACAACGCTAATGTTGTCTTTTGGCAACAACAATACAAAGAGTTTAGACAAATCACATTTTTCTGATATCAAAAACTGTTTTTCAATAAGTCTGAATTGAAAAACTTTACTCCTTGTTCAGTAGTTTGCTCAATGTACTTGGTTTGATGGAAACATATTGTTCAAATTTCCAAACAGCACAGAATGTTGTTGAAATTTTCAAAAATTAATTTATGCCGTAGTAGTGAACAATTAGGTAGTAAATATCATCTTCACTAGATTCTTTTTTCTGAAGCGTTGAATATATGTAAAAATAATAGTTATATTTATTTTCAATATAGAATTTAATACTTATTTCTAAAAATGTGATTTTTGTCTGTTTCCCTCATTTTTTTAATTTCTCTTCGCTATTTACTAGACTAATACCAAATTAATATAAGTTGCGATTACGGAATTCATTTATTCGATTTTATATTGAAATCAATTTAAAAACAAAAAATTTCCTCATTAAGGGTATATTTAGAATGCCGTTATAAACATTCCATTTATACCATTATAACTCCTATATTGTAATCTTAACTGTGTTAAATAAACTTTAAAATACGTAGATATAAATTAATATAATTACTCCTCTGTTTTGGGTATAATTTTTTTTTATTTCATGTATGATTGAATAAAAAATATCACCATATATACTGTAAATAAGTATATTATACTATAAATAAGTATTCTAATCTTTTTAAAATAAAATATGAAGAAAACATATTTTTGGAGAAAGAACAAAGGAAATTCGATTCACATACACTGTCCATATAGTATTAAAACAAGTCGTAAAGACAGCACAACCAGGTGCCGGCTTCCACCTGTTCTCAAACAAGTTTTTAATTTTCAATTGATATTTGCCCTTGTACTTATAGAAAAAAACATAGTAATAAAAAGGCACTTATTTTGAATGCTTTATTAAAAATCTATTCTTTTATTTTACCTAAATTATAATTATTTAATTATACATACATGACCATTAATATACATTAAAAACGTATATACGTACGTTCGGTAGGAAGAGTATAGAATGTAGAGATTTTCTATGCGTTTGCATTCCATTTTTTTAGTCGACTGCGGCGCAACAAAGGAAATATAATGAATTTAGCAGTTTATATATGTACATATCTATATATGGATATTCGATTATAGCCCAAAAACTGCTGCACCGATTTTAGCAAATATGGTATCAATAGGTTTGTATTTAATGTAAAAGTGTCATAGGCTAGTTTTTACAGACAAAAAATCACATTTTACAGACAAAAAGAAAAGGATAACAATCAATTAATTCTTAAAAATAATTATGAGGTTTCTTCGGTCATTTTTTCATAAACCTAAAAAAATAGCCATGAAAATAGTGCATGAAAATAATCTAACAAAAAGGGTAAAATAAAAAGGGACTTATAAGAAATTAAAACTCGCCTACGTCGAAAAAAGCTGAAAAATAGAATAACAAGTAATCATAATTTCACTGAAATTGTATCGTCACAAAATTGTGAAACCGTCGACGGCGTTCATTCTGAGAATGTCAATATTTTTTTCCCGTAGAACACGTGTCAAAACTGAATACCACCTACGGCTTCACAATTCAGTGACTCTTACCTTTCAGGTAAATTATTATTATTTATTTTGTTTTTCCATTTTTCAGTTTTTTAAAACTTCGTTTTTTTCTGCAAGAAAGTGGCTCCTCAATCCTTCTACTTGTTTCCACATCTCATTTTACAGGTCAATCGTATACGGATATTCGTTTTATTGTAAAATACCAGCAACAATTGTATAACTTTCCAAGCGTTAGTTTTGATATTTATAATAACAATATCAAACATCATATATTCTGTTATACTATCATATTAGATTTTTCGTACAAGCATTCTTTTATAAAAATTGCACTTTTGCACTATCGCATTTCCGAAAAATACGAAAGAACCGCGGATATAGTTCACAAACTCAGTGACACTTTTGGCTGAAAATGTAAATCAAATAGGTCAACAGTTTTACTTTTTTGTATTTTTAGACATATACTATATACGAATAATTTAGTTCATTAATTATACATATAAGAATCATAATTTAAGAAGTATTTCATATTTCAGTTGTTTTTAAATATAATCTTTTAATTAAGTTAAGACACCTCCGATCAAGTATTGATGGCATACTTTATTCACTTTAATAGCAAAGCAATTATACATTGACTACGCTACAAAATTTTGTTTACATCAGTCTGTTCTAGTTTTCCAAAAAAGTCGCCACAACAATTCACGTTTTCCATAGAATGCAAATTAATTAATATCTTGTCTATCCTATGTAGTATACCTATTTTTAATATCATCCTCGATTCAAAGATAAATAATATTAATGAAATATTTCTGTGAACATTATTTATAACTCACACGTCAATTTTATACGCCATAATTTGTAAATACAAATGTATATGTGTATATATATATATATATATATATATATATATATATATATATATATATATATATATATATATCATTAGTACTAGAAATATACATTAAGTACTAAAAATTTAAATCTTGAACGTTTACTTATAGTATCCTATTCAAACCAAGACAATAAATACGTCAAAATACAATATATTTTGTTAGTAAACCATGGTAATAAAAACCGCTGATTTTATTACCATGCTATGAGCTTGTATCATCTTATACAATTTAAAATATTTACACACATTTTTTAGAATGTCGTGAGTACAAAATGTTATTCAGTGTACATTAATGAAGGATCCTCAAGATCACGGGCAGTGATCTTAAGCCGATAACTAAAGGTGTAGAAAGCGAGAAGTCATCGGGTGAGTATATTAGCGAAAATTAATGAAGGTTGGATTCGATATTGGTCGGGGAAAAGTTGCTATGAAATTGATAATCCTGAAATTGCCGGGAGGATCTTTTGAACCTGAAAAGTAAAATACTAGCGTTTATATGTGGTCGTAAATCAGTAGCCCAATAACTGATATTTTATTACACGTCCTAATGAATAATCAGGTTATACATATACATAAAAGTACATAACGCTTAGTGAAAATTGGGAAACAACCGACTGAGCCAGTTAATTCACAGTAAAAACGTGTCAGTACTTTAATATTAACGTGTCTCTATAATATCAATGACTATTAACTTATTCCACGTTACGTACAAACGCTAATGAGAGCGTGCTTAAGTGCTCAAGAGCCAGACCTATATCAATCATTTGCAAGAAATTCGAAAGAAATTATAAAAAATGCTGATTCTGTGAACTTTTCCATATGATTAAAAATAAACAAAATAAACATAGTTCTAATGAAACAAAATAAACATAATTCTAATGCAAACATAATTCTAATGAAACAGTACATTTAAAATTACGCCACTCGGACTTACGGAATTAATATATAAGAAAAAGTGCAGTTTTTAAAACATTTGTAGGAAAAATCCTCTTTCGAAATTGAAACAATCAATATATCAATCAAAATTGTTATTCCATACGTAAATGGACTTCTGCTCTCTAATTTTTTTCCTGCTTAAAAAATTTTTAAGAGCAATATAAGAAATTATGCGTCTTCGTGACCAAGAGACTCAATAGTTACATTGGACCGAATAGTTACATTGGAGGATTAAATACAGATAACTCAGTTTGAATAGCTGAGAATATTCGAAGGTAACAAACTTACTTGAAACTTTCATTATCGTTTCCTTCAGACTATGTATCGACCCGTCCTCCCCCAGCCGTAGGCATTGCGGAAGCGATGAATCAAATGAAGATGAGTTACGGACGCGGACCTCAAGGAGGCCGTGGTCCAGTTTTAATGGAAATGTGTTGTTCGGCCAGAGCAGTACCCTCTATTATTCATAATGGCTTCATTCCGTCCTCTAGCGGCCATCGACTACCGGAACTGGTTTCATATAGACCTTACGAGCCTTCATTTGTTACCAAAAATAATGAGGTTGATAATACTTTATGAATGATGTATTTCAGTTATTTATCATTCATTATTTTACACATAAAAATGTTATTACCTCGACGGGTAAAACTAAAAAGTTTTCGAATTTCAAAAACGGAACCAACTAGCAAGATTGTAATTTATTTATTGTTTTTCAAAATAGTCGGCCCACTCTTCTTTGGACATCTCTTCTACGGCCTTTACGAAGGCAGTCACCACTTTTTCGGCCTTCAGAAATCATATTCCTCGTACTTTATATTTTTATTCTTGACAATGAATAAAAATTATACCAGGTCGGGGTCGTATGATGGATGACACGTAATTTCTACACTCGACCTAGTCAAATAATCGGTTGTTCAGCTGTTGTGCACGAATGTGTTACCGTGATAAAAGATAATTCTATTAAGAGGGAATTATTCTTAAACTTTTTTTAAACAACTAGCAAAGAATTGCTGGTACACCAATCTGCAGTAATTTTTTTTCCGGAAGAGTCATTGCATGACAACAGGAAGGTCCAAAGAACGAGGCGATCATCATTTTCCCAACATTTATTCATTTCTTTGCCTTTATAGGTTTTAACTCTTCAAAAGAAAAAATCCAGCGTTCAAAATGGAAAAAACACCTGCCTCTTAGTTTCGGGTTCATAACAGTATATCCAGCTTTCGTCACCCATGACGTCAATCTTTGAATTTGACCATCAATCTTTGAATGACCGACGTTGAATGTTTTCAACATTTCGCCACACCAATCAACTCAAGGGTATTTATGTAATAGTACCATACGTAATTCGACATAAATGTTTACAATATATGTAAAAGTCACAATAATTATGGACTATATGCTCATAGTCACTTGGAGTATTCAATCAATTAATCGCATAACCACTTGTATTTATTAGTTCAGTTTGATCATAAACTAAAAACTAACAAACATATATACAGACAGATAATGGAGTTCAGTTTGATCATAAACTAAAAACTAACAAATATATATATATATACAGACAGATAATGGAGTCACGTTTTATAATATTACCTATGTGATTAAATGTAAAACTTTACAATTACTGAAAATGAATATTGTTATAATTAATTATTCGCTTTAGCTAAGATCAATTATTCGAATATAATTAATTGCAAGTTTTTGTTACATGTTAATTACTTTTAAAAAACTTTCAAATATTTTCTCTGTCAAAGGTCTTTTGTCCATAATATTTAAATTTAAACGTTCTCCATTTTAAAACAATACTTGGTTTACGCCGATGGTTGGAATGTTTTTGTCTGAGATATTATCCTGTTTATTGGCCTGTATCATATCCATAAATTCAAAAATGACTGGTGCACTTTCCGCTATCTCTGGTCGCCACGACGTGGTACTGACATAAACTTTCATTCTTCTTCTTTAAAATGAATAAAGATGAATATCTATGCTTTATTTATTGCGGCACTTTATCTATTTGAACCCCATTATTGACGGTTGAAATTATTTGGACAGACACTATACCTCGTTTGAGCGCAATTACCTCTACCCTACACCGATTTTAAACTTTTTCACGCCAATAATGCTACACAAAATCAAAAAATGTATACTGAAAAAATTAAAGAATAAATAAAGATAGATACACACCTTTTTATTTACAATTAATTTTTTTCCTTTACTAGAAAGAAAATTTCATTCCATTTTTTCCCGTTTTTAAAACGATGTAAATCCCTTAGAAAAAATATTGATCGCAATTCATTAAAATATTAATCGCGACAAACCACATCAGGCATGCAGTGTGAATGTATATCGATGTGCCCAACGAACACTGATTTATGACACCGCCTTCACGTTCGCTCCACTCGTGCATCATCCAAATTACCATGATCGATGCTGCTGAATGCTTTACTACTCGTGGAATTATGATTTATAGTGAGGATATATGACTTTTCTTATCATGGGTGGGTGAAGAAAATATATTGTTTATTGGTTTGTGATTATTATTTTATAAGAATATGTGAGGAAAACTGTTTCATTGTCAAATCATGGCACGATTTTCCATTATTGTGTGAACTTACTACATTAATACCCATAAAATTTTGTCATGTTCGCCCGTCCGTCTACCGTTTGTCTGTCTGTTTGCCCCTCTATCACAACCTCACAATTTTTACAGTTTTAAACCTAAATGCGTGGAATCATACACGTAGATCCATATGGAGTCTCAGTTAATATGAATATCAATATATACAGTAAAATACAATTTTCTTAAGTTAACTATGAATGTAATGTAAGGTCTCTTATTACCGTATTTTCTAAAATGTGTTATTTACTTGTCGACTTTGATGTAAAGTGCATATAGCGGCTTATTGTTACAGGAGCAATCTTTTCCACTCAACTATAATAATAAGTTTAGAAAAACTGGTTAGTAGACTGTAAAAGACGTTGCAAAATTAAACAAAAGTACGGATAAAAAAACGAAAAGAAGTCAAGAACATATCGACAGGAATTAGGAAGCCGGAAGGAAAAGGCAAGAGTAATTTATAAAGGACTAGATTAAAGAGAGCTATTACCTTTTTAATCGATTCTTGAAAATATTTATCAATTATATTCCTAGCGTAAAGATAGTTCTTGGTTTTCCAAATTAGGTGATTCCAAAATTTGCTGCTTGAACAACAAGCGATTTTTGTAATAGATATTTGGGAATAACTGAGTAAGCTTTCAGAGCGTAACCAATTGCCGTGAGCAGACAAATCATTAAATCTGCCAATTAAGACAATTAGGACCCTAAGGATTTTTTTAATTTATTAAAGAAAAGCGTGACAATGTAAAGTTGACACTGATCGATGATCTTCAACCATTCGAGGCGTGACCTGTACTTAGAAATATAAACATATCTTCTGAGACCAAAGATGTACCAGTTGCAAAAATTTTAAAGTCTTTCTCGCTTATTTAAATATGCTTAGTTAAGCTTAAGTTAACACACATCTCCACAATCAAGTGGTGGTAAAAGGTGTGTTTGACAAAGGTAAATTTATATTTTAGTCCGAAGAAACTTTTAAACATGCTTGAGAGAGTGTACCCTGCTAACAACACGACGACTGACAGCATCTTTAAGCACCATTTGATAAATATTACTCTTTAAATTGACATGCGATATGGAACACATCCTCCCTCTAAAGTCAAATACAAAACTATGTTTTTTACACACATCTATATACATGGGACTGTTTATTTCTTTGACTTAATAGATTTGAATAAACGAGATATAGTTAGATTTGTCTTGGGAATGTCATACGCTAAACGGCGGCACAAAAAATTCAATATGGTTGTCTCTCGCGATTATTTTGTCTCAGATATAGGTTATTCGTTTAAAGCCTATTGAAATAAGTATTAAGGACGTATTTAAAAAACTGTCGTTTAAGAAGCGATATGTATTAGTTGTAAAGTTACTAATATACCCGTAGCGACACCACTAGCGACGTGCAACAAATTTTTCGATCGAAGATCAAGGTAATTGGACCTTGATCTTAATTAATATTCCGACATTACAATAAAAATATGTGTTGAATATTTATTTCGTAACTAGGTTTATTTATTTTGTATTATTAAAATTACGTCAATACAACAGTAACATATTTTAATATTGTTACATTATTAATAAATATTTCATGTATTGACCTGGCCAGATAAGTAAAGTGGTTGTAAACAATCATTTTATTTTCTCCATGCGGCTTCATCGAGGTTGCAATAATTCATGACTACTTATAAATGTCCACTATTCTTTCGCCTTTTGATATGCACTTTGATTGATCTAATTGGTTTCTGCTGTAAATTAAAACAGGTCTTAAAAACTTTTGGTCTTAATTTAGAAACCCAGTATTTTTTAAGAACTATAATTTTAGCAGTCTCGCAGACAGAGATAGGAAAAAGGAGAGAAAATATTTTTTGTGGACATTTTCCTTAAACAAATTTAAAATTCTAAAAATAATGTTATGAAATCTGTTTAACCTGTTTTCTTTAATAAATGGGGTACATTATGCATATAATTATTTAGGTTATATGCATAAATTCCAATTTCCACGTCAATCAGTTTCTGCGAAAATTTTGAGAGTATTTTTATCAATATATATATATATATATATATGTATATATATATATATATATATATATATAGATATATTTATATATATATATATATACATTTGCCACCTATAAAAATGTCAAATTAATATTTTTCAGTATTAATTATCAATATTCGGAATTTTAAATTTCAACAGCAATGGTTAAAAGTAATGGAAATACGATTATCTATTTCATATTACGATAACAATATATTAAATATGAGTATAAAAATGGACTATAGAATATGAGTATAAAAATGGCAAACCAAAAGTTTACGATTCATTTTTAAGTAAAAATTACATTGTTTGACCTGCTGGTAAAACCACTTTTCCAAATTATAGGAGAAAGTATTTTCCCTGTTGAAACATATCTTTACTTAGTTTTTTTTATGTAAAGGCCAAAATTAAAGTCATGGACACGCAATAGCAGTAAGTTAGCCACTGTTATTTTTAAATATTTTGTCCATAGTATTTTATTGGGTCGGACAGAATGTTCAGAGTCACTAAAACAATTTCTATTCTCATTTTATATTTTCATTTATTTTCAGCCTCTTTCTAATACTTCATATCACCACTGGAATTTACAATTCTTATCCAACGCTTATAGGAATCACGTGGTTTTTCATAAAAAAAATTTGTTTCTCATTTTTGGATCTTGCTCACTGTCGAAAGTTTTGTCTTTAAATGATTAGAAAATAATCCAACTCAGTGACAATCGGTAGGCAAAAGGAGAGTATGGTGAGTGAGCGACTACAGTCCAGTTTAACTCTTTGATTTGGATGCGTGTCTTAAAAGATATATGTTATCGAGCGTTATCATGGTCATGATTAATTTTGCGTTCTCTGCCAAAAAGTTTTGTAACCATGACATTTAACTACCCACAATAATTGGTACTATTCATTGTAGTTCCATATGGCAGGATATCCCAATAAATCACGTCTTCATAGTTTCACCAACGGGCCATAATGACCTTCCATTTCGTAGTATTTAAGTATTAACTCCGATTCCACTGGCCCCAAACCACTGACGCTTATGAGAATATTTGATAAAGAATACCCACTTTTCTCGTTACCAAACACTAAATTCTTCGTGGGCATGTATTGTCAAATAAGTTATTCAAATATCAACATGCAGTTACTTCTGCGTTTCATTCAACTCGTGCGGGATCCACGATCCAAGGTTTCAAATCTTAACCATTTCGTGAAGGTTCAATAAGACCGTGCTTTTTGAACACTTAACTCACTCTACTAAACACTGTGCCGTCTCCTGCAGATCTTCTTAAATAAGAACCCGGACAGCGTCTATGTCCAATGATCGCGGTCGTCTAGAGCATGGAGCATCTTCGACTTCCAGGTTTTCCTTAGAAAAGCGATAAAATCATCAAGATTCCTTCGTGGGAAAAGAACACCTGCTCTCATTTGATTAATTTTTTTACAGCCGTTAGTATAAATGTTCCCAAACGGTACTTATGGAGAAGAAGCACCCGCACTGATTCGCGAAAAATATTTATTTTTTCCTGACGTGTTTGCTGTATCAGCGATTATAATATATTTTGAAATCGAGAGTTTATGTTGTTTATATAATAACCAAGCAATGAAACCTTTCCAAAAATTCATTAATATTCATAAAAATATCAGTGCAAATTGATGAAACACAGATCATGGATATATTGTGAACTATTTAAATGATTTATAAAAGAGTACAGCAAACAATGGACAATTACGAGCGCAATAAGAAAAACAAATATGATGTTTATGGCAATAAAATTATTACTTTAATTTTTCAAACAGGTATCGCACAACCGAATATTGAGTACATAAATTTTAATAAATCTAACAAATTTGATCTTTGTTATACTTTTTGTGGGTAGTTAGAACTTAAAATATAACCTTATAAAATGAAAATATATTTTGTCACAACATGCGACACATCTGGCGATGGATAAGAAGGTATATTATCCGGAAGGACAATGAAACTATATTTTTAATATACACGCCCTAAGTCTAAATTCCTCACCGCTGAATATAATTCTACTCTTATTAATTAATTACTCTCCAGACAACGAGAAATCAGGATCACCTTTATTCATGTACTCGTAGTGCTCCCGCAATTCCTGCATTTAAGTCTTCTAATATTGCATTATCTTTTGTAACCTGATGTTCTACCTTCTTCCGGAGAATATACCTTCTTCTTTGAAAGTATATTTTGTCACAACAGTCACATGTTGTTACAAAATATGCTTTCGTTGTTAAACTATGTCAAAGAACCTGTTTAAATTTTCTTCGACGTGAGGCTATAGGTAACCTTATATACATACTAAATAAATAGACTTGTTTCGAGCTTATTCCAAATGTGTGAGTTTAAACAGTATATGTATACATATATATATATATATATATATATATATATATATATATATATATATATATATAGCTTCTGACTTATTTTAACTATTTCATTATCTTTGCGTCAATAAATATAAATCAGAAGCTATTTTACAAAACACTTAGTTAACAATACAGTATCGAAAATTCTTCTTATATAAATAAAAGTGTACAGCTTTGGGAAAACATATGATCATCTTATTTATATGCAAAAATCAAGCAAAATTGTTATATAAAGAATAGAAACAGAAAAATATCTTATCATCTTATAAAACGAAGTCGTAAAACGTGCGGTTAAACGAACCCTTAGGTATCAAGGTCTGGGATTTGAACAAATTAATTACTAGCTAAAATATTTGATATCCATACACGAATACATAGCATATACTTTAAATATATTAATTCAAGAATTACAAAGTATCTCATTTTTATTCCTACATGACATAATATATTTGAAACTAAAAATACTGATAATTTTAAGCCGTATAAGTCCTAAAATATAATCTGTCTCCTGACGATTTACAAAATCTTCATTTCTTTCACCACATATGCAGTGGCAGCATTCATTACGCATATGTTGAGTTTCGAAAAGCATAAGACAGAGTTTCTCATTCCTGGCAAGTAAACGTCATCAGATAATATAAATTGTGTAGGTAATTTTTAAGTGAAATTTTAAACATGAAATTTTCTAAGAAGATTAGCTTAAGCTGTCATGATTTTCCTAGTCACTCAATTAGTTATCCAGAATACTTAATGGCATAATTCATGGCTATATAACAGATAAAAGAAATAATACTATAATTATAAATTAATTGTAAATAAAACAGCAAAGAAGCAACAATCAGAACTTAATTAAAATTAATAATTTTTTTAATGAAAATGTAAACATGAATATACATTTACCACGTAGACCTTGAAGAGAACACGGTTCAGTTTTAATGGAATTGTGCTGTTCATCCCTGCATAATGTTTTATAATTCGTAATGACCTCGTGACAAGTTCTCGATAATCGGGACCAGTCTTCACGCTGATATCTTTTTAATCTTAATCTCTCTCACTTTCGTCATATTTCAGCTATCTTCATTTCACATGATTAATGTAATAGTTTTAAGTGTACATTTACTTTCCAAATTTTTGTGTTTCACGACATTTTGGTGTCACGCGAAGTCGTATTCTAAAAATTATACGTGTTTTATAAAAATAATTCTAGTGTAAAGAGTAATATTTCAATATATATATATACATATTTATATATATATATATATATATATATATATATATATATATAATTTTTTGCTTCGGGTAATCCAACTAATTCCTGCGCTTGTTAATACCAGGGTTATTAAATGTGAATTGTGAATACACAAAAATTTCTAAGAATTAAGCGATTAGGTCTCCCGGGGAGATAAAATCTAAACTATTGCAAAATACGTTGAAGAGGAATATGGAAAGTTCATAGCACACATTTCAGACAAAGAGGTTGTGGTACATTGATTGTGGGCCTAAATGAACACATGAAAAATTTAATGGAATAAAGTCTTCCGTGAGCGAAGTTATCAGCCGTAATTTCATAATTCTGATCAAAATAAATAATTTTGTACTAAAATATAAACCAGCATTAATGCGAAACTAATTCTAATAAACTTAGGCTACTAAATCATTTTATACTACCATTGGTCACGGCGCGTAAGAAATTAATCATAATGAAAATAAATCAGTCAAGTGTAAAGACTTTTTTCCCAATAGTATCGGCGTGGTATAATCAATTCAAAATTATGTACCGCCTTGTGCGTATTAAACGAATATCCACATACCGTTAATAATAATTATTAGTAAAAAGTTGCATCTGTTTGTTCAAATGTGGATGATTAATTTGTAACTAATTTAATTAATTTGATTTATCAATATTTCAACAAAAAAACACAAGTCCAAATTTCCATTACCGATAAAATTTAGCTATGAGTTATGACTACCTAATATTAGTACGAAAAATTCGACACACAGTCTAAATGTGGGCTTGATCACTTTTTATTTCAGTGAGGAACTTTTAGCAATATATTGATTCTAACATCTTTAATATTCACAATAAAACCACAGTCACTTTCTTTAATATTCACAAAAAACCATATTCACAGTAAGTGTCAAAAAAATATGTAATAGGACGAAGGAAAAACGATTATTTTGACCCTATGCAACTGAAAACAATAATGTACTCTTGGGTTAAATTTAGAAAGTGACAAAATGATTTATTTACATGGTTTAGAATAGCGTCAATGACAGAGTGTCGTCTTTATTCATAGCGTGATGCGTCTACTATGTGAGAATGAAGAGCAGTAATTGTAGTGAATCAGATCCTACGCATGGCACAATTTATGTAAATATTGAAACGCATTCATATTTCAACGTAGCCACTAGAATTTAAATTATCTAGTTATGAGAGATTCGTGATAATTGAAATAACAAACAGAAAAATAATTTTATTCCAAAAGATTATATCTTTAAAAATATCACATTTTAGTTCGCTTAAATTAACCACTATAATGATTTTTCTTCGTAAGAAGATCCGGAACGGAAGTTCCGTTTATTTTGTTTTATTTTATATTTTAACAACAAATCAATTTGAAATTTTAATTACTCCATCCTAACTGCCATACATACTGGCGTTCAGTCTATTTTATATATAAGAATCCAGTTCACAAGTTCATTTCGCGAAAAATTGTCTCCTAGGAATAATTAAAGTAATTAAAGTATGTACTCTTACGTTAATTACTCTTAATTTAAAAAAATTAATGACGAAACCTTCTAACTATTGAAGGAAAAAATATATTTAATTAATAAGAATACAGAGATTCGAAAACTTTATTTTATGTATAACGACAACTGTTTCTGAAGACCGTTAAATATTCGAAACTGTAATATGCTTCTTATAGATATAATTTGATTTAAGGAAAATGAAATTTAATTTACGCCCAACTGAACGGAGGCGGGCGGCCACAGAAATTCCCTTACAGCGGGAAGAACATAAAGTAACGCGTAATCTGGTGTCGTTATCATTCTCAGGTCGAGACGGCGACCGATACTTGCGTCGAGTCTTTCTCAATATCACTTTATTGAGGTGAATTATTTACAAATTGTTACCCGGTACACGTTGAAGGGAGACCAGTGTGAGTTCAGTGATAATTATTGTTTATGATGTGTTTATCATGAAAATAAAATATATCGTACGTAGTAAATATATAAATGACTGAGAATGTTTGATGACATTTTAATTCGTTTAGAGATTTGTTACACTCATATTACGTCTATCGATTTTAATGCTATCATTTGGAATACGATATTTTATAGCGTTTTCAGTTGCATTAATTATAAAGACCATTTCACGAATTATATAGACTCACTTACATTATTCACAGATGTTGTATTATCAACTCACTTTTATATAAAATTAAATAACCTGCCGTACGAAATATAAAAACATAAATCTGATGAGGATTGCATAAAGAAAATTTGAAGTATTTTTATAGAGGCATAGCAAATCGGTTTATATGGGACCTCGACACAAAATAACAAAATTGTAATCATTAAATTTTGTTCGTGGTGCATTTCGTTTCCAATATTTACTTTTTTAACGTTAACGCTATGGTTAAGCGTCCTAAAGTGCGCATATACTAAGCACCGCACAATCATAATGACGCAAGAGACAACTCTGTGAACCCCATTCGGTTTTGAATATTGAACGGCACGAACATTATTTTACAGAAAGTACAATTGATTTCATCAGTAATGTAGTGTTTTTCCTAAGTATATTTATTGGAATTTTGTTAATAATTATAGAACCTTTAAATGGGATTATAATTAGGAAAACTCTGAAGTTAAAAAATTGGATTTGGAAAATAAGCCATTTCTCCATAATAAAATCTTAGATTTATGAGAGAATCCAAAAAAAATATTGCTGCATCAATTGACGGTCAAAGCAAAAATAAAAGTGACACTGTGAAAAGACAAAAATTTACCATATGTTGATATCTGATATAAATTGGACGCTACCACATAAATCAACAAAATACTTAATTAAACAAACTATGTCCGGAAAATACATGGCTCTTCAAAATGATAATTTAGTGCAAGCGAAATTACATAACACCACAATCGATGAACAAGCACTAAATAGCGGATCGAACACTATATATACGACTGGTTTGTCTATGGCATCCGTTATTTGTTAATATAAAGTAATTGTTAATGCTAATACAAATCTGTTATTTGTTAATTTCAATCGTCGAAACTTTATTTAAACAGCCGACGCTCGTTTAATAACGCGAGAGGTGTTCCGTATCATGGCCACATGACGTCAATTATACTTGATTGCAGATAAATGAAGTAATCAAAAACTTTGTTTCTACGATATATATATATATATATATATATATATATATATATACATATATATATTTATCAAAAGTATTAAGACCTTTTTATCAAACACTCAGTTACTCCATATTTTATCCATATATATTTTATATCCTTTTTAATGTTAGTATGTAAAAGTGCAGTTCTCTTAGAATTAAATAAATATAGCTGAAAGGTCATTTTAAGCTAAAAGTTAGTTCATTGAATATTATAATTTATAAGTTTCTCTTATGGTAATGCATAGATGATATGTATAATAATATTTGGGAATCTGGTTAGGTTAGGTTAGGTTAGGTTAGATTAGGTTTTAGGACAGAATTTAATAAGAAAACATTATTTTTTTCTAATAAGCATTTATGCATAATAATTACTCTTGAAGGGATAAGTTCATCTTATGTATTGTCTTTTACATCGGAATATTTACATTTATAAAAAAGCTGAAAAATTAAATGTAACACAAAGTCGAGCTTAGTGACGAAAGGAAATGAAAAATAATATGTAATATAATAATAATATGACGTATATTATATATATTTGTATATGTACGTCTGTATGTATGTACATATACATATATACATATATATATATATATATATATGTATATATATACATATATATATATATATATATATATATATATATATATATATATATATATATTTATATATATATACATATATATATATATATATATATATATATATATATATATATACACATATATATATGTATATATACATTGGTTTCTATAAACCTGGCGACTATTAACCAGTCTTCCATCAATTGATCCCTCATTATAACCGCAGGTAATGGTACAATGAGGTACTAATTTCTCTAACACAATTCAAAATACTCGTAGTTTCGCCCTTGTTATTTAGACTTAATGACTTCAAGATAAAAATTACATTAAAGTTAAATAATAATTAAGGTAATGTAATTTTGAAACGATTCTGTGATACATTGGAATTCAACATTAAATATTTCTTTTCATTTTTTTTCCTGCCTCAGACATATCACCAATATTTCTTCGGCACTAATACAATCTCTAAACGTAGTATTTTCTTTTATAGGGCTTTCTGCAAATCATACTATTAGGTTATCATAAGTTGAATTAGACATTCTTAAATAATATACTGAACGAAGCGAAATTTAAAAAATATTAAACATTCAACATTTTAACATTACACTTTAAATACACATATGGACAGGCCTACTTAAAAAACACGTTCCCCATCTAATAATATCTGTGTTACTCTTTATTATGTAGTTAGAAAACTCTTAATTATGTAAAATGTTATGGTAATATGACGCATTTGTTTTTATGTAAATGTTCCTTAATTAATTTCGAAAATATAATTTAATCATATTATCTGGTCAAGGGCCTGTAACACTATATAATACAATTAGCAACATTTCATACTTTTTTCATGTGTCAATACTGGTAACACTCAAGTCGCGCTTGCGGTAGAGAAAGGGACAATAAATATGTTACGTTATTTTATTTATGCTCAATACTCCCACACTAAATTCCATACAAATATTGGTAATAATTCTAATATGGCTAGAAATAAGCAGTGTAAAAGAGATTAAATTTTTCATTAACAATGTATTCCAGTCCTCTAACGGGCATAGGTCCCACTGATGCGCGAGTCATTTGAGGTCATGCCCATGATCGTCACGCTGGGCAGGTCGGCTGGCGATCACCGAATATAACTTTTCGCACCAGTAGACCTATTACCCGTCACTAGTTCGTAAAATTTTAACTTCGCAATGAGAAACATCACTCTAGGCCCACACAGCGCGCGCCGGGGAATCGAACCAGGGTCTCCACAGTGCTCCGCACCTTTAAAGGTCGTAAACCTTATGATAAACGCAACAGACAGAAAAAATCCACAGCAACAACAAAAAGATGTCCGTGTATATGTTTAATATCTTAAAGAGCACAAAAATATTTTTTTTATTATTTTTGATCTTCATTTTTTGTGATAGCGTTTTCTTCTAGTAACTTTTCTCAGCGTTTTCCAATTTAACATTATTCACTTAAAATGTAAATGAAAATCGATATAGGTTGACATTACAATATATCCACCCAATCGACGTTGTTTTATATGTGGTTTTATTGCTCCCGTGAGACGCGAATTTATTGTTGCTTATCAGGAATGAATTCACTGAAATAAGTGCATTGATATCACGTGTAATTAGTATTAGAATTTAAGTAAGAGCTATAGGAGCCTACTTAATACACTTAAAAATTTGATTTACAAAAAGGCAATCAAAAAGTGGATATGTGTCATATTTTCTTTTTTTTTATTCTCCCCCCTTCTACTTTTCAATATCTTGATACAGCCTTTTTATTTAAAAACTTAAGTCAGAATTATTTTGAACAAAATGTTGAGACATGCATACGTCAAATGAAATGCTGAGTCACTCAGGGTTTTTCGATTATTACCAACCACCTCCAATGGCCCGACCCTTTCAAGAACACTAAACTCTGAAGTGGATATTTTATTAGCGGGACCAGCGTAGGTCGGGCGGATAAGGCCAGGTATGCGTATAGGCAGCTATAAAATTCTTCTCCAGCATTGCGTGTAGCTTGATACAGTTATTATTCCAGGCACGAAACTGCGAGCAACACTTCTTCGCGACTAACCCGATTTCGTTTCGTTAGGATGAATTGTTTTCAACTTCTTTATTGATACTTGTCAGGCGGGCAGACTCAAGGTATTTATTTATTTATTTATTTACAGATACACATTTATCAATACATTATATGTAACCTATTCATAACGATAAGGAATTAATGTTTTAACAAAGTTTAAACTATTAGATTAAAGTATTTTAGTGTGGGTAATAAATTAAATTGATATTATTCTATGAGATTATATACAATGTACAAATATTAAAGATTATATACAATGTACAATACACAAATATTATTCAATGTGAAGTATTCAGATGTATGTAATAGATTAAATGGATGTTGTTCATAATAATATATTTATGCAATTACACGAGCATCTAATGGTTAAGGCATAGGATTTTTTCTTTAGAAAGCTGGAAGATAAATTTATAAATGCAATGTCTCTTTTGAATCGCAAGGAACCTAGCATACCTAAAAGAAAATCGAGAGGAAATAGAACGGGAATTAACCTAACTATCTCATATACAGATATCAGAGTAACGTCTTTTGCACCCGTTAAATCATTAAGCTGGACTTGGCTTCATGTAGACTCCAAACAATGGAGACAGATTCTAACGGGCGTTGCACTAATGAAGTGTGCAACAGGCAAATTGATGACTCAGATTGAAAATTCTTTGATTATGCAACATGAATCAAAGTTTTCGAAACAATTTTTTTCTATTTCCGCCATATAGCTCCGCCATATAGACCTCGTCTACACGATGCAGTGGGATCCCGCTGACCGTATATTCGTACTTAATACTAGCGTGTCATCGGATCTAATTCACTGCTGAACATTTGTTTTCGTTAGTCGTAAGCCGCTTGCTGCGCTCCACTCGATGGCGGAACTCATGTCACGCTGCAACGTTCCTCTTCCCCTGCATCCTTAACGATTTTATGTCGAAAAGTTTCATCATCGTATAAAGTATGTCTCGGATATGAAATTACTCACTCTTACGTATTGCTTTCTATCCTTCAAAATACGAAGAATGAAGTAGGGTGGAGAACCCTGCCCTACTAAGGCGATTTAGTAAAGTAACATTACTTACTCGGTCGAAAGTTTCTGGTAGTCAAATTATGCAACGTCTATTTGAAGTCCGAAGTCAACGTAATAAGAACCATAGTCAAAGAGATAACACAAAATACGATTAAAGATTTGACCTCTGCAGTATGAATGAATGTTGCGATGTAAAACGAAGTCCAATAATTTAGCCAAACAGAGAGGTCGTCTGAAATTAGGTATTTCAGGGTTACTTAATTGAAGTGATATCTCTTTTCTGGATATAACATTGCATAGAATATTTGAAAGGAAAATTAATTTTATATTGCGATGTTTAAATTTTAACACATATTACATACATTTGAACGGGTATATATATATATATATATATATATATATATATATATATATATATATACATATGCCTGTGTGTGTTGTGTAATTAATAAAAGTAGTTACGGACCTCTTATTTATCTATCTAATAAGATAATCCTCTCTAAATAGAATAGTGGGACCCTTTTAAAATGATTCACGTATCTGTTGATACGTTGACCACAGTCGATTATCTCGATATAACAAGTAGTAATATGGAATGGTAATAAATATTATTATCTTAGAAAGATGTAGTTATGACAAATCGTTCTGTGTGAGAGAATGTGAATTATTTTTATATATTGTTTTAATAGACTAAGTACCTGAAGTCAAACAATGTTTTAACCCATCATTTTAATATGGCAGCAGAGGTCAGTGGTTTAAACAAAGAATGAAACAAGAAATGAAAAAGGTTAAATTAGTTATATAATACAAAAAAATAAATAATGAAAAACATACTTTTTTACATCAACTCTGGTACTAGACCAAATATATATTTCAGTGTAACTTACATGAACATATTCTAATATTTTTAAAGAAACACGTTTTAAACATGCTTTACTAGTTCTGAAATATTTGTACTTGACAAAAGATCTTAAATTGAAATATTGTAAAAATAATAATGCTCATATCTAGGATTATTTTATCGATGCTGATTAGCAGGAGACATTCTTCTCATTCTAGGACGTTTACCATTTACAATTAGATTGTTTGGAAATATTATCTTTTAAAAATGAAAAAAAAACAGAACAGTGTATCAAAGTCGTCTACATCTGCGGATTATATTGCTTTATCAGAAGTTAAAGAAATTAATTTTCTCTTTTGTCTACGGAATAATATTTTCACTAAAATTTATAAACCAATGAAGATATATGCAGACAACCCAGGAAAAGTAGCCATTATTAAATATGTAAATTTTGCAAAGAATCGGTAACACATTGGGATTCACCATCATTTATACATGAGAACGTTAAAAAAGAAAAAAAGAAAATTGTAAAAATAGATTCAAATAATAATACAGCAGATATATATATACAAAAGCGCTAGTTTTATATATACATCTACATAATTTATATATACATCTCTGATGATATATTACCTAAAATTACAAAAAAATATTTTTCGGGTCTTTATTAGTATTATTAACTTTTCGAATGATTACAGATGAAAAAAATTTCGAATCTTTTGCCACCCCTTCTCCCTAAAATTTTCATATGAATATTTTTGAGTGTTAACCATTGACATATGTGCGGGTTGATATATTTTATTATTATGCTAAATTTCAATTGTCTACGTCAAGCGGTTTCCGAGGTTTTGTCGGATATAACAGACAGGTGCATGGCGCATATTTCTAAAATCACAAAATCTAGGATAATAGTTAGTTTTCCTGTTATTTTTCAGACTTTATCAACACTGTTGTGAAAACTACTGAACCGAATATCATGGTAGACCATGATATTTGGTTCAGTAGTTTCGGAAACGAGGGCGAGGATGCCTTTGTTAAAATAATGAATTAAAACATTGTTAACCCTAACGTACATAGTTTGTCAAAAAACATAACAATATTACTTACGTTCTCTTGCATAAATTTTTCCATCACTTTTTACTTGAGCAAAATTAAGCAGTATTGCTAATATAAAAGTACAATAACTAATATCCCTCATATTTATATTGCAACACAATACAACAAAACAATTTCAATATTCGAACAGTTGCTACTAATTAGGCAACTGTATTAATAATTTAATCTAATTTTACACATCTTATTGTAATTCTTTCATAACCCTAACGTACATAGTTTGTCAAAAAACATAACAATATTACTTACGTTCTCTTGCATAAATTTTTCCATCACTGTTTACTTGAGCAAAATTAAGCAGTATTGCTAATATAAAAGTACAAAAACCAATATCCCTCCTTACATTTATATTGCAACACAATACAACAAAACAATTTCAATATTCGAACAGTTGCTACTAATTAGGCAACTGTATTAATAAATTAATCTAATTTTACACATCTTATTGTAATTCTTTCATAACCCTAACGTACATAGTTTGTCAAAAAACATAACAATATTACTTACGTTCTCTTGCATAAATTTTTCCATCATTTTTACTTGAGCAAAATTAAGCAGTATTGCTAATATAAAAGTACAATAACTAATATCCCTCCTTACATTTATATTGCAAGACAAGACAACAAAACAATTTCGATATTAGAACAGTTGCTACTAATTTGGCAACTGTATTAATAATTTAATCTAATTTTACACATCTTATTGTAATTCTTTCACATTCAATATTTCTCTAAACTTAATCAATTTTACATCTACTAGACTGTATATATAAATTATGTTCCAGACCCTATTTTCCAAGATACTAAATTTCAAAAATTATGAAAAATAAAGTTACAAAAACAAATGTAAAGGTTTTAGAAAAACGTATTCAATTTTTGAAAAATCTTAAATTTTTTTAAAATTATTAATATTTTTATGTCTATGAAAGATACAGAGGATAAAATATTTGTGTTGTGAAAAAGTAAGATTTGTAAATAATTTAAAAAAATACTATGTGCCCTTAAATCTTTACAAGTGCCTAAATGTGTACGAAGGTAAGTTCTATTCGTATTTGACTGACTGAGGTTTTTTCAAAGACATTGATGTTTCATATAATACTACACATTACATAAAACCTTACCTAAATAAGCCGTATTGAATCAGTTCTTATCCCAAGAGACCTCTAAATATTACGCTGTAAATATATGATTCTAATTTATATACAAATTCATTAAAAAGCTGGAGGGTGATGGTTTAAGCAGTAAGTATATATATATATATATATATATATATATATATATATATATATATATATATATATATATATATATAATGCCAAAACAAAATTAAATAACTAATACACCGAATATCATTAGAATATTAATATAATTTCACTACACTCCTCGTCAAAATTTTAAAGTTAACTGATGTCATTTAATAATGATACTATTATTCGAGGAAGTTCTCGTTTTTTTAAATATATATCCCAATTTATAGAATAGTATTACATGGACACAGATTAATAATGTTACGTATAACCCATTGGGACGTATTGTTATTATTAAATAAATAATAGCAATGAACGATAATAGTTATTGCCTTAATAAATTATTTGGTAAATAATTTATGTTCATTGACAGAACATTGCCCTAAAAAGAGAATATTAAAATGTATCCAACCGACTCATTGGCAATAATGAATCATTAAAAAAAAAGAATGAAAGAATGGATACTGAAAAAACATACTATAAGGCGACTGACCCAAATAAACCCCGGCCGTCTATTCTTACCACAGAACAAGAAACCGATCTTCTCAAAAGGATAATACATTTACCTGATATTGGGATGCTATTAACTTCAAAGATTTTGCTTGTGGAATTAATTGTATGCCTAACTTTCTCTTCTAAGAACATACCAATCACATTCAATGATGTCAAAAGGGTTGCGGGTAATAAATGGCTGAGATTATTTCTAAAACGATATCTCAAAACTACTCACAATAAGGTACAAATTATGAATCCATTTCGAACCCAAATATTGAATAAATATGTGGTCGGCAACTACTTTCCCAATTACGAAGTGTGCTAGATAGACTTGGAGTTGAACACAGGTCAGGGACCATCTATCACACATATAAAAACAATTGCTGCGAGTTTACCAAATAGCAAACGATAATGCTGAAAATGTAATTGTGCTTGGTTGCACGAATGCTACAGGTTTAACTATTCCTCCTATTATATTATTTAAGGTTAAGAAGCTAAAGCCGGAAAAGAACTAATTTATCACTATATATATATATATATATATATATATATAAATATATATATATATATATATATATATATATATATATATATATATATATACATATATACATACATACATACATACATACATACCTACCTCCTAACCTAACCTAACCTAACCTGACCTGACCTGACCTGACCTGACCTGACCTGACCTGACCTGACCTGACCTGACCTGACCTGACCTGACCTGACCTGACCTGACCTGACCTGACCTGACCTGACCTGACCTGACCTGACCTGACCTGACCTGACCTGACCTGACCTGACCTGACCTGACCTGACCTGACCTGACCTGACCTGACCTGACCTGACCTGACCTGACCTGACCTGACCTGACCTGACCTGACCTGACCTGACCTGACCTGACCTGACCTGACCTGACCTGACCTGACCTGACCTGACCTGACCTGACCTGACCTGACCTGACCTGACCTGACCTGACCTGACCTGACCTGACCTGACCTGACCTGACCTGACCTGACCTGACCTGACCTGACCTGACCTGACCTGACCTGACCTGACCTGACCTGACCTGACCTGACCTGACCTGACCTGACCTGACCTGACCTGACCTGACCTGACCTGACCTGACCTGACCTGACCTGACCTGACCTGACCTGACCTGACCTGACCTGACCTGACCTGACCTGACCTGACCTGACCTGACCTGACCTGACCTGACCTGACCTGACCTGACCTGACCTGACCTGACCTGACCTGACCTGACCTGACCTGACCTGACCTGACCTGACCTGACCTGACCTGACCTGACCTGACCTGACCTGACCTGACCTGACCTGACCTGACCTGACCTGACCTGACCTGACCTGACCTGACCTGACCTGACCTGACCTGACCTGACCTGACCTGACCTGACCTGACCTGACCTGACCTGACCTGACCTGACCTGACCTGACCTGACCTGACCTGACCTGACCTGACCTGACCTGACCTGACCTGACCTGACCTGACCTGACCTGACCTGACCTGACCTGACCTGACCTGACCTGACCTGACCTGACCTGACCTGACCTGACCTGACCTGACCTGACCTGACCTGACCTGACCTGACCTGACCTGACCTGACCTGACCTGACCTGACCTGACCTGACCTGACCTGACCTGACCTGACCTGACCTGACCTGACCTGACCTGACCTGACCTGACCTGACCTGACCTGACCTGACCTGACCTGACCTGACCTGACCTGACCTGACCTGACCTGACCTGACCTGACCTGACCTGACCTGACCTGACCTGACCTGACCTGACCTGACCTGACCTGACCTGACCTGACCTGACCTGACCTGACCTGACCTGACCTGACCTGACCTGACCTGACCTGACCTGACCTGACCTGACCTGACCTGACCTGACCTGACCTGACCTGACCTGACCTGACCTGACCTGACCTGACCTGACCTGACCTGACCTGACCTGACCTGACCTGACCTGACCTGACCTGACCTGACCTGACCTGACCTGACCTGACCTGACCTGACCTGACCTGACCTGACCTGACCTGACCTGACCTGACCTGACCTGACCTGACCTGACCTGACCTGACCTGACCTGACCTGACCTGACCTGACCTGACCTGACCTGACCTGACCTGACCTGACCTGACCTGACCTGACCTGACCTGACCTGACCTGACCTGACCTGACCTGACCTGACCTGACCTGACCTGACCTGACCTGACCTGACCTGACCTGACCTGACCTGACCTGACCTGACCTGACCTGACCTGACCTGACCTGACCTGACCTGACCTGACCTGACCTGACCTGACCTGACCTGACCTGACCTGACCTGACCTGACCTGACCTGACCTGACCTGACCTGACCTGACCTGACCTGACCTGACCTGACCTGACCTGACCTGACCTGACCTGACCTGACCTGACCTGACCTGACCTGACCTGACCTGACCTGACCTGACCTGACCTGACCTGACCTGACCTGACCTGACCTGACCTGACCTGACCTGACCTGACCTGACCTGACCTGACCTGACCTGACCTGACCTGACCTGACCTGACCTGACCTGACCTGACCTGACCTGACCTGACCTGACCTGACCTGACCTGACCTGACCTGACCTGACCTGACCTGACCTGACCTGACCTGACCTGACCTGACCTGACCTGACCTGACCTGACCTGACCTGACCTGACCTGACCTGACCTGACCTGACCTGACCTGACCTGACCTGACCTGACCTGACCTGACCTGACCTGACCTGACCTGACCTGACCTGACCTGACCTGACCTGACCTGACCTGACCTGACCTGACCTGACCTGACCTGACCTGACCTGACCTGACCTGACCTGACCTGACCTGACCTGACCTGACCTGACCTGACCTGACCTGACCTGACCTGACCTGACCTGACCTGACCTGACCTGACCTGACCTGACCTGACCTGACCTGACCTGACCTGACCTGACCTGACCTGACCTGACCTGACCTGACCTGACCTGACCTGACCTGACCTGACCTGACCTGACCTGACCTGACCTGACCTGACCTGACCTGACCTGACCTGACCTGACCTGACCTGACCTGACCTGACCTGACCTGACCTGACCTGACCTGACCTGACCTGACCTGACCTGACCTGACCTGACCTGACCTGACCTGACCTGACCTGACCTGACCTGACCTGACCTGACCTGACCTGACCTGACCTGACCTGACCTGACCTGACCTGACCTGACCTGACCTGACCTGACCTGACCTGACCTGACCTGACCTGACCTGACCTGACCTGACCTGACCTGACCTGACCTGACCTGACCTGACCTGACCTGACCTGACCTGACCTGACCTGACCTGACCTGACCTGACCTGACCTGACCTGACCTGACCTGACCTGACCTGACCTGACCTGACCTGACCTGACCTGACCTGACCTGACCTGACCTGACCTGACCTGACCTGACCTGACCTGACCTGACCTGACCTGACCTGACCTGACCTGACCTGACCTGACCTGACCTGACCTGACCTGACCTGACCTGACCTGACCTGACCTGACCTGACCTGACCTGACCTGACCTGACCTGACCTGACCTGACCTGACCTGACCTGACCTGACCTGACCTGACCTGACCTGACCTGACCTGACCTGACCTGACCTGACCTGACCTGACCTGACCTGACCTGACCTGACCTGACCTGACCTGACCTGACCTGACCTGACCTGACCTGACCTGACCTGACCTGACCTGACCTGACCTGACCTGACCTGACCTGACCTGACCTGACCTGACCTGACCTGACCTGACCTGACCTGACCTGACCTGACCTGACCTGACCTGACCTGACCTGACCTGACCTGACCTGACCTGACCTGACCTGACCTGACCTGACCTGACCTGACCTGACCTGACCTGACCTGACCTGACCTGACCTGACCTGACCTGACCTGACCTGACCTGACCTGACCTGACCTGACCTGACCTGACCTGACCTGACCTGACCTGACCTGACCTGACCTGACCTGACCTGACCTGACCTGACCTGACCTGACCTGACCTGACCTGACCTGACCTGACCTGACCTGACCTGACCTGACCTGACCTGACCTGACCTGACCTGACCTGACCTGACCTGACCTGACCTGACCTGACCTGACCTGACCTGACCTGACCTGACCTGACCTGACCTGACCTGACCTGACCTGACCTGACCTGACCTGACCTGACCTGACCTGACCTGACCTGACCTGACCTGACCTGACCTGACCTGACCTGACCTGACCTGACCTGACCTGACCTGACCTGACCTGACCTGACCTGACCTGACCTGACCTGACCTGACCTGACCTGACCTGACCTGACCTGACCTGACCTGACCTGACCTGACCTGACCTGACCTGACCTGACCTGACCTGACCTGACCTGACCTGACCTGACCTGACCTGACCTGACCTGACCTGACCTGACCTGACCTGACCTGACCTGACCTGACCTGACCTGACCTGACCTGACCTGACCTGACCTGACCTGACCTGACCTGACCTGACCTGACCTGACCTGACCTGACCTGACCTGACCTGACCTGACCTGACCTGACCTGACCTGACCTGACCTGACCTGACCTGACCTGACCTGACCTGACCTGACCTGACCTGACCTGACCTGACCTGACCTGACCTGACCTGACCTGACCTGACCTGACCTGACCTGACCTGACCTGACCTGACCTGACCTGACCTGACCTGACCTGACCTGACCTGACCTGACCTGACCTGACCTGACCTGACCTGACCTGACCTGACCTGACCTGACCTGACCTGACCTGACCTGACCTGACCTGACCTGACCTGACCTGACCTGACCTGACCTGACCTGACCTGACCTGACCTGACCTGACCTGACCTGACCTGACCTGACCTGACCTGACCTGACCTGACCTGACCTGACCTGACCTGACCTGACCTGACCTGACCTGACCTGACCTGACCTGACCTGACCTGACCTGACCTGACCTGACCTGACCTGACCTGACCTGACCTGACCTGACCTGACCTGACCTGACCTGACCTGACCTGACCTGACCTGACCTGACCTGACCTGACCTGACCTGACCTGACCTGACCTGACCTGACCTGACCTGACCTGACCTGACCTGACCTGACCTGACCTGACCTGACCTGACCTGACCTGACCTGACCTGACCTGACCTGACCTGACCTGACCTGACCTGACCTGACCTGACCTGACCTGACCTGACCTGACCTGACCTGACCTGACCTGACCTGACCTGACCTGACCTGACCTGACCTGACCTGACCTGACCTGACCTGACCTGACCTGACCTGACCTGACCTGACCTGACCTGACCTGACCTGACCTGACCTGACCTGACCTGACCTGACCTGACCTGACCTGACCTGACCTGACCTGACCTGACCTGACCTGACCTGACCTGACCTGACCTGACCTGACCTGACCTGACCTGACCTGACCTGACCTGACCTGACCTGACCTGACCTGACCTGACCTGACCTGACCTGACCTGACCTGACCTGACCTGACCTGACCTGACCTGACCTGACCTGACCTGACCTGACCTGACCTGACCTGACCTGACCTGACCTGACCTGACCTGACCTGACCTGACCTGACCTGACCTGACCTGACCTGACCTGACCTGACCTGACCTGACCTGACCTGACCTGACCTGACCTGACCTGACCTGACCTGACCTGACCTGACCTGACCTGACCTGACCTGACCTGACCTGACCTGACCTGACCTGACCTGACCTGACCTGACCTGACCTGACCTGACCTGACCTGACCTGACCTGACCTGACCTGACCTGACCTGACCTGACCTGACCTGACCTGACCTGACCTGACCTGACCTGACCTGACCTGACCTGACCTGACCTGACCTGACCTGACCTGACCTGACCTGACCTGACCTGACCTGACCTGACCTGACCTGACCTGACCTGACCTGACCTGACCTGACCTGACCTGACCTGACCTGACCTGACCTGACCTGACCTGACCTGACCTGACCTGACCTGACCTGACCTGACCTGACCTGACCTGACCTGACCTGACCTGACCTGACCTGACCTGACCTGACCTGACCTGACCTGACCTGACCTGACCTGACCTGACCTGACCTGACCTGACCTGACCTGACCTGACCTGACCTGACCTGACCTGACCTGACCTGACCTGACCTGACCTGACCTGACCTGACCTGACCTGACCTGACCTGACCTGACCTGACCTGACCTGACCTGACCTGACCTGACCTGACCTGACCTGACCTGACCTGACCTGACCTGACCTGACCTGACCTGACCTGACCTGACCTGACCTGACCTGACCTGACCTGACCTGACCTGACCTGACCTGACCTGACCTGACCTGACCTGACCTGACCTGACCTGACCTGACCTGACCTGACCTGACCTGACCTGACCTGACCTGACCTGACCTGACCTGACCTGACCTGACCTGACCTGACCTGACCTGACCTGACCTGACCTGACCTGACCTGACCTGACCTGACCTGACCTGACCTGACCTGACCTGACCTGACCTGACCTGACCTGACCTGACCTGACCTGACCTGACCTGACCTGACCTGACCTGACCTGACCTGACCTGACCTGACCTGACCTGACCTGACCTGACCTGACCTGACCTGACCTGACCTGACCTGACCTGACCTGACCTGACCTGACCTGACCTGACCTGACCTGACCTGACCTGACCTGACCTGACCTGACCTGACCTGACCTGACCTGACCTGACCTGACCTGACCTGACCTGACCTGACCTGACCTGACCTGACCTGACCTGACCTGACCTGACCTGACCTGACCTGACCTGACCTGACCTGACCTGACCTGACCTGACCTGACCTGACCTGACCTGACCTGACCTGACCTGACCTGACCTGACCTGACCTGACCTGACCTGACCTGACCTGACCTGACCTGACCTGACCTGACCTGACCTGACCTGACCTGACCTGACCTGACCTGACCTGACCTGACCTGACCTGACCTGACCTGACCTGACCTGACCTGACCTGACCTGACCTGACCTGACCTGACCTGACCTGACCTGACCTGACCTGACCTGACCTGACCTGACCTGACCTGACCTGACCTGACCTGACCTGACCTGACCTGACCTGACCTGACCTGACCTGACCTGACCTGACCTGACCTGACCTGACCTGACCTGACCTGACCTGACCTGACCTGACCTGACCTGACCTGACCTGACCTGACCTGACCTGACCTGACCTGACCTGACCTGACCTGACCTGACCTGACCTGACCTGACCTGACCTGACCTGACCTGACCTGACCTGACCTGACCTGACCTGACCTGACCTGACCTGACCTGACCTGACCTGACCTGACCTGACCTGACCTGACCTGACCTGACCTGACCTGACCTGACCTGACCTGACCTGACCTGACCTGACCTGACCTGACCTGACCTGACCTGACCTGACCTGACCTGACCTGACCTGACCTGACCTGACCTGACCTGACCTGACCTGACCTGACCTGACCTGACCTGACCTGACCTGACCTGACCTGACCTGACCTGACCTGACCTGACCTGACCTGACCTGACCTGACCTGACCTGACCTGACCTGACCTGACCTGACCTGACCTGACCTGACCTGACCTGACCTGACCTGACCTGACCTGACCTGACCTGACCTGACCTGACCTGACCTGACCTGACCTGACCTGACCTGACCTGACCTGACCTGACCTGACCTGACCTGACCTGACCTGACCTGACCTGACCTGACCTGACCTGACCTGACCTGACCTGACCTGACCTGACCTGACCTGACCTGACCTGACCTGACCTGACCTGACCTGACCTGACCTGACCTGACCTGACCTGACCTGACCTGACCTGACCTGACCTGACCTGACCTGACCTGACCTGACCTGACCTGACCTGACCTGACCTGACCTGACCTGACCTGACCTGACCTGACCTGACCTGACCTGACCTGACCTGACCTGACCTGACCTGACCTGACCTGACCTGACCTGACCTGACCTGACCTGACCTGACCTGACCTGACCTGACCTGACCTGACCTGACCTGACCTGACCTGACCTGACCTGACCTGACCTGACCTGACCTGACCTGACCTGACCTGACCTGACCTGACCTGACCTGACCTGACCTGACCTGACCTGACCTGACCTGACCTGACCTGACCTGACCTGACCTGACCTGACCTGACCTGACCTGACCTGACCTGACCTGACCTGACCTGACCTGACCTGACCTGACCTGACCTGACCTGACCTGACCTGACCTGACCTGACCTGACCTGACCTGACCTGACCTGACCTGACCTGACCTGACCTGACCTGACCTGACCTGACCTGACCTGACCTGACCTGACCTGACCTGACCTGACCTGACCTGACCTGACCTGACCTGACCTGACCTGACCTGACCTGACCTGACCTGACCTGACCTGACCTGACCTGACCTGACCTGACCTGACCTGACCTGACCTGACCTGACCTGACCTGACCTAACCTAACCCAACCTACCCACCGCACCTACCCACCGCACCTACCCACCGCACCTACCCACCGCACCTACCCACCCCACCTACCCACCCACCTACCCACCGACCACCGACCTACCCACCGACCTACCCACCGACCTACCCACCTACCCACCTACCCACCTACCCACCTAACCTCATAATGCTATTCAGCATTTTTCTGTAACGAATACAGAATTGTTCTCAAGTAACATTAAAATCACGCTTACGATGTCGTGTATGTGTTAGTCTCATAGATGCCGATAAAGAATTTTATTGTTCAGGAAATTGCATGAAGAAAATGATAAAAAGTTCCTAATAATTTGATAAGATCATTATGAACACTGATTATCATGGTCAAATAATTATTAACTTCATTAAGATTAAAAATTATATTTATTTCATTTTAAAGCTATATAAAAAGTTAAATGCTTTCTTACTTTTTTCCTATACATAAGGGCTTTATTGGGGAACAGGGTTCCCAATTAGGCCCAAGCGACAATTTTTTTATTTCTCTTCACATAAGTGTTGTTTCAGAACAGATTTTGTTACATTTATTTATTATGAATAAACATAGTGATTTCAACAAATCAGTACATTTTTCTTAGAAACCTATTAATTACGAAATTATGAAATTAAGGTACCTAGGTCTTATTTGAGCCACCTTACATACATATTGTAACCTAAGTTTTCAAAATTTATAAAAGGAATTAAACAATCTAACGTAAACAAATTTCTAACAATCTATAGATTAAGTAACAAGTATCTAAAACAATTTCATTACATTAATAGATTCCGAACATTTTTTTTTAAATAAAACAAAAATCATCGCCTAGCAAATAATTATAAACGTATACCTTAATGTGAACAATAAAAAAGTGTAATGTTATAAAAGTGTAAAGTAATGTTTGCCCTTCTGTATTTTTTCCTTCTTGTTTCCAAATGAGGATGGCCTGACGAATTGCCTTTTTGACATTGAACTAGAATACAAAATACACTGCAATAATAGAAAGTTTCTTTAAACTATATGTAGAAGTTTTTTCCTGATAAATGTTTATAAAAAATAATTATAAAACAGTTATTTTGGCATCTGATAGTGTCAACTAATACTTATCAATAACTTAATTAAAATATTTTCCATTTATAAACTCGATACCATTATGATTTTATTATATATTGAGATTTACATAAAAGAGGAAATTACTACTAGTGACTTCGTGATTTTTGTCTACAAATGTTTCACAAGTCCTATATAGAGAATAATTTTAAACAATTGTTGGGCCTAATTCGTAAACATTAAAAAGAAACATCGACGGTTGACTATTCAGCATAATAGATACGACTAATTTTGTCCTCCGTACGCTCCTGTAATTAATGCTATTCCGCTACTACAAATTTGATCGAAGAACTCTTCTACATTGAATATTGATATAATAGAGAAAATGTTCTGATGATAGTCTAGAATTTTCAATTTTACTATGTTCAAACCCATATTACCGTGATATGAGGACCAGGACAAAAATTATATGCACATAAAAATGTAAATCCGTTCGTATGTGGGAATTTTTCAATATATGGGAGGAAAAAAGATAAAATTATAAATTATTTCGGTCACGAACACTTACTATTTGCGTGACGAGCCTCGTTAAATAGAGCTAGTCTAGTCTCAAGGGCTAAAGTTGTGTTACTGCTATAACCCTCGAGACTACTATTATATTGTCTTGGGTATTTCTTTTGGCCAAATATTTTTTCACTCATAAATTTATGCGCTAACAACCTAAGTCTGGGAATAGCTATGCTTATCTTTGTAACCAATCTACATAGGTTCCAAATTTCGAAAGTATTCTCATGTTTGCTCTACTCAATGTTCCCAATACACATGTCAATAAGAAAATATTCCAGAAATAAGTAATTGTAACATTAGTAATGACAATTCTGACGCAAAGGTATATAAACCAAAATTAGGTAGACCATATGGCAAATCGTTTATTTATGACTGAAAGTTTGGAACATTAGGTCCTGTGAAAAAATTAATATGCATATTTTCGTTTTGTTAATTTTTTGAATTTGTTAAACAAACAATTTAGGGAAATAGAAACCTGAAAAAAAATTGAATGAGCAGACGAATAAACTTTGGTGCACATAAATTATTTTATTCTGAATCATTTTTCTCTCTCTTCTCAATCTATTCTTCTGAACCAAATTTAAAATAAATTCATCAAACTTCTCTGTCGACATTCTAAAATGCATTTTTAATTCAATTTCCATATATGGCTCGATATTATTGTTGCATTTAAATTAAAAATTATCAGCAAACAACACAATGCAATAAAATATACACCAAAGTTTATTCGTCTGTTCATCCAAGTTTTCTTTCAGATTTCTCTCTTCGCAAATCTTTTATTTGTAAAATTATAATTAATATGAATTTAAAAATGAAGGTTTCAGTACAGCCAATAATGATTATATTATGTTAGAGTCCCCGCAAAGAACATCGCAATCTACTCGAAGAGACCATAATTGATACAGAAAAATTGTATGGGAAGTTTGTATACAGCAAATATTTTAAATTTCCTTATAGTGATTCATATTTACTTGGTAATGTAGTGTAATTATTTGAACTATATTTGTAAATACTGTACATCATAGAGAGAGTTTATTACAAAAACCAAATATTTATTGTAAATGAATTTATTTGCACCTCATTAGATGAACAATTCGTTGTAAAAATAATAATTACTAATAACAAAATGTTTTCATCGTTCAGAGATTTTAATTAATATTCTTTGCTAATTAGAAAGTTGTTAGGCGCTTCATTCTTTCCTTGATAATTAAGAAAATGGAGCATTAATATCACATTAAATGATATTTCGAGTTTTTGAACCCTACTATATTTCAGATGATTATAATTGCAGTCCGTATTGTGTGAACAGAATTGTACATATGGAATTTGTTAATGATGATTATAGCTACAGACAGTATTGTTTCAGCAGTGCTGTATATACAGAACTAAAAATGTTTATTATAATGCCCAATGATCTAGAATACTCGTAACCCAACCTAAGCTAATTACTTAACCTAATGTAAATTAACCTAACCTAATCTAGCCTTATCTAATCTTACGTTAGGTTGTGTTAGGTTAACTTAACATACCTAACATAGTCTAACGTAACCTAATCTAACCTAACCTATCCTTTATACTTAACATAAAATAGTTTTCTCCTTCTCCACTCCTCCCTATTTGCCTAATAAAAGGAAAATGTATCTTGAAAAGAATAACTCACCATAAAACAATTTTTTTTCTATATCTGCTACTCACTCAGATCACTTAATTTTGTTACTAAATGGTATAATTTAGTAAGTTAATTAAAATGTTGAGATTGAGATGTAGAAATTTTGAAATATTTCTAAATATTATGGTAAAATTGCATGCAAATTTATACTCAATTGACTATGTCAAAATAATTAGTAAGCTAACAATAATTACGAGTACTATTAAATATTTTAGGTGTAGAGACATCAGCACTGACGGAGTCATATTTGAATCTTCTTTGTGTAGATGATGACAAACGTTCATATAAATTTTAAGGTATAATTGATTTATTTTTGATTTATTTTGTTCATCATCGGGGATTTCTGATAAATTTTATCGGTATATTAATATCACTTTAAAATAATGCGAAGCTTTCTCACCCAACATCTTCGTTTTAATGATCTCACACACAATGAAAGTAAACACATTACAATGCTTCTAGAAATTCATTGATAATAAAATTTGACACTTCCTAATTCATCTAATGAGATTTTATCATTGTGATCGTTTAAATTATTTAAAATTTTATTTACTTTTTTATTACAAATTTTCGTTGCAGCATTTTCTATCTAAGATTGTAGTATGAGATTTGTTTATTATCCTTTGTTCCCCCAAACTAAGTGTTCTAATATATTCTATTCTTTAAATTAGTTTCATATTGGTTTTCATTACAAACACTTGCAGTATCATTTAACGGTTCTCTTTTTTGAATATTTTGTTGATAATCAAATAAACTAATCTCTTTTGAATTGGTATTTTTACGGATTTACGATTACGTGATATGAGATGCAAATATCTTTGCAGTTTTTTTATTAAGAATCTATTTTTCATTATCTATTAAACCTTAGTTTAAAATCTTATATTTTTCATTACCTTAAGGTTTAAAATCTCTTGCATTTTTTTATCTAATAGTGATAAAATATAATTACTTTTGTAATGATATTTTTTTAATTTATTTTTAACTGGTTCAATTAAAATCATTTTCTTAGCATTTTGCATCATATATTCTTGACTAAAAAGTTTAATTTGATTTAAATATTTCTGATTTAACTATTATGTCTTTATATTTTTAGATTAACTATTTATGAAGTAACCACAGTTTTGAATGATAATTGTCGTTTTTCTTCCACTGCATTTTCCTTAATTAATTTTCGTAATAAATTTTTACATCTTTCTAATTTTTCTTATAAATTTCACTAATTGGTAACGCACTCTTCAAAACGTTAAGTAAACATTTTCAAATGTAATTTATTTCATTATGATCGGCAGCTTTCAGTAATATTGCCATATCATGGTTTTAAATAATAAATTTATTTTAACAATCTGCTATTGGTTATCACTCATACATTCTTTATGAATAGTTGATATGTCCTCGAAACATAAAATTCTTTTATTTATCTCTGAATATACATACCAAATCTCATCTGGGTGTAACACTGATGTCTTGAAATGACACCAGTCGGATATATTTTGTTTAAATTCCATGTTAAACTATGTTATGTGTTACTAGTTGCATTCCTATGATCATCTTGAATAAATTTAATTTTTTCTGGGAAAACTTGTTACCCCATATGCTGTTTTTGCCTCTTATCTTTTGGATTTTGAAAATAAATTGTATAAAAATATAGCATTTAAAGGAATATCTCTTTGCCCCCAACCCTAATCGAGTAGATTTTGAGATATATAGAGTATATTTAAATTTCGATCAACTACCTTTTGTGAACATGTTAACTACTTTTTGATCAGTTTCTTCCATTAGGTCACCTATTATTTCAAGTTCTGATAAAGATTCATTAAGTAAAGTTAAATAGGATAATCCTCAATGATAATGAAATACATTATTGAAACTGTAGAGAGACAAAAAATCGATTTATGAAATAATTGGCCAAAAACATTACTTAAATATATGGCAAAATAGTGTTAAAAAAATCAAGAAATATGTTTGTTGAGATTAAACAAAGATTAATTCATTATAAATTAAGGTACAATTTTTTTCTACTTTTTGTGCACATATGTGTCATGGATACAGGGATTTCAGCTCATATTTATTTAAGGTTTATCAGAGTTACTTAAGTAGTTTTATAAATAAAATAACAACAATAACCTGAGATCAATAACTTGTACTCAAAAACAATTAACGAAAGGAACATTCTAGGATCACACAAAAAAATAGTGTACTCAATAAAACTATCAAAATCATTTGACCATACGTAGCTAGACAGGTATTAACAAAATATACTTCTTAAAGGGCACAAGACAATTCTTTAATTTGATGGGTAATAAAGAATAAAAAGGACCGTGAAAAAACTGATAATTTTAACATTTTAAAACGAACATAAACACGATTCTGAGTGAAATAAACGTAGTAAATATACAGCTGACATTTTTTTAATTTATCTAGTTGTTTGGATACCTAAATTAATATTGTAAATTCTTATCAAAGAAAGTACTATAAAATATGTATGTATGATGTATATCATGGTATGTATAATGCATATCATGGTAAGACCTTTTTCAAGGAGTTGTTCAAGCTCGACGTTTGCTTCTGTAGATAAATTTAATGAAGCTGATGACAGAATTTTATTTCTATTCTGATATGGGCATCAGTCGGATATGAGGATGATTTTCTTGGACCCCTCAGGAATTTTCGATTCGATAAAATGAATCAGACAAGACGTAAATTAATTCGCAGTTACTCCACCGTTACCTTCATGCCATACATATAATTGTACTTTCTTATCGTTATTGCTGTAGATGGTGAAATTGTGAAGTTGGAGTTTTTATTTATAAGATTGGACAGATACTTTTAACTTGGGAGATAATAACACGCCTTGTGCATCCATTGTAATACTAAGAACTTCAGGAGAGCACATAATCAGGACCAGTCTCTTCGCTGCATAGACTTCCTCTTTCTTATCAATGTGTTCTTTATATTCTTCCTCGGTAATATTTTTTTCTCTTTGAAAGCAGTATAAGTGTCACACTGATCTTTTCTCGGCTTAAAAATTAGTATTTTTTCAAACCTGACAACATAAGAGAAAAGGGTGCGATAGGTTGCTGGAGATTTTTCATGTTGAAGGTACCATTTTTTGTAAACATTATAACGATCGGATTAGTTGTGAAAGATACTTTCAACATGTACTCACTTAGATGAGCTTATACAGTAGTTGAGTACGACTTTAGGTAGCAAATTCTACCATTTTTTACGACACACGACTTTGGATTCGCCAATTGTCTTTCGGGTACATTTTTTTTCTACTTTTACTTGTCACATCATTTTCGGTCTCAAAACGTTCCGAGTTTAAAGCATTTGTCCAATCAGAGAAAGTGTCGTAGTTAATATCCAAAATACTGATAAAGAATTTCTCGCACGCCTTGACCAACTCATTATTTTCATTAGGCGATTTGTAGTCATATCCAATTTGTTTTGTTGACACGTTTCATGATTGTTTTCTTCGCCGTACTAAAGGACGCACACTAACCAATTTATTTGTGTATGCCTTTTTGATATTCCACGAATCTAGGCTTTAAAGTATTGAAAAATTCTCTCCCGTTGATTCTCAGACATTTTACCACAAAGGAAACTTTCATCCGTTTTAATTGTAGCACAGTGGGGACAAAGCTTATCTTTTTTGAACCTCTTGGTTTTATCAACAAATTCATAACTGCAATTTCCATTTTCTTCATTTACTCCTTTTCTTCCGGTATACTTTCTCCCATTTAATCTCCGGTTCTTATTAAAACCTCTACCTTTTCTTTTGATTTAAATCTGAGAGTCATCGTCATTATCACCAGTTACTTCGTCAAGAAAACTCATTACTGCTACATTATCAATTCCAGTGCTAACAGTAGAAGGCACAAAGAGTCACGTTTGTTCATCTAGCACTAAATTACAATTCGGGGGAGCAGGACTAGGTGATAGAGATCTCAAAGCATTAGCACAGTTAGACAGTTTTTCAATCATCTCACCCTGTGTATTCACCTCACCCAGCTTGTGAAATTTCAGGAGAACTAGCTGCTATAAGTGGCTGTGGATCTTCCATCATATCAAAAGGAAAATTTGGATAAAAGGTTTCGTTGCAAACTTCTTTAAGAAAAATATTTATTACAGTGGTATATAGCGAAACCAGGTCATGTTGATCTTGACTTGTTGATACGAATTTTATTCGATGTTCGGCATAAGATTGTCATATTATTTGGAGGATGATTTGTGTTCCGACACTGATTTGGGTCACTGTTTGTAAGATCAATCAACAACTTAGATCGCCAGTGTTTGGCCTTTTTAGACATCTCTTCAATTTAGTTTACTTGACCAATCTGAAAACTAGATCAATAATAGTTTCATAGAAATAAGTAAATACCAAATCAAAATCAAAATAATCTTTATTCAAATAAATTTAAAGTAAGTGCTTTTGAATGTCTTATTTTTTTCCTATCACCAATAATTAAAATTAATGAATCAGGTGAAAATTATCAGGTTTATATAAGAAAGCACTTTATTGAAACACGATATAGGCTTAGGAATAAAACCAAGAAAACGAATTGTGCCATAAATGATAACTTTACTACTTTCGATTTTTACGATTTTGATAACTATACTACATTTGGTTGAAAGTAGTGTAGTCAAAATGTCATCAAATAGTTATTTAATAACATTTTGTCAGCTAACTTATACAAAGTAAAATGTTCCTTCCGCTAAAGGAATAAAGCTCAAGAAAACAGCATTAGAATATTTGGAGAGGGAAGTTGTATTAGAAAATGAGACTCTCTCTTTTAAATGTTTGGATGGAGCATAGTTTTATTAGACCAAAAAAGGACAGAAGTAGGCATTCGCCTATCAAATACAAGTGAGTAAATACCTAAGCACATAAACAAACATTTTTTAATAAAATGTAAGTTAGCATGTAGTCCTATTATCTAAATAAAGTAAGTTGGTAATGTACTTATGTAGGTACATTCAATTTATTTGCAGTATTAGGAATGAGTATAGGTACCTACCTACTGTATTGCAAAGTAGTTTGTTACTAGCAAAGGGAGCATTGCAATAAAACTTGTCGGTACTATGAAATATTAATCAGTATATAGATAATTGACAATAGCATCACTTTATGAAAACTTTCAAGTTAAAATAAGGAGTTGCACTTACCTAAATCCAAAAAAACTAGCGAAATGATATTTTTTGAACGAAGTTCACAGGCGCATTGAACAATTGTCGCAACTTTCACTCGATACTAAATTCACAATTAAATGAAACTACGTGTTCACACATGTGCAGCGGCGGTTATCAATTTATTTGAATTTCTATGAAAACAAATACCCGTATGCGCTTTGAGGCACATGTGTAATTATTTTTGAGCTAAAAGCTGAAAAGTTTTTTGTCAAAACCTGATCCAAGCTGAATTAACGTGTACAGGTTTTTGCATTAAACGCAGAGTTTAATTTTAAAGTGAAATGTGAAAAAAAAATACCGAAAAAATGCACATAATGGAATTGGCAATCTCGATGTCGACAATACGAGGATCTGCAGTTGGAAGGGATAATGATGAAGAAAATTATTCAACACAATGTAAAACCAAGTGTTTTGGCATGTAATAGTTTACCAATATATGGAACATTACCTTGTTACATCATAAGTATTTTTTATAGAGATACCATGCCATATTAGGCTACATTGTATATAAATTAAAACGGTTTGGGAGTGTATTTTTTTTATAGTTATCTAATAGCTCCCAGTAAAAGTTATTTAATTTTCTTTTTAACAAAAATGTAAAAAATTGTATAATGTAAAAAGAATTCAAAATGATAATGCATTCGTTGGTGGAAAATATTGTTTAGTTTATTTATGTTTCAAGTACATAAAATATTCAAGGATTATTGTTTGAATATATTTGAATATGGCACAATGCGTAACGACTTACTAATAACCTATGTTTATGACAAAATATTTAGTTATTAATTTTATTGCACATTTTATGAAAATAATAAAATAACTTATAGTTCTCTAATTAAATTGAATATTTTCATTACATAGTTATGGACTGCTGTAAAGAACTCTAATCTATCGTGTAATCTACGGTATAGTGATACAGCAAAGTATACGAACCATATGAACGAGAGTAATAAAAGATTTCAGAAAAGAGCCCAACGATGGGAAATGAAAGTAACGAGATTAAAATTATCGGTCATCTTCACAGCGATTCATTAAAAAAAATCCTTAACGTTGTAGAAATTCGAATTAAACTAAAACTGATCTAAAGATACGTTCAACTCGATGAATGATGCAGATAAACTCATACCTAAAGCTCATATAACAGATACTATAAAAATGATATGATGATAACGTTTAAATCCAAGTGTTCTTTTAGGTCGTTCAAATTATCAGCCTTATTATATTTATGTCTATCATACTTACTACTGCTAAATATTCAATCACTCGAGTAGAAGTTAAAATACTCACAATATCACGAGGTGTTCAAATTAAGACACTTGATAATGTTTTTCTTGGAAAAAATCTGAAACATTGCATTATAGGTTTTTTCATAACTATTATCAGTAGTAATCTAAAATAAAATCCATTCAAATTCAGTCATTTTAAGACCAGAGCAAACCTGGGACATCAGATCAGACAAACCAGAGCAAACCTGGGACATCAGATCAGACAAACCTGACCAGACCTGAGGGATCATACCTGGCATATTTGACAATACTCGACCATAGCAAACCTGACGAAACTCGACAAACTGCCTGACAAAACCCAATACAACTGATCAGAACCAATAGAACAGAACAAATCCGATAGAATATACCTGACAGATATGACTAATTCCGACCGACCAAACCTGACAAAGAGGGCCAGACGTGACAGAATTGACCAGACCCATCAAACTAAACCTGGCAGACTTGACTAGACTTGATAGAATTGACCAGACCCATCAGACTAAACCTGGCAGACTTGACCGAATGAATCGACGTGAGAAACCCGATTAGTCCAAACAGTTCAGATCTGACAGACCTGACCAGACTCGACAGATCAAATTGAAAACCAGACCTGAGAGACTTGACCAGATCTGACAGTTCAACCTTGACAGACCTGACGCAACCCGTGAACTAGACCTGACAGATTTGACCAAACTAACAGAGCAGACCTAACAGACCCAACACACTAGTTCTAACGTATAATACCAAACCTGACAATCCTTAGCAAACCAGATCATACCAGACCAGGCTGGAAAAACCTAACAAATCAGACCAGATCACACTTGACAAACAAGAACAGACCTGAAAGACCTGACAGGCTAGACCAGACCAAATCTGACAGACCTAAAAGGCAAATTCCAAAATATCAAATCTGACAGACCAGACAGATCACATCTGATAGACCTGACAGATCTCACAGACCTGATAGCTCAGACCAGACCTGACAAACAATAACTAACAGACCTGATAAAACTTATATAGTAAACCTACCCAGACCTCACAGACCAGACTTGACCGTATCTGGTCATACTAAACCAAACCTGAAGAACCAGACCAGACAGACCTGACCGCAACCGACAGACCATACCTGACAGACTTAATAAACTGGGCAGACCTGTCCAGATCTGACAGACCTAACCAGAACTAAACCTAGCAAACTTGACTAGAGGCGACAGATCAGACAAAGCACCAAAGGCTAGACCTAACTAAATTGACACGGCCCGATAGATAGATATGGAAAACTTAACCAGACCCAATAAAGCAAATCTGATAGAACGGACCAGAACTGAGAGACGTGACTAGACCTAACAGACAAGAGGAGAACAGACCAGGCCAGTGCAGACAAGATCTAACCAGACTGAACCTGAAAAACCAGACCAGACCCAACCAGACAAGACTAGACGAGACCAGCATAGTTCATAGTAGTCACACTAGGCCAGATAGACCAAATTAGGTCAGACAAACCGAACCCAGATCAGATAAACTAGACCAAACCAGACAGGCCAGACCAGACTCTACTAAACTAGACCAGACAGACCAAACCAGACTACATGATCACCAAACCATACCTGATGAGACCAGATCATTCCTGACAGATAAGAACTGACTTACCAGTACTCGTCTTAAAATAAATATTACTAATTTTTTCTTCTAGTTGTTTTTAATAAAAGCAACAGATTTTAAAAAGAAGTTTATCACAAAAGACGAGACCTGGAACTGTTAATTATAGATTTACAGTAAACTATTCCATCATTATTTGCAGGAATTGAAGAATAACTTTAGTACAAACATACTCCAAGTCTGAGAAAATACTTGGATTGAAGATATATTACAATTTAGCTCTTTAAGATATAAATTTCCTAGGAACAAAGAATCTTATCTTCCAAAAACAAATTGATATTTGAGCAATAAAAGCTGTATTTGAATGACAAAAAGATTAGTAACTGGATATAGCAAACAATAAAATAAAAAAAAAAATTAAGTTAAACAATTTTATCAACCTCAACAAAAATTTCGCATATAATGAAAAAAAAATAGTTTTCAGCTATTCACGAATTTTGTGTATTATCCTTTATTAGGTTAATTGTCTCCGACTATATTGTGATAGGATGGAAGTTGTGACGGTATTATAATAACCAATCATTAGACTATTTAACTTAAATGCAAAAGTAGAATTTTTTTGGTTATTCAGGTTATTTCGATCATGATAATTTAATGACAATAATTTTGTGCCCAAAATCCATATTAATTATATCAAATAATCTAATGATTGATTATTACAATACCGTCTAATTTTTTGCCACATTATAAGACAAAGAAAAATTAAATGCATAACATGTGAATAAATGAAAATTATTTTCTACAGTTAGTGTAAACATTTTATTCAGGCTAATCCAATCCTTTAATTAATTTTTGTTTTATCGTTCAATCTTATTTTTTACTTTTTAGAATTATGTGAAATTTAGAACAAGAAATTCAACCAGTACTCTTTTTCAGCAACTTACATGCAAAATCACTGTCATATGTATAGAATTCTACTGATATAGCTATTATTAATTGTTTTTTATCCATATTTTTTCCATGAGATTCTTCTCAGAAATTCATGTAGAAAGGAAAAGCTCTTGTACAAACGAGTGTGCTTGGATTCCGTCATTTTCACCGGTATTTTTCTACCCATTCTACAGTGTAATATAATTCGGTGGCGTAAAGTGGGATACTAACTTTAACTTGAATGGCGTGCAATAAATAAAAGTCATCAAAACAAAACTCCAAGACGAGACTCTTTCCAATTTCATAATCAGATCTGATCGATTTTATTTTGCCTATCAAAACTCGACATAACTCTTAGTCGTTGAGAAATTTTACATCACCTTCTAAGTCCATCATAATATCAACTCGATGACTCGCACTTGTGAAATTTGAACTGAATAGAATAATGGGAAGTGGGTAAAAAATTAATTAAAATATGTTTGTTAGTAAGACACTAGTGTATTATATTGTTAGTAATACTGGTAGTAAAACGATATTAATTAATACAATCCGTTTTTTTTTTAATTTACGACGCGACGTTTACCTTCGTCGGTAAAGAAACGTTATTTTTACATTTATAAATATTTGTCCTGCAGTTACTGCTTCATTAACTTTTACGAGGCTCTTCGTCATAAACGTTTAGTAATTATACATTCATAGCATAACAGTTTTATTTTAAGAAATCTTATGATTTAAAATTACAAATTAAAATCAAAATAAATGAAATTCTGAAACACATGAACCATATATTTCCGATATAAGGTTCGACCCAATCGACAACACTAGATATCCTCCTCAGTAGATATTTTATCAGTAAGCGAACGGACTCGAGCAGGTATTTGAGTCGAGAGGTCGACGGTACAAATTTTCCTCCAGCAAGGAAAATCTAACATTAGTGTAATCTGGTATCGTTATCATTCCCGGTGCGGAGCTACGAGCGATACTCGCGTCGCGACTCACCCTATTTAGCTTCGTTAGGGTGAATTATTTACAAGTTCTTTGTCGATACTTGTCGAGTAGATGAACTGAAGCAATCTCAATCGTGTTTATTTGTTGATCATATGGCATAGTTTCATACCTTTAATTTAGGTTAATTTAATGTAAACGTAATTTTTTTAACATGCAAATATAATACATTCCATTAGAGATAGTTAAAATAAAAATGAATTAAAAGGCTGATGATCTATACGTACATTATCATTTTAAAATCAATCGATCTCTTTTATAGAATTTCAATTCATTACTTTTTTGTTGTTTTTTTACTTAATAAAAATTTATAAGAAGTTATTTATCTTTAGTTTTTTAGATACGATAATAAATTATAATTATAAAGTAAATAAAAACAAATAATACTTGTTGCAATAAAAAACGAATATGCTGATACAACAAATATGTTTGCTGACGAACTTGAGTGCTCCAGCTCTGTTTACGATGAATGGTTAATGTTAAATAATAAAGAACTTACTCACTGATTCGAGATTTCGTGTTATAAATGTAATTGGTAAAAATGATACTTTCGAAAATTTATTACAATACCAAACATGCTTTACCAAACATGCTTACAATACCAACATTAAATATGAAATATATTATCAATTTTGTTAATTGAAGAAAAAATGGACCATTAATATAATTTAAGAAATATTGGAGAGCGCACGAGTTTGAAAATATCTTAGACTTATTACATAGACCACTACAGTTTCAAATCCCACGTAAACTAAATCTAATTATTTGCGTAAATGTACAATTGTATAACTTTAGTGATTATCAATAATATCGACAAGCTTTGTATAGTTTTAGCAGAATCCATTTTAAAACTTTTAAATAGTCAATATAACTAAACCAAAACAATTTTCAATTAGCGTAACAAATATCAAAAAGTTAAACAAAAGTTAAATCAGATCGAACGCAAATTAAATAATATTTCATTTACATTGAGAAGAGTTTCTTAAATCATATAATTTAAAAAAAATTAGTTATTTTGTTATTGTAAAAATAATTTTGAAATTGAAAGTTAAAATATTTTAAAATAAAAAAATTTAAAATTAGAGATAATGAGTATCGTACAAGAAATATGAAATGATTAAAAAAAATATTTTACTTAATTTATTGTTTCTTTTGCATTAGAGTTTAATAATTAAATATTTTAAATGTAAATGTACATAAATTTAAAATAAATTATCATTATTTTACAATATAAAAAACTTTTTCTTTTATACATTTTTTTCTTTTATAAACATTCTTTCAATCTTTCTTTTTCTTTTTTCTTTATATTGTTTTTCCTTTACATTCCTTTATTATTTTATAAAAATATAAAAATTAATGCTTTTATTTGCATTGCGAAAGATAATTAAAAATATTTCCTGATATCCTATTTGATGGGATAAGCGAAAAAAACCATTCCATGAATTGATTAAACACATAAACCTACAAAATATAAATAATCACAAAATATTTAAAAATTACATAACTACTTTGCTGTGATCAGCGTTGCCAGACGTCCCGATTTTTAAATCAAAATTAAATGTCCCGCGCAGGACAGGTTTGGTCCCGCTTTCGGGGATAACTCGACCGTGCGTGCAGCGACCTGAGGAAGCGCGGCCGGGTGGCACGGACAAGTGTGGACTGGCCGCCCGCCCGGCGCATAATAATAATGATACGGGAAGCCCACGGGAGAGAGAGGTGTGCGGTGCACACGCAATCGGTGCGTGCGGCCGCGACATCTTCTGTTTCACTTTTCTTATTCTCATTTGTTTATAAATTTGAATTTCTCGAAAACGCACGATTACGTACGAAGGAATAACAAATACCTATTGCATTTGTTTTAGTGCTTGGATAGCAGTGAGTTGAGTAAGTAGTGAGTTGCGTTGCGTGCGTAATTTAGTTTAATTATTTGAAACAAACAAAAGTTTAAGTTTTTTTCGTGTTTGTTTTTCTTAAATTAGTGGTGTTTACTTATTATAATCGTTTAAAGATGAATGAAGTCGATAGTGATGTTTCAAATTGCTCGAAACCGGAAAATATTGCACCCAAGAAAACTAAACTAGGAAAACATCGCTTCACGAAATACAATACAAATTGGCAGAATGATTATAATTGGTTGTGTATTGTGACGTCGGATGAGTATAAAGCTTACTGTAAACTGTGTAAAAAAGAGTTTACTATTTCTCATGGTGGATTAAATGATGTTGTGAAGCATTCGAGAACAAGTAGTCACTCTAAAATCACGAGTTCTCGTGCTGCAAGATACGTAACTAGCTATTTCCAGGCACCAGGTACTTCCACATCTTATGTACAAAACGTCAGCAGCAGAAATTACTTCTATATATCACACCGTTAAACATTCGTTAAGCTACAATAGTATGGATTGTTTTCAAAAGTTATTGCCTCTCATGTACGCCGATTCTAAGATAGCCAAAAATGTTAAATGTGGTAGGACAAAGAGAGAAGCAATAGTCTGTGAAGTATTAGCAAAAGAATCTTTGAAGGACGCAATTCAAAATTTAAACGAAGATTTATTTTTTTCGATTTCTACGGATGCCAGCAATAAAGGAAACCGGAAAATGTTTCCAATATGTGTGCGATATTTTAGTTTGGACAAAGGAATACAAAACAAATTAATAGATTTTGTGGAGAGTAATGACGAAACTGCCGACCAAATAACGAAGGTACTTTGTGAAACATTGGATAAACATAACTTAAAATTATCGCAAATAACATCATATGGTGCTGACAATGCTAATGTTAACTTTGGTTCAAATCATTCTGTTTTCACGAATCTCGTTGCCAAAAACCAAAAAATATTAAAAGCTAATTGTTCAGTTCACATCTTGCACGACATGAGAAAATTTGCATGTGATAGATTAGACATCGATGTAGAAGCTATCATCTTAACATATATACGGCCATTTCTCACATTCAGCTAAACGTCGTGCGGGATTGATGAATATATTTGAATCTACGGAAACAGAGTGGGTCGAATTATTACGTCACGTAAATACAAGATTTCTGTCGCTCTGTCCTGCTGTTGAGAGAGTAATCAAGGTTTGGCCTGCTTTGAAAAGTTACTTTAATAAGCAAGAATCATGTGCGAAAGCCATTGAAAAGATTTTTTACTCTGAAGCAGAGGAAACAAAAACTCTAGCCTACTTGCATTTTGTTCATAATGTGATGAGTGCTTTTGGTACATTAATGAAAGAATCTCAGGGAAATGATATTGCCATAACAGAAATGCATGAGTCATTATGTCTCTTCCGCTCAAGGTTGACTCAAAGGCTAAAGGATAGGTTTTTTGGCTTCCAGACGAAACAGATTTTAAATAAATTGGTTGAATCTGAACGGACCAAAGCCATCGAAGACTTCAACAATTTTTACACAAATTGCCAACAATATACAATAGACAAACGTTATAAATTTTCAGATGAAAATATTTTTTCTAGACTTAAATTTATAAACCTGGAAAGTGAAGTAAGTTTTGACATGATTGAAAATGCTGTATCTTTAATGAAATTGACAAGCGATATTTCGATAGATAACTTATATGAAGAATTTAACTTGTTGAAATCATCCTTGGACGTATTAGTGGGAAATTTTAAAGACACCACTGCCACTGCCGCGCAGAAATGGCACCAGCTCTTTCAACAGTTTCCAAAAAAAGATACCAGGAATATGTTTAAACTAGTGTATTTCATATTAAGTATCCCAACATCAAACTGCTTTCCTGAACGCGTTTTTTCCCAGATGAATTTAGAATGGTCGGATACTAGAAATAAATGCTCAATAAATTTAATGCAAGCAGAACTACTCATCCAGTTTAATCTAGAGCTATCCTGTGCAGAGTTCTTCATCTTTATTATGGAGAAAAAGGAAACTTTAAAAGAAGTTAAATCTTCACAAAAATATCATGGATAAGTAATTCTTATACTCAAATAATTATTCTCTTAATTACCATAAGATACTCTTATGGTAAGTTATAATTTATAACACTCACTCAAACTATTATTTGAAACACTAAATTTTTCTAATAAATAAAACTTTTTTTGATTTGATTTTTTTATTTTCTTTTTTCAGAAGGCTAAGAAGACTCAACTACCTGAAGATAGGGTTAATCTGATTTAAAATATCATATTTTTATTAAAATACATTTCTATGGCTATTTTAGCTATTTATTGTCACGTAAACGTAATTTAAAACTCAAATAAAAAAAAATATTTGAAAACTTCTGATTATATACGTTTTTTTACTATGTCCCGCTTTCGACGATAGAATCCCGCTTTTTTCACTCAAAAAGTTTCAAAATCCCGACTTGGCAAAAAAAAAATCTGGTTCCGCTGGCTGTGATACACATGAAGACGGACGGGCAGGCATGTTAAAATTATAGTTTTCAATTTGCTACAAAACTCTAACAAGAGCAATACATAAATTGCTATCGGTGTAGGATTGCACTAAATAATACTAAGCCCAAATAATTTCATCGACAAAATTATCTATAAGTGGATTTAATACTAGCATAAACTACAAATAAATATCTTTACACATAAACTCGATAAATCATGATATTTTAACTCCATGTGCCTCTTGCGTTTAAATAAATGGTTCCAACGGTTTTTATTTCGCTATCTCTTTCTAACACATAACATCCCTATCAGGCATGATCGCGCTTTCTCTAATCTTTGTTCGTCTTTCTTATATAATAAGTCCATCGAACATATGCATAAATAAATGTTAAATTATTAATAATTATTTTAAACATCAGTAGTTTCTATATTAATTTATATGACTTATATGTATTTATAGTTTCGTATCTATGAAATTATGTATAGCAATATTAGTTACCCTAACATTGAATGTATTTTATTGCCGAAGTGTAATAAGGAAAGAATTTAAAATAATATATTTTATAAAGCACGTCCTCCACTTATTTGACTAAATAAGTGAATATATAATATTTAATTTGCAGCTTAAATTTCCGTTTCACACTTTTTAATTTAGGTATTTTTGCAATACTCTTGGGGTTTCAAATAGGTCGCAAATATCTACTAACAAAGATTCCTCATTCTTACCATCTAATGAAGAGTAAATGTTTTTAGCGTTATAGTAGCCATAGGTCTTACTTAAATTAAATACCTCTTTTTAAAAGCAAGAGTGGATTAATGATAGGAAACCTTATATTTCCAAGTAAACTTTTTTAAACACGATAATTATGAAAGTTTGAACCAAATTCCCACAATACCACCATTGTGATATTCCATTTAAAATAGACGTTGTTGGAAAAATACTTTAATCAATCACGTTTATCTGAAATAAAATATCTTTTAAAAAACCGCCTTTAAAAAAGATATGTTCTAAAATGTAAAAAATAATGAACTCAAAATAGTACCTTTTTATTTGCAATAAATAAGTTACTTATTTTTAAAGTCGGTACCAGCATTGTCGACTAACTTAAACAAATTTTTAATTTAATTTAGTTTATGAGGTAAATTTAAAACTTTAATATACTTACGATACTAAATAGATTTATAAAGGGCGTATTTAGAACATAAAAATTTACATTTGTTTAAGTTTATTGGCGGTGCTGGTACCGACCTCAAAAATAAGTAACTTATTTATTTATTGCAAATAAGAAGGTACTTATTTTGAGTTAATTATTTTTTACTTTTTAATACCTACCTTTTTTAAAGTTGGTTTTTTAAGATATTTTATTTTAGAATATTTAGTGATTGACATATTAATATTAATCATCACAATTATTTTCTTTCTCGGAAAATTGGATTATTATTAAAAGTCACGGGCAAAAGCTACTATATAGATAATTTTTTTCTTTTTTAAAGTTGATTATCAACAACATATAGAAATGAAGCATCATTAGTAACTGCCAATGATTAGCTGGTAGCCGTTGAGGAGTTCGGTTCTCCGTATCTGAAGTCCAATATTAGATTTTGCAAATTAAATACATTAAAGAGTTACATTATTCATCTTTAGAACTAATCATCACGTACTGATCTGGTCGATGATGTAATTATTTTGCAAAGTAAAAACTACCAGTAGTGTCTTGAATTACGTTTGATTTAACACAATCCGATAAGTAGTTCCATTGTACATATCCAGAACGCATCATTAGACTCTGACATGATCGATACTGTAGTTATTTTGCAAAGTAACGAATCAGGAGCAAAATCTATGATCACTTTCAATTTACTATCTTCCTTTCAGAAATTTTATTATTCATCTCCAGTACTCATCATCAGACCCGACCTGGTGGATAATGTAGTTATTTTGTGAAGTAACAACTGCTAGTAGCAAATATCTTTAATCACGGTTGATTTATTAATATCCGTTAAGGAGTTCCATTATTCATAACCAAAACATATCATCAGACTCTGACTTGGTAAGTGGTACAATTACGTTTCAAAGTAACAATTACCCGTAGCAAATATCTAAAATCATACTTGATTTACTGCCATTCTTTAACGAGTTTCATCATTCTTTTCCAGACCTCTCCATCAGACGAATATCATATTTATATGGGACCACACATGCAGCACCATCTTTCAAAAAGAATTATCAAAATCGGTCCATTGGGTAAATAATTTTTGCTGAACATACGTAAAAGAAAGATTTCAACGAACTAAGAATCTCCTCCTTTTCTGAAGTCTGTTAAAAAAACACTGAATATAATGTCCAAAAATAATAATTTCTTTCAACCGAATTTCATGCAACGTGCGTGCTTTCTTTTTCATAGAATGAACGAGCAATGGCCGGAGTCGAACGAAAGTTACATCTAAACCAACCCGCCCGCATTGCTATCCCCCATTTTAAATTTGTACAAAAAAAGTGTACAAATTTATTTACCACCAATATTCATGGTTACCAGCGAAATTTGGTGAGTTAGCGATTTGAGAGAAAGGATGATGCTGAGTTCGATCTTATAATGCCAGTTTGCGGATTTCTGTCTTGCACATAGTCCCGAAATGTTGTAATTGATTTTTAACTACGATAATAGGGAAAAGCAAAACTAAAAATGGATTGAAGTATTGAAATTACCGATCCTATTAAATACTATTGCGATTTTGTAAAATTTTTTTTTAAACAACCGAAAAATCTTCCAGACAATTGCTATTTCTTATGAGCATTTAAGTCTAATCAAGAATTTGCATAATTTTAAGTATTTAAATAAAAAATCTTATTTAAAAATCATATTTTTTATCATACAACGTCTTAATTCTACTGAATGTCCGCTGATCTTTTCCTTGTCTTTTTCCTGATAGTTTGAATTTAGCTTAATTATATTTTATAAAAATAAATGTTTTATAAATATAACTTTCCATATTCACCACATAAGTAGTTCTTTAAATTAATTCAATTTGATTCATTGAGAAAAACTGATTCTGTAATTATAAGTACACATAAAATTATAGATGCAGTAAATATTTTTTAGAAATAGATATCTTATGCCGTTCTGACGTGGCTTCCAATTATTCACCAAAAACTTTTCTCGACAACAGTTCACAGTACATTCGTTTGTATATATACATATATATATATATATATATATATATATATATATATCTATATATGTATATATATATATATATATATATATATATATACATTCATATATTTTTTTTTAATTCAGTGTGATTATGATCATCTTTTCCGTACAGGAAGTCATGGAAACGCGCGTGTCTGAGCAGTGTGTGTATTCACATAGAACTTCGTAATTTTAACAAAAAATAATTTGCTACTTTAATGGTTACCTTAAGGCCATTTAATTGCATTTAAAGTCGTGTTTAGTTTAAAGTCTCTCTTCATAGGTATTTATAATACACGCAATAATTTTCAATTTATCATTTAATTATGATTGTGGTAATGTGTTTATTATGATTAATTTATAAAAAAATTAGTTACAGTTTATAGATACCCATTGCATTCCCTAAAGAAAAGCAAACAACATTCAAATCTAAAAATGTCTATGGGTATGATATAGTTGCCAGGTCTCAAATGTTTATCTGGCGCAAAAAAGGACAGAGGTAACGATAAATACTCCCTGAAATTTAAATAACATATCTCAATAAATTTCAATAGATGTGGAAGAATCAGAATACGCTGTAATAAATTTCATGAAACGACGTAATATGTAAAGGTAAAAGATCTAGGGGCCAATAAGTTTATATTATCCCAGTCTGGTTAGGTCAGTGGATGGAACCGTGAAAAACCCTTTGAATCTTTGTAAGATATCAGATAATCCGCATGTTGAACAACTTTCAACTGATATTCCATGCGTAAGAAATATGCAAGGTTATCAAATTTTAATAAAATTAGTTTGGCTCATACCTTACACATAAAACTTCATAAGAAGATTTACATAAATAATAAATACATATAAAAAGTTGAACAAAACATCTACAACTCGTCTATGTAGGGAAAGGATAAAAGAAATATTAAAGCATGTTGTCTTTTATAATTGACATTTATATGCATATATAAAATTGATAAAACTCCACACATCCAGGTGAAGGAAGACTTTTGGTAACAGTCGCAATTTCACATGACAGTTTTTTATCTTATTCACGTATTTACAAAGAGAGATCAGACCATGCATTTGGATGTTGGCCATAACAACGTTACAACTAAAGAAGGTAATTCTATCGTATTTAGACTCGTTGGGTTTGTTTCGACAAGAACTATATCCTTAGGTGGTAATTAGAGTCTGATCAAGGACTCGGATGCTAGTTATAACAACGCGTCATCTTAACATACAACCCCATTTAAAAACAAACTTTCATTGAACCAAAAAGTAAAAATTAATATAAAATGCGATATGTACATTCTTTGAAGTTTGTACTGCCTGCGTTTTTGGTCAATGACTAAGGGTGGTATTTTTTTATATTACCTGTAATAAAACTGCTAGTCACAATTTAACAAACGAGACAATTTGAAACTAGTAGTGCAAAAAAGTATTTCCACCGGATCAGTTAATGCTTAGAATGATTTGAGTTTAATTATCTAGTAGAAACAAGATAATTTCAGACCGTTGAATGAAATTAGAGTTAATTTAACCCTGTCAAAATTACTTTTTTCTAATTATAAATCACTTAAAACTCTCATTCCAGTCATTAACTAATCTGACAGATGTCAAACGAAAAGAGTATTTTTGGGCAACAAATTTGAAATCATCTCGTTTTAAATTATTAAACGGACATTGTAACTCGTAGTTTTGTTACTGGTAACATGGAAAAAATATGCTGTAACATAATCTTGCACGTTTTAAAAATTAAAATATTCCCTTAACAGCTTGAGGCGTGAAACGTAATTACACTTCAAGTGTAATTTAAATTTTCGACAGGGGAAGGTATACCGACTTTTTTCTTTATACTAGTGACAACAAAATGATGAAATTAAATGACCAAAAGAAAATTCAAATGAAATAGCAACACAACAAATGAGACGTCTCGAACAGTATCAAAACAATTATCAAGAAAGTGGTGAAAAACGACGAGCAGGGCAAAATAATAATAGGAGAATGCAACACCGGAAAAGTATCAATCAAGACTAAAAAATTCTTGGCAATGCTTATCGACAATTCGTAGTGACGAGACAGATCAAGATCATTAGATTTTTATAGAAAACGCAAGAAGATGGATGTTTCATGTTTCAAGATGGATGTTGATGTGATAGAGAAACATTTATAAAACCTATCAAAACTTTATGTAAAAGCAGTTACGAAGTGTATACAAAACTGTGCTATCCCAGCTATGTGATAACCTGTCTTCCTAATGAAAACGCTTCTACGTATTTACCTGAGGCGCTACTCAATAAGATTACTTTAATAATATGCCATCGTTGTAAAAAAACATCTAACCAGCAACAAAATTTTACCACCGTCAAAAGCATACGAAAACTCATTAAATCCTGGACCTGTACTAGATATCATTGGCACTTCATCACAAGTCGAACAGCGATTGATATTAAAAATGATACCTTTTGTTAAAATTAATAAGTTCGATGGATTTTTTGGCCAGTATGGTTTTAAAGGTCAAGCTATACTTTTTGTTCAGGATATATTTGAAATATGTGATAAATTTCCTATGATGCTGACTAGATCAAGTGACAATGCTGAGATTATCAGAATGATGGAATATCTTGAAAACTTACAAGTCATACGCAAATTTTGTATCGTAAAAAGGTGTATGAAGCATTACCTTGCCTAATAAATAATAATCCCTTACATAGAGACGTTTGGGATGACACAGATGCTGAAATGAATGGACAGAACATTTATCGTGTACAGCAATAAGAATAAGCTGAAGAGAGAGAAGGTGTAGAATCTCCGAACTGTATATATTCTCTCTTGTTTATTCGTGCATAAATAACTTGGCGAGAATTATGATGGCTTCCAGCACCAAGGAAATGAATATATTTTTACATCCGAATAACCAGGAGTATAATGTGGCGCGATGATATTAGTCAATATAGTGAGAGCCGTAATCTCCCACCAAATTCATGGACTACAAATACACGTAACGAAAATTTAATAGAGGGAAATATCACATATAAAGCTGTTCAAGTCTTGATATTAAAGAGCCCATCTGCATATTCTATAAATAATAGTGCATTCTTAAAAATCTAGCGGTTATTGAAAATGCCTTTACGATGTATAATGTATCATATTCTATTAATTACTATGCCGACGCACAATTATTTGGTTGTCTACACAAGCCGTCTAATTATAATAATATCGGCATGATATTCAAGAACGCATTAACACAATTGTCCCATGGGTATTCTGCTGATACACTTATATCAACTGAAAAGACATTTGAATCAATTAAGTACAATGATAAGTTGCTTTTTACGAACTTTCACTCTTATAGTGCCAAAGGTCCAAATGAAGTAAATGGTACAGCTTACGTTATTGAGTGTGATACACCCATAGAAATTCACGTAGGACTAAATCAAGAAATCTTCAGTATATATATTACATAGACGTTCTTCCAAAAAATAGACACAATGCCTTAACAGAATCCATGATCGAAGTCGCTATTCGAATATCACTTATGACTCTAATTGATTTCATTCAACTAGAGGATAAGAAAAATATTGACGAATATTCAATTAAATATTAAATATTCAATAAATCTTTCAATCATATTTAATTTGCTCATGAACCAAGTAAACCATTGTTATGGAAATAATTCGGTAAACGTTGGAGTTCATGCTCACGAATAGAATTTCCTCATTCATTCTCTTTAATGAACTCTTCACATATTTCAACGTCATATATGTCCGTAGATCTGATGTAAATCACATAATACTTTTTAAGAACACTAGTAGATTAGTGATGGGCAGTCTTTTATTTCCAAGTAAACGTTTTTTTTTAGTAAAATAATTTTCAAAGATTGGAATAATTCCCGCAATACCACAAACGTGATATTCAATTTGAAATGGACGTTGCCGAAAAAATTTATAACTATGATTTGACTCTGTCAAGTTTATCGGAAAAAACTGAAAACAAAGTCCAAAAGTAATAATTTATTTGATCAGAATTTCACGCTTCACAAGTCGAACGGGTTAGCATCTAAAATAATCCGCCTGCATTGGTTTCCTCCATTTTAAATTTATTTCGGACTGGAAAAATACTCGAATTTATTTACTGCGATTTTGAAATATGAAATTGCAATAGCCAAAACCATATCGAAAGTGATCTAGGTACGGTTAAGGATAGGTCCTGAACGATCCATTCCAATGAAGTTACAGAGGTAATAATGTAAATAAAAATGTAGTTTATTATGAATATAATCACTGTAAAGTTGATAAAACACTGTAAAGTTTAATCAACAATCACTGTTGAATGTTGACGAGTTATCAATTTTTAAATAGGATTGGACTAAGTTTCGTCCGATAGAGCCAATAATCGGTTTTCTGTCTTGCTGTTTCCTGTTTCAAAATATTTATACGTCAAAATTCTTAACTCCGTCAACAGGGACAAACTGCACTAAAGATGGCTTGAATTACTGAAATTAACCAGTCCGTAAATTCGACTACTACTCAATACACTAATATATTAAATACATTCATATCATACTACTCAATACACTAATATGTTTTCGTAAAATTCTTTAGTGTAATTAATCAAATAACCTTCCAGTTAATTGTTACTTCTTTTGAACATTTAAGTCTTATAAATTTTACGAATTTTAAGTAAATAAAAAAAATTTTTTTAAAAATCATGTTTAATTATGATATCAATTTCTTAACGTAGAAAACCATCATTGTTACATTTACTGTCACCTCATGTCCCTTTAGCTTTATAAATTTTACGAATTTTAAGTAAATAAATAAAAAAATTATTTAAAAGTCATGTTTAATTATGATATCAACTTCTTAACGTAGAAAACCATCATTGTTACATTTACTGTCACCTCATGTCACTTTAGCTTTATAAATTTTACGAATTTTAAGTAAATAAATAAAAAAATTATTTAAGTCATGTTTAATTATGATATCAACTTCTTGACGTAGAAAACCATCATTGTTACATTTACTGTCACCTCATGTCCCTTTAGCTTTATAAATTTTACGAATTTTAAGTAAATAAATAAAAAAAATATTTAAAAGTCATGTTTAATTATGATATCAACTTCTTAACGTAGAAAAGAATTTACTTAAATTTAGCGTAATTTCCTATTTTTTAGCAAAATTGATCTAAGATTGTATTGATATATTGATTTTCATCATATTTGAAAATCAATATATGATGATGTAACTGTCTCTTTAAATTATTTCAGTTTGGTTCAATAGAAAAGACCAATATCATATTGGCAATATCAATTAAAGTCACATGTGTTAATATTAATTAAATTCATTATAATATTAATTAAATGCAAATTAAGGCAATATCAATTAAAGTCACATGTGTTAATATTACAGTTAGGTTGATATAAAATATAAATAACATTGTATATCTATTAATTAGTTCTTTTAATTAGATACTGTCATACCGTGCTGTCTGCGTAGTGCCACTGATGAATTGTAATCATAGAAATTTTAATTGACAGTTCTAATCAAATATGTGCGTATTTACAACAAATAACTGACGACTGCTAGTTGTAATCATATTTTTTCCTATGTGCCATTACCAACTAAAAAGTGATAGTAAATACTAAATAACCTATAATGAAAGCAAATACGTAACTTCCAAGTTTATCACGCTGCCATATCTAACTTTCAATTTCACCGATGATGCCAAGCGGACAGCACCCCATAACAGCGTCTGATACGAAAAAATAATTTGTGGATCTATAATTTTATCTAATTTAAAATGAATGTAATTATAGATTAATGAATGATTTTGTAAGACGTAAAGTAATGTAATTGTAAGATAAAACTTTATTATCAGTCTTTTCCATTAAACCAAACTGAAATAATTTAAAGAACCAGTTACAAGGTGAACGTAAAAGACGATGATAATCCAATAGCTAGTTTATATTTTACAGCAATTAGCTTGTTAAAAATGAAAAATTGCTATATAATAAGTCTAATATAATAATGATCATATTTTCCGCAGTGGAAATCCTGAAAGCGCATATCTCGAGGAGCAGAGTGTAGTTGCGTTCACATTTTAACAACAAATTAACTTACAAGTTTTATTTTAGTTTATTAGCTACTCAAAGTATGTAAACTCACGTTTTGTTCAAAGTCTTTTTCGTAGCTACGTATAAATAGGAGCGATAATTTTTAATATATCATTTAATTATAATCCCATCAAAACCTACACATGAAAAATGGAGTGAACCAAAAAAGATTGAAATCAAAATACCATCAAGAAAAAATTTACATCGAATTAGAAAAGTGAAATTTCTCAGACTTTAGTTCCAGATTAGTGGTAAGGCCGCGATTCAAGTGCCGCTAAATCGAAGCAGTTTACAAAAAAAACAGCAGAACCAATAAAAGTTGCAATTGTTATGGCATTATACCAATTTTTATGGCATTAGTTATTTACATCGATATTTAGATGATTATTATGATTTATTCTCCACCAGAAAAAGCAACTAAATTTGTAGTATTCTGCTAACTATTGAAAAGTATTAAACTGTCATTATATCTAATTTCTAAGTAAAGTATAATATGAAAAATAAGAAGTTTAAAATTTGTCCCTATTCTAATTCATACTTTTTTTAATCCTCATAAAATGTACATCTGTACTGTTCACAGAGTTGGCCACATTTTAGTATGTGTCGTTTAGGTAGTTTATCCATTCCTGTACATCTGCTATTAGCTAAGCCTGTTGAAATTGAGATATTATTTTTACATCGCGGGCTAATGCATAATTAAGGCTTGTTAACTCTCAAATAATTCTGATAATCAAATATCAGTAAAATATTTAGATTATGCCTTACTATCAAAAAATCAATATTGTGTTTACTTAGCAAATATACAGCGACGAGCACCTAACCTTTGGTTGAACTTAAAAAAGGTTATATCGAGTATCGATAATTTGAAATTCATTTCCGAAGTGACCAAATAGGTTCATACATACGCATGTATCCAAAACCAAAAACTAGCTGTATCAGCGTAGATAAACTAACGTACGGGTAGTGATATAAGGCGAATGTGCAGACGCGCTCTATTGGCGACCGCACCGGCCGGCGCCAAAGTTTGCAAGTAACCCGCACTTTTCGAACCCCTTTTAGTTTGTCGCCACTTTGACCGTCTCGATTCACTCAAGAAATTTATCTCCAAATAAGCCTTTCGTTGTTTAAATGAATATTGATACGAATTACTTAATCTTATTGGGCAGTACCTAAACATCTGTCTGTTACAAACGAAAGTGAAAATAATAAAATGAAAACAAGTAACTATCGTACGCCACATTTACCATTTTAAAATTGATGGATATGAAACCGTTTCTAATAAGATATTATAATAATAATTGTTAGCTGCTAAAGAGATTTCTTCTCTGGGGTTTAAATGAAGTCTGCGTAACTAATTACGTTTAACCATCAGCACTGACATATTTCTACATTCATATACATCCTCTTGATAGAAAATGAACATGAATGTAGCATTTTGGAAAATAAACAGTTATGGTATATAAACAACAAGAGGTTTAATTGGTCAATTACAAAGTATATTTTGAAATAACGTTTAAAGCCATATTTGAAGAGTAGTTAGCTGCTATAGTTAAATTCAAAGTTTAGAAACAAATTCCGATAATAAATTTGAAAATAAAAAAATATTTATTTATCACACATGTATTTATACTTCACAAATTCTCATTAAGTGTTTACAAATAAAATGTTTAGTTATGAAAATATTAATTGTCATTATATTTCATTAAAGAATAACCGTTTATTATGTAGTCAAAAGAAATGATTATATTAATATTATTCAGTAAAATTCACTATTACGTACTACACAAAACATAATTACAAATTTGAATAATGAGTTCTTATAAATCGATTAAAAAAACTATTAAATTGTTTCCACTGTCATGTGACATAAAATATGTGTCATAAACCAACGCGACACTTTTCTGACAGTCTCAACCTGCGCTTTATCAGGTTCACTACTTATAGTAATAAATCAATATACGTATGAGCTACCGTGATGATCACTAATTTCAGTAATTCACACATATCAACCTGGCCTAAGAGCATGGCGGAAAGCTTATAATGAGACCGTTATGAATAATAGAGTAGGGCACAAATGCCGGACAGCACATTTCCATTAAAACTGCGCTGCGACTTTCCACAGGCCCACGAACCAGGTCCATAATTTATCCTTTAATTTATTGCATCGACACTGCCAAAGACACGCACTGAATTAGGTGGCCGACATGAATTTTGAATTAAAAATTTATAAATTCGAAGTGATTTTTTTCAATTATGAAATTCAATAAAGTTCTAAAGGTATTTCATACGACTTATTATTTTTAAGCAACAAAATTAAATTTCAATTTTAACATTATTTTTCACCGCGTAAATAGATTGCTAGTTATATCTATGACAAGCATAAAATTATCATGAATTTTAAACCATTTAAGCATTATCGCAAATATAAATTTCAAAACAATAAAACTAAAAATAAGTTTTTTTCTGATTTCAAAGGTTGAAATATATAATTTACGAACATGTTGTATATGACGGCATATGTTCATATTCAAGAAGCTCAGACCGCGAAATAGGTCTGGAATAGTTTGACACTTTCCATGATTCAGGGCTAATACGCCTGGTTTTACTTAAAGATCTGTGTATAACAATTCTTGCGGAATTTCAAAATATAAATCTACGTCAACTGAATAATAACCACAGCACGTAAACCCCGAAATATCGAATTCGAAATAAATAATGAGTGGCTCGAGACAATGCTACTCTCAAGTCTACCAGATTCATACAGTTCAATGATTATAGTAATCGAAAGTTAAATATCGGAACAACCGACAACGATACTAAAGCATTTACTACAAAAAGAACTTCCAAGAGAAAATATATAAAAAGAGATATTAGAAGTGGATTCGTTGTTTTAATTGCAACAGATTTTGTTATATAAGCGGGAGGTAGATCTGAGCAAAGCTAAAGGAAAATTGAATCATACCCCGTTTAAGTGAATCTTGGCCTTTACTAAGTTCCCCGTTTAAGTAAGTCTGTGCAATAAAATTATATCTAAAAATGTGCTGTATGTACCAGATCTGCCAATAAACTTATTGTCAGTTTATATAAAATGATGATTAAGTGAAATTAACAACGAAGGTTTAAATTCTTAATAAGCAGAAACAATAAAATTATAGCAACTGAAAGCTTAATCAACAATATTACCGATTAAATACATACAATAATTTTGCAAACATGTCAGATATTGATAAAATGAATTTCTTTCTGTAGCACCAGCGTCTGTGTCCTCTAAACTTTCATTACTTAGAAAATATTACAGAAAATACTAAAAGCGTATTATTATCCGGAAAGGATAACAAACCTACAATTATAAGATGTCCGGAAGGTGAACAAACACGATTGCAAAAGTATAGACGACGAAAACCACAAAAGTCCTGGAATGATTGTACTCGGAACTTTTTTATCCGATGAAAACTACATTGCTTTATGGAGCGACATTTTTCTTAATCTTTATGTCATTTCTTGATGAATTAAAAAATGATAGATTTCTTAACCATTATTTCTTAATTAATCAATATTAATAGGTGTAACTTTGGCCTACGCCATTTATTCTTAAATATGCATTTTCTAATGTCGAACAAAATAGGTTCTTGTTTTGTCAATCACCAACGTGTTATTTATTTATACCATTTCGGTATGCTTCAGTTAACACATTAACTGTAGCATTTAATGTGGAATCTCTGTTAATGTTACCCCTTCCTGTGCGAACTTAACTGTCTATGGTGGAGAATATACAAACCGTAACTTCGTTACCTCTCTTTTTTCTGCCTGGATTCCTCATCAATGAACAGTTAACAATCACCCACGTGCCTCTACCAATTTAATATTAATTCAAAAATTTATTTCATATATCTTTTACCTATAAAGCCTATTAATGTGTCCCGTTTCCTAAAATAAGCGTTTTTGTAAACTAAAATATGCATGTACTTATAATATAAATCACAATATTTTAATGTGGCGACTTTCTTCTTATGTTATTATATAGTTTAATATAACGTAAACAAAATTCTCGATGTAATATAGACAATAATATAGACATAAGGTGGAAACGGAATGTATTCCACTTTCAGGTGACTAGATCGCATAGAGGGTTTCAAGCTGATGGAAAGTGAAATCCTTCCAAAAGCGACAATATACTTTTCACTGTTAAATTAACTTTTAATTTACACGTAATAATAAGTCATTGAATAGAGAAATACTATTTTACATATTTGAATAAATACTTTCTAAACACTTTACCTCTCAGTAATAATACAATTTGAAACTTGGTATTATTCCTTAGAATGATACTAAGTTTCAAATTTTTATATGTTATGTTATGAAATAATACATTTCAATTATTATTTTCTAATAAATAATTTAGAATATAATACGTATTTATTATTGATAAATTAAAACTAACAATTTGCTAGCGTGCACGCCATCTAATGCTCTTAATATACACGAGTACAAATCTCCTTTGGCTCTCCCAAATAATGCATTGTTAACTAGAAATCCATCCCCGACTACGAGCGTGCATTGGCTTTTCATTTTACTCATCTCGACTGGTAAGAGTCTTGGAATTTCAAAGGCATATTTGTAGACAAACGTATGTATAGTATGATAACCAATGAACTCGCGTTAATTACTATTTTAAGTTAAATTATCTTAATGAAAATAAGATGCCAGTTTTTTTTCAATATAAAGCTTAAGATGTTCTTATTATAACATTACACTTTATAAAAATAAAACATATTTGTGCATTAAAAAAGAGCAAATATTTAATTAGAGCCAATAATATATTTTTAACAAAAGTGAATGTCTTTTTCCTATTAATTATCCTTCGTGTGTATTACAATGTAACTTAAAATATTTACATAAACCAAATTTTGGTATAGTTGAATTTTGAAATTAATACTAATAATGTCTAAACTGAAAGAGAGTCTCGATTTTTCACTCACTCCACCAAAAGGATGTAAGGTACATCACTTGATATTTAATAATAAGTTCGACTAGTATGTGTGTCTGTATTTTTGTGTGTTTATATACATTGCCTTCGTATCTCAGCAATGTTTGCTTTCGTTATTATGTGTTTTCCCTAACTTGATATTGGAGGCTATCAAAAAGATTCTTGGCTATTTCGATTGGTATAAATTATTTCATCAGGTTCCTAGATCTTTGACTTGCTTTGGCGTTTTTGATGAAAACATAATAATTGTAATAGTTAGGTAGCCCCTGTTCAGGTTGAAATAGGTAGGTTGATGGTGGTATATCACCTCCCAGATAAATGAGAGTACAATGATGACCAGGAAAATACAATGATAACTAGATATTTGTAGTGAATATGAACCTAGAGTTTAGATTTAACTCAAGAGTTAGTAATAATTGGAGCTCGATTGTTAACACCGAATATAAGTACAATAATTAAACAGTTTTCAATCGTTACAGCTATTGAAGACTATTTATTATCGTGTGATTTCAACATACTATTTATTAATAAACTTTCTTTGATCTAACCCGGATATAGATAGGCTCCGAAAGCTTTTAAATTCTAAAGTATTAATAAATTTTAAAAAATTGGTGTGCTTAAGACCACACAGCAGAAGCGAAAATTTTAGCAACTAATATAATCGTACTGTGTATGTGAAAAATGTTGAATACGAAATTTAAATAATAAAAAAATGTAATGAAATTAATAATATCTTGAAAAAATGGCATATTAATTTACAAAAATACACTCAGTTAATTTATAAAAGTTATGCAATTACATACATAATTCATCACGTAATAATAAATACATTTGTCTAAAGAAAAAATAAACGTCTTAAACGCGGACTTTATACGCTAATTAAAATTCCAGCCAAAATGTTATATTTATGCCATTAACAAAAATTTTTTAGTACGAAAAAAAAACTGTACTGTTTAAAAAAACTGTAATATCGAAGTTTGCAACTGCGATGTGATTGAATACACCGATACAATTATTATTGGCTAATTAATAAAATAAGCAAAATATATTATAAAAATATTCAATAATGGCTAAATTTATCGATGTAAAGTACATCACTTGATATTTAATAATAATAATATCATTTATTTGTGGATATAAAATACAATAGGTAAAGTAATACCGATGTACAGAAATTTTTTTAGAGCTAATGAGAAAATTAAAATGAAAAGTTAAGTTACACACTTTAACTTTAAATTTTTCAATATTTTATCCACAAAAAGGTTACTAGCTCGGCTTGTGCAGTTATGCTATAAGCATCACCTACACGGCAAGTTTACAGCTAGCACTTGTTGATATACACACACACATACATATACAAATATATACTCATACATACATATATACACATATAAAATAGATATATACATGTACATACATACACATACACATACATAATAGATAATAATATTAATAATTATTTTTAATACAGGTATTATATACAGACATATCACTACATACACATTATTATCCATAGAGGAAACATAGGACAAAGAAAAGAAGATACTAATAATAAATATAATTTAAATCGAATGATTTCGAAGAGCCGATATTTTCCGTTTATTCAGTTTGCATTTGCTGGATCAAAAGCCACTTACGGACTGACCTATTAAAAGTAGTCATGGATCCAGCGGTCTTCAGGAGCAGAGGGAGGTCATTTCAAATTTTAGTTTCAGTAAACTTGAAACTACCCCGACAACCGGTTGTGCGATGTTCCGGGACTAAGAGAAGTCGGTCTCCGGCGCGCGTCGCGTGGCCATGAGCACTGCCGGACCAGTTTAATATATCGTAAAGATATTTTGGCTCCTTTGTTGTGAAAACTCTACGCCAAAAACAGAGAGTGTGATAACTGCGACACACATTCGGAGCATTCCATGCTCATTTAAATACAGTGATACACGGGATCCCCGCAGGATGCCGAAACAAAACGCGCGGCATACATTTTGAATTTTTTGGATTGAATTGGCTGTTTTTGAAAGGAAACGCGGGCCATATATGATATCACCAGAATTGAGTAAAGAATTAATGCTCTCATGGAATGAATGCTCGAAAGGATGAATGAGGCTCTCAACTAGAATTTTCCTAAATTCTAGTTGAGATTCATTACGATATATGTTTAAAAAATTATATATAAATAGACCTGTTCATTATAAAAGACATTGGTTTTAAGTTCCCACGTTTTTGCGCCATAGTTTTTGCACTTAAGGGTACACGTGACCATTTTTGAGCAAAAATAACGTAGGAGAAAGGGAGCGTATAATGTATATCAATCATTTGGCTACTCCTCGTTCCGCGGCAATCGACCTACCGACGAGTGTATGCGAAGCGCGTCGAACTGGTGGGCCGTACTCGGCCTACATTGGGCGGTAGGTTACGCAAAGCGTATGATGCTCTTTTTTTATTTTCTTTTATTTTTTTTAATTTTTCGTCACTAGCGTGACGCAAAATCTCAAATTTCATCTCATCAAAAATTAGCCCAAGTTATAACGTACTTTTGTATGAACTTAACACCGCCGGAATAAGGACGCAAAAGTATAAAATATTTAAACACAACAAAAATACCTGTTAAACTTGAATAAAATTTGGCCTATGGGGCGCCCTATACAATTACCTATAAAAATTTAAATATTTAAGGATACGTAGTATTTTCTTCTGTATTATTCATAAACATTAATATTATTTTCCCTTTATAAATATTTTATGTGTAAATCATTAGTGAATATTAAATTTCTACAAATTTCTCAAAAACTATGAGATCTAAAAATTTTAAGTAAGCTTTTAGAAATTATGTTGTTTCATAATTTAAAATTCGGTAAATTTTGTAACTACAGGTCGAGATGTAGAATATATTTTTCGCACGTTTCTCAGCACATTTCTGAAAATTTTTCCTATTTAAAATTAGCAAATAAATATTTCACCACGTCGACGACATATGAAAAGACAAGTTTCTTAAAAATACAATTTTCACTTCAATGAAAACAAATTCATTACTTATTCTGTTCCTTATAAAATTTCTTTTTTAATTTTTTTTGAGTTTTAATAACTAAAATGCATGCGTGGGGATATATTTTATCAATTTCAAGTTTCATTATTGGATGGTTTTAGAGAAAAACAGGTATTACAGTAGCCAAGAAGACACACGAGTGATCTTATGTTTCCGTTTTGGTTTTCCTTTTAACGATTGGAACCCTAAAAACAAATTTATAAACATTACCTATATTAACATTTGAACTAAGAAATTCCGATAATTTTATCAAATGTGATATTATTTTTACAAATAAAAAAATAATGAAATGAAAAACGGAACCAATATTACAAACAGTAACATTGCAGTAACAAAGGGAAGTTTATTTGTTCAAAATAATCAGACGTTCTGACTGGAAAAATCTTATTGACAATCCTAATTATTTTTTATTGTAATATAAGATACAAATATGCGTATTATCATATTCGTAAATTAAATAATACTGATCATTATTTATGTTTAATACTTAAATTTGTGCTCACGTATCTGTTATTTCTTTTCGTGTATTGAATTTTCTCAGCCGTCTCTATCCTTTAACTGAGAACATACAAAAAGTTAGATGAAAGTAATTGTGCACTAATTAAATGAAATCAAACTCCTCTTAAAGTCAACAAAACTTCACGCTATTTCGTACCGTTTTGTTTTCTTTTGCTTTTTTAATTTATTGTCCTTTGATCTGGTTTTTGTATGGAGGATTTTTCCAATTCATATTTTTTTTGGAAATCGTACCTAAACAATGAGGGTATGTTGCCTAATAAATAATAAACTTCCCTAATAACTTACAAACACCTTAGGAATACGCTTATCAAAATATTCGAATTGTAATAGATCGTGACTTGAAATAGAATGTCACAGAAATATTCTTCCTATAATAAGAATATTTTTCGTTAGTTTGGTTTTTGCTCTAAAGTTAACCATATAATTAAATATCTATTTACGGCTATGAGTAGTAATAGCACGTAGAAAAATATCATTTGCCGATCATATCACCTTATAACAAGGGTCTTGTTTGTTGGAACGTTCTTATCTTCGAAAGATAACAGTTGAGGGGAGGAGACAAAACAAGTTTATGTCGGCTTAATTGTGCACGCTCGTCGAGTTCGCGAACGTTCGCGGCTGGACCGAATTCAAGTTTTATTGGGGCCGTCAAACTTATTCTCGAACCGCGACTTTGACTTTTCCGTCATCAGTACCGTAATTCGTTCGTGTTGACTTTGTATTTGTTTGTGTATTTTCTTCTTTATATTCTCTTAAATGTTTTTGAAGAATGCTGTTTCGAAATATTTCACTTATTATTATTATCGAGGAACTGTTTTAAATTAATCGCTGTACATATTTGTTACAGATTTTTTAAGTTGTTGTTATAGAACTTGTAAACTAATCGTTTCCAGATAAAAATAAAAATAGTTCAAATTTTATGTGACATCTTTTTAAAGTACAGTTTTGCTTTTACTGCAGTTGGACGATGGTGTCTATTTTGGATGAATGTTTGTATACATATATATGTGTGTGTGTATGTATATTTGTACATATATATATATATATATATATATATATATATATATATATATGTGTGTGTGTGTGTGTATATATATATATATATATATATATATATATATATGTATATATATATAGCCAATTGAATAATTATGAAGGATATTGAAATATGAGACGACATTTAACTACAAAAACTATGAACGTACTATGTGTATTCGAATAGTCATATACTGATTACCTGTATAAAGATTGAAAAATTTAAAAGCGTATTCTAAATTTGAAAATGGTGAATATTATATGACCATTCGTTATACATATGTTCGTAAGAAGAATGCAAGGAAAAACGGAAGCTTATCTGGTTCATTATTTCTACACACAAAATCGTACAGTAAATGAGGCAAAAATCGAGTAACATTAAATTAATAAATTAAACTTTGGAACATATTCACACATATCTCCGGATATTTAATATCGATAAAAGTAAATGCATAAAATGGTTATTTTATAAAAAATTTGGAAATTTATAGTGAAATTGTAATATCTTCAAAAATGAGTTTGTATATGAAACCTTTACACCAATAATTGATTTTAGTAAACTGAAACAAAAGATTTACAAAATAAATTTTGGCGGCGATAGTACGAAGTTTCCTAAATCACAAGTAGTTTTTGTATCCTAAGTACTGTATCCTAAGATCCTTAGTGTAAATTTATTATTATTAATTATTGTAAATGTAATGAAAATGAAAAAAACAACACTAACCGTGATTGTGACAGCAAATGTCAAAAACTCTTTAAGTTTTAGCTTAAAATCTCTCTCAAAATCTTTCTTAAAAATTTTTTACTTGCATGTTTTGCTTAATGGTAAATGCTAAGCTATAATATAAATAAATATAAATATGGATGCCTGGCCTCAAAAAAATTTACTTTATTTCTATGTAAGTATACATAGCCTTTGATTTAAATTATACAGATAAACTCCGAGCGTACAAAATATTAAAACATTGTATCGATGCATGAGCCATCAGTCACACTGAAACATATATAAAAGTTTTCCTTGCACTCGGAATATATCATGTTAGTTCTGTCTCATTTCATTATGTGTATTTGTCGTCACCATTTTTTAAATGATAAAAAATGCAATTGTTTCCAAATAATTATGATTTATTCAATATATCGAACTTGTTCGTGAAGTATTACACCTTTGATCTTATTTCACTTATGACTGAAGTTTTGCAATTACAGAACGAGCAATAAGTCGTATTAATTGCAACAAATTATGTTTCCTCGAAAAAAAAGGCAGTTATCACACGAGTGATTGCCGCAAGCAACTAATACAAATATGTGTACCTACACACAAGCCACTGTGGGTTAATATGTGTATCACACACAATTCGCTAAATTTTTGATATGTTAATTAAACTATAAATATCTAACTTATTTTAAAATTTAAAAATAATTTACTGTTTAATTTTGATAAAAATCACTCTCAAAAATTGTACAATTAACATTACGGGAAAAGTAAGTATTTCGTCACACTTCATTTTATTAAAACAAATTCAAAAAAACCCAAAAATTATATTTTTTTAAACTGTTAAAATATTATATATTAACGTTTTGGAAAAAAACAGTTATTTTCAATGATACCGAAAATTTTACAATAATTTTTGGGTCTTACTGTCACACCATAACTACCTTAATGCATAGGCAGACTGATCAAATATTCACAATTAAATGAAACTACGTGATGTAGTATTATTTCTACTATCTTTAATTTCTTTACCACGACCTAGGTTTCATTGTATTACAACATCTTCAGGTGGGATATAAGCAAAGATCTTTGCTTATATCCCACCTGAAGAACATAACACAAAAACAAATTAACAAAATTAAAAAACTGAAATCCAAAACCCAGAAACCAAAAGTCACACCCAAACAAACGTTTTATCCCAGAATAGTAAACCTTTCACAATCAACATTTAATAATAAAGAACTAGAACTTTTAAATAAAGGATTTAAATATAATATTCCTACCGCACCATCGAGAAAAAACATAGAATCACTAGTAGTAGATACCATCATTGCATTCAGTAACCAGGACGCACTTACTAAACACAAAGCTGCTAATATAATATGTAAAGAATACTCTAAAACCAAGACACACATTAATGACGAAATTTTGACACAACGTAATCTACAAATTAAAATTAATAAAGATAAACTCACCATATCTAAAGCAGATAAAGGCAACACTATAGTTATTCTAGACCAAAGTGAATATAAAAATAAAGTGTACGATTTCCTTAAACCAGATGACTTCACAAAACTACAAAGGGACCCCACCACGACATTTGCAGATAACGTAAAACAATTAATTAAAACCTGTAACATCATATTTCCTAATGAATTCGCGAAACATAAAGTTATAGAAATGAACCCTAGACCCCCAATACTATATGGACAACCTAAAATTCATAAACCAAATATACCCATACGACCTGTTCTCTCATACACAAACGCACCCACAAAAAAATTAGCTTTTCACCTGAATAAGATCTTCCGTAAAAAAACCGGATTTGCGCCTAAACATACCATTAAAAACTCTGTTGATCTCTGTAATAAAATTAAAAATATACATCTAACACCTAATTGTAAATTAGTATCACTCGACGTAGTAAACTTATTTTCTAATATACCACCAAAAGATTGCCTAAATATCATTTCAGATATCCTAGAAAGGAAAAAATTAAATCCCATTGAAGCATCGGAAATTAGAGACCTCTTTAAACTATGCACAGACCGAAATTATTTTCTATTCGATAAAAACGTTTTTCAACAAGTTAATGGCCTTGCAATGGGCTCCCCCCTCAGTCCCCTTTTAGCCGAGTTATTTATGAACCATCTAGAAACCAGCCTCTTAAACAGTAAATTAGCGACCAATATATTATACTATTATAGATACGTTGACGACATCCTTATCTGCTGGAAAGGTACACAGCGACAGTTAGACCAGTTTGTTAACTTTGCTAACTCCCTACACAATAATATCAAATTCACTTTAGAAGTAGAGTCCGATAATAAACTTAATTTTTTAGATATAACAATAGAACGAAAAATAATAAACATAAATTTAGTATATTTAGAAAAGACACATTTACAGACTCCATAATTAATGGTCAATCTCAACATCCTTGGTCCCATAAGTTAGCAGCCTTCCATTCCATGATTCACACAGCTTTAACCATCCCTCTTGAAAAACCTAACCTACGTAAAGAAATAAAAACTATAAAACAAATCGCAACAAATAATAATTATGACCCATCAATTGTCACAAAACTGTACCATAATAAATTAAGAAAAATACTAATACAAGAAATATACCCGGTCGCACCAAATAAGAATAATATTTACTATAAATCTATCCCATACATAGGTAATGTATCACTCAAATTAGGAAAACTCTTAACTAATAATAAAAATATAAATAATATAACATGTACGTATAGTACCTTAAATAACTTGGGTAAAACCCTTATTAATAAGAAAAAATAGATAAACATAAAAAGAGTGGTATCTATAAACTTAAATGTAACGATTGTAATAGTGTATACATAGGTCAAACAGGAAGAGATTTTAATACAAGATATAAAGAACACATCGCCTGCTGGCGTAATAATAAACCAGACACATCTCACTTTGCTAAACATCTCATTGAAAATAACCATCACCCCCATACTGATAATGCCCCCTATATATTACAAATAAATACAAAAGGCAATAAACTCAATATCCTAGAAACATTAGAAATAAACAGACATAAAAAAGATATCAAGGTTAATATATTAAATGAACAACTAAATATAATATCATCACCCATTCTTAATATCTTCTAGATATAATATAAATATAAAACATTGATACTACAGTACCCTGGAAATTGATTCAGCACTAATACACATATAAATATAAGTATATATAATAAAAACAAAAAAATTAAAAGAAATAAATAAATGAATATATGAATACACAAAACCGGAGATATGTAGAATTAGTGTATTACCTTGTCCTTACTTTCAAATACCCTTGCTTTTGTATAAATATATTACCGATAATAAGATATGTAGAATTATTATATTATCTTGGCCTTACTTTCATATACCCTTGCTTTTGTACAAACATATTACCGACAATAACTTCCATTTAATTTTATTACATACACCCTAAAGTTTGCATTGTATAACTTCACATAATAACAACAATTGAATTTATTACCCCAACTAGAATACTAGTATATTGTATAACTCTCTGTAATATAATAAAACCTAGTCTGCTCCCCTGCAATAAACTCACTAACATAAACAATGAAAAAATCCGCACAAAGCAGTCTTCCGCTATTGTGTTTGAAACATATAAATGCTGTTGGTTGTTCCTAAGAGTTAATCTTTGCTAATATCCCACCTGAAGATGTTGTAATACAACGAAACCTAGGTCGTGGTAAAGAAATTAAAGATAGTAGAAATAATACTACATCACGTAGTTTCATTTAATTGTGAAAATAAGTTGGATTTAAAGTGCCGAAATGAAGACGAGATGATAGGTGGCTGGTTAACGAGACGCAAAATTTACAAACTTTATAAAAACACTACGAACATATAAGGGATATAACCAAGGTAATAAGAACAATTAGATGTTTAATACTAATCAAGAATTGTTTTGCAGAAAACTTTCCGAAGAATATAGTATTAAAATTCACCTAATTACGAAGAATACAGAATAAAAATCCGTATAATTTATATTAATTACTAAGTTGAACAATTCCAAAAAATATATAATTCACGTAGTAACACACAAGAGTTAAACAAAATAGATAGATAAAGAAATGAAACAGAAAACACTGAACAAACGCCACCATTCATCATAGAAAAGAAAGACGTTCAATATATAGCCTCAACTTAAAAGCCACGTGATTTGAAAAAATTAAAAGTTACCGGCTAAAACGATTGATATCCACGAAAAAACATCTAAAATATGTTTTAACGTGCTAATCCAAGAAGTATAAAATATCTATCCTTTCTCAAATATAGAATCACATTTCTCAAACTTATCACATCTAAGAAATCAAATATCCCAAGCTCTGTTAATTTAAAATAATCTAGATATCCACCTATAAACTATCCGAATCCGAATATCTGGAAATTTCTCACTTCTGTTATTGTGCTGATAACTAACCAGTACGCACATAACGCTAATAATAGTGCAAAAAGATAAAAATATCGTTAAAGTGGTTCGGGAGAGTAAAAGGATGGAAAGGAAAAAGGAAGTTTTTCATTAATATTTAGATTACCAGAGAACTTACGAAAAACATGTTGCCGTGAAATGTTAACGCTCTTGCTTATGTCCATGCTCTTATATCTAACGAGATGATGTTTTTATTTAAAAAAAGTAATCCTGTTTTGGGATAAATGGGCGATACTACGTTAATCTCTACGATATATTATGCAAAATTTCATGGAGATTGGTTGCATAGTTAAAACATAAAAGCAAAACAAATAAACAAAGGAACACACTTTCTTTCGAACTAAAATATTAGTATAATGGACGATATTAAACTATATCCCATAAACAGAAGAGTTTTAGTGAGAATATAAACGTGAAATTTAGAATTATAAGTGCAAAGTTAATAGCCTATGATAACTTAGCCTCTCATAAATTAACATAAACAAACAAAAATATATAAATTAAAGTTATCACATTTAGGCTATAATAAAAAAAGTAATCACATTTAGGCTATAATAAAAAAAGTTATCACATTTAGGCTATAATAAAAAAAGTAATCACATTTAGGCTATAATAAAAAAAGTAATCACATTTAGGCTATAATAAAAAAAGTAATCACATTTAGGGTATAATAAAAAAAGTAATCACATTTAGGCTATAATAAAAAAAGTAATCACATTTAGGGTATAATAAAAAAAGGAATCACATTTATGCTATAATAAAAAAACTTGGGATAAAATTTAATCTTAAAGACACAACTTTTGTTCAAAAATATAAACAAAGCGATCAAAAAGAACTAAGTGAGAAAATAAACTCAGTACGTATTTCCATTCTCACTTACTCGTTCGGAATTATCAAATGCACAACGCCGATCTAAATGGCTTGAACACAATCATATGTACACTCATCACTACTGAATCAAAATAGACATCATACCTGCAACAAACAAAGATTTACCCCCAATCACAAACTAACTACATATAAATAAAATGAAACTCTACATTACAGACAGGTAGACAAGCTATTCAAATATAAACATGTCAAACAAAACTGACCCCGATTTCATACACAGGGTACAGTATATTCGCAGCATCGCCGTCTGTGGATAATGCAGACACAGTGATTCAAAGGAAGATGAACTGCGGAAATAGTACGATACCTTGGGGAGACCGGAGTACAGTTTTATGGAAACGTGTTGTTCGTCCCTCTATCACCCTCTATTATTCATAATGACCTCATCGTGAGTCCTCACTCGGCTGGAATTAGTCTTCAGGCCCATATCTTTTCAATCTTGATGTAATCTCTGTTACTTTCGTTATATTTTAATAATTATTCACTTCATATTATTCCCACAATTGTTTTAGTGTACGTATGGTTTCTATATTTCCGCTTTTCTATTTTAGTACGTATTCAGGTGTACTATTTTTGTAATAGTTAAATTGTTTAGGAGCAGCTAGTTAAATGTTATTACGATACTCCAGTCTTATCCTAAATACTATGCTGGTGGTTTGTGGGATATTTGGAAATAAAAAAATGATAGTAGTTTATATTTTTTTTATTTAATTCTCTGTTTTTTTTCTCAAATATATGTCTTAATAAACCACATATACAACCTAGCCATATACTAACATCCAAACCTTGCTCATGCCCTTTATATTACGCTAAATGAATAACAACGACGAGTATCGGGCTGTCAATATTTATCCAACCTCCTGAGAAAATTTAAGAAGTCTAACTATAAGAACCGCGAGGAATTAAAATTCATTTTAAATATCTTTGCTTAAGATTAAAACAGAGGCCACTACGACTAATGTCCCGCTTTAATTTTAATTATGGACAACGCAAGTAATGACGTGAAGTCGGAGGATCTTATGATAATCCGACATGACCCTGCACAGCTTGCATTCAATGTCTTCCTGGCTAAACTATAAGCAAACACACAACATATGTGCTCGCTTGTCAGAACTATTGATCTTATAAGTCAATAAGACAAACTTTATACAATAATAATGTTTGAAACTAAATTTTGATGAAATTTTTTAATACATTTTTGATGTTTTTATTAAATTTTTTATGGTTAACGGAATAAATTAAATTCATTGAAAAACTTAATGGTTCAACCGTATTTTTTATCGTTGGGTTTATAAATTATTTTTGTATCATTAGGCTCATGAGGTGTCATTTTTAACACCATTGTGCACCCCTAATCTTATTCTGCTACGAAGGAGCAAATTTTATTTAAATGTAATCTGAAACCTACACTCATTAATTTTTTCTCGAAAAACAAGGTATCACATATTGTTAGACGTATTGAGTACTAATAAGGTGCTATATTCAGAGATATTTAAAGAAAGAAGTCTACCGATATTTATGAAATATAAAATTTCACGAAATACCTATAATAATTAATCGATAATTAAAATAATAATAATTAATCGTTTTGTAACCCAGATTTCTACTTTGATTTTTTTTTAATTATTGCAATTCATTGCGGCTCGAAAGTACTAACTAACCAAGATAAATATTAGTATAGAATTATATAAATCGATAATGGAATTGAAACGGTTTCCCACCTATTTAATGGAGGGAGTCATATGGATGTTATGAGCCGAATCACCACATGCGTCATACACGATGACTTATCCTGAGCCACTCTCCCTGTTATCTGGCCCCCATTAAATTACTATAATTAATGCTATCCACCTAGTCAAATAATGATGAAATATGATATTCTTCATTTATCTTAACTTATTAGATTAGTTTAGTTATCAGTCGATCTATATCCAATAGACAGCAACTCTTCATTATGTTAGAATAATATTTTTTAATTTAATTTTACACCAGATTTTTTTTATTTTATAGATTTAAAGCAGTGGAAAATATCTGTAAAATGTAAATTTTATTTCTTTAAAAAAATCTTGGTTTACTTCGCATAAATTTACCACTACCATTATATTTTTTCTTTGAAGGTAGTTCCGGAAACGCCGGTTCCGAAATGTCGAGAGCAGCGTCTCATGGCATCACATAGAGAGAGCGTTCGTTACTTAGATTTTATTTTATATTTTAAGAACAAATTAATTTCAAGTTTTAATTACTCCATCCTGACCACATAAATGAGCTTTCAGTCTATTTTAGACGTAAGATATAATTGATATATCTATATTAGTTCACAAATTAAATTTGCGGAAAGTTTTCTTGCATGTTCTCTAATTTAATTGAATAAAGTTTAAATAGTGATTACACGGTAAATACTATTTCAGATAACATACCTTACACTTCACGTTGGCTTGAATATAGACACCAAAATCATATTCTTCTTAACGTGGTTGTCACCACGTAATAAGGAGAACGGATAATCACAACAGATAAATACAAATATTTTTGTATTAGTACTCTTCTAAACTTAAATATTTTGAACGATATAAGAGTTATAAAAAAGCTATTTATTGAGTTTAAAAACGTGAAATAAACTAAAGACAAAAAAAATTCGTTAAATGTTGATACAATTTAAAAAAAATAAACAAAGGAATGCGAGAAGTTTTCCAGACGGCGTTGAAAATATTTATTGGGAATTCGTTTCTGATATTAATATTCAGTTAATTCTAAACTCTTGCAACTTGAACATTTGACTTTAAAAGTAGTGTATATAAAAATAACAAAACTATGTTTTTGAAATATAGCTTTACATCATGATTGAATATATTTGGCGTTACTTTTGTATAAATTCATTATTCACAATTAAATGAAACTACATGATATAGTATTATTTCCAGTGATAGTAATTTCATTTAATTGTGAATGATTTGACATGTCATTAAATCTCCTTCTGCCATGATTGGACTGTTCACTATGCTCAAAATATTGAAAAACAATGTTGGATAATATATAAATGCGAATGAGGTCGATGATGAATATTTATTCATTCGAATTGTGACCTGTATTTAGAAAAATATGGTCGTATTTGCTAAGGCGAATGCCTTCGCGAATACGTCGATTTTGTAGTTATTTTAGTTTTTCAAGATTAATACAAAATTTATATTGACTAAAGAAGTTAAAGCAAACCTCTTCATGTCACTTGAGTTACTTGATTACATTTTGTATAGAGACTGACTTTATTTGACTGTAATAATTGCGGCAAATAATGGAATAATCATAATAAATTAATTAAAATGTATGTTATCTAATGCAAAATAAGATTTCATTTATGTCATTTGTTGAAATGGTTTAATAAAAAGCCTGTAAACCCCAAGTAGAAGCCGCACTAGAGTTATTCCGTACACATAGAGACAAACATTTAAGGATACATAGTATTTCTATCAAACATGAATTTTTCACAACGTAAATATATTGTCAACATTTAAATTTTTGCAAATATTAATTTTTTACAACCTAAATATATATTCAATATTTAAATTTTTGCAAATATGAATTGTTCACAACGTAAATGTATTGTCAATATTTAATTTTTTGCAAATATTAATTTTTCACAACGTAAATATATTGTCAACATTTAAATTTTTGCAGATATTAATTTTTCACATCGTAAATATATTGCTAATATTTAAATTTTTGCAAATATGAATTTTTCACAACATAAATGTATCATCAATATTTAATTTCTTCAAATATTAATTTTTCACAAAGTAAATATATTGCTAATATTTAAATTTTTGCAAATGTTAATTTTCCACAAAGTAAATATGTTGTCTTCTATATCTTTCACAGACGTTAAAATATCAAGCATATTTAAGAAAAATATGAGTTTTGCGATAATCACTATAGTTACCTACGACCTTTGTGTGAACTTCTAAGAACCTCATTTTTCATAGCTTTATGTTGGTTCGTTTCGAAAATAAATGGCAGACATATTTTTCGCATATTTTTCAATATATCTCTGAAGATATACTACTTAAAATTATGAAAAAAAATATTTTTGAGTCCCTCATTATTAGTCCTTTTAAATGATAACCTATATATAGAATTGAACATTATACATATATATATATATATATATATATATATATATATATATATATATATATATATATACATATATGTATACATATATATATATATATATATATATATATATATATATATATATATATATATATATATACATATATATATATATATATATATATATATATATGCATATGCATGAGAATATAATGCATATGCATTTAATGCATATGCATGTAATGCATATGCATGTAAAGCATAAGCATGTGATGCATATGCATGTAATGCATAAGCATGTGATGCATATGCATGTAATGCATAAGCATGTGATGCATATGCATGTAATGCATAAGCATGTGATGCATATGCATGTAATGCATAAGCATGTGATGCATATGCATGTAATGCATAAGCATGTGATGCATATGCATGTAATGCATAAGCATGTGATGCATATGCATGTAATGCATAAGCATGTGATGCATAAGCATGTGATGCATATGCATGTGATGCATAAGCATGTGATGCATATGCATGTGATGCATAAGCTTGTCATGCATATGCATGTGATGCATATGCATGTGATGCATATGCATGTGATGCATAAGCATGTGATGCATATGCATGTGATGCATAAGCATGTGATGCATATGCATGTAATGCATAAGCATGTGATGCATATGCATGTAATCCATAAGCATGTGATGCATATGCATGTAATGCATGAGCATGTGATGCATATGCATGTAATGCATAAGCATGTGATGCATATGCATGTAATGCATAAGCATGTGATGCATATGCATGTGATGCATAAGCATATGATGCATGTGCATGTAATGCATAAGCATGTGATGCATAAGCATGTGATGCATAAGCATGTGATGCATAAGCATGTGATGCATATGCATGTAATCCATAAGCAAGTGATGCATATGCATGTAATGCATAAGCATGTGATGCATATGCATGTGATGCATAAGCATGTGATGCATATGCATGTGATGCATAAGCATGTGATGCATGTGCATGTAATGCATAAGCATGTGATGCATATGCATGTAATGCATAAGCATGTGATGGATATGCATGTAATGCATCACATGCATATGCATGTGATGCATAAGCATGTGATGCATAAACATGTGATGCATAAGCATGTGATGCATAAGCACGTGATGCATAAGCACGTGATGCATAAGCACGTGATGCATAAGCACGTGATGCACAAGCATGTGATGCATAAGCACGTGATGCATAAGCACGTGATGCATAAGCACGTGATGCACAAGCACGTGATGCACAAGCACGTGATGCACAAGCACGTGATGCACAAGCACGTGATGCACAAGCACGTGATGCACAAGCACGTGATTCATAAGCACGTGATGCACAAGCACGTGATGCACAAGCATGTGAAGCATATAATGCATAAGCATATGAGCATGTGAGCATATGAGCACATGAGCATATGAGCATGCTCACATGCTCACATGCTCACATGATCATATGCTCATGTGCTCATATGCTCACATGCTCATATGCTTATGCATTATATGCTTAGGCATTATATGCTTCACATGCCTGGGCATCACGTGCTTGTGCTTCACGTGCTTGTGCATCACGTGCTTGTGCATCACGTGCTTATGAATCACGTGCTTGTGCATCACGTGCTTGTGCATCACGTGCTTATGCATCACGTGCTTATGCATCACGTGCTTATGCATCACGTGCTTATGCATCACGCGCTTATGCATCACGCGCTTATGCATCACGTGCTTATGCATCACGTGCTTATGCATCACGTGCTTATGCATCACGTGCTTATGCATCACGTGCTTATGCATCACGTGCATATGCATCACGTGCATATGCATCACATGCTTATGCATCACATGCATATGCATCACATGCTTATGCATCACATGCTTATGCATCACATGCTTATGCATCACATGCTTATGCATCACATGCTTATGCATCACATGTTTATGCATCACATGCTTATGCATCACATGCATATGCATGTGATGCATTACATGCATATCCATCACATGCTTATGCATCACATGCTTATGCGTCACATGCATATGCATCACATGCTTATGCATTACATGCATATGCATCACTTGCTTATGCATTACATGCATATGCATCACATACTTATGGATTACATGCATATGCATCACATGCTTATGCATTACATGCATATGCATCACATGCTTATGCATCACATGCTTATGCATCACATGCTTATGCATCACATGCTTATGCATCACATGCTTATGCATCACATGCTTATGCATCACATGCTTATGCATTACATGCACATGCATCACATGCTTATGCATCACATGCTTATGCATTACATGCATATGCATCACATGCTTATGCATTACATGCATATGCATCACATGCTTATGCATTACATGCATATGCATCACATGCTTATGGATTACATGCATATGCATCACATGCTTATGCATTACATGCTTATGCATCACATGCATATGCATCACATGCTTATGCATCACATGCATATGCATCACATGTTTATGCATTACATGCATATGCATCACTTGCTTATGCATTACATGCATATGCATCACATGCTTATGGATTACATGCATATGCATCACATGCTTATGCATTACATGCATATGCATCACATGCTTATGCATCACATGCTTATGCATCACATGCTTATGCATCACATGCTTATGCATTACATGCACATGCATCACATGCTTATGCATCACATGCATATGCATCACATGCTTATGCATTACATGCATATGCATCACATGCTTATGCATTACATGCATATGCATCACATGCTTATGCATTACATGCATATGCATCACATGCTTATGGATTACATGCATATGCATCACATGCTTATGCATTACATGCATATGCATCACATGCTTATGCATCACATGCATATGCATCACATGCTTATGCATCACATGCATATGCATCACATGTTTATGCATTACATGCATATGCATCACATGCTTATGGATTACATGCATATGCATCACATGCTTATGCATTACATGCATATGCATCACATGCTTATGCATCACATGCTTATGCATCACATGCTTATGCATCACATGCTTATGCATTACATGCACATGCATCACATGCTTATGCATCACATGCATATGCATCACATGCTTATGCATTACATGCATATGCATCACATGCTTATGGATTACATGCATATGCATCACATGCTTATGCATTACATGCATATGCATCACATGCTTATGCATCACATGCTTATGCATCACATGCTTATGCATCACATGCTTATGCATCACATGCTTATGCATTACATGCACATGCATCACATGCTTATGCATCACATGCTTATGCATTACATGCATATGCATCACATGCTTATGCATTACATGCATATGCATCACATGCTTATGCATTACATGCATATGCATCACATGCTTATGGATTACATGCATATGCATCACATGCTTATGCATTACATGCACATGCATCACATGCTTATGCATCACATGCATATGCATCACATGCTTATGCATCACATGCATATGCATCACATGTTTATGCATTACATGCATATGCATCACTTGCTTATGCATTACATGCATATGCATCACATGCTTATGGATTACATGCATATGCATCACATGCTTATGCATTACATGCATATGCATCACATGCTTATGCATCACATGCTTATGCATCACATGCTTATGCATCACATGCTTATGCATTACATGCACATGCATCACATGCTTATGCATCACATGCATATGCATCACATGCTTATGCATTACATGCATATGCATCACATGCTTATGCATTACATGCATATGCATCACATGCTTATGCATTACATGCATATGCATCACATGCTTATGCATTACATGCATATGCATCACATGCTTATGGATTACATGCATATGCATCACATGCTTATGGATTACATGCATATGCATCACATGCTTATGCATCACATGCATATGCATCACATGCTTATGCATCACATGTATATGCATCACATGCTTATGCATTCACATGCATATGCATCACATGCTTATGCATTACATGCATATGCATCACATGCTTATGCATTACATGCATATGCATCACATGCTTATGCATCACATGCTTATGCATCACATGCTTATGCATCACATGCTTATGCATTACATGCACATGCATCACATGCTTATGCATCACATGCATATGCATCACATGCTTATGCATTACATGCAATATGCATCACATGCTTATGCATTACATGCATATGCATCACATGCTTATGCATTACATGCATATGCATCACATGCTTATGGGATTACATGCATATGCATCACATGCTTATGCATCACATGCATATGCATCACATGCTTATGCATCACATGCATATGCATCACATGTTTATGCATTACATGCATATGCATCACTTGCTTATGCATTACATGCATATGCATCACATGTTTATGGATTACATGCATATGCATCACATGCTTATGCATTACATGCATATGCATCACATGCTTATGCATTACATGCACATGCATCACATGCTTATGGATTACATGCACATGCATCACATGCTTATGCATCACATGCATATGCATCACATGCTTATGCATCACATGCATATGCATTACATGCATATGCATCACATGCTTATGCATCACATGCTTATGCATCACATGCTTATGCATTACATGCACATGCATCACATGCTTATGCATCACATGCATATGCATCACATGCTTATGCATTACATGCATATGCATCACATGCTTATGCATTACATGCATATGCATCACATGCTTATGCATTACATGCATATGCATCACATGCTTATGCATTACATGCATATGCATCACATGCTTATGGATTACATGCATATGCATCACATGCTTATGCATCACATGCATATGCATCACATGCTTATGCATCACATGCATATGCATCACATGCTTATGCATCACATGCATATGCATCACATGCTTATGCATCACATGCATATGCATCACATGCTTATGCATCACATGCATATGCCTCACATGCTTATGCATCACATGCATATGCATCACATGCATATGCATCACATGCTTATGCATCACATGCATATGCATCACATGCTTATGCATCACATGCATATGCATCACATGCTTATGCATCACATGCATATGCATCACATGCATATGCATCACATGCTTATGCATTACATGCATATGCATCACATGCTTATGCATTACATGCATATGATCACATGCTTATGCATTACATGCATATGCATCACATGCTTATGCTTTACATGCATATGCATTAAATGCATATTATATATATATATATATATATATATATATATATATATATATATGTATATATATATGTATATATATATAATATATATATATATATATATATATACATATATATATATATATGTATATATATATGTATATATATATATATGTATATAGCTTTCTTATTGCGATAACTGCGGAAAAACTTTAATTATAGTGCTTGTTATTTCATTTTTAGGGTTCCGTGTCTCAATACGAAACACGAAACCGTTCAAAGAATACTCAAGCGTTTGTCTGTCTGTCTGTCACAGCTATTTTTATCAGAAAGCGCTTGACAGAGAAACTTGGAATTTGATATAGTAACAAAACATATTAACCCTCACTAGCAAATTAAGTACACGTTTTTTTTCAATTATATATATATATATAATATAATATATATATATATATAGATATATATATGTTCAATTCTATATATAGGTTATCATTTAAAAGGACTAATAATGAGGGATTCAACAATATTTTTTTCATAATTTTAAGTAGTATATCTTCAGAGATATATTGAAAAATATGCGAAAAATATGTCTGCCATTTTATTTTCGAAACGAACCAACATAAAGCTATGAAAAATGAGGTTCTTAGAAGTTCACACAAAGGTCGTAGGTAACTATAGTGATTATCGCAAAACTCATATTTTTCTTAAATATGCTTGATATTTTAACGTCTGTGAAAGATATAGAAGGCAACATATTTACTTTGATGACGCATATAATGCATAAGCATATGAGCATGTGAGCATATGAGCACATGAGCATATGAGCAGTGAGCATGTGAGCATGTGAGCATGTGAGCATGTGAGCATGTGAGCATGTGAGCATGTGAGCATGTGAGCATGTGAGCATGTGAACATGTGAGAATGTGAGCATGTGAGCATGTGAACATATACGTAAACGTAAACGTAAACGTAAACGTATACGAATACATATACATATACATATATATATATATATATATATATATATATATATATATATATAAGACATAAACATAAGACAGTCGATAACCACATTACTAGCACGTGCGATCCATTTTCGTATCTACGGATTCAACCCATGCATGGCTTAATGTTAAACGAAGCAAAATTTATAGATTTTAACTATCTCACCTTTTGCATTTTGGCACTTAAAATTTAATTGTGCACTTTCACAGTTTTTTTACATCTCATTAATACATCTTATTTAATATTTACATCTCATTTAATAATTCCTTGCGATGTTTTTTCGCATGGACTTATTTAATTCATCCATCTTAAGTAACTATGGGTGATTTATAGCATATAATTGTTGATCGAGCGTGATCATCAGCAGGTCAAAACGTTTTCTTGAGTTCGCAACTTTTTAATGTCACATTAAAATATCTAAGTTTCTTTTTAAAACTATATCTAATATTAAAATGGAAATTTTATGTAAATTTGCTAAAACTTACTAACCTGATATAAGTACAAACACACAAATAAACGTATTTGCATGCAAGTCAAAATACTACGACAAATAACAATAAAATTTGCTTCTAAATATATGTAATATTTTTACGTGGTACGCGATCAAACAGTTAGAGAGATCGGGAGACAAAAACTCCAAAATCTCAGCGTTCTATTCTTTACCTTATTTATAGCTTCTGAACTTATTTTCCCGTACAAATATTTGCTGACGAACCATTTTGCTTCTAATGTTTTTTCTATATGTATAGGCGTAGACAAGAATTCATTAACATAAATATTAAATTAAGTAGGCTCAATTTTTTCTTTCGAACTTCCTTGTCTACGATATTCTTTTCAGTTCGAGTTAAATTACGTCCTGAAAGATTTACTTGCCATTGTGGCAAGCGTATTTGTATTCGCATAGACATTTGCACAGTATTTTTCTCCTTTAAGCACACGAACAAATAGACTATGTACTTATAATTGAAATGACCCTAGTATTTGTTTGCAACTTTACTGCGTAGTATTTAATGTAAACATGTTTTGCTGGAGATGAGTTCACATTATGTGCTTAATATCTTAAAGTAAATTTTACTGCGGGTTTACTATTAACTATACAAACAGCCACTTTATTGGATGTTACCATTGCAAATTTTTGTTTTTTTTAAGTGAAAATAAAATAAATTTTAATTATTTTGTTAGAAAGGTATAATTATATCTTTTCAATTGTATAAGTTATTTCAGCATATTTTATATAAGATATTTTACCACAAACCAACAATGAAATAGGGAATATAATAGACTTCGGAAATTAAGTAGTTTAAGTGATCGTAATCTAGGAAGGAAAAGCAATACTTTCGGTCGAGGTGCCTCACGTTTCTCGCTTCATATGAGAACTATTGAAACCCGGTGGTTCATATTGATAATTTTCAACTTTTTCAGCTCAGAATTAAGGATCTAAGAAAAGCAAAGTAGTGTTAAAAGTTTTAAACGAACATATGTTTATGTATATTAATAAATAAACTACATATTTGAATGTTACATATTACAAAAAAGTTTCTTACACATTTCGATAACATCAACTATACAGTTTACAGGTGAATATTATTTTGAACATAATTTGCCAGGTCTGACTTCGAGCACTCGTATGTTGTGGATGTAGTGCGGCATGCTGTGTCACTTATGCGGAGTTACTCTAGGTTAAATGCCGTGCAGTAATTAAATTGAATTTAAAAGAATAATAATTTTGTATATTAAATGGAACATGTTCAACTGCTTTTTAAAATTACACCAACAACATCGCATTTAGTTTTTCGAATATGGGCAATTTTTTTAACATTCACTACTCTTCTCCTGAAGATAAAGGCGTTATTATATGTAGCAAATCTTTTAACCTAGAATGTTTAATATCTCTATGCAAAATTTAATTAAACAACATTTACAACACAAACAATTAATATTTATAATCTGTTGAACCGTTTAAGCGTGAATGAAAGAATACAAACAAACAGACAATGTTTCACTTTTAATATATTAGCAGGGTGACTTACCCCATATTAAACGAAGAAAGTCGCAAAATAGATAAGTAAAATCCCACGGCGTAAGATGGCTGTGGTGTCATTTTCATTTCTATAGAGATATCAAATTCTGAAAGTTCGAGTTTTAAATTTTGTTGTAAATAATTGTTCGCTCTAGAATTGTATTTTATTTTGGTTCAATATATTCTGTGTTAATATTTTCCTTCAAAATTATAGTCATTATTGTATAAACAGCTCAATCAAGAAAGTTGTCAAAAACACAATCTCAAAAATATAACCTAAATATTGATTACAACTTATATTATGTTTCACTTAATGACATGTTATATCTTTAAAAAAATATTGGTTATATATGACTTATATTTCACATAATAACGTATAATATGTTTAACAAAAATATTGGTTATATATGACTTACATTATGTTTCACCTAATGACGTATAATATGTTCAACAAATATGTTGGTTATATATGACTTGTATTATGTTTCAGGTAATGACGTATAATATGTTTAATAAAAATGTGGTTATATATGACTTATATTATTTTTCACGTAATGACGTATAATATGTTTAACACAAATGTTGGTTATATATGACTTATAGTATGTTTCACGTAATGACGTATAATATATTTAACGTAACGTAAATGACGTATAAATGTATGATTTATATATCATGCATAATAATATTCACCAGTAAACTGCATACATGATTGCATAATAATATTCACCTGTAGACGACTTGCCTGAAACGACTAAACGGAACAGAGTCGCATAGAGTTTGTAGTTATTAGTCAGAGAGGTTGGGCTGCTCCATAATGTTGATTGTTAGAGATTCTAATGATTACACTAAATGATATATCAAACAATAAATAGAAAAGAATGAAGGAGCGTTAATGAACTTGTTTGACTTCAATGACCAATATCTAATTGTCCCCGATAAGTTCACTGGGAATGTTGTTTTTTTTGTAACTTCAAAATATTAACTGAATACAACTGAATAAAGTAAGGTTCATTGCGACATAACTATTTCGATACTGAATTCTAAAACGATATGGGTATTCACCTTTATAACAAGAAACAATTCAATTGCAATTAGATTTACAAAAAACTGTTTTGTGTAGACTAATTTGATAAACACAATTTGTTTATCAACGAGACGTGCATACATTACTAAATATAAAAAAAGATTAAAATATTCAAATAGTCTGCAATGATTAAGGATTTTTTTTTCATCCATTGATATATTTAACTTTAATGAATAACAGTATCTAAACCTAAAGACATTAATTGAATTTATTTAGTATTGTTTTCGTATTAATATGCCTAAAATATTGAAAATAGAAATGTTGACCGATAAACATTTTTAGTTAATGAGGGTACAGAGGTTCGTAAATTTTTCGTTTATTAGGCAAATATCTACAGACCGATAAGTGTTCAAAGTTGAAATATACTTAAGTATGTTATGTAAGAAGTTCAATTTATGTAAAAATAAAATAATTTTTACCAAATAAATTGTTGTTTCCATACTGAATTAAACACTTTTTAAATATCTCGAATTTGTAATATGTATTATGTTTCAAACGATTAGGCTTTAAAGATGTAAATACGTCAAGAAAACATCGATAATTTGAAAACTAAATCTGGAATTACTTCGAACGACACGCCAATATCACACACGGTTAGACCTGCACGAGAGCAATAAATTCGAAGGTACTTATTTTATCAGCAAGCAAGAATAGGTGTGTGAGACGGTGGGGCGGGCGGCGACATAAATTTTCTAATACCGTGAAGAATATAAATTTACGCGTAATCTGGGCGTCGTTATCGTTCCCAGCGTGGGACTTCGACCGATACTTACGTCGCGACTTTCCCGAAATCGCTTGTTGAACGGGAGGATCTGGGTGGGTTTGATCATGCTTAATTATTGCTTTGATGTGTTTGTTGTGAAAGTAAAAATGACATGTTATTGTACATTTATCAATACTTTCAAAGATTTTTGGTGATTTTTTAATTTTTTAGTAATTCATGCTATTTAATTTATTTTTATTTTAAGGCTAAGATTTGGTATATTTCAACATAGTTTAAGGTGAATTAATTCCATTGACCATTTACATTACAATCTTAGTTTTTTTTTATTTTTAATAAGAAATTTATTATTCTGACAAGCGAAAGTTAACAATATAAATCTCTTTAGGTTTATTTGAAGAATATATGGCACATGAATCTGTATGATGAATTAATTTAACAAAATCGCGATGCACCCTTCCTCTTTAGAAATAAAACTCAAGAACAGAGACTTGACACGGTATTTCTCTTGAAATTTATACAATTTGAGAATTGCATACGAAAAGTTCACAATTTCTCTACGTCTTTTTGCCATATTAACGTAAACGGTATTGATAATTTTAAGGTATTCATATATAACCTGTTTAAGGTTTGATGGAGATAACAAAAACGAGGGTGGCACTGTCCAAAATTAAAATTAATCGAATGTTGATATATGATATACAGTAGACGCTGCCATAAAAATAAATAAAATAAATAACATATATTTAAATAATATAATAAATAAATACATATTTAGTGCATACACACCTATTTGAATCAAACTATACAAGACATTACTGTTACATGCTATTTTATTTCAAAGCTGCCTTTTTTATTTCTGCTATTCATTGCGGTAACACTTTTTTGACTTTTTTCAACTTCTTTGTCAATTGAAATTACTAACAGCCCTCCATTATTTTTTTAATAATTAATAACGACATATGATGCATAAGATGAATTAAGAGATATAAGACTATTTAACGGCTTTTAAGTAAATTGTCAAATTAAAAATATGCGTTACGGAGATTTACTTTAATACATTAAGCTTATTCTAAAAAATAACATTTTCGTATTAAATTCTAAAGTGATAAGAGTAAGAACAAATTGGATGTTATAGTACTTAGTGGGGATATTTTTTTATTGAAACAGCATTTCAGATATATTTCATTCGAAAAAATCGTAGCATTTTACGTACCGCCATTAAAAAAAATGAAAATATAAATTGTAATTGGTTGACCAACTGAATGACGGATGTAAATGTTTGAGCAAATCTTTTGTAATTTTTTTATGAATTTTGTGAAAAAATATTTGAAAACCGAAAAATTATGAAAATTGCAAAAAATATATGTTTGAAATAAGACAGTCCGTTACTAGATGGCGATAGCATAAAAACTTCAAATATTCTAATGTCATTTATATTAAGGAAGAATTTGGGTATAGTTGATATATCAAAATATATAAGCATACCCTGAACAAATCGGATAGTTTCTGAGCCTTTTTATACAACCCAAAGTATGTTATGGTAATATACGACTAAAGAAAACCACTGCCGAATGGCCGTAGACCATCTAAAATAATAGTTAGATTTAAAATATCATTTTCAAATCATAGTAACATTTAAAATTAATACAATTTTAATTTGGCAAGATCTCAAATTAAATTGAATATCGATAAAATTTTATTTCCACAATTTATTTTGACATTAAATATTACTAAATACCTACTCTTTTAACCACACGGTTTGAACATTGAACAAAATTGAATGGACTGTATATATATATATATATATATATATATATATATATATATATATATATATATATATATATATATGTATATATATAGTAAAATAACTATACCATTGAACAAAATTGAATGGAATGTATTACAAATTTTCTATCGGAGACTTAGTTAAACATATACTCAAACCGCGCGATGAAAGCTCACACTGCGTGGTGAAAGCTCGTATTCTTACACTGCGTAGTGAAAAATTTTCATATAGAGGGGTAAACCAAAAATGTTCGCGTTCTTTATGAAAAAATGAAACACAAATTTTAAATAAGGCAATAAATATTTAATCAACCATAAATTAGTTGGTTAATTTTTGGACAGCATACAACGACCAAAAATGTCGGTTTCTACCTGAGATAAAGACTATTCCACACGATACTTCACGATTTTTCCAAAATCCAAGTGATATCCATTGATTAAATTTAAAGGAAATCAAGGAATGTAAAAGTTTAAAAAGTCAAGGTTTTGGCAAATAAATATAGTTCCTTAAACTTCCAATTTTAAAAATTTTCATTGATTTTCTGTAATGTATATAGATTTTAAAAAAACTTTTAGGTCTATTTAATTCTAAATGCTTTTCACTGAACGCTTTTTTTATATTCCATTGTTCATTATATCTTACATAGTACTGAGAGCACATTTTTATTGTTGCCATTGTAGACGATATAATTTCTTGTATTGCTCTCTTCAAATATTTCTTGTATTGCTCTCTTTTATCTCAATTAATTTATGATGATAACACGCTATGCGCATTTAGGTTTAGTCAATAAACACAACACCCAAATATTGATGCGGTTAAAGCAGTCCAATTGACACGGATAATATTTTATGAAAAAAAATTGTTATTTAAAAAATCTTAGTGGTTCGTTGTCTCGTATACTCTGCATATATGTCGATTAATAATAAAAGTCTCGTATACTCTGCATATATGTCGATTAATAATAAAGAGAGCATAGACATACTCTCTTTGTATCATAACAAAGCAGCTAGTTGTGAAGTGTCAGCATATGTATAAATAAAAATTTGTTTCATGTTTGCATCCCTTTATCGTTAAAAAATTACAAAATTTTCCATCTTTAGTATAAATAACACAACATAAAATAGAATACGAATACTTTTATACAATTTTCCATCAGCGGACATAACGACGTTATTCATAAAATGTTATATGGCCTTACACTTAAAAAAATTATTTATTAAATGGCTAGAGGTTTAACAAATTTAGACTTAAATTAGATTCATTTCCGAATGTTTAAATCTTATCTGTACTCAAAACGATATAAATTTATTGGTCAATTCAAAAGTGAAAGCAAATCATATATTCTTTATTTATAGAGCGAAAGTTCATACATTTAGACATTCATTGAAGGTAGTTTCACATATTGGCGTTCTTTCGTTACCATAAAGAGACATCAAAATAGATACGTAAATAATATCAAACAATACTTTATAGAGACACATATACGGAGTATCTCGCCTATAGCGACAATTTTCGTACGGTGACTACTTTATAAGCATAAAATAGTTGGAAATACATAAAATAGTTTCAATTTTTATATGGAAAGACAAACCCGAACAAACCAAAAAGATTTATACGATAAAGAGGCTTTATATCCATAAAGTTATTCACCAATTTTGGAGGATGTTTTTAAAAGTTTGGAATGGAGCAAATTGGGTATCGGTATCGACATAAATTTATTTCTTACCTACGCTTTGACGGTGATAAAGTGGACAAACAATGCGGACTGATATGGATACGCAAGTAAAATACAGATAAATTAAAAGAGAGATTTAAAAAAATATATAAGTTATTTTATCATTCTTCAATCTTTACATGCCATTTTCCGTTAAAATTATTCATCACATTGTCGAAATGCCAGATTATTTTACCATTGCTAATATGTTACCAGTCTGCAATTGCTGACTTTATAATAAATGAATTTTCGTAAACTTGATTTATATCTGGTATATCGACTGTTCAAAAGACATTGCAAAAAATTTATATATATATATTATGTTTTACTTAAGTAATTAGTATATTTTCATTAAATGTGCTCCCTAAAACTTATTTTTATAAATTAAATTATTACAATATTCCACATTATATAAAATTTAAAAATATTATGTTTGTTTAGATTTTTTGAAAACTTCGTAAGCTATTCAAAAATTTATTTCATTAAGTTCGTAAGTAAATCAACGGCAGGTTGAAAATCGCAACAAATCGTGGCTAAAATACGAATATTTTACGAGCCTTTATTTGATACTTTTTATCCACATTTTACTGTCACTTTGACTATTATAATTTCGGTATCGATAAAATTCTCCAACTAGTTCAATAGCTGTTTCTTCTTTGTACAATTAATAGTACATAAATCAATACAAGTAGATTGCCGAGAATAGTTTCTAAATATCACTTTATTTTTTATGAATTATTTTGTACGTTTATTTTATACGTAATAATGACAAATGTTGGATTGCGCATTTTTAGTATTCCGTGGCAAAATTGCCAAAACGGAACATTCATTTCGGCGTCCGTCCATCCATTATTCCACCATAGGTGAGTTTTTAAATTATTTTCGAATACACTTATGGTACATATTACGTGATCGACAATAACACGTACTTGCATTTAAACAAAATGAGCATCTTGATGATACATCTTGGAGATCATCGTCTTCTCAAAATGACCTATCCATATTCATTTTCAATCAATTATATGTCAATAGGTTATGCAATTAACTAGTTCTAAATATGAGTCAATGATCTTAATTTAAACTTGATATTGCTCGATAAGATTACAGATGAAAAAAATGAGTTCAATATGCTTCTTTTAACGTTACAACATTATTTTATTAACTACAGGCATGAATCAGAAATCATTAAGAGTTAGTCTTCTAATAATCAGATAATTCTAAACCTAACTAGTATTATAAACGTGTTTGTTTGTATGTTCCTTTGTCTCACGTACAGACCTTAACCACTTGACTAATCTCTGTAAGATTTTACATACATGTAAACTATATCATTATATGAACAGTGGATATGAAGTGTGCATTCAGATTGTAAATATTAATATTATTGTTGAAATACATAAATAAAAATCCTGTATAATACTTATTGTCTATGATAAATGGTAGATAATCAGCGACTCAACCAATGTACTTCTTTTTGCAACTCTTTAACATTATGAATTGCGATTGCTATGGATTGCAGATCCTAATTCAAGAATCTCCGACGCCTTTTTCATGATGTTCGACATTTTGTCAAAAACCAATGGTAATTAAGGGACTATAAATAATCCTGTGGCAACCATCTAAAATTTAACAAGCTGTTAAATTTATTCTAAATAAATATTGGCACATAAAACCAATCTTTAATATAAAGTACTGCAAAGTTGCATTGTAAGTACGGATACCATAAACCTAGAACAAAGAAAATTTAAAACTTAAATAAAAAATAATACTATTAATAAACTCGACCAATTATGTACACATGCAAGAGGCACAATCCACAAAAGAAATGGATGGGATGGGATAACATAGCACTTGCCCTTGACTATTCAAGATTCATAAGTCGGATATCAAAATGTGGAAGAACGGTTTAACAAATTACAGCGCATATTTCTGGTATAAAATAAATCTTGAATCGGTCAAAGTAAAAATCTTACAAGATGTGAGAACCGAAAGTAGCCCAACGATTTTCGCAAAAAATTAACATTTTAAAGGAAAAGGAGATAAAAAACGATTTCAAGTAGAACAATGTTATTAGAATAGGCATAGTATATAGAGCGTAAGTCAAAATAAAAACAAAATAATAATTTAAGGAAACTCCAGCTATGCTGTTGCATTTATAACTTCAATGAATAATTGATACTTGGTATGAAACTCCAACACTTTCATGCATATGACAAAATAAAAAAAATATCGTTTGCAAGATAAAACGAATAGCAATTCAACTAGTTGTCAACAATGGAACCTATATAATAAATTTTCAGTGTGGTACGTCAAAAATCATATGATGAATGGAAAATGAGCATTAAACGGCATAATAACGTCAATCATCAAAAAGATTAAAATTGCAAATGCCAAATCTTTATTAGAAAAAGTTTCGTGTCAATTAAATTAAGATATTTGCAATGATAAAGGTCAGCATAATAAAATATTTAAAAATGAGTTTTACGTATCAAAGCTGGCACCAAATTTACTGTCGATCAGTTAGAATATTAAAAATGGTAGGATGAGCAAAATATTTAATTACCTGTGGCATCAAGGTAACACTCAAAACTATATGTGCCGGTTGAGTTTGTATAGTGTTAATGCATATATATGCAAAATATTTACTGCAGTTTATGAGCAAAATATTTACTTGTGGCACTAGCCTTTTTGATCATCTGGACATTCGCAATTTTCAAAAAATTATAGGAAACATGAAAGATAATAGATTTATAATATCTACCGTAAGACATATAGAGATGGAATTTATCTAGAAAGAGAAAAACTGATATTCCCATGGGTTTTGCAGAATCTAAATCTAATTTAAGATGTGAATCATATCAGCATTACACTTCTAAGAGCTCCAGTGACACGTCAATTTCCACCAATATTCTCATGAACAATAAATCTAACCTAGATAACACCTCAACAAAGTATATATAAGTTTATTGGATATAAATATCAAGACTCCGATATGTTGCCGAGACTCCGATAACTCTGAATGAAAAACCAAATAAGTATTTTCTAAAATAATAGAAAAACAAGAACATATGTTTTAATGAAGGACTATCATGTATCTTTTTATGAAAAATGTCTAAATTTATACCTCTAAACTACAACAAAGCAACAACGTCAGCTAACTGCGGAACGGGGAAAATATCGATTATTAAAGAATTAGAGCCTAATCATAAGGATGAAACATGGATATTGGTAGACAAGTCGCCGAATCAAATCGTATTAAAGACGAAGCAATAGTTCCACGTTACAAGTTTCGACTTTGTGCCAAAGAACATACCCAAATAGAAAGCAATGATTATAATAAAATGTTTTCATCCATGGTCAGCTCACTAAGTTAATTGGCTCAGTCAATGAGTCAGCTTAAGTCAATCAGTCAGCTCAGCCAATTAATCGTCTCAGTCATTCAGTAGGCTCAGTCATTCGGTCAGCTCAGTTAATAAGGTGGCTCAATTAATTAGTTGGCCTAATCTGTCCGTCAGCTCAAGCAATCTATCGGCTCAGCCATTCAGTTTAATCAATCAGCTCAACTAGTCGAATCAACAATGATGATTATGCAATTTATGCTGGGATTAGACGTTCGATAACTAGTTACATATTTCTCAAGAACTGAGCTAACGTCATCAAGTTTAGCCAACGTCAACAAAACGTAGCCCTGATTACTTCCAAAACTGAGTCTATAGCAGCCTGTGCTGCTACCAAAGAAGCTGTGTTGTTAGAACAGTAATTTTTGTAGGCAAATATAATAAAACATTTTGTCCCTAAATACTGATAATAGAAACGGCAAAATTACCATTAAAAATGGTGAATTTCATAAGCGATGTAAGTATACAGATATTAAGTACAATTGTGTGAAAGAAAAGTGTTGCGGAAATGTTATTGATCTGAATTATGTATGTACGAACAATCAGTACATCAATATGTTTACAGGCTTTGCTCTGGTTAAGTCCCAATCTATGGGACTTCAAATTGGAAAGTTAGAATTTAATAGAACTTACTGAATTTACATTTCCTTTATTCTATCTCACTCTAAAGCCTAATACGTTTGTCTAACTTTATTTAGCTATTCTATTTAAGAATATATACAACTCTATTTACTTGATCTTTGAAATTTGTCTCTCAGGAAAGTTCTACTTTGGTGAGGATATTGACACATACCTTTCACATTTTAAAATTAATTCAACATTTGCTACAATAAGTGGAGACAATTTAATCCTATCACTGACATGGACTTTTACAGCCAAATGCCACAGATTAATGGATTAATATAACTTATAGCTATGAAAAATATGCGTATTTCCCCTTGTGCACTCATAATTGTGTGCGTTTTTGTGTTGTGTCTCTTTGTACACGTGAACGCATACATGTGCGTTTGGGTGTATCCGTTAATTTAAAATACAATATATACAAAAGTATAAATTAGTACAAATACCAGAGCATCTTAATATTAAACGCCTCTGTAACTTGGAATGTTTATATCATTGGATGTAATAGAATATTTAACTTGATGTCATAACACTCCCTTTAATAGGTGAAAGATAAATACATGTCAATATTTGTTCCCCTATCATATTAAAGCAATATAAATAAATGAAAAATAAACTATTATCAAAATTTAACGACCACAAAATTCAGTTTTACAATAAATATTTTCACTATATTTCTACACCATGTTTACCAAACCTCTTAACTCCTCAGCAGACAAAAAGTAAACCTGTCATCTACTTCAAAGCCTTGACACTCACATTTTATCACGGCTCAGCGTAGCCTCACCGCGAGGGATTTGCAAGATCACGACGAGTTATCTTTAAACGAGGTTTTTTTTGTTAACTTCAGTTATACAACTGACAAAATCCGCAGGCAGATGACTCTTGATAGCCCTGAAGTAACGGGGTTTACTCAATGAAATGGCGTTACAATATTTCATTTCTGGTAATATATATGAAATAATTTTAACGCAATTGTAAATAAATTTAGTATTTCATACAATATAATATTATTAATTATTCTACTTAAATAAAGCTATTCAATATTTTTAAGATTGTAGCGTAGAAAACGCGTTGCATATCCCATAAAACACGATTGAATTAAATTCAAAATTAAGTTAAAGGGTTTTATACCATTTGCTAAAATAAAATTTAACTCTGTCAAATTTTTCACGACACCAATCAACACGACTATGTTTTTGAACCTCGGTCAAATTCTGGAAATTTTAGAATTTTTTGTACTTATTCATAGTTAACTCGTCATAAGACTAGTGATAAACTGCTGAATCTGCCGATTGTCTACTCTCTTGTCAGTTTTTCGCACAATATTTATGCTATCATCAGATGCCGCTGTTAATCAACATTTCGCGGTAGATCATCAATGAGATTGGTACGATCACATTTAAACTCGTCATTATAAACAAGGCTTCGTCGTAAAATTCCAATCAAAATCAATTGTAATTTTGTTGGTCGTTAAAATCACGAAAGTCATAGAAAATGTTTTTTTCATAAATTTTCGAAATTTTACAAAGCCTTGTTTCTCAAATGAGGTGATACATCCTGATGAATTTTTTTAAATTTCTTAGACTGTGTTATGATTACTAAAACTCATGTTTCTTAAAAATGGAAGGTGGTTAAATAAAATCAGAAATTGGTTAGTAAAATCACTTTGTTGAATTAACACATTATTACGTTGCATAATTTTAATAAATTTTTGCTTGGGACTTTTCTGCATTCCCTTTAAGTTTAATAACATAAGGTAATAATATCATCTTAATATATAAGGTAATAATATGACCTTATATTACTGTATAGGAATGATTGCTGCTCAGGACCCTAAGCCTTCAAACAGCTAAAACTTTATCACAATGATACCCGTTAATTTCGTAATGATATAGATTAAAACTCAAAGCTGTCTACACTTTCGATCAATTATTACAAAATTTGACTATTTCCTACCTTAACTTTCTCTTTAAAAGATTTTTTAAGTTGGAAAATTCATAAAATCTCGCAATGATAAAGAGGAAAAACGTTTCAGTAAATTATTTGCAGATATTTTGTCAGATTCACTGTAAAATACATAATTAGTTTAGAAGACAATCATTACGAAAATACTTCCGTTGTACTTACGAGATACATACAATTTTCGAATTACCATCATTTTGTAAAAATAAATTACTAATTCAAGAAAAGTACTTCAATGGATTACAAAAGATTCTGATATTACAATTTTGAATTTATCTTTTATTAAAATGGTCAGTTCTAAGAAGTCCCATTGCTGCATTTATATAAATGGCCAGTTCTAAGAAGGCCCATTGCTGCCTTCGTAAATATTTAGTAGAATAGATATTTAAATGTGAAACTCATTTCTTAATGTTCATAACATTACGACATATTGCATAAATTACACAGTACTCTCCTACATCTAAGTAGCATATTTTGACTCAACAATTTTATTCACATAATATGCAATTCTACCATACAAATCCTAGCTTGATAAAATTGAATTATGACAAAGATAATGCAAGAAGTTTAAACGGAATAGCAAAGTGTAACCCTATGAATTTTGTATGAAAGCTAAATGAGTTCCAAAATTTGTTACTTACTTTTCATATGTCGCTGTAAAGGTACTCTTATTTATAACGGAATGAATTGAAATGACGGCAGAATTAAAGCGGAGTTAAAAAAACCGTTAAGTACGAATAGAATCACACCACTAGGATTCTGTTCACATTTGGGCACATGTGAAATTTCGACCATTTAGTGGTACATACTATTTTGATGAATCTTTTCACAGTATAATTATTATTTTTCACCAAGTAAATCTTTCACAGGCAAAAAATTTCCTGAATTTCCAAAAACTATGAAATCTAGAAAAATTCGTATAATCTTTCTACAAGTATTGAACATATTTGGCGTTAATTTTGTAGAAATTCATTATTCACAATTAAATGAAACTACGTGATGTAGTATTATTTCTACTTTCTTTAATTTCTTTACCACGACCTAGGTTTTGTTGTATTACAACATCTTCAGGTGGGATATTAGCAAAGATTAACTCTTAGGAACATCCAACAGCATTTATATGTTTCAAACACAATAGCGGAAACCGGGTTTGTGCGGGTTTTTTCCACTGCTTATGTTAGTCAGTGTATTGCAGAGCGCGGTGTAGGTTTTATTATGTTTCCGAGAGTTATACGATATACTAGTATTTTAGTGAGGGTAATAAGTTCAATTGTTGTCATTATGTGAGTTTATACAATTGAAATGTTCCGGTGTATGTAATAAAATTAAATGGAAGTTATTATCGGTAGTATATTTATACAAAAGCAAGGGTATCTGAAAGTAAGGACAAGGTCATACACTAATTCTACATAGCTCCGGTTTTATTTATTCATATATTTATTTATTTATTTCTTTTAATTTTTTTTTCGACTTGCCACAGTTGAACGAACTAAAATAGTAACTTAAGCACTTAACCTGCTTAAGATGTCATCTCTATCACTTTCATCAGCTTAAAAGTTATTTTATAACAATATATTAAATGCACTGATGTAAGGTCACGGCATTGTTACACATGAACATTTGTGTGAATAAAAAACTCACAAATTATGCGTCAACAATGTAGAATTTCTTGCAGATGTGACCTAGCCACTTATATTTTTCTTAATAAGTCACTAAGCACACTACGAGTAAATATGATTATATTCTGTTTATGACAAGAGATAGATTATAGTTTGAAATGAGGATTAAAAAATAATTTAACGTCAAAGAACATAATTCAAAAGTTTAAACAATTATTTAAGACGATTAAAATAATATATATACAATGAATGATTTAAATAATATATGCGTGAAGAACTAGTGAATAATAAAAAAAGATAAATTTAGATTCAAAATTATTTTAGAAAATTTTATTTTTTAGATTTTTAAAGTTTAGAAGGTAATTAAATTTTGTTTAGGAAAGAAGAATTTTACAACACCTCCTCATAAAAAAACAAGTAGAAGTGAGTCGAAACCGAACATGGATGTTTATTCCAGCTTGAGAGGATAGATATTATAGAGAGCTATATTAAATGTTACAGACCTTACCCTACTTTGTGAAAATATATATTATAGATAACTATAGTAAATGTAGACACTACCCAATCGGTGGAAGACAAATGTTATAGACAGGTATATTAAATGTTATAGACACTATACTATCTCGCAAAAATAAGTATTACAGGTAGCGTTATTAAATGTTATAGATAGCTATTAAGAGCGGAGCCAGAAATATCTTTCAATATTGGTTGGGAGTGTATTTACTCCAAACAATGAAAGCTGCATTTTTCACTTCATTGGTATGTTTATTGAAAGTTCCCGTCGCACTGGGATCGACTTCCTGTGTTCAAGAAATGAAGTCAACCAAACAACGCCATTGTTCAAATGCGATACTTCGGCAGAATTTGTAATTCGCTGTTAATATTTATATTCTAATAAAAATACCATCGGTTTTTTCTTAAAGTATAAATATAAATAGCGAAAATTGAATACTGTCAAACTATCGCATTTGAACAACATTATTGTTTAGTTGATTTAAAAATGCATTTCCTTGTCCGCGCTTTATACAACATAAACGTATACTTACTTTTAAATTATTATTATTTAATTTTCAAACTCAATAAACATGGGTATACATATGTGAATGTGGTATAAATGATTATCACGGCCTATCATAATTATTATAAAATAAAAATAATTTTAAAAAAATAATACAATTATGTTTTAAAATAGCTAATGACTAGTTTCAATAGATGGTGCTGGAGGTACGATTCGAAATCAGCCCATATACTAAATAGTTCAAGGGTACGAACGACCATAGGTTATAAAATGAATGTTGGTAATATTACCAACATTCCACTTCACAACCTTCACTTGACTTGAAATATTCTAGTCTACATTTCAACCATTTTGTTATCTTACAACATAAAGAATAAAATTATTAAATCTAAGGAATAGATAGATATCTGAGTTAATGATTGTTGAATATATTTGGCGTTAGTTTTGTAAAAATTCATTATCACTTAATTTTTTTTACAACTAAATGAAACTACGTGATGTAGTATTATTTCTACTTCATTTAAATTCTTAACCACGACCTAGATTTCGTTATATGACAACATTATGCAGAATCTTTTCAAATTGCCCACCTGATGAGGTTGTCGTACAACGAAACCTAGGTCGTGGTAAAGAATTTAAATAAAGTAGAAATAATACTACATCACGTAGTTTCAATAAGTTGTGAATAAAAATTAAATGATAATAATCTTTATTTTCAATATATTTTTATCATAGTTATAATATTCAAATAATATATTTTAATATCAGTACAATTATAGAATCCTAAACTTATAAATTTAAGACACTTATTTTGAGTTCATTTCTCAGGTGGAATATTTTTCAAATAAATAACAAACAACAAAATAAAATGAATGTCAGAATAAAACGCAGCTGTAACTATCCTTATGCGTAAGCGAATCTTCGTTAAACAACCTTTACACATGAAGATATATAAATATTTAGCTCGAATGAAAACAAAAACAAAAAGGAAATTTGTTTACAAACAGCAACCTCAAGGTGAGCTCTGTCTCCACAAATAATATATTTAAAACACAGTGAGCTACTCTTCTGAAAGCTAACACAATTATTATTACTGAATCGAAGACGCGAAACTCGAAGCGCCGTGACGCCAACTCTTCTATTATTTTGGCTTAATTTGACAAAATTATCTTGTGTTTCGTACAAACACAACCCTCAACTCTCCACTGCTTTGTAATGTATTTATAATTTACAATGAATTATATTCTCGTTAAATGTAATTATTCTGCTAATAAAGCTCAAGAAGCAAAGCTTAAAGTAAAGTTTTGATAACGAAAATGATTCAAAAGAAAATTGTTTTTTTTAAAAAAAAAGATGTTTTTTATTTTACTTGAGTAAATTTTGTTATCGATATTTTGTGTTAGAAAGATTGGTCTCTGTCTTTTAAGTTTATTTTAGTTGCATTTGAGTAAATATTTCATGCAGAGTCTGTTTTTTAAGTTTGTTTTATTTACATTTGAGTAAATATTTTATACAGTGTCTGACTAATTTACCAAGGTTGTCGACAATGAAGAGGGTATACAGTTCACCAATTTACTGGTACTCTTTTTTTCAGAAACCATGAATCACTCATTCCTAGTTGATAAGAAGTGTCAAAAGAAGTAAAAATAGTTTAAACAAATGCATAATCAGTACAGTACAACAGTATATATTTTTAATTATATAAATGTTGGATTGTTTAAAGTTGCTGAAACGACATTTAAAAAGTTACTAATTCAACGTTGAAAGGAAATTTAATTCCAAAGTTTTCTTGATGTTACGTTGCTAAGTAACGTGCATTGACCGAGTTCAATGAACATCCACCGACATTCATAAAACTAAAATCTACAAGTATGACTTGACAACTTTTTACTAAACTCCATTCAGTGCTTGCAAATTTGGTTTTGGTGAATAAAAATTTGGGAGAATTTCACTTTAGCCTGTACATTGGAGTATATTTTTATTATGAATAATATTATAAATAGACATTGCATTTCTTGTAATCAAAGTAAAAGTCGCATTACAAATATCGGATGTGTCTCACAAACCTATACGTTTTGGTTTAGAATATTGTAGAAAAAGGTTTTCAATATATGGTTACGCATTGTATAGATTTTGATAATAAAAAGTTAATATTAATATGTTGCGAAAACTAGCAAAAGAAAAACCATCATGCAGATTACTAAATTACTATATCTTTAATTTCATGGAAATGCAATATTTTTAAGTGAAATAAAATTATCTATTTAATATTTGCTGTAGATTTTCTGCATAATGTTTGGTTTAACATTCCTCACCTCATACAATCTCTAATGTAGACTTCCGTAAAAGAAATGCTAAGAAATGGAAAATCGAGAACCTAAATACAAATTGTGTTACCATTTTAACAAGATGATCTCTTTTAGGTACATCATGCACCTAAAAGTGATCGTTTATAAAGAATTTGTCTTTTAAAATCATCGCAAAAAATTTCAACTAATTATTTTCAAAAAATCAAAGTTTATAAAGTAACGATCCTGAAACCTCTTTGTCTTCATTTACATAACCATATTATAAAGTTTAAAAAAATCATCACAAAATCGATTTTTTATGTTCCACAAAAAATAAATGTCACAAAATCAATTTTTTTGCGTTCATGTGCCATACAGGATAAAATCAGCCTTTATGTTAAGAGTGCTGAGATACTTGTAACAGTAAATAACGCCAATGGCAAAGGCCAGTAGGTAAGGAATATTTCGTAGCATTTTTTACCTGTATTTTTCATATTGTTAGGGAAGAAATAATGGGGAATAATAGTCGAGAAAAAATATTTCCCTTTAAAATTATTAAAAAATCGATATTTTTAATTTCCACCTTGATTCGCAAAAAAATTCGAGAAAAAGAATTTTCGCACAATAATGCGACGCCATCTAGTTGATTTTCAGCAGAAATTTAATAGTAGTTCTATAAAATTTAAATTTATGTACAAATGACAGAGGACCGTCTTTTAATAAAAACCCGATAACGATTTAATTCTTTTATGCGACATTGCCTAAAATACTTGTTTAGATGACTTATAAACCTACGCCTCACAAGAAAAAATAAAAATTAATTTACTAGGGAGATGTTCATTAAGGCAGGGGCTAAACAACCGCTGGCGGAATAGAATCGTAGGTAGTATATTTGTGCCGTCAGAAAAATGGCTTTTTGTGCATGCGCGGCAGATTTTTTATTATAATTCTCATGTATCCGCCAGAATATGATATTTTGTACATACACAGTGGAATAACTATATTGAAAGAGCTGAAGCTGCTGCAGAACAGACAATAACTAAAATATTGAAGCAATAAACATACATAGGTGTATTTCAGCAAGAAGCATTCACAGTTGACACACAAATAAGCAAAATCCCAACTTCATACAACTGCTGGATCGAATTAGACGGATCACAATCGTATCACACACGATACCAACTTGAACAATAAACTTTGAAGACAAAAATCCTATATTGTAAGTTTTAGATTGTAACTATGTGCATATTTTTGTGTTTTGAATAATTCTACCTTTATAATATTTTACTGAAATCTTTTATATGTTAGTGGCCTTGAGTTTGGAATATTAAGATCTGAGCGGACTATTATTCGTAATGTTATAAAGAATTAGTTTAACTGTGAATGTAAAACGCAAGACATTGAATATCGTTAAAAAACTTTTGTGCCTTGGGCAGAGCTGTGATCAAATGTGTGAAATAATTAGTGTATTTTTTCTTCCTCTCTCTCTCTCTCTTTCTATCTGTTTGTTAAAACAGCACGCAAAACTACTAGGCCAACTTTAATGGGACTTTCTCTTGAACAATGCTTGGAGTTTAGATGAAACAGGTAAGAACCGAGCACTCGAGTTTAAAAATTTAGGAATACAAAGTGCCATAATTATTACAGCGAGTCTGTTTAAGTTCCAGCTAACATATGAGATGCTTTTATCCTGGTCAAGTAATAGTTGACATGCAAACGTTCTTACTGGAGACAAACTTTGCTGCATAAATAAAAAAAACTACATGAGTAAAGCCGCAGCAAAAGCTACTTCGAAATACATCTTTAGTATTTATTTTTACATAATATATTCATGTTATCACAAAGAGGGAGCAGGTACAGGTAAGAGATGTACCCTACTATTATTTTATTTTTCCTACGCGAAATCCTCGGTTGAACCCAATGTAATAATACCTATTTGGGGACGAGGTTAATCATTTCGTATTACTTTTAAATAAGGCTAATTATTTATGTAATTATACTAAAGTATACAGAAATATGCTTTCTAACGATGATGCATTTTAAAATTGTGTACTTATTTGCATAAATAAGTATTGAATTTTCTTCCACTATATTCTAATTGTTCACCTGTACGTTATGATCGTATCCGTGAAACGCATTAGCAGGAAAGAAGTTGAACCAACTGTTATAAATTTAAAAATTGTGCTGGTTAGTTATTAGTTTTCTGAAAATAAGATCGCACTTCTATGAAATCTTTATATAAAGGTACGTTTGCTTCGCAATACAGATATGTGTTAACATGCACTAGCAACATTTAAATAAAATATAAACCATGTCTACTACTCATCCACCTGGATACTGAACAATTTTTTGTGAATAGCTGAAAATACCGTTAATATCACTGATTCAGGTCGTAATATTACTCTATTTTATTCGGAAAGAATGAATATATTTATGAAATCTTTATTACCAGGAAATTCCGCAACGAATATTTAACAATACTATAAAAACCGACTAAGAAGAGAATGTGACACAAGAACATGAACTAAAAGAGAAGATAGAAGTGAATATTAGAAAAGGAAAACGATCTGTCTAAGAATTCCATTATTTCACTTTAATCAATCAAATTAATTTAACTACAAAAATATGCAATAATGTAACTTCAGCAAAAAGGTCGACATTCCACATCAACTACAGGATTTTTTCCACTTTCACAAATACAAAGTTTCGTAAAATAATGACACAATTAATCCAGCTGTCTCCCTTTAGGGTAAAAACATTGATTATCATATTATATCAGAAAGGGTGGAGGTCGGGGCATAGAACCCTCGTCGTCCGTAGCTCCTTGATCATTTAATTCCTTCCCTTTATTTATATTGCATTATCTAATATATGTATTAAAATCACGTTTGACGTTAAGCAGACATAAAAATCTCCTTAATTCCATTTGTGATAAAACATCGTTGTTCACGAAAGTTTAGGTTCTAATAATTCAGAGTGAAACAACAGCGAGTTGCGATAAAATGTGTCAAGAATAATCACATTTATTACGTGTAAATTTATTTTTAGTTCTCGTGAAGTTTAGCTTTTGATAATGAGAATTAATTATATTAAGATTAATTTTATTTCATGGAAACGTATATAAGCTTGCAAACTTCGAGCTAAACCAGTACAATCAACAGCATTGCGCGATATTTTATTTGACTAGCTAATAAATAATATATAAATACGTAGAGAAAAAAATTTATAAATATATCTCAGTTTATTGCAACTAATGATAAGTGACATGTGCACCATCATTATCAACAACCGCCTCCATATATTTGTTAACAAAGAATTGTTAACATTGAAATAGAAACCCACAAATTTTTGAATAGAAAAAATTGTCAATGAACTGCAGGAGATGGTTCTCGTCATTACGATTTTTTCTCACAAAGCATTATTTAATTACTTAAATAGACAAAACTTAGTCGGCACTGGTCTGGTTAACAAGAGGCATGTGGAATTATTTCCCGTCCCAGTTTCAATAATTCGAATAATTATTGCATTATGCAGGCGGGCATTTTAATGCATAATGTATACTTTGTCGGTTTGTGGTCGTTTTTGACATCGATTTGCCCAATTCCTTTTAACTCATTCACAGGCGTTTACAGCTATAATTCATGTTCACAACCTACTCATCATACCCAGGGATATAATGATATAAGTTTAATATATGTCGAACATACACACACACAGACACACACGCACACGCACACGCACGCACGCACGCACGCACGCAAGCACGCGCTCGCGCTCGCGCACGCGCACGCGCACGCGCTCACGCGCACGCGCACGCTCACGCACACGCACACGCACACGCACACGCACACGCACACGCACACGCACACGCACACGCACACGCACACGCACACGCACACGCACACGCACACGCACACGCACACGCACACGCACACGCACACGCACACGCACACGCACACGCACACGCACACGCACACGCACACGCACACGCACACGCACACGCACACGCACACGCACACACACACACACATATATATATATATATATATATATATATATAATATATATACAGTATATAATATGTATATAAAGGAAACTTTATCACTTCAAATACTTATCTCATTAATCATATATAACACAATTTAAGTTTAAATTTTGTATTAAATCATAATTATGTTTAAACTGTTAATTTAATTTACCTATAATTTTTACACAAAATATCAGTTTGGTAACCTATACGCCTATTGCAAACTTTGCACACTGTCCAGTGTCAAAATGTAATGTCACTTATCCATTTCAAAAAACCTACTGTTTTAATCACCCATACATAGTAATTAAAATACAAATAATTTTGTTTTAGAAAGTATTTAGAAGTTACACATACCTATATAAATGTTATGGTCCGTTTCGGTTTTAAGTGCCTTCCCCGTACTTATCCGTACCGCAATTTCGCAACCAACGACAATAATTTTGACTTAAATTATCTACTTTGTGCGTCTGGTATTCGAATTTTGCTTCCTTATAAAATGAGTTACCACATTTTGTTCCATGTTTATCGATATTGTTAGAGAAGTATCACTTGATTTCACTGAAATGACGGGTTATCCTCCTGCATTGAATTGATCGTAAGAAGACTTGGTTGTCAGATAACATTCGACGAACATTATTATGGCTATTATAATGATATTTGGCATACTAATACCATGTTCCATCAGCACTAAAAAAATGACATATTTGCATTAAAATCGTATTAAACCAATCAACTGTTATGTCAAACTAAACTTTGAAAAATATTCTAACCAAAAGAAATGTGTGAGGGTTGCCATATTAAATAATAAAGAATCCATAAAGATTGAATTTGAAATAAGCAATTACAATTAATATTATTTTATTAATAAGAAGCAAATAATAATTTATCTAAACGACAAATTAAAAAATATCGTATTAATAGTTATTCCGACAAGTTTATTTTAAAAATCAATAATAATATTTTTTATTACCTTTAATAATTGAGGGTAATGAAAATATGTTAAAGATTTTTAAATGGCCATATTTCTAAAATGACATCGTATGTTATAAAAACGCGAAAAAGAACTAAAATATGGTTAATTGTACAATCTCGTCCCGATTTGGTGCAAACAAAATTACCGTCAGTGAAAGAAGTGATGTGTTTATTTTTTCATTATAAAAACGTAATGAACAACACAAGTAAAGAATTGTCATTAGCAGCAAGCGATGTGATAACACTATGGCAAAAAGCCTATAAAGAATGGCAGAATCAAAAAAAATTAAGAAAATAAAGCAAAACGCTCAGCAGCAATAAAAGAAAAAAAACAAATGGTAATCAAATTGAAATGTTTTGTTTGATATTGCTCATTCAAATGCCCTTAATATGATAACTATTGAAAAAGATAAGCAATTTCTTTCAAGACAAAGAGAAATGAGTCATCCAGGAAAAATTGGTAATATCGATAGAAGCCATGCGAAAAAACTTAAAAAAAAAACATTTACAAAAAGAAGCAAAGTTGCAAAAGTTTATAGAAAAGGAAAAAGAAGTAATAAAGAAATTAACTGAGAAATGTGATTTACTATCTTCTTCAGCTTCTTCTGCAGGGAATGGAAGTGATAGCGATATAAGTCAAAATCATCCTATATCTCCTCAGCCAGGGCCCTCTTTCAGCTGTGGTTTTACTACACTACAGTACACACAATATAACATTAGCTATTCTTCTATACGTTGCCAAAGAATTGAATTAGAAAACATTGATGAGTCTATTAAAGCTAATTTCCAACCACTAAATACACTTACTGTGCGCTGGAATGGAAAGATGGTGGAGGACATAACCGAACATGAAATAGTAGATCGTCTACCAATCTTGGTATCTGGAAAAGGAGTCGACCAGCTCTTGACTGTTCCCAAGTTTCCAGATGAAAAGAGAGAAACAATAGCTCCTGCTATTTTCAATACTATTTTATAATGGAATTTATGTGATAATATAAAATGTATGTGTTTTGATACAACAGCATCTAATACAGGGCGAATAAACGGAGCATGTGTTCTTTTAGAACAGAAAATGCAAAAGGAACTGATTTTGTTTGCAAGCCGGCATCACATACTAGAAATGTTATTCGAAAGTGTTGTTGTAACAGCTGTAAGGCCTTCAAGTGCTCCTGAAATTATGATTTTTAAAAGATTTAAAAGCTACTGGCCAAAACTAAACCAAAAAGACTTCAAAACCGCAATGTCCGAACCATCTACATGGAATTGCGTTCAAACTGTTGCGAAACACATCATGGCTTTTGCTGAAAATCAACTGGAACAATTTCAGCCTCGTGACGATTTTAAAGAGCTCCTTCATTTGATAATTATCTTTTTTTTTGGATTCCTGAAAACGGTATCTTATTCAAAGCCCCTGCTGGAATGCACCGTGTGCGACGGATGGCAAGAGCTATGTACGCACTGAAAATGTTTTTATTTATGTATCAGCTTAAAATCACAATTAAGCAAGCTAAGGGCTTTAGAGATATTTGTGTGTTTGTTGTAGTCGTTTACGGAAAATACTAGTTTACACCACCTGTGGCTCATATATCCACAGTGAATTACTTACAGATATTAAAAGATTTGGTTGATTTCGAAAAATATAACACAGTTGTAGCCAAAGTCGCCATCAAAAAAATGTTGGGTCATCTTTGGTATCTTTCCGAAGAGCTAATTGCTTTAACTTTTTTTGACAAACGAGTTTCTATCGAAACAAAACGTAATATGATTTTGGCTCTGAAAACTGAAGGAACGGAAAACAATCAGAAAAAGGCAACCTTGCAATATGATGCAACCGTAAACAGAAACATTATAAACACTATAATTTTTTTAAAAATCACTGGAATTTCTTGCGAGTTCATTCAGAAAGTTCCTGAGCTATGGGAAGAGGAGAAAAGCTTCAAATCGGCTAAAGAAATTGTACAACATATGAGAGTCGTTAACGATATAGCTGAGAGGGGTGTTGCATTGATGGAAGAGTACAATAAATTACATACTAATGAGGAAGAGCAGAAGCAATACTTAATGTTGTTAGTTAAGAATTATAGGCAGAAAAACCCAAATTGTAATAAGGCAAATCTACAATAATTTTTTTTCTTTTACTTAATAATTTAGAGGAACGATAGTTTTTTTTCGAATTTTAAAAGTGGGTAGCAACCCTTAAATATTAATTTTAAAAAAAATTACAAATTCTGGTGTATTTTCAAGTGGAATAAATAAAATTAAGGGGTTGAGAGTGAACAAAATGTCGAAAAAAAATTTAGATTGTTCTTTTATGAATCACCCTAAGGTTGATGCATTTTCATGCTAATGTCTTATGACAATTTTTAAATATAAAAAAAGAGGTATGATTTAAACCAAAAATAGGTGTATTGCTATCTACCCATGTAATATTATTACAGATTAAAGTCCAAATGTTTCCTTACTTTACATAGTATTATATATATATATATATATATAATATATATATATATATGTATTATATATATATATATATATATATATATATATATATATATGTAAAGAAAACCTATAGGTATCCTTTCATTTAAACTTTGCCGCGTTATCGATATATATATATATATATATTATGATAAGTTCCATAGAGGTCGCTGTTAGCTTTCGTATAAAACGTCAAAAGATTTTGATAGGTTAGATTTGTTTTTGATTCAGTATTTTATTGTAAAAAGCTTACCTGTCGAATTCAGATGATAAACCCGAAATAAGGGCTTTAAATGTTGTTTCTTTTATCCACAGGTGAGTAAATGTTTAGTTTATAAGATAATGTTACTAGCAAATTGTAGAAGGAACGTTTTACAAGTAAATAAATCTTTTATCCACAGAAACGCAATTACGTCTTTATTTCAACAAGTTCGAAACAAAATCCAATAAAAACATTGTAAAACAACATTTTCTGCATATATTTCGAGAGAATAATGGATAAGTTAAGATTTGATTTTGCTCTTCACAGCAAAATCAACATCCGAGGGAAAAACCAACATTTTATGCATAACCTCAATTGCCACAACTAGTGGTCAGATCTATGGAATACCACCGGAATATCAACATAAAGTAATTATGAGTACTACAAACTATGCCAAAATAAAAAAAACATTGCAAAGAAGGCACCAAACAAGGAAAATTTGGATAACTTTGACAGATGAGATATCGGAAGCATATGTGGATGAGGTTCAAAACTTGCAGTTTAATGATGTTTATCTAGAAGAAATAATAGAAACTGAATGTGATCCAGAGTCTAAATCTAGTGGCTCAAACAACTCTTTGAAAAAACTGTTAGAAAAATTACTCGAAGAAAAAGAACAAAAATCAGAAACTCAAAATTTAGGCAAGATAGCGATATGTGTGTGTGTGTGTGTTTTCGTGTGTGTGTGTATATATATATATATATATATATATATATATATGTATATATACACAGGGCGTAAACGGGAACATTACCCAAAAATTGCATTAATGTTCCTCATTCTGAAAAACTTCCTTTCGGACCACGTGGAAATTTTCAATAGATTAATACAAAACGACCATGTTCACAATTATGTTTATATTGGCTCGGTGCGTGATATGATATAAGCGTCCACAACTTTAAGGCCGCTTCAACTTTATTTGTATGCTTCAAATTAATGGCTCAAGTAAATGTTTACGTAAAAAATACAAAAATAACGAAAGACATCAGCCATGAATTATATTACATGCATTTGTTACTTTATATTGTGTGTCTAACTGCGTATCAATTTATCCTTTGTTCTTTTAGTCGAAGAAAAGTGAGTATTATTCGTGTTTTCGATAAAATCATGTTAAGCTGTATTAGATTGTTTGTCTTGCTTTTATTGTAAAGTGGAGAAAAATATCTAAATACATGCTTTTATAAACGAATAATAACAAGATTTTAGTTGTCCGTACCCAGAATATATAATATCCATTTTGTTTTCAGCTCAACAAAAGGAGTACAATAATCAATGTATTATCCATTTTATAACTTTCCAACCACAAACAATGTCAGACGGAATGTACTTTATAGCAGCTAACCATTTACTTTGTTTTTATCCAAATTCCAATTCGATATTGGAAATCTGTAAAATTTGAATTTATTGTTTCTTAAAGTATTTTTACAATTATTACACAATAACTATCATGTCACAAAATGTTTGAAAATTTGATTTTAATGCATTAAAAGTGAGGTATGACTTCAGTAAAGCAAAAATACTAATTTTAGTGATTTCCTTTTTTGTTAAAGAATATGCATAAAAAGGATGTATTTAAAAAAAATAGAACTCGCTAGTGAATATTTTATCATAAAAATTTATTTTAAAAAAATTTACTCACAAAAATATCTTTATTTTTTAATTATTGAGGTATTTTTACTTCAAATGTATAAGTATGTACTACACATTCAACAAACATTTAAACAGAAATGTTAATAATAAAAATTAAGACAGAAATAATACATTTCTCTTTACTAACTTTAAATTTCATGTTTTGTATTGATAAACAGTGAAATTATCCTTGTTGCTAAAATGCATGTGTTGACAATTATTAAATCATAATTAAAGGAAAATGAAGCTACTGATTAAATAATAAATTTTTAAGGTTGGTAGAACTGAATGGTCTCGTTAATATTAAGTAAGATAGACGTAATATTTTTAAAGTTTTTATTAATCTCTTACCTTTTTCTCTTATTATCACGATTCATATTGCATTTATACGTTTGTTAAATATGTAGTACCTAATTACAAATTTAAAATGAATTTAGCGAAAAAGTATTTGCGATAATAATAACAAGATTTTAGTTGTCCATACACTGAATGTATTACATTCTTTTGTTTTCAGCTCAACAAAATGAACACAATAATTATCAATGCACGAGTATTACCCATATTATAACCTTCCAACCAAAACAATGTCGGAAGGAATGTATCTTACAGCAGCCATCCATTTATTTTTTTTATCTAATTTCCATTTTTATATTGGAAATCGATAAAATTTTAATTTGCTATTTGTTGAAGTATTTTTACAATTTACCACACAATAACTATTATGTCACATTTCGTAAATTTGCTTTTATGCATAAAAAACGAGATATGATTTCAATAAAGCAAAAATACTAATTTTAGTGATTTTCTCAGTTAAGGAATGTATGTAAAAAATAACGTATTTAAAAAATAGGACTTAGTCGTGATTATTTTATTTTAAAACTTCATTTTAGAAAAAAATATAATGTGAATATATTTAATTCTTGGTTGCTGAAATACTTTTCACTATTCTTATTTTAAATTTATAATTATATACTACACGCTCAACCAACATCTAAACAGAAATATTGATAATAAAAATTAAACAGGAGAGCAATAAACATTTACAAGGTATTAAAAAGGTGAATAATTATGATGTTTACTTAAATATTTACTTTGTGGAATATAAAATTTTTTTAATTATAATTTTATGAATCCTCTTTACTTACTCCAAGTTTAATGTTATTTTTTAGATTGTTAAACACTGAAATTTACATTGTTGCTAAGATTAATTATAAAATATTAATTTAAAAAGTTCTTGATGTGCACGACCGCATTATTATAGTAACGTGACTTGAATTACTGGTGATTGAATCTAGATTGTAATCTACATTGTAGGCATTACGTGACAGATCCCCGGCGTTGGGAAGATATCACTAGGTCTATCCAAATCGATTGGTAGAATCCGTATAGTTGTTCTAATGTTCGTTGGCAAGATCTACACATAGCAAAGGGAAACAAAAAACTGTGCGATTACTTGTGAATGCGCGTTAAAAGTTATACTTCTTTGGATTAATATAATAAAAAATTTATTTAGCACACAAATAATTAAATTACAAAAGGACTGCAGAGCGATTATAAATACGGTGGGTAAAATTGAAATCCAAACGAATAACTAAATTTTAAAAATTGAAATTTATTTTTTCATAGAGGGTAGTAAAGTTTTAGGCTTTGTATCTGGACTTGCAATCGTTATCATGTAATAATTAAATAATAAAAAATTCATTAAAAAATAAACTATCGTCATTTTTTGATTTGGACAAATGAAAATTAATATTAAAACAATTATCTTGCCGTCTTCTATTTTGCATTTCGCAACAGAAAACTTACCGATATTCAAATAATTAAATTTAATTTTAAATTCAATTTTTCAAATACGTGGTTCATAATTTTATTTTTCAGCTGGCTTTCAGTAGTAATCATTAGCCAGTCCAAATTATATATATCACACAGAGTAGTAAAAAATTTAGTCTTATTTGAAAATTAAATTTGATTATTTTAAAAACTTAAATGAATACTCAGCATACAACTTAATATGAACTCGTGTATGTAATTAATTGTTAAATTTACTAAAACAATATAAATAAAGTTTAATAAATAATGAATATGCTGAAAATTTATTTTAATTTATTAATTTTAAGTATTTAATCATTTATAATGTATAATGCAATTAAATCCATACCGAATTTGAAACGGTCTTCGAGAATCATCTCCTAGATCGTTTCGAATTCGATGATTGGCTCACAATAGAAAGCCAGCAGAAAAATAAAATGATGGACTATTTATCTGTCAAGTAAACTTTATAAATTTACCTTTAGTGAGCAACTTCAGGGTGTCAATTTTTTTATTGCATCATGCCAACTTCATTATGTATTTTTTTAAAATTTCACTCATCATTTTTTCCCAACGCCCCTAAATAAGTACAATTTCAATAACCTTTGTTCCTGGGGACAAAGTCCTTTCCTGTGATGACCTTTTCATAGAGTCCTTCGTATATATATTAATGTGTATGTTTATTGCACCAAGGTAAAATAGTCAAAAAAATTATAATTTTTATTGTCGGAGAATATATTGTACCAATGGGTATCAGCGCAAAGGAAGTGCAAAAGAAACTTTTGGTACCAACTATAAAGTATCGACACTATTATTAAATTTGTTAAAGGTGATTCTTACGAACATTTTATTAAGACAACTATTGCTGACGATATTGATAACTCACTTCTGCAGGATAAAATTAATATGTGACTTCAACACGATGGAACTCTTTTATACTCCTCTAATGAGGTTACAAATAGTTTAATAACGAGTTTGAGCAATGGCTGAGTCGATTAGGACGACATAAATGGCCTGCCGTATCGCCGGATCTTACTGCGATGGATTCTTTTTGTAGAGCTTTATGAAGTATTTTGTATTTCCTGTGCCTTGTATGATGCATTGGAAATAATGAACAAGAATCGGAGAAACAGTTAAACGAATCTGAAAAGTTAGGTATAATACAAATATAAATATTACTTTTTACCATATAAATATACTGCCGAGTAATATACTCGGCAGTATTTCACACGCGTAATAATATCGTAAATAAAACAGAAACGAAAAAATTTTGCGTCAGGGCTACATTTTTCCAGTAACGTTTAGATAAACTACATTTTTTTAATTATTGTTACCAATTTTTTTAAGCAACATTTCAGACTTCTATTTTTATTTATTGTTAGCAAAATTTCAGACTTCTATTTTTATTAAAAGTTTTACAATAGAAATATTATTTTTTCACAAGGGAAATCTTCCACTGCCATAAAAATATCATGAATTTTTCAACAACCATGAAATCTAAAACCATCATAGTAATGTTTCCGTGGAATTTACGTAAGCTTCTAGAAATGAGTAATGTTTCCGTGGAAGTTACGTAAGCTTCCAGATTTTAGAATTGGCAGTTTAGGAAATTAAGGGTGTGTTATTTTTTCGAATCTTTTTCAGCCTCTATGTGAAAGTATATTATTTAAAATTATGATAAAAAAATGTTTGTAAAATTTTCATTTGTCTAAATATTTTTGAGTGTTAAACTTTTGAGATATGCAGGTTGAAATTTTTTTTTACTATATCAAACTTCAGTTTTCTAAATCGAAATGGTTCTGAAAAAAAACGCTTGTCACAGGATGGTAAACGGGCGTACACTAGAGAGTTTATAAAGATTTCGTTTTTCCTTCTGAGGCACGGGACACCAAAAATTTTTTTTTTGTAAATTTAACACCTTCGTTACAGTTTAACTGACATTAATTAGAACCAAATGTTAACCAAAATTCAAATTAAATATACACTCTCGTAACCCACATTAACATTGAAATTAAATATACTTTTTGCATAAATACAAAATAAACTAATTTTTTTTTAATTTTAAGTGCATTCCAAACATGATTTGTGAACAAAGTTTAATTAAAATTAAAGCAAAATATTATCGAATTGAAAACATCTTGTTTATAAAGCAAAAAGGTATGAAAAAGAAACTGTAACAACAAATATTATGTTGAAAGTTGGCAGGCAATCAAGTAAGGAACAACTTTTTTCCAAAGGGAAAAATTGCGATTACCTCCCACAATAAAAGTACAAAAGCATTTCCGAATAACGATAAATTTAAATCAGAATTAATTTATTGTTTCATTTGGAACTGTTATCATAATTGTTGCGGTTATTTCCCATAAAGTTTTAGAATGAAAATTATGGTTTATTTTACTTTAAAAACACAGAGAAATTAAGCTAATTTAGTGGTGTCATCCCTAATAGGTGACAAAAAGTGTTGAAAGCAAATGATAGTATAATGAATGATATTCAAGGACATCAAAGAAAATATCGACTTACTCTATAATACTTCCCTAGAAGTTTGCGCTTAGGTTATTCTAAAATATTTATTACAGGAGCTGATATTATATAGCGAAGTCTAGAAACCAATCAAAAATAAATGAAAAAGGTATTTGAAAAGAAAAGGGCGGTGAAATTAGATGGTACAAAAAGTAAAATGCAGGTATAATATAGCGGTACCGACATTTCGACAAGTAGACCAATACCTAAGTTGTTTCTTAAAGTTTGGCACGTTATCGTTAAAAATACGTACTTAACGCATTAATATAAACAGAAATACGTGCAGTTAAATGAAACGTGATTAAATGAAAAAATTAAACGTACAAATTGCAGTGAGGTTATCGTCAATATTGTACCACTACGAACGTTGCCTTTTCTGGTAATCTTATTTTGGTAAAAATGTCAAATTTGTAACCACTTATAATTATCTAAATATTAAGCTCAAGTCCAAATACAAAAAAGGAATATTTTTCACTTTATAAAACATTGTTTCTCATAAGAGGTGGATTACAATTTGAAATGAGGATTAAAAGAATTAATTATTACATAAATGAAAATTCTATCCAACTGCCAATTTAAACGATGTGCGTATGTAGAACCGAGATAAAGTGACCGGCTAGAAAAATATGTACATAGCGGTAAAAAATGCATTGCACATCTAATAACACAATGTTAAATCAGATCCAAGGTTTATTCAAAGAATATTCTATGACGTACTTTCGAAAAAATCAACTGAATAAGTCAGCACGCGTCACAGATGTTTATTCCACCTCGGGATAACAGCCTTGATATTTCAAATGTTATGAACACTCTACCGTATCTCGGGAAGATAGATTTATACATAGCTTCATTAAATATTATATATAGCTATATTAAATGTTGTATGTGGTCGTACATAACTTCATACATACCTACATTAAGAGAGAAGCCGGAAATGTCGTTAAAAATTTATTGGGAGTGTGTTCACTCCAAACAATAAAAGATGCATTCTTTGTTAGATATATACAATTTCTGGTGCACTGGGATCGAACTTCTTTGTTCGAGAAATGAAATCAAATAGGCAGTTTCCTATTTGATTTCATTCTTCAAATGCGATGCTTCGACAATATTTAATATTTTCCATTTATATTTATACTCTAATAACAATTATATTAGATTCATAAAAATTTTGCCGCCATATAAATATTATTTCTCGCAACCTATTTTTTACGTTCATCAAAAAAGGCCGGTTGGACATTTTATGAAGTAAATATATATATACCTAAAATTGGAAAATTACATGTATTTGAATAGTGAAGAAAATTCATAAATCAATTAAAAACCGAAATTGTATAATTCAAAAATTTTCATTCCACTTAGAGGCTCAGGACCGAAATGTTACTGGCTAAAGATTTGCTTTAGTGTAGAAACACATATAGTAGAAAGACAAAAACGACTTTGTATGAAAGCTGACTACCTAAAGGGGATTATATTAAATTTTGTGGAATAATAATATAGGTATCTTTCTTAATACTTGAAAAAAATTGGTATTATACATGATATTTTTGTATCCAGTTTAGGGGGAAATGTAAAAATCAATACATATAATAAAAGAGTAGATGTTTATATATTTCTACGTCACAATTATTTTTGCAAAGAAAAGTTCTCGGAAATTATATATAGCCTATAGATAAAAATCAATCGTTTTCAAAATTCTATTTATTTCTTTGTACTGGCAGCATGTAAAAATTACTGAACAGATACCGATAAAGTTTCATTTAAAAATCACATAATGAGAATTTCATGAATAAAATCAGAAAGGACACCTTCCTATTTAACACAAGAAATTTTAAAAAAAAGTTAAAATTGATTCAGAGGACACAATTTAATTGCATCAACTTATTACAGAAAAACCTTTCCTTTTAATGTTTTTTTGCTTTTTTGTCCCTAAGCAGACTAAATAAATATTAAAAAATTATTCATAAAATTTGATATAAGGGCATTATAAAGTAATACAGCTTTTGATCGGCTCCAGCAGATGGCACTAGATGTAAAGTAGTTCACGCTATCAAAGTCGGTCCTTATATCAATAGTCCATACGAACAAATTTGTCAACAAGAGCTGGTTTAGTATGTAACTAATAACAGTTTCAGTAATATTATTTTATTACCTTACGTGAAGTATAATTATGCTATAAATATAAGAACCGAGGAGCGATTACTTATCTTTATTGTCAATTAATTTATTTTCATAATATTAAAATAGTACATTTTAATACAAGTATAAAATATAGATACAAGTATTGGAAATTCAACTTTAAACTAATGTTTAACCCATCATATACTGTCTTATTTATTCATAATGAGGGATAAACTGAATTTATCCATCGGATTTTTTTAATAAATAATAACAACATGAATCTGATATAGTAATCGAAAAAAACTAATAAACAGTCCTTGTGCGAAGGCAGATCTCCGTTAGCAAAACAATTACATAATTATATTTATAAATCTTCAGCTCAAATTTTCCAAAAATGGAATTGTTTTCCAAAAATGGAACTTATTTCTTTAGATTTATTTTAGTTGGATTAGAATAAATATTCTCAAAAAAATTTAATTAAATTACAAAGATCAACATCATTGAAAAGTATATGGTAATTTACCAATATATTTTTTTCGGCAACCATAGATCACACCTTAGATTAAAAAAATGTCAAAATATATAAAATAGTTTAAAAATAATATACAGCCTCTGAAAAAAGTAATATTGTATTACAAAAGGAATTTAATTTTAACGTCACGCGCGCGGTCTTAATGTCATATTTTTAAACAACATGCGTTAACCAAAATCAATCATCGTCAATGTATATTGTTTAAAAATGTAACATCAAGACCGCACATTTACAAAACTTGAGTATCTTCACAAAATGTAAGCCTATAGTTATGACTTGACACCATTTTTGCACGTAAACTACATTAAGTATTTTTGATGTTAGTTATGATATAGGACAATGTTGGATTAACTTAGACCTTTTTATTAAACAATTTATATTAAGGATAGTATTACAAATGGACATTCCATTTGTTGCAGCCGAAGTAAAAGTATCTCAAACCAATAACTTTGTTTGCCAACCTTATTCAAAATATTTTCAAAATACTTTAGTTATATGTTTACTTACGCATATCATAGATGTAGATGAAGAAAATAATAGTGACGTTCCGTATTTTGAAAACTGGTACTTGACTGACCAACAATCTTACAAGGACACTGTTATATTATGAATAGTAGTAAAAGAAAAACGGTCATGGAAAATAGAAGTTAAATAAATATTTCACAGTACGTAAAAACGCAATATTTTCGAACAACATTTTCTTTTTTCTATTGCTTTACATTTTCAGCGCTACGTTTAGTTAGGTTAGGCTATGCGAACATCAATTAATTTTAAATGGAGGTTTATAAAGTAAATGTTGTTAATTATTTACAAAAAACTCTGGCAGCTTAATGCAAATTATACTACTGTTTTAATTACATCATAGTATTTTTTTGTTAAAAAGGAACTGATATGTTGCAGATATTGCTTTTGAAGGAACTTGTTAAGATCAGGTAAACATTCTTTCTGTAAAGAATTACTAAAACAAATCCTAACAATCTCAAAGATTCTGTTTAGTAAATAAAATTTACTTCCTTCTTATGTACAGTAGAACTCGCTCATTCGAAGACGCCCCAACTAACATAATATTAAGCATAAAACATTACTTATTGTTAGATCCGTAGATTAACCCTAAAGGTTGGCAATTGTGATCGTGTTAAATCGTCACATAACGTCCCTTATTTGTACAAAAAAATAGTGAAAAGGATTTTTTGTAAAACAGCCCCATTTAGTTGACTTTTAATAGAAACATATTAATTTTATAAAATTTGTATTTATTGTGTAAATGACTCAAGACCATCTTTTAATAAAAAATTGATAACTGATTAATTAGTTACGTCTTTATCTACCTATCTAATTTAAATGGCGTACCTCTGAATTTCATTTATTTTCCGAAATTTATTTCAAAATTGACCGCAGCACACACATACACAAAATCTCAAACGATACAACAGCTGGATCGAAATAAACGTAACACCGTCCTCTATCGTATCTATTGTACCAATCTGAACGGTAATCTTTAATGATAAAAATCCTGTTTCATAAGTTTTACATTTTATCTCCATTGAAACTTAATAAGTTTTACTGAAATCTGTTATGATCTAGGATTATTATTAGAACATGACCAGAATATTATGAATAATATTTACAATATTATGAATGACTTAACTGTGAAAAAAAATTGTGCCAGGGGCATATCGAGCTTCAAATAACAGCCAAAATAACTTTTTTAAAATAGTCTGTTTTTTTCGTGACCTTTCTGTTTGTTAGTACAGCGTGCAAAAGTATTGAACCAATTTTAATGAGGCTTCCTCTTTAGCTAAGCCGCAAGCAAGGGCGAATTTTTAATTATTACATTTTTAGCACAAAATATATTTAAAGAAGAGAAGTACATACTACCACTCTTTTATTCTTCCCACGTGATTTCTATTTCTGAACCTGTTTTAAAAATGGAGACGAGGTTGATTATTCTGTATTTTTTTCTAAATCAACTTTATGCTTGATGCACTTTAAGATTGTGTACTTTGTATAAGTATCGAATTTTCTTTCACTCTTATTGCAATTGTTTACCTACATCTTATGACCGCCTACTAAAACGGATTAGAGAAAATGACATTGGACGAACTATCAGAAATTTGAAAAATTGTATTCGTAAACGAACAGACTTTCTAAAAGTTTGATCGGGCTTCGGAAAAATGCAAAGTTCGTTTACGTTTACTCGGCAAAATATATGGACGAGAATTTTTTTTGTAAATATACTAGACAACAGTGTGAGTAAAAACTCAAATAAATTTTAACATTGACAAGCAACAATTAAATAATACATTAATCATATCAACTTGCTAAAATAAATTTCGAATAAATATATTTACTTTCTAGTTGACTTGAATGCTGAATTAAAATGAAAAAAAAATATGCTATACGATAGCTGAAAATACTGTCAGTATAACTCAGCCCATATTATTACACTACTTTATTCAGAAGTAAAAATAAATAAATAAATTTAGTAGATAAAACTAAAGTACAAATAAAAAGCGATCACAAATACCAATACTACTGAAAATAATGTAGCTGAAAGATAATGTATGACAAGAACATGGATTAAAATAGGAGATAAATGTGAACATTAGAACAGATATATTCAGGTGATTAATTATTTTTAATGAACATGAACAACATAATGACTAAACGAAACGATCTCTACAATTCTAATAGTAATTCAGCATTCATTAGTCCAATTCAATTATCGATCAACTTACGTAACGACGGAACTTGACAAGAAAGGTTGACGGTATTCCACATTAACCTGTTTCAACTTTCGTAAATATGAACTTTTGCCACACTATGATATTCATATGTAATTCAACTGTCTCACTCTAGAGTGACATTGACTATTATATTCCAACCTAAAGGACGAAAGGTCGGAACGTAAATCCCTCATCGACCCTTTCTCCTCGATCGTTTAATTCCCCCTTATAATAATATTGTTATCTGATATATGTATTTAATATCAGCTCTAAATTAAGTAGATTTAAAAATATCTTTAATTCCATTTGTGACAAAATATCATATTCACAAAGCTAATAATTAACAGTGAAATTTACGATAAGGCGTGTCAAGAATAATCACGTTAGTTACGTGTAAATTCATTTCTAGTTCTCGTTTAATTTAATTCCTTGACAGTAAGACTTAATTGTATTAAGTTTTATTTTAACTAATGGAAGTACGTTATAAACAACTTTTACGTTACACAACATTTTATTACCACGTGCAACAAAACGTTAATCACGTGCAACTGAAAAAAATGCGTAATTATATCTTAGCTTATTGTAACTAATCTAAGTTGAATAGCTTTAAAATAGAAACTCGCAGATTTTGAACAGAAAAATTCGCCAAGGAACTTTCAAGGATTATTCTCATTTTGAACTTTTTTCATTAGTTATTAAATAATGCTTTGCTATTTAATAACTCGACGAGACAAACAATGGGTGGTAATTTAAGGACTTAACTACACAAAAGTTAGTGAATAAAGGGTATCTTGAATCAATTTCCATCCCAGCTGGAATCACCCAGAAAGGATTTCCGATGGATATCAAGTCCAACTCGAAACTAACTACAGAATAATATTTAATGAATATCGCACCAAACCCACAACATTATCTATAGGTACTTGATTCATTTCTTTTACTTTATATATTATGTGTGTGTGTGTGTATGTATGTATGTGTGTGTGTGTATGCGTGTGTTTAGCGATTCTAGGATGTAGAACCCTAAAATCTAAATGAAGGCAACATATCCGATTGAAATGGAACTTTCACAATCATATAGCCTTTATTCTAATAACTAAATGCAGTTCTAAAAGATTTTAATTATTAAGCAGATAAATCTTCAACTTCTCTCTAATATGTGACAACTCCCAACAAAATCAAGATAAGCAATACTTTGAGAAAGATGCAAAAAATTATATGGAAATATTTCAAAGCTCGTTTAATTACTTGCGATTGATAACTGATATTTAGAGTACAAAAAAAATTATTTTGCAAAACTCAATATAATCTTTACTTGGATACTGTCATCCAATTCACATAAGGTTTGTGCAAAAAACTACAGAGGTAACAAAAGAAACAGGAAACTACTTAAAGAATAAAATTAATTCACTTTAGGAAATCGTATGTCAGACAGAAAGTTGTTCACTGTATAGAATGGAGCACAAGTTAATACTGACAATGATGAAAAGGACACGACTTATGCATTAATGAGCACAAACGTGCTAAAATGTGGATCTACAACAAAAACACAACAACATTCAGGTAAACATGTAGCATATAATACCTGTTTGGAACATTTGAGTAAAAAGCAATAACGGTTTCAGCGAAAAGAGTCGAAGTGTGAAAGAATGTATTTTTGAGAAAAAAATAAACCATCATAACTAAATTAAAACAACATATTAGAACATTGTAGATAAGACTAAAATCTTAAAAAAAATCAACGAATGTAATTCTAATTATTGCATATTTTCTGTTATACTTAGACGAAAATATATTTAAAGGAACACTAACAATATGTGAAGAAACTATACAAAATAATGAAATTCACAAAACTATATGATATAACAGATTGTATGTTATAAGCGGTCTATTACATATTTAAGCCCTACGATTCTGCAGTCGACTAAAGCCAAACATACATATATAATTGAGAATAGTATTAAATAAATGGAAAAAAACTATCGCATAAGAAAGCGATTAAAGCAAAGCGAAAGAGCAAAGCCGACCCGGGCAACTATTTAATATTAAGAATATTAAGTGCATTAATGGTATTTAAAGCAAATAATATTTTTAATTCAGAAATAGCGACAAGGTTAACACTATTCAAATCGTGACATATTGCATGCAATATTAATGGCTAATACTACTACTCTTTTGAAAAAACTTCAACACTATCAAGCTACTACAAATATGACTAGCGTTTTATAACGTAATCGAAACAGCAAATTTACAACAGAACGAACAATAAATACGAAAGAAAAAACAGTAAAAATTAATAAATAAAAAACTTATTGATTACGAGTAGAACTCTTACTATAAAATTTTCGAAAACAGAAAATACTGTGTGTCCTACACAGTATTTTCTGTCAAACTCTTCAAATACCGATATTATTTCCGCCTTGTAAATATATCCAGTACATCTTTCGCAGGCGTAAAAATATCGTGAATATCTCGTAAAGTAAGAATTTTATATTAATCACTATAGTGTTTGAGTAACGTTTAGCTAAACTCCTAGCACGATCGTTTTTTCTTAATTTTGGTTTTAACAGTTTCTGAGAAAGTGGCTTATTTTTTATGAAAATTCGCAACAATATCTGTAGAACTAATATAAAATTCTGAAAAAAAAATTGGAATCCTTGTAAGTTACTTATTGCAAATAATACAAGCTGAACAAGAAATAAGAAAAAGTTCAAATATCTAATTTATCCCTTCTAAAATTTTCGCATAAATATTGCTGTGTATGTTTTCGTTACGCTAAATTTCAAGTTTCAACAAAACTGCTGTTACAGATAGACAAATCTCTTAAGAGCTACGTTTTTTTTTTCATTCGAGGTAAGGACTCGTAAAAATGAGAATATTGAGAAAAACGCTGTAGTCACTTTGTAACGAAATATAACAAAACATTTCAAAATACAAACAAATATTATAACGAAAAATGATTGTGTGTTTGTTTGATTATGTTTCCCATTCACTTCAAATGAAATGACGCTATATTTATGTAAGGTACACTTTTTCGTATGCCACGTCAAAAAAAGTACTCATTAACCATGAAAAGAATTGGTGCTACGAAGGTGTCATAGACAATAAGCTACATATAAATATTTAAGCATATTTCTATTGAACTATTTACAAAACATTAATCCAGATGCACGTTAGGACACGGCTAAGTTTTATGCCGTACCACCAGACACGGTCCCCTTTACCCAAAGCTCTTCGCAGCTATTTTTTCACCCCTATAACTCAACCAACAAATTCTGTAAGTCTAATTTATCAAATGAGGAATACGAGATTATAATATATTACATATTAATTATGTTTCCAGTTTGTGTATAGGTAGTTTTTTAGATATTTTACATCAAAAATCTTGCAATTGATATCAAAAATTTCATAGCTATTACAATTTCATAGCTTATACATTGAAGTAAATAAAAACGATACACTGTTACTCACTGTTGCCGTTTAAAGAAGATCTAGAAACTTGGAGCCGTACATCGGCTCCAAGTTTCTAGATCTTAGAATACCAATAAATAAATAACAGAAATCTGGAAATTGTTGACTGGAAACAACGATGAAGATTATTTCAGTGCACCTATTCAATTTTATATACATATCGATTTTCATGGCTCTCGACATATATTGTAACAACAGCTGTAGTTCTATGACAATACAAATTCGCTATGGTTTTATTCTATATCTTCTTGTTACTTACCAACATTTATTTATTTATCTTTTTATTTACTTATTTATTTCTTGAAAACCCCGTGATCTAATTGCCGACTTACCCAATGCTGGACTGGATACATCTCCCAATATAGCGTTGAACAATATCAGTACACGAAAGACTGGTGGACTCTGTGGAATGTTCGTGGTAAAATAAGTAGATAACATAAATATGACATACTCCTCTCATGTAGGAGCGGAACATAAAGGGCTTATGAACTTAAGATCGAGGGGTCATCAACGCAATGGTTTAATAATTTTAAAAAATTTAGTGATCAAAGCAGTTCCCGTCGAAATTGAAAAGAATCACATCCGACTACGACCGTCATAAAATCAGAGGGGAATAAATCAATATAATGTCTCTATATTTGTAATACAAAATTAAACTTAATATTAAGTAGTTTGATATGTAGTACAGATCTTTGCATGTACCTCCAGAATACTACAGAGTTAAATAAAAACGAAGCATTCCATGTCATGACAAATGGTGGAAATGCCATATGACAAAGGCTAGTACCTTGTAGGTTTTCTGATAGTTTTCGATGATATGACTGTGAAATGTGAGATGATAATTACACCGAGATCCCGTACAGTTGAAACCCTTTCAATTGAAGTTCTGTCCAGGTCATAATTATTCACGAGGGGGTGACGTTATTTACATATAACTTATTGCTCAGACTCCATTGGAATACTGGTCGATGTCACGTTAGTACACCACTCTTCTGAATTGACCATAAACACCTAAGAAGAATTTTAAATCATCCGCAAAAAGTAGTCAACGAGCAGTTCTGACAACTGAAGGCAAGTTATTTATCATTATTAAAAAACAAAAGTGAGTCTAAATTACCATCTTTGCTTATTACGAATTAAGTAAAACAAAGCCAAGCTTTAAAATTCCCAAACCTCGCCCGAAAGTAATTAATGAATAATTTTATAAAGGCGGAAGACATTCCGGATTCCAACAATTTCACTAGTAGAATATCGTTGTCGACTCGGTCAAATACCTTTTTGAAACAAAAATAGGCTACATCCACTTGACGACTTTAATCCTATTTTTAGCCATATAATCCAAAAAATTAGAGAGGTTTATAACGTTGAACCGCTTTGGATGAAACCGGCGTTGATACGGCGAGGCAGAACAGTTTCGACTTTGGCGAATGAAGAACGCGATTATAACTTAATTATGATTAAATTGATTAACTAAAAACTAAAACTTTGGCCATAAAAAATAGATTAGTTTTTCTATGTAATTGGAAAAATTAATGTTATATGGCTTGGTTTAAAATAAATAAAAAGTTTGATATTGTTGAATGAAATTTTATTTTTAAGAAAATAAAAGGTTAATTTTTAACGCTATAAAAGAAGTTGTGAATCAAAAAGCAAAGCGAATAGCGCGAGCACCAGTTGGAATGGTAAATTTTGTAGTTTAAAAATATCTACAAAAAGAAAACTAATAATAATCAGGTAAAGTGTGTAGGAGTCAAACATTTCGTCTTTAAGTTATCCAAAAATCCATTTTTAAATCGGCACATTAATTTGCGAAAAAAAATTCATAAAAGGACACAAAAATAAAATACAGCGCTATCTTCCTATTAAAATTTTTTTAATTGTTAATTTTATTCTCTACGCCTCACGAAAAAAGTCAACATTAATTAATCGGGTGACGAGATTTTCTTTAATAGATACGCTATAATATAGAATCAAATGTACAAACTTTCAAGGAAATATTTATGAAGAAGTATCATGATCGCATGAGGGTTTTAGAGCTATCCATTTTTAATAACGGTAATAAAAAAATTAATTCAAATTTAAAAAATCGAACACTTCGATATAATAAAAAGACAGAAAAATAAAATACGCCGCTATCTTCCGAAAAAAAATTATAAATGCTTAATTTTGTGGCCTACGCCAAACGAAAAAATAAACATTAATTAGTCGGTTGACAAGATTTTCTCTAATGAAAATTTATCAATGATTTTAGAAATATTTATCAAAATTATTTGACGCTTTATTGAGACGTCTTAAGTATCATGGACATACGAGGGTAACAATAAAAGTTTTTAGTATTATCCGTTTTTAATGATGGTAATAAAACAAATAACTCAAATGAAAAACTTAAAGTCGAACTCGTCGATAACCCATCGAGTTTCTCGACTCGCGCAAATAAGCCACTAGCGCACATCCCGAAGCGGTGCGTGCCGCTAGCCACGTTTGTTACCTGCTGGTTGGCAAACGTCATTACAATTTTTTCGTCTTCCATCACGACAATTCCAAACCACAGACATTTTTAATGACTCGGCAAAAATTTATAAAGCTTGGCTCGGAAATTTTATTGCAACCACCGTATAGAACGAACCTTGCTACATCCGACAACTATTTATTTCTTTTCCTACAGAACTGTCTTAACAGTGTAAACCTAACTTCTAAAGAGACCTGTGCAAAACACTTGGTCTGTTTTTTACCCAATAATCATAGAAGTTCCATAGTGATGACATAATGTTTTACTATAAAAACGGCAAAAGATTGTCGATTAAAACGACTTTGTTTAATAAATTGCATTTACAATATAATAAAATATGTCTAATGAAGTAATGCCACGACCTTTTTCTTGAGGCAATGTATTGATAAAATAAATAATACATTTTTTCGAAAATTTTGACATAAACAACATTTAATTTAATATTAACCTAAAAACTGTATATTTTCATTTTCCAATTTCAAACATATTGGAAATATGTTGAACTGATCCTGAATTGAGAAACACGTGGATCAAAAATATAAAAAGATGAGAATTGGAATCCTTCATATCACACAAGAAAATGCTCATTACATTTTGAAGACTCTTGTTATCGTAAGGGATTTGGACAAAGAATTCTACATTCTTACGCGTTGCAGAAAATATTTTCAAGTCAACGATTATCATGGCAGTCAGTAAGTAAAAATAAACAAGTATAGCAATAAACAGTTACAAACATGTATGTAGCTTGTCCAGAACCTCATGAAAAGAATGTCGATAGTTAAAGGAACACTTTTAAAATATTGATTTTGACGTATTATTAAGTGCGTTTGCTTTTCAATGTTGCATAATACCTTAAGTTAATGCTGTCAACTTATAAAAAATATAACGAAAAATATGGAAATGAAATATCTGTGACTGTCCATTTTCCTTCTTACTGCTAGATAATACATTTTGATGTTTTTGACGATGAAGAGTCTGATTAGTTGACCTTTGCGTCGGATTGATACATAATAAGTATTGAATATATTTGGCATTAATTTTGTAGAAATTCATTGTTCACAATTAAATGAAACTACGTGATGTAGTATTATTTCAACTTTCTTTAATTTCTTTACCACGATCTAGGTTTCGTTATATTACAACATCTTCAGGTGGGTTATTAGCAAAGATCTTTCTACTTTCTTTAATTTCACGTAGTTTAATTTAATTGTGAACGTAATAAGTAATTTACGCTCTAATCAACATATTAACTCTATTCCTTGGAGATCTCCGTCCAAGCAATCTAATATTATTATTATTATTAAATGAATTGTTTAATATTGTTATTACTTCCAGAAATTACCTAGAAAAAACTTACGTTACACTACCATACCTTGAATTACCTTACTTAGCATACTTTACCATAAGTTAATGATGGTTATTTGTCTTTATTTATTAGTATTTGTGTCAATTCAACGTATTTTTTTTCAAATATGTCATCCATTTTGAAAGTTTGTAAAGTAGGATTAATCGAGTATGTATCGTCGCTTCTGCGAGTATCTTATTTTACCTATTCTGCGAGTAGGGTAGTTATCCTTTTTGATCTCAAACTTAGCAACATTTCCGGAAATGCCTATATCGCTAATATTGAACAACGTTTGTTCTTTGACTTTTGGAAATTCATCAAAAATTCACATTTCTCCATATAAAATATACTAATAAAATGATCTCAATGATTTGTATGAACATTTTTTTTGATGAATTGCCAAAAGTCGTAACAAAAAAATTATTCGGTCTTAGGATCGTAGGATTCTCTGTGCATATTACAAGGTTTGAGACTAACGTCTACAAGGTTGTTGAGGTTGAAAGAATAGTACGAAGATGACGAAGAACACAAAGTAATAATACTAACGGTGTGCGAGTTTGTTTTAATTATTAATAACAATGTATGTTATTTTTAGTAACAACTTCATCGAACTTTGTTTCGATGATTTCTGAATTTTTTATCGATAGCTATGTACATTACTATTAAACAACATATCTATAATCAGTATATATAGACAAAATGAAGACATTTAGTTTATTTCAACCCAGTAGAGCGACTGTCTTTGTCTCTCTGTCTTATGACATTTAATTAGAAAGAGTAAGCGGACCGTGAACAACTCGAATACTCTACGATTCTGATCCTAAACTCATAAATCGCATAGCAAAATAAAAAAAGGGACAGTGCTACAAATGCGCAAGTCAGCACGCAAGCCATAGTGTATTAAAAGGAATGTTGAAACATGTGTGTTATCAGTGCTTCGTGCTTGCGTATAAAAAATTGATTCAAAAAATGAGGCCCATTTAGTACCCTTGAGTTGGCAATGCAATCAATTAATGTGTCCTCTCACAGGCAGATAATTATATGCAATTACGTCCAAAATTAAAAGCCATGGAAACGTATGGATAGAACCACATTTTTAACCATAGGAATCGAATTAATATTTCTGCATTTTCTCCAATACAAGGATGTAAATTGCCTCACGTCGATACCAAGTGACTAAATTTGTTTACAATTTACTATAAACGAGACAATTAAACCTAGTGGATATCGTGAAATGTCTAGGAAATTATGTTAATGAGAAAACATTATCAATGAGATAATTTATCCAAAATAATCGAGAAATGTAAATAGTTAAGTGTAGGATTCCGGACCTCAAAGAGTAAATAAGAGATACTTATTGATATACTGTACTAAAAATCCGTTTATCAATCGACTTTAGCATTCTAAACCATTTCGCAGAGGTACTTGAACTTTATTTATTTATTTCCTTTTTAATCGACATCGTACGAAACTCATAACGTACTAATTCTAAAAAGCTACGTGTGTATTCTACTCCCTTTTGTAAGCTTAAAGGAAATATTAAAAAACTATTAGAACATGTTTAATGTATATTAATCCTTAACTTGTTTTACTCAAGCTTATTTTAGGAAAAATATCAACCAAACAAAGAACAAGATAAAGTTTACAGAAGAAATATAATGATAACTCAGCTTTCATTATTTTTTGGGGGTAAGTATAAAAACTTTTTAATAGTCCCTGTTAAATGCTTTACAGGGACTATACCTATAAAGCATTTAAAGTATTCGTTTTGTATTTTTCTATCAACTTATTGTCTCTTAATCAAAATTATCATTTATTAAGAATTATGCTATCTAATGTAGATGCAAATAGTAACGGTTTTATACTGTTTCTGTAATGCCATATTAAATGAAGATATATGCGTTAAGAATGTGTATCATGACAGTAAGTAGGCAGTATTATTCACTACATTGACTTTATCCTGACAAAGGAATGTATAAAGTTTAATTATAGATCAAAATTCTGCATTTTAGTGTTACAACTTGGCCCCGAGTCGATACTTATTACTTTTTTCCTTGCTGTTTGCCGCGTAGAAAATAATTTCATATAATTTTTTATATGGAAAATAGTCCTTAATTTTTTGGTTTTCATGGTATTTTTAGTAAGGTACATAATCTGATACTCCAGTTATGCAATTGTCTGGTACTTCAGTTATACAATTGTTTACATCTATTTCGTGAATTAATACATCTATTTTCGTGAATTAATACTATCAATTTTTAACCAGTCTAAATCTTTAACGTTATTTTTTTCTCCTTAAATGTTTCTGATTGAATGCTTGTTGGTAACATTATAATTTAATGTTAATAACGTATTTTGAGACTGATATAAATATGCAACTGCAGGTGAAGTTTCACTCCCATTTTAACCTTTTTAAGATTATTTACCTCAAAAGAAAAAGTGGAGAAGATCACTAACATGTATAAACATGTGAGTGATCTTTCTTTGTGAGTGATCACAGTCATTTTTCTAAGAAACTACTTGACATAGAAACTTGAAATTTGACTTTAAAATAAAATATAGTAACTTGTACATACCTCAAAACCTAACCTTAAAATATTCAAATGAAAATTTAATGGGTAACAAATTAGGTTCTAGTTTTTTTTTTAAATCCATATATAATGTGGGCTATCTTTTAAAATGGCCAGTTATGAAGGTCTCAACTATACTTTCAGAATTTCAGGAGTATATCTTCTAAGTTATACTCAAAAAATGTAAATAAAATATGTCTCTTCCTGCTCTCATTTCAGAAATTACTCCTAACTGGAAATTAAGAAAAAATAGAATTTTTAGAAACCACTTAAAAATTGTAGTGTTACATAAAACCATGGTGATAATTCTAGATGCCATATGCACGTTACTTTACGCCTATGAAAAACATAGTAGGCAATATATTTTAATATGTATAAGAAGCTAAGTGTATAACCCTCGAAGTGTGAGTTCAACTCGTGCTTCACAGGTTTATTTTTTATATTGGTAAAAAAAAATTTAAGATACATAAATATCAAAAGCAAGATAATGCACCTTTTCCATTTGGCCATTAATTTTTTACTACTAAAAGCAATACTGCATTAATTTTTAAGAGGAATTCGAGTCACAAACAGCGAGGCGGGGCGCGCCACGTTCAAGAGCCCACATCACTTTCATCCAGCGACGACGGGTCGTCATTAACATAAACGTTTACGCAATTATCTAAATATTCAGCTCGAGTCGAAAGGAAAAAGAAGGAGGTCGACGTCCCGCATCAACCGCAAGGTCAGCCCTACCTCCGCAAATGTTTGCGGCACAATGATCCACTCGCGAGCGCTCCACCTATCTCTCGGCAAACTCGCACAATGATTGTCACGTCGGGGTTGAAGTCGCGGAACTCGGAGCGCGGTGGCGCCGGCTCCTCGATTATTCCGGCTTAATTTGACAAAATTATCCCCTCCTTTTATTTCGTTTGAACGCGACCGTCAACCCTTTTCAACGTGTAATTCCAAGATCGGTACAGTGTGTTTACAACATGTTACGCGGCACATTGTTGTTGAATACAAAGATAATTGTGCTGCTAATGAAGCTCAGGGAGCAATGCTTGAATTAGGATTTCAGTGAATGAGTGCGGTTCCTGCGATTCTGAGATATACATGTAAATATACATATCTAATGTACATATGTATATAATAACTGAGTATAAAGTATACAACGACGTGAAGCGTTGTATTACTGGCGAGAGTTTCAGTAATTTAAGTAACGCAAAATCGGTTTTTCATTTTGAACCATATATAATTATAAAGCGTGTGTTTGTTATCAGTTGATACTTTTCAAAATATCGTGTTATAATTTATTATGAAGTTAAAATATGATAGACAAATGATATATACTTAATACTGCTAAGACTTATATATTTAATACTGGAAACCCTTATAATATCATCATATTGGTCCGGAATTAATATGTAACAAAGTTTTAAAAAAATACTTAATGTATTTACTGTAAATGGAAAGTGGAGGAGAAAGTGAAATAATTATTGCACTCACCCTATCAAGTACCATGACATCGTAGGATATTGCAAAATTAAATTAGGTTTAACTTGAAACTTTCATGAGAAAAGCTACGTGGGAAATATTAAGCTTCAAATAACTCTTCCCCTAATTTCTAACTATAGGTTAGAAAATTGGAAAAAAATCCAAATACTTCCGTTTACAGACTTATATACTTCGTACTTCCGTTAGATTAAAAATTTCGATTAAAATTACTTCGTTCAATTTATATCTACAATTTCTAGATATGAAAATTAACTATGCAATCCCGCGTTCCTCGCTTCGCCGTATATTTAAAAGTTATGTAAGTATCCTACCAAAACATTCACTCTTAAATGTTTATCTCTAAATGTGTGCGGAATCTTCACAGTTCGAGTTCTAGTCGTACATAAAAGGTTTTTCCAATCATTCATCACCTCACTCTCCAATTTCCATCATTTAAATCCAAACAAAAAACATTAATTATAAAAATACATCTCTCTAGTTTTCGTTTTTTATGTTTACGTTTCACTTATAATTATTCCTAATTAAGTTGGGTAAAACCAATAAAATTTTTGTTTACATTTTGACTGAGATCGAAATTGTCGTCACATACTATGTTTTATTTATATATATATATATATATATATATATATATATATATATATATTATATTTCGTATATTATGTATAAGGTATATATATATGTATATATATATATATATATATATATATAAGGTAACTTGACGAATAATTACCAACTAAAAAAAAAAGCATAAAATGATAATAAAATAACGAACAAATCTTAAAGAATGTTGAAAAAATTATATTCTTAACATTTTTCATTATTAACAATCTATTCTAATAAATATTTTTTACAAAAATTAGCAATTTCAATTGACGAATACTCTCTAAAAATAGTTAGTATAGTATTCGTCAATTGAAATTGCTAATTTTTGTAAAAAATATTCCTTTTAGTTATCTTCCTTTTTAGGTACCTCTAAATCATAAACCCTTATCGTTTCACTGTATCTCACGGCCGTTTACTCACAGACATTACAGACAAGAAATATTAATATCGATCGTTTATGAAATATAACGATCGATACAAGGATCCGTTTACGAAATATTAAGATCGATACAGGGATCCGTTTACGAAATATTAAGATCGATACAGGGATTCGTTTACGAAATATTAAGATGCAAAACGGTCATTTTGTTAGAGTTATATACACACCCTTCCAGCTAAAGATCTATTTTTCAATATCTTAAAGTATTCAGAATGGTAGTATATATAACCAAATTAAAATGAAAATTATCACAGTAGATTCTACTAGTTTACGAGTAATTGTCGACCAACTTATGATATGTAATTTTGGGCCTGTCAGAAATTAATTGAAACCCCATACATGTGGCTTAAATGACAAAAAATAAAATAAATTCGTATTATGAAATGCAAATTTGTTATAATAGTATATTTATATAAAGAGAAATTATATTATTTAAACATATCATGTTATACGACTGTGAAATATATAGTAGACAATATATTAATGCTGCAAAAAAATTAATATCTCTAATTAGTTTAATAGAAATACTATGTACCCACTAAATTTTCATAAGGTTTTAAACATGAGCAGAACCATCATAGTACGACTTCTAGTAGTACTAAATAGGTTTTGCCATGGGTTCATCACCCACTATCAGAATGACTGGTAAAACAATACTAATGCGTAACCTACGGTTCTGACTTATACTTACTATAATTAAAATTGCATCGCATCAAGTTCTATTATAATAAAATCCTAAACATACTTCTGTAAAAATATAGAAATGTAACTTCTCGAGTCCAATTCTCATAGTCATTGTACAGTCCAAAAAAAATATTAAATCTAAAACTACCAAGTTCATTTAATTTATCAAGCTCGTAATTAAACATTTTATAAAGAGGAAATTAAACATATTTTCAAATTAATATTGAGTTTTAAACTTAGCCAATTTTATATCGAAAGCTCAAACTACGCAAAAATTTGAGCAGAAAATTATTTTTAGCCGAAGCTCATTTTTATCAAACTACTCACAGAACGAAATATATATGACTTTCTCCATTAAAACTCAACACTAAAAAATAAATTGCCCCACGTTAAGTATACTGTTAGGCATAATCTGAAATACATTAAAACGTTTAGAACATTCGGGTCAGTCAAACCATCTTCTTTTTTTAACTAATCACTTTAATATTTAAAAACAGAAACCCCAAAACACTTAAATTCGTAAGCAATTTAGCGCATTTAAAAAGTGCGACGCAAAGCCGGCGGTATAAGAGATATTGACAATTGAAAGAGTGATCCAGCGCAAGATATGCAAGACGGACGCGGGACCTGCACGCGTTTTTAGCAGCGCAGCGGACTTATGAAGTCATAAAAAAAGTAATAAGCGCGGCCTCGTAAAGAAGGGCGAATGGGGAGGAGGTCTTTGGCGCCGCGTAATTAAAAATGAGAGCGACCACTGTTGGCGAACGCCAGGGATTCCCAACGTGTGAACAATGTTCTTTATGCTTTTAAATCCATGCTTGAAATTTTTCTGCACAAAGCGCACGATATTCTATTAAACCGAAATGATCTTCATTATTAACCAGTTTATAATAGTAAACATTTGAAATATAATAAGTAAAAGCCGTAAGGATAAGTAGACATAATAATGTTGAATATATTTAGTAGGCAAATAAATTAGTTTAATAATAATATAGATTAATAATAATAATAAGTGCGGAGTAAAATTAGTCATATTTATTTTATGCATTACCGTATTTCTACACTGAATTTCATAGTTTACTATTGAAAATCTTACATAATTTTAAATTTACTATAATATGGCTAAATTTACACGTTTAAATATTGTTTTAATCAGAAATATAATGTAGCAAATATCGAAATAAAATTATCGGTAAAAATATTTTAAAATAATTAACGTAATATTTTTTAAATTATTTTTCACCAATATTTATGAACATGATTAAAAGCTATTTTACTATATTTTAAGTAAAAAAAACTCCAATTTGAACCACCTGAACACCTACTTTTTGCAAACGAATACCGTTATTAAAACATGTTATCAACAAATCTACAGTGTACGCTTTCATTAAAACACTAACGCGGTATTATAAATTATTATAAGACGTGAAACATTTTTCGTCTAAATAAAATTGCTGTTCATTTCAATTTTACTACGTGCTATTTACAACTGTGCTTATGTCATTAGCTTTTGATATGAGGAAATGTGTGAACCACTAAAATCGAAAAATAAGTGACTACCCCACAAATAAATTGAGTAAAATTGCAATAACGCTTCTAGATTATGAGGCAATAAAAATATTTCTTGAAATATTTCCTTGTTTGTTTGTTGTATTTCCTCGGTCGCAGAACAAATAAACAAACAAACTTGAAGAAAGAAACTACGGAACAAATAAACAAACAAACTTGTAGAAAGAAACTACAGAAGAAATAAACAAACTTGCTGAAAGATACTAGAGAATAAAAAAAACTGACAAATTTGTAGAATGTAAATACAAAAGAAATAAACAAACAAATTCGCAAAAAGAAACTACAGAACAAATAGACAAACAAACTTGCAGAAGGAAATTACAGAAGAAATAAACGAAGAAATTTGTTCTACTCTTAATTTGGAAGTGAATTTGTTTGTTTTTATTTGTTCTGCTTTCACGCCTCGACTACTTCGCCAATCTCTATGAACTATTGCATACCAATAGCTTATATTATGGGATTAAACATAGAATAACACATTTACTCCAAAATCAAATCTAACTTTTTTAATTATTATTAAAAATTACTCCGTTAGGGATAAGAGCTTGAACATACAATCGAATAACCGAGCTGAAATTAGAAAATTATTTCTCATCCTAATGAATTTATTATTTTAATAGTTTACTATATTAATTATTTAATATGAAGATTATATAAATAATAATAAAATCGAATGATAAACTATAACATTTCATCTTGTGTAACAATATGAATAATTTCAATATTCAGATACAGAGTGAAATCAAATATAAGTTTCCAGTATGCATTATTTTGAAAACAACTTTATTCAAGTTAAGTTAAAACCAATAACCCTTTGAAAGTTCTTTTAGGGTCATCAACTCTTCATAAGTTTCAGAAAGTCGAGTAAACGGAAAAAAATCGAGAGGGAAGACACTCTTACCATAGTAATGATTTTTGAATTACCTTTTTCCAGACGAAAATTCAAGCATTATTTCCTCAAAACAACAATATTATGACTCACAAAGAGTTGAAAATCTTTGTTTTAACCCTCAGACCATCGGATGAATTGCGATTTCAGGTTGGGTGCGCTCGCGACCATCATTATTCCAATGCCGATCGAATAATGAGAGATGATAATTTCTCATTAACTAAACTTGAGTTAAGCAGGATCGAGATTATAGCGCAAATAACTTTGTTTCCATTAGAACTAATCTGAGTCTTCCACTGAGATTAAGTTACGTGGAGGTTTCCACAATTATTTTTAAAACATAAACCTTGAGTACTTTAAGTTTGTGACATGTTTATATTTTTAAAGCGAGCTCAAGTGATAATATAAAAAACAAAATATAATTTTATCATTTGTAACAAATAGAAATAAAACATCTAAGAACAAAACTATTCCAGGATTTTATAAGGGATGCTGGAAAACTCTTACCATACACATATTATATTTTATATATTATATATTATATATTATATATTATATATTATATATTATATATTATATATTATATATTATATATTATATATTATATATTATATATTATATATTATATGTTATATATTATGTATTATGTATTATATATTATATAAAGAAAAGCCTCATAATCATTGTCCAGTGGAGTTTTAATTTAAAAATTTGAGGAACTGCTGAGTTCTCTCCCAACTTTCATTTGATTCGTAAGCGACGTGTGTTTCCTGCCTTCCTTTTTTTGTATAATTTTTATTTTTCTAATCATTGCTGAATCGAATTCAATGTAGCATACTGAACCAAATTCATATATTACTGAACCAAATTCAAACGTTAAACATATACTAATAAAGTAAATAAATACTATAAAAAAAGGCAATACGAATTCTTAATTTATGTTCTCCGAGAAATAAAAAGAACTTGTACTAAAACAAATGTTTTGCACCAATGTCTTCTAAAGATTGACCAACTTTAATAATCATTATTGAGAGTCTTGTAACCAATAAGGTCATGATACACGATACTCGAAATATAACTTCGTCGTCTAAAATCAAATTAGCGGAAATGAGCGTATCATATATTCCTCTCTCAATGATGACAGTTGGATGGTTCTACAGTCTTATGCTCCATATCTGCAATCAGGTATTTCAGTAGCCTATAGTATCTTTAGTTTAGTGGCAGGTAGAACAAAATTCCTTATACTTTAATATATTACACCTGTTACCTTTACGGTCACGATTCAATTGCTTATATGCAATTCTAGTCAATTATAAGTAAGGATCACGAAAATAATTTAAAAATTAAGTATAGCCTTTTTTCCTAGTTTAGACACAACAGTATGTCTAGTAAGCAATATAACCTGTTAAGTGAGAACAGAGCTTGTACTACAAGGTTATGTATACACTTAAATATAAATAAATATTTAAACCCGTAAAAATATGTAGGATTGACAAATGTAAATACTATTTTTTTACGACGTAAATATATTGCATAGTATATGTCTTTCTTTCACAGGAATAAAATTTCATGAATTGCTCTAGAACTGATTATATGCTATAGTTTTCCTATAAACTTTAAGGAAACTTCAAGAAATCCTATTATTTTCGTAAGCAATAGTTAGCAATTTCGAATATAATAGATAAGAGGGTCTAGAGATGAAGAATTTTTTAGATCCTATTCGGCATATTTCTGGAGACATGCTACTTAGGATTGCGAAAATTATTTTAAACTCTTTATGATTAGCTTTTTCAGACTATGTATAGTCTGTCGACAGGATACATGAAATTAAAAAAAAAATGGATACATACATTGCTCCCTCTACTAAGGATCGTGAGCAGATTTGTATGGATGCTGAATTGTCTGTGAATATAATGCAAATATAAACCATGTGAAAAGTGTGTATCTACTTAGGTTTTCATTTTTACTATTGTGCTAGCTCTTGGGGTGCCGGAGAAGAGAGTTATGTACATCCTTAAGAATCCTAAAAATGAATTTATTATCTATTGGTTAAGTATTTAAGAACTAAAAAGATCACGATGCAATCTTCTAAAAGATTTCATTTCACAGTTTTAGGTACAATGTATTTAGGCCCTTATTAAAATATATAATGAAAAATATATCAGGGTTTTTAGAAGCTTATGCAATGGTTTTAAAAAAGTTGTGGCGGTTATCCGATTAGAAAGATCTTATATTTTTTGGAACATGTACCATGTGCCATAGGCGTGGTCCATAGGCGTAAAGCCTATGGATGATATTTGGGCCATATATTTACAATGAGTAAAATTAATAATATAACAATTTTAATAGAAATACCATATACCTAGAAATGTTACAAAGCCTAAATGTGTACAAAACCCTCGCTGGTCGTCGTTCTGACATCATGCTGGCTAGGTTTTTTTAATAAATATGAACGATAAAATAAAAATATTTTAAGGACCGTAAGATGAAAATGTCTTTTCTCCGGTATTTAAGAAACAAGTCATCATATCAAAAAATTCAGCTCGTGTGAAAATATTTCAAGCGGTATTTATTTTGTTAATAGACATTGGCAGGTTAATTTGGCCATGATTCTTCCTTTATAAATACATTTATATATATATATATATATATATATATATATATATATATATATATATATATATATATATATGTGTTAGTTACTGAGATATATATGAGTCAATATTTGTTCTCACTGTGAACTACCTTGAACGATGTCTAAGAAAAACGGCTGTGTAAACGAACACATAAATTTTCATTTAAAATATCTTTTTTTTCCTTTTGATATACGGATCTCTAAAAATTAGCAATAAACGTATCGAAAAACTAATTTCAAAATTTCAAATGTTAATCTATTTTTATACATACTAAAATTTTTCCTAAAAATAAATAAATTTACGCGAAGCGTCGCAGCCCTGGCCAACATGCGCCCGTGAAGCATGTTTTTAAACTATTCAGCGCCGACGCGAACTTCCACTCGGACCCACGTGAAACGTCAAAACTTTTAATAAGTAATAAAACGCGAAAGAGTGAGGGAGATTTATTCATCGCCTCTTCAATTTATAGTTCGCGCAAGATTTTTATTATAACTCGCCCGCGCTTTTCTCGTCGGACGAGGGGCCGTCGTAAACTAGGGAAGTTTTACTATGTAGGCGATTTGATGAGGGGCAGATGAGTCGATGAGAACTGTTAGTAGATCTGTCGTGAATCTCATCTCGTTATACGATAGGGGGTACTCTTCTTATAGTAATGATTTTGGGAACATACATAAATAGAAGAATATATACATGAATAAAGATTGTAAATATTTACGTGACCAAACTGTCATTTAAAAATAGTAGAATGAGATAGACAATAATATATTTTATAATCTACTCTACCATAATGTCTACTAATTATATTCATTTAGCTAATTTCACCTTTTTGATTTTCACATATTATCCTGTCCCACTGATCTATCTGTAAGTCTATTGGCCTGTCACAATACCGCGCAGTTTTAATATAATGTATTAAAAATTCTATACATTCTACATTTCATATTTCCCTACTTTTTTTTGCTCTTTGACAGTCACATTAGGCAATACAATACAAAAACACTTTAAAAATAATATATAATTATTTACAAAAGTCCCGCCTTTCGTCCGCTGTTTATGGTTTTATGTCAAATTCCAAAATCGAACGTATTTTATTTCAATACCTTGGTCATTCTATTTTCAAAATCTCCATTCTTTTGCCTTCTTGCGTCTTCTGAATTTCAAAATTAGTCGCGTTTACTATAAGGAGCGAGTATACAAATTCTCATTATATTGAACAAGGGTTACATCAACGTAAAAATAAAAGTATAACTAACGTGTAATATCTTAGAAATATACCAATAGAGCGATAAAATAAACACACGATGAGTTATTAGTCCAATCGCTTTCGTTCTAGAAATTTCGATGTCAAGAATGAATACAGGGGGCCCAGATACTAAGATTGATAATGATGAACTGAAAGCGATAGCTGAAGCGGACCTTGCTCAAGGATCACTAGCAGTAGCTAATCTATCAGCGGGATTTAACGTGTGTCAACACAATATTGATTAGAAATTTCTGTACAACTAATACAAAAACGTCGAGCGATTGAATGGAATCGGATTTTGGTTTGCCAGATGTAATTATCCAGCAATGAAATGAGGATCGAGAGGTTTGAATAAAAGTATGCATTATATTAAAAATAAATTTCATGTTACATAACGTGGAAAGATGGAAACGATTTAGAAAATTCGTGCCCAAACAAGTTTTCACTCTGTCTTGTAATAACTTTAAATAAGCTATTAAAGCTTCGAGTATCTGGTCTAAGTGATCTGATTTAGTAGCTGACATGCCCCAAGACAGTCTGATTTCTCCGCTCCATTTTTAATTTTTTATTAGCGCTGTAATTAATAATTTCCATTACAATTATCACTAGTACGTAAATGATGTACAAGTTTATGCATATACTCATTTTACTAATAATCGTATTGCAATTAACTCTCTAGATTCTGATAAAATTTCGTTCGGCCAATGGTCTCAAAAATGTATCAACTTATAAATTCAATTAAGTCTTAGGCATTATATATGGTACTAAGAAATTTCTTTCCAAAAACTACACCAATGGTTAACCCCACCTATCATTATGCAATCCATGTGTTATTCATTTTTCTACCATTGTAAAGGATCTGGGTTTATCGAACTATCCAAATCTTAGCTAACGCGTAATTCCGGGTAAACGACGTCAGTCTCCAACTGTGCATTCCCTTTAAAACTAAAGTGGATATCGGTGCTACCCAGATCTCACTAAACAATTACCTAACAAATAAGAAATTTATATATCCATTAAAATTTTAGCATTAAAATACTTAATTATATTTTTGAGTTTAGATGATGGCTCCTATAAGTGGGGCTATCATCATATTGCGTCGATTCATGATCGACGCAATATGATGATAGCCTTACTTTATAACATTTTAAATAATTGATTGATTCTTTGTTACTTTATAATTTTATAAGTGATCTGCATTTTAAATAATCGATTAATTCTTTCCTTACTTCATAACATTTTAAATAATTGATTGATTCTTTGTTACTTTATAATTTTGTAAGTAATCTGCATTTTAAATAATCGATTAATTCTTTCCTTACTTCATAACATTTTAAATAATTGATTGATTCTTTGTTACTTTATAATTTTGTAAGTAATCTGCATTTTAAATAATCGATTCATTCTTTCCTTACTTCATAACATTTTAAATAATCCACGTAAGATTTCTCACTTCGTTACCAGATTCAAGTAGTTATCTGCCCATAGTCCGTTTGTGAATATTACTTCAATCTTCACGCCACCAAATTGTGAAATTCGTTGAATTTTAATATGATAAATTCACCATTTAAAAGTCGTCAGAAAAAGTTAAACCTAAATTTACTTCTGACCTCGTACCGACTTCCTTCCATTCAAATCCTACCTTCCTTCATGTCTCTTTCTATCCCTTCTTTCTTCGGACGTGACCATTTTTTTTAAATTAATCATTATTGTTTATAATGTTTCTTCTTTTTAATGTTATTTCGAACATTAAAATAATACAATCTTTTGCAGTCCACCTCGATCCTATATTCTTTGCTTGTGATTGACTGACAGTTTATTGTTATAGCAAAAAATACTGGAAAAGGTGATAGTGTTGAATTAAAGACAAAATAAATATGTAAATAAATAACAGACTCACACACACACACACACACACACATGCACGCACGCACGCACGCACGCATGCACGCGTGTGTGTGTATACACATATATACATACACACACACACACACACACACATATATATATATATATATATATATATATATATACACTTTTTGTACGCTAATGACTTTTCAATATAAATAATATAACGTTACCGGTAACAGCACCAAAATTGATAATGGAATAATGTGAATTAATCATTTTAATAATGAGAATTCCGAAAATTGCTTTCAACTTGCCAGTAAATTGGTTTTATATTCCACACAGCGTAATCAGTCAGGGGCGGCTAACGTTTTAATTACACTAAAAATATTCCTTTAGTTTTTTTCTGCGAATAAACCTAAATTTTTACATTCAAATACTCCGGGGGTTTTGTTTTGCATGCCTGAGTCAACTTGCCCAAGGGTGTGCCGTCAGCAATGTAAATATGCTATCCGGATATAAACTTCACATTTTTAGCACATTGTAAATAGATTTTAAAGTAATTATTTTGGTGCTACGTACACCTAGCCATATTATTTGATGATAGATGAACGTTAATATTATTCTGAAACTTCTGTGACGATGTGTTAGTTTTGTGTCAGTTACGTTGTGTTTTTACATTGTATTTTTGCGTTAAGCATATTATGTTTTATTGTTACCTAGGAACATTAGGAAAAGCCTTAATAAAACGGTATGATATATAATTATACTACAGAAGCAATAAAACTATAATGATAAAATATGTGTAAACCTTAACTTAGTTTTGGAAAAATAGTTTTTATTAAAGACAATTTTGATATTTATGAGCAGAGTAAATAATTTCCTATAAAAACTATCTAATTACTACAGAATAAATAAGAATGTAATTCCAAAAACCTGAGAAATATTTCTTATTTTATACGATATTGCAAAGTAAATCCATCATTTGTATTAAAAATCCAGTAAAAATTTATTGAACAATTTGTTATTCCCGAAATATTTATTTCACACTTAAATGACATCATATCTGTCAACATCATATCTGTCTATAGAACCAACATAAAAAAAAATGTAATGTCCGCCAGTTTGTCCATTAAGTAACTTCTAATACGAGCTCTACATTTAAAACATAATTATATTCTCTGATTCAGTTTTTATTTATATCACATACTAATAATACTTGTCATAATTGGGTTCCTACAATTCTATCACAGGCTTTAATAACGCCTATAATGAAAGCATATATGTATACAATTATAATTATAAACGATATGATATATATAATACAATTATAACGGTATAATATAATAAATATGATACTTAATCTGAAACAAAATTTTTTATTATAATTCCGTTTCTTCGCCCGTTTCTTCTTGTCTTCCAATTTTTATATTATTTGGCAGTAGTATTTTACTTATACCCATAAGTTGCTGATGTAATTATATTTTCATTAAACAATTATTTGAAATAAATATTTCTTATAATAAGAAGTCAATATGAGATAATAATAAATATCAAATGAGGAAGGCAGTATGATATATTCTCTTATTAATAATATGATACACTGTTACGTTTGAGTATTATGTGAAATAATAATGTGATCGTGTCTGTGCTCATATGAAGCAAAAACCAGCTAATCCAGTTATTATTAGTCTTTTTACTAGTCTCGAAAGGAACATTTTAGGAAAGCTGAATTTCTCAGGAGACCTTTATTTTGATGTCCTAATGACATGCTGCAAAACCCCGTGGTTCATCTTGGAGTTTTTTCGAGCAGGAAATATGGTTCATTTTTTTCGTGATTATCTCGATAAATATTGAATTTCTGAATAAAATAGTTATTACAAAAATTAAAGAGTATTAAATTCTCTAAAATAATTAGTCATTCTTTTCCTTGGACAACTATTCATTTAGAAGATATAATATCATTCATGTAAATTAGAAGACGTAATATTAATAATGTGAATTATGAACCAAAAAAGGCGTCAATACTCTACCCCTGGCGATAGCGAAAAAAAGAGTATTTATGTCATTAAAAGCCTAGCACATATTTTAATAAAGAATAAATTATTGTACGGGAAAAGTAATAGAGAACCTTTTTTATATATATTTCGTAGAGAATTGTATCATCGTTAATGATTATAATAACTATTTAACTCGAAAAATCAATATTTTTTGAGCTCATTGCGAAAAAAATAACCCATTTAATTCCATAGTTATTCTTGTTACCTACTAACTAAAGATGAGCAAAAAATATTGAGTGAATAAAATGAACTAATTTATTAATATTTTATGACCGAATAGGTTAAAAATCAAAATTATATCATTCTTTAGTTCACTTAACTTCTATGTTCCATATCCAATATAACAACTTAACGTTTGCGTATTATGATATATTATAAAGTTACGTACGTTTGAATATGTGTGTATATATTGAGAATTAATTCAGTAAAACATATTAGTGAAGTTCGAAACAAACAATATTTGCAACATTGCTGACGTCCGGCGTTAATTTCACAAAATCTATTCCCGCGCGAGAACAAGAAGACATATAACGATGTTCTCAAGATAGAGTGGGATACTAAATGTACTAGATTGACCGAAAAATCATAGGTCTCTTTCATTTCGATCTCATTCAATCCGAAAGAGCCGATCTGTCAAAAATGTATCGATCTTAAAACATTTAAATCAATAGGTCGCAAATTTCAATCAATCAGTCAGTTGTCTTTGTTTTTATTCGTCGTAGAACGTTTGTACCATATAAAAATGAAAGGTGTTGTTGATGAACATATATTTTAACATTCACCGTTTAGTTATGTGATAGTGCATTATTTAAACACGTCGAAGTGGTTAATTTTTGTTAAATTTCCTAAAACGCATTAAGTGGAATTAGAGATTCTTTTTTATTTAGCAGGTTTAATTAGGTTTCTTTTTACAAATATACTATTAAGTTGTCTCGTAAACGAAGCGAAACATTATACGAGTTTATGTTGACATTCTTGTTAACTTATAATTTATTTATGTTTTAAAAATTATTTAATTAGAAAATTTGAGTAGTTAATGCAGCTTTTTAAAAATCAAGTCTTTTTTTTTAGTTTAAGTGAAAGTGTATAAGGAAAAAGCCAAGTATTTACAAAAAGCAGGGCTCGATCGCGATTATTTAAAAAAAAGTGATTAGAAAAAGTTCGCACAAAAAACTGCACTTTTCTAAGGAAGTATAAGTTATAAATTGTCCAACCAAATTACTTCCTAGCAACATTGAATTTGCAAATAAAAATAGAAATTGATAAAAAAAACAAACCCAAAAAATAAGAATATTAAACCAAAAAAGGCAGCGCAAAGTGAGGTTATAAAATGTACGTTTGACAACCAACTGATGGACATTTCTTTATAATAAGTGCATATTTCATAACAATTTTGTAATAAAATAATCGAGTTCGAACCCTATTTCTTTAAATATGTCGTTTTTTATGTATATTCTTTCATTTCAACAAAAAACCTAGGAAATTCACATTTTTGCTAAACCAGACTTATGCCTTATTTTTCATTACGTTTGTCTAAATTATTAAATTGGTTGACTAGTTGTGGATAAATTACAGTAATAATAGTTACAGTGTTGAGTGCCTGATGATACGCCAATTTATCTGAAATAAGACTGCCAGTCTCAAGCCTGTAAAGTATGAGAAGAAAGTTAATGTTTTTTAGGTACATAAAACGAACTAAAAGAACTAATTTTCGACTTTCAATGACCTAGATTGAACTAGGTCACACAAGTGACCTAAAACACCAATCTCTATTACTAAAATGTACTCTTCAATCTTATCCTGCAAAGGTTGACTCACAATAATCTACTAAACACAAAAAGATATTCATCATTCAGTTCTTCTGTAACTTGTTTTAAGTACTTTTAAAATATTCTGTAACAAAAAATATTTCAGATATACTTTAACGCACGATGTGGAATATATTATATTTTATGAACTGATGCATACCCTTTTCTTCGAACTTGTTTTACTGTATATCTGCGAAACGAATAGATGTACGGAAACCAATGAGAACTGTTTAGATAATTTTATAATCTTTAATTTTTTGTAATATTAATTTTATTCAGAGAATCGATAGTTGTCGAAATAATTCGATAGAAATAAAAATTAACCGTATTTCATTGTCTGGATACTTTTTAGGATGTCATTAAGATATTAATATAAAGGTCTTAAAAATACGGCTTATCTAAAAAAATTTTACGAAATCTGATAATGAATGGACTTACCGGAATATATGTATATATATATATATATATATATATATATATATATACACGTTTTTTAATGAATTTGTATCATAGCGGATTGAAATTTTCGCGGCCTATGTATAAAATTAAATAAAGATGTTCGCCAAATAAATTTATTTTTCAACATAGTCACAAACTGGCTTGAAGCACTTCTTTCATCGGCGTAATAAGGATAACCCTAAAAACTATGACTGATATCAACTGAAACATACATTTCATCCTAATGAAACAAAATCTTTTTGTTAATATTCCTGGCTCTTTTTCCTCTATCCCATCATGTAATCGACATAAAAGGATGCAGTAGTAAGTTTAGTTTATGTTGTTACACTTTAGTGGATAATCAACCTTAATGACTCCTTTTGAATATCAAAGCACTGACGCTATTAGTTTATTTGCCGACAAAATCACTTTGGGTTACTTTGAGGCTGGTAACCCAGTGTTTCTCTATTAGTTTGGTGCTGGGTTGACTTAGGAGTATAAAGGTGTACTCAAGTTTTGCTATTAGTCGCAAATATGTCCAGAACTACATGGGAATCACCTGCAAACTACTCCAAACAGTCGCGCGAAATCGTGTCTCGGTTGAGTTTTCTTTCGACTGAAAGGAGCCTCGGTACTCATCTCGCAAACACCTCAGAACATACCAGTTCGTTATAAATAATATTTTGAGTTCGCCGGGAAGAGATACTTACAATCTCATGCAACTTCATGATTATCAAACTTTATGATTTTTTAAAACGTACTCTTCAATACTCACAACTAATGGCCGTCCAGTACGAGGACCATCTTTAATTCCCTCCCGACCACGTTTTAATTTAGTTCACTACTTTTTAACAGCTATATGCGACAGAGCCAATTCTTCTGTCGTCGCCACCACATCTTCATCAATCTGCTTCAGAGTTAACCCTTTCCACAGATACTTAACAACGGTTCGATCCGTCACTTTTCAAAAAAATTGCAGCTTATCACATAAAAAATCGGCATTAACTCGGGACCAAAAGCAACAAAACAATGCAACTACTCACAGTGACCACAAAAAGAACTGGGAAAATGGTGATATAAATATGACTACAATATTATAATTGTTTATGATATGACTACAATATTATAATTGTTTATGTATGAAGCCGCGAACTCTTCGATTCACTCTCGTCTGATGACTTTTGAAAGAAAATATAATTATATGAGCAATACTTAATTGAAAGTAAAACCTGTTGGGTTTTAGAAGCAATCACCATAAATACATAGTAATTTTTTCAATTTTAGAATTGGATAACGATATTTCATTTATTTCTATGAAATATTTTTCATTCAATATCCCAGGATATATTTGCCTATTACTGACATAGTGACATTACAATCTATCAGACTCCTCAGCATCCTACTGAATACACCCAAGAGTACTCGGGCGGAAAGCGAACAGAATTCCTGGTCATGACTACATGCATATTTTCAAACGATGTTAGCCATCTTCAAAAAAATGGACCGCTCATTTCGATTCGTATTTTTTTTGACATTTATACACATATAACTTTAAGACACACAAATCGATATACTTAGAGCAACGTTTTGTATTTATAGAAAAGAGTAGTCGTCAAGTAAAATCGACACAATAACAGAGCAATATGAAGAATGTGAGTATAACATACGTTTGTACTCAAGCTTGATTCACTTATATGCTTACTGGTCGACAAAGGGGATTCAAAGAAAAAGAATTCATATCTTCGAAAATATGATTATGTTCTTAATCATATTTTCGAAGATGTGGATTCTCTTACTTCTTTCAGCATAAAAAAAATATGAAATGTTAAGTAACATAGACTTTTCATTATAATGTATCATCAAATTAATCTAGCCACATGTTTTTTTCTTTTTAAATTAGGATATAAATTTTATAGTTGTGATTTTATATTGTATTTTTATAAAAACACATGTCACGGGTCATGATTCCTCACATGATACTGTTAATGTTCTGATTACTATAAACTTTCTTACCTTCGATAAAAATATATCCGTAAAAAAAAATAAATTTAGGTGTTTTTAAATTTACGTTAATTTAAATTTATCAGATATACTTTACTAAGTTGAAACAAATGCCAACCAAAAAATTCTATTATATCTGTCTTGCAAAAAAACTGTTTTCAGAGATCTTTCATTTTACATTTAGTACAACTTCACTGAAAATGTTAATCGTATAATATATAGACTTCCCTTTATACAATCCTAAATAACGGACAGACAAGTAAGACATTTTATTAGAAATTCTTTGTCTATGTTCCAGTTCAGGAAATCTATGAAGGTACAATTCTCGCTATGAACGTGACAGTTCTAGGATAACAGGATGGTCGGCTATGCAATTAGAGCGACTTCCATCGCCGCTGCAAGTCTCCTTCCGAGAAAACTCTTTACGATCCCCATCTTAACGTGAAACGTTGCCCGAATATGCAAATTGCAGGTCGGCCTCGGTTCCATCAACGAATAAAGATAAGATTATTTCGCCGAAAGTTACAAATTCACAGCGCAGAGTCAAGATTCGCGGTAATGTTACTTCTAAAGACTAGCGTTATGTGAAAGGTACTTGAATTAAATGAAACTGATAACATATTAAATGACTTAATAAGAAATTTTAAAATTAAACCATTTTTATTTGTTAAAAATGGTATTTTTAATGGCACATCAAATTAGATTAAACTTCTTCAAATACATTTGGGGATACTCATTTTTCTCATATATGGTTCTACAATAGAAATCCAGAAATAAACTAATTATATTGTGAAAGATGATATTTTTTCGTACTGCAGGTGAAAGAAACTTTTGAATATAATGTGAATTAAGTACTGCGCTTAAAAACCTTGATGAATAAACTTAAACGACCTTTCTTCAACACACATTCATAAACTGACGTTACGTCTATCCTCTGAAGCAAAATTGTACAAGCATTGCATTTGCATCCATGATTAATTTATGTCTCCAACGCACTGATAGTCAGTATATACCATCTGTGTAAACTTCAGGTAGCTTGGAACGAAAAAATTGGCCTATGAACTGTCGTAGGTGGTCTTCATCATGAAAGTTTTTTTCGTGTAAGCCGTTACTGAATAATCTAAACTAACAATAATCAGTGGGTGCAAGGTCTGGGGAATATGATGGGTTGAGTATCTATGTTCAACCAAAATCCAAAACTTTAAGGCGGGTCTCTTTGGCTGTATGAGGATTGGACTCAGGGAATAATCGTCGCTGCGAAACCGCTGGAACCATCGTTATGCAGTAGCAGATATTGCTTCAGGAGCCAGGCTTTAGCATATATAACGCGTTGCTTCGGTAGCAGAGTGACCAGATTGATCGTAGAGAAGACAGTGTCTTATATGTTTTAATATCATTAATATTTTATGCTTCTTAACAATGCAGCGTCATAGTTACCACTAAATCAGTAAGAACATGCCACGTGCTTAAATATATATATATATATATATATATATATATATATATATATATATATATATATATATATATGTGTATATATATATATATATATATATATATATATATATATACTCTTCAAGTGCTTTCAAAGCCTTATCAAGCTTGAAAGGAGTACCTAATTATCTTCGGATTAAATTTGTTTTACCGTGGAAATGGTAAAGTTCGAGAAATCGTACCTTTCTCGAGATACGAAAAAACTTACTGGATTCAAATCAGATAACTTGTAGGCTTATTGTTTTAATATACAACCTATTATTTTTACTTAAAAACGGGGAAGCAGTTTTTTTAAATCTAAAAAAAACCAGGTTTTTTCCTGAGATGTCAGATTTTGCCTTAGATTAATCTTGATATGGCAAGACCAAAACAATCTTTGTTTTTAAATATAATAATCCTATATTTGATTATGCTTTCTATGCTAACCAATTTATAAACACAAGTATGACATCTAATTTTATAACTAATACGTGGGTATTGAAATTAGACAAATTTAGATAGTCATAATATATAAACATATTTCATCATCTTGTCTAACGTTTTCTGCAATCAATCCATTTGCAATGATGTTGATTTTCTCGATTGCTGGAGAATGATTTCTTTTTAGACAAGGAGCAAAACTATTGTGCGGATAGATTATAGTCAAAATTACTATTGAGTTACTATAATTTCTATGGTTACAGTATTTGGCAGTATAGATTAATGTATTAAATTTTGATTGTGTGATTATTTTAGTATGACTTTTTCACTGGGTTAAAATGTTATTTTAGTAAATTAATTTTTTTTTAAATTCGAATTATTATCAGGTTGACAAATCATAAATCCACCATTTCTGGATTGTTATTGAAGCTTCTAGAATATTTTTTGTAGGATATATAAAGCATGCGACATTCGAACTTCTGTTCAATTTGCCACTGTAATCGGCGAATAAAGAGAAAATTAAAAATGGAATTATTTCGAAGTGAACTTAGAGGATTCTTTCTTCAAGAATTTCGTTTAGGGCGGAAAACCAGTGAAGCATCACGCAATATATACACAACGAAGGTATGCCTTCTTACGATATAGCCAAACACTGGTTCCAAAAATTCATAGAAGGGAATTTTGACCTGTCCGATAAACCTCATTCAAAGGGTCCTCCTACAATTGATTTCGAAAAATTTTAAATCTTTATTGAAAGAGATCCCAGATTAAGTTTGCATTGTTTGGTGGGGCTATTTTCATGCTCTTATACTGGCCCAAAGATTTCTACAAGGCCGGAACTTTAGATCTACCTGCAAGTCGGCGACAAGTGTTAGCTACCGTGGGTGTTTATATAATTAACGATTGATTTTATTGATCATATATAAAAATTTTAAGAGTTTGTGTACAGAGATAGCGGGTTTATAAGTTACCAACCTAATACTTTGAATATACGCACTCAACACAACGAGCAATTACTTAACAATAATGTGAAAAACACGTGATTTTTTACATTTGTCATTTTTTTTATTAAACCTTACACTCTTTCACTTTGGTACGAGTATCACAAAAATTTTATTTCGAATGGGTTTTATGTGGCGATTTTCTACCAGATTGACCATTTCTTACTGTAATTTTGACTAAAAAATTTAATAATTTTGAAAAAAAAAAAATGTATATATATATATATATGCATACATATATATATATATATATGAAATGTCACAAATACAAACCAATCTTGAATGACGTATTACTCACTTTATGCTTCAGTTTAGTCCACTTTTGTGTACGCAATATGAACATACTGCACGCGAAATGTCGCGATATTATATATTCGTATCAGAATATTTATTATAAAGGCCCTATTAAAATATCCCTTCACAATGTCAAGATTAAATTAAATAATGATAAGCAAAATATACATCACCCTTTAAATATCACATCGTTTTCCTTCGTTACCTTTTTCACGTCATAAATTTTCTAAACTCAGTCCAATAGTTTGCAAATTAGATTGATGTAGAATAGATATATTCTAACATTGTCATTAAGACTAAATATCCTTACGAAATTATCCTAACGAAATTATCCTTACTAATTATCCTAACGAAAATTCCTTGCAATTTACGATATAACTGGGTAAAACTGAATAACATGAAGAAATCAAATCGCAAGATCAATCAAATACATCATGAAACATCTAGTGAGTTTAACGAGTGAGTTAACGATTACCGACAACCGCATTGATTGGCAACAAATGAAAAATAAGCCGAACAACAATAATACTCTAACGCTCACAACAGTTTCGTAACATTAACAATTTTTCTTATGTCTCTTTAATAATAACAAGCCTTTTAAAGTTCTCTTAAAAATTAACCACAGTTGCCACGATATTTTATATGATATTGGAAAAATATACTTACCTATCGCAAAGAATTCAATATCATTATTCCAACACAATTTTATTGCAACATCCTCTATCATAGCTCCCAGATCACCTCAAAAATAAGATCAATTATAATTTAAAATGAAGAAACCTATAATAACCTAACTAGAAGCCATATTTTTCTTGTTTCTCTTTTTCTAAACCCATCGAAGTAAAATTAATCCCTAAAATATTTTAGATTAATATCTCAATTCTCGACGATTGTTCGAAATTTTAGAAAAATCCTCAACATTATAGTTCAAATCAAAAATAGAATAAATGTATCATCGGATAGTTTTCAACTGTCATCTTAAATATTTCTCTTTAATTTATTCATTTAAATAAAGATCTCAATAATACATCTAATAATACAAAATATTTTCCCTTAGTTTATTCAATCGCAAATTAATAAATCTTATGCAATATAACGACAGATGAAATCTACCTTTCCAATCGAAGCCTTCAATTGGGATTTTATCATTTTTTTCTCCGTGAGCGTTTCCGTTTGTCGAACTTAATAGAAATATACCTATTTATATATATTAACTTTGAGCGTGTAGGTAACGTAAATAACGGTTATCTGCAGACCGCACTATTAATACCAGTTTCACTCGGTTTACGCTCGCCCCGAGCTAAGATAATTTAAAACTCTCTCCCAACACGTCAAAGTACGCAAACTTGAGTATCAATATGTGAGTGAGGCGGCATTGAGTGAGGTATAGAAAGTGACGTTCTGTCAAGTGGTGAGTTATTCCTATCGCAATAAGCGTTCACAAGTTGGCAACACTGAACGCAAGTCGACGTCGAGATCGACAGTCGACAGGCGCTCCCCATTTCACGTTTCCGCCGCCGCATCAACATTCCCGGACTCGTTGCTCACCGTTTCCACTCGCTGTCAATCTTAGATCAACTCGACGAGCAGCTAGCGTTCCATTCGCTTTTTCCAAATCAGTTTGCCAACAATTCCACTGTGGTTTGAAAGCGATAAAACGTGTCGTCCGTAAAGTGGATAGTCGCCGAATTGAATCGAAAATTAGTGCAATGGATGTAGTTCCTTAAGGAGCTTTGCTATTCTTTTTTCAATATAAAGAATTTTGTATTATAGAGAATATTATAGAGAATAAAAGCGTATCGATAGAATTATATCTGCGTAGAATTATACAGGCTCGTAAGACTGGCGTATGCAGTCTACTCCAAGCTTGAGTTCGCCTTCAACATGAAAATCAGTGTTGAATAGAAGCCATGCATTAACGACCAGTATGTTTATGGGTAAAAATAATAAGTACCATTTATGGCCCAATACTAATAGTATACAATTTATTCAGATCCAATCCAATTTAATTTTTCTTTATTCTTTGTAGGAGATATGTAAATTTAAATTTTTCAGTGGCACAACCCAAGGCGGTACCGACTTCCAGATTCGTATTCGGAAACTTATTGGTAAGGATATCGATTGCGGAAACTATTATTTTTGTTCGTCGCGCTGTACACTATGAAATAAAAAAATACGTAGTCAATCGTATGTTCTCTTGAGGTTTCAAAAGTTTTTGAAAGCACACCTATCTATATACGTGCATATATGCATATAGACCTACATATGTACCCACAGACTCCGATGTGATTCGTGCTTATCCACTAACATTTGTTTTAACACACCCTTGTCCTATTACTTTAATTAACCTCCCTATGGATGCTAACGCAGTACTTTCATAAGAAACATATCACATTCATGTACGATACAAGAAAAATAAACGGATTCACAAACGATCTCAAACATTATAATTTATCTAGGGTAAAGAATATGTCTAAAATATCAGAATGGAACGTAATATTCTTTCACAAACTTTATTAATGAAAGTTCAAATAAGTAATGTCTTATCAGCCTCAAACACAGGGGAATAAATCTGTGTTCTTTTTAACTTTTTTATACTTATACATGTTTTCTGCATTTCTGTATTTTTTATTTGTCATGACGTATGTAGTTTTGTTCTTGTGGCTATAAAGATCCGTGGAGAATCTTTATATTTCTTAGATACAAAATCTTGCATTATACTCTTTTATTTTGCGCTTATTTTTCATTTCTAAAATAATTTTTCAATTGCTCGTATTCGTACTTAACTGTTCTTTCAAAAATACAATCACTACTACTGATACAGCCAGTGACATGGACAGTAACTATAACAAGATTAAAATGTCTTACAATTCACTAAACACGTCATTTCGTGATTGATTCATACGCGTTTCATATCATTTATTGAAATAGAATTAACGGCTAGTATGATCCCATGCTTAATTAGGAGATGACTATCCAAGAAACCATTTTGCCATGACTTTGCTATGTTTCTCCATACAGGTTCTTCATTATACATTACAAGTGGCTTATATATTTCCCATTTGTAAAGTATCAACTTTGGGGCTAAAGACAGTGCGTAATCTTATGTCGTACTGAATCTAAACCAATCAATAAAATCACCGTCAACCTAACAGACGAGACTATCATAACAAAATTAATTCATTGCGTATAATAGCTCTCATCCTGATTGTGTCAGTTCGGGAGACCTGATAAAAAGTATATACGTAACCTTGAAAATAATCTACCATTAATAGTGTCACGTTTGACTGGTATATTAAATTACATTTTTTATTAAATTTTCTCTCGCCAAATCACATTTGAATGTAAATACTAATAAATGTAGAATATTTTTTCCGTGATCGAGTGAGATTCGAATCTATATGCAAACGCTCACATACACTACAACGCATAACCGAGACTCCTGTTCGGAAACGAGATAATATAATGAATTGTGTAAACCTCGAATTAATTCTCTGTAACTGTTCTAATACGAACTTAATAATAAAGATCATCTACCGCTCGGGCTGGGATTAGTCGCGATCCGTGTCGTAATTGTATCGCGGCTTTATTGCGCGCTCACGCCGTCCGCGCGCCGCGCAACCCTCCTTACGTAACGCATATTGCCCGCCTTCCAATGCTGCTACCCTCTACTCACATCGCGAACCTACATATCCATTTATTCACCTTTAATCTCAGCGGTGATTTGAATTTATTTGTCCATTACACTGGCATGCCGGCTGTTCTGTTCGAATCCCGTTACAGTGAACAGAATGGTCGGATTACAGTCTATGAATGGAATTGAATACGAATTGTAGTCGAGAGGTAATAAAAAGGCTAGTTCACAATTACATGCTACCCTATATTAATACTGAGAGAACCAACTAAAAATCAAGGTAACTGGAGCAAAATTGAATATAGCATTTACTAATAAAATAATGACATTAATTGCAAGGTATATGAAATATGGTGCAAAATTAAAGAAAGCGAAGTAACTATTTCAAAAATATGTTACTTTCTCTATATATATACATATATAAAAAACTCTCTATATAAAAAACACTCTATATAAAAAACAAGGGCATGATAATAAATCAAAGAAAATAATTGCTTCGCCCGCTTACGCTTGCTGAAGCGTTCTTGAATAAGTGTGCCTACGTAGAATTTTATTTATTGTCGAAACTTCTTCATAACTACCTTTTTTTGCTAAGATTTATGTTTCGTTATTTAGTATTATATTAATATAATTTTATTCAGATTTTTCGATGACAGATAATTCGTTTTCCCGTGGTATATAAGATGCTATTTCGAGGTTCACATAGACGTAAATTCTTGAATGAAAAAGAAATTTGTTAGTCGCTGCTTTTACTTTGATAAATTCAGGGCTAAATATAATGCCCGTCAGGTGGCGCTGTATGGTAACAAGTTTATAAAAAAAACTCGATTTGCGTATTATCATTTACTTGTATAAATTCCCCACGCATTATAATAAATTCAAATTACTTTTTATGTGTGAACATGGTATATAATATAACACGAAGATATCCGAATATATATAGAAACTAAAAACATACCACTTACCAAAGTGTTTTCATCGTGTAAAATTAACAAATGGAAATTATAAGTTAATGCTACTAGAAAACAGTAAATATCTTTATTTTTGACAGGTATTTAAATAACTCATTAAATCAGTGCAGGCATTAGTTTTGCTAAAATCTTTTTTCACGTTCATTCCTATTTAAATTCTTTTTTTTTTACATTGACTTTTTTTACGACTTACGTATGTTACGTAAATCACATTAATACAAGTTACATAAATCTATATTGTTCTGTAAGCATTACTGCTCTGTTTGAAAGTAAAACAATTTTCATAAAATATGAAGTAATTATCGAATTATTAGCAAAATATTTTTAAGTACCTATTTTGACTTGACCAGTTATTTTAATCTCTAAATTCTTTCCATTAATGTCATGACATGCTATAATACTTTGTCCTCATTATAATCCGTACTTCTTTATAATTCGCCAATATTTATCGGACAAAAACCTTATATAGGTAACTAAAAAGTGTGTCCGTTTCTAAAAAAAATTAAAAAATTGCACTGTGAATGGTCATTTCTGAATGGTCACAAATAACAAATTAATTATTCTTATTTCTGTCGCCCTGACATTAGAAAATTTTTTTATTGACCCTATAGAAAAAAGTCAATTCAATTCGTCAAGAATTGTATGGCAATGTACAAAGACCAAATCAACCATTCAGAAAGTAGTTAAATGTAATACCTTACAGATAATATTATTTTATGGATTTCAAAACAATCTCATGTTATGAAACAAAATGTTCTCTCGACGGTAATTTATATTCGGCATAATTTATTTACAAAATGTATCCATGGACTCGTTAGGCAATAAGTGCTCATTTTAAAGTGAGAAAAAGTAGCCTAACATTAATAGTTGAAATTAATAAAACATTAATACCAGTTAATAGTGTTTATTGATTTATAATTTTCGAAAAGGAACATGTTACACGTACTTTACGCAATATACGACTTCGTAGGTGTCTGGGTGTGATGTCGTACAATGGAAAAAGTTAATAATTAACTTTGTTACAAATTTAAATACCAATAATTTCTAGTTACATACCAATACGCGTATGCTAATTCGACGAAGGTTATAAATATATTAATCAGGTAAACTTAAATGAGATCAATTTAAATATGGTATCTAACGATAGAAGAGTTCTGTTGATTAGTGTTGAATACAAGAGCACACCTTTCAATACTGGTACAGTATCCTTGCCACAAGCTTTTCAGTTGTTTCAGTTTACACGAACAACAATATTTATATTTTTTTTCTTTAATTTATGTCTCATGCCCATACGCAGTCTTACAACAAACTGTTAAAATAAAAATAATATTATATGTATATATATATATATATATATATATATATATATATATATATATATGTATATATATATAATAAAAATGGCGCATAAGTTATCGATGTAATTCATGTACATTCTCTGTCATCAGATAAGTCACTGATGAGAGGGAGAAACGTTGCCTTGATTTGAGACCTTTTTAACAATATTTACCCCGCGCACACTTACCCATTGCTCACACTTGACTCTATAATTGGTCTTGTTGAAGCGCCACCACAGCACACTGCTTCTAGGCCATAACATCCTCTTTCTATTTCACGAATACGTAATGTACCTATCCTCCTCAAATAACTACATTTATTAGTCGAAAACTATTCAAATTGCTTGTTACTTTAGAAACTTACTTCTGTCGATGTTTGTTATCTAGCAAAACTATTTTAAAATAATAAAACATATACTTTATTATTACCGCGATATCTTCAACGAAATCGACATAAGTTGTTTGTTCCTAATCATTTAAATTCGAAACTGTAAGTTTTCTTCCCTCAAAAATATTTGCAATTTTCCGATTTATATTTTTTGGAAAGTTCAAATATCAGTCGTAAACTTATTCTACCATTCAGTAACATTAGACATGTTTCATTTATGGTTACATTTACGTCAAAAAGTATCTAAGTTACGTCAAAAAGTATCTACCAATATAAATAAATATATTTTGATAATTGTTTTGGTAGGAATTTTTCAATATCTAAAATAAGATAGAGTCACTTTATAAAGTGCTCAAGAGATATCTAACATTTTGGCTTATTATAAACAAGTAAAAACCTAATATTAAATAGACACATTATACCCTTACAAAAGACCGAAGAAAAATGGGTCCAGGCAGTTGTCAAATGAACGATATAAAGAAATGTATATAGATCAAAGGAAACGCAGGTAAAAGAGATAGTTATAATAAAGATGGGGAAATACATTTTTTTGAGGACTCCTTTCGGAGTATTTTATGTCTTTTATAAAAGTAATATTTTAGAAATATGTGGAAAGGATAATAATTATAAATGAAAAGTTACCTAAAACTGATTTCAATATCCCAACTCAATATTGTGAAGGCGTAAGTGAATTAGTGAGTTTGTTTTGTTCAATTGATCTCTGTAGAATTATACATACATATAGTCTGTTTAATAGACATGAACATAGGATTTGTTTAATTCCGGAATACATATTTTTAGTAATAAAAAAAATCCCACCATACAGGAATAGAGCGTAAAACTAAGTATGCATGTGTACTTATATAGTGAATTGATAAAATAATCGTCTTGATTTTAAACATATTATTAAAAAATTACACCATCCGCTTTTAAATTCAAACGAAGTTGCAGATCAAAATCATTTTAAAATAAAAACAAAAAATAAATGAAAATCAGTTCTTTACTTCTGGAAAAAAATTACATTATAACAACGACGAAATTCCGATTCAAGAATTTTTTGTAGAAACCCGTATAAAAGTGTCACGTGTGTCCTCCAAGCTGACACTTATTGTTGTGACCGTATTTGTAATACGGGTTAACTGTATTCTTACGTGTTGCGTATTTTGCCATTATTTCGATTGTAAATGAAATAAATCTTTTACTTTTAACAAAAGAAAGTTGTAAAAACATCAAGTAAAATAATAAAATATGGTTAGTGGCTCTGTGTCGAGAATTATCTGTAATTTCTGTACCGTACTTTATGGTAATTTTTTAATTATAATTTTGTTCTAAATTTTATACAAACAAACCGTTCTTTGCAAGTGAGCAAAAAAAATAAATTTTTTAAATTTTATGGACAGCGCCAAACAATTCAAATGCGATGTAAATAATTGATTCTGTGTGGGTTTATTTTTTCTATTCCAACCTTAGAAATATAATTAGTTGGTTTTTTTATCACGTTTTTAAAATTATTTGGACAGAAATTATCGGAGAATTTCGCGTAGGGGATGATGGGGGAATTGCAGACGCTTAAGCGGAATTACAAATAAAACTCATACTAATAATAATAATCAGTCTGTCTTTATTATTTATAAAACTATGGTTATATACCTATCAAATCAACATTAATTATTATATGAGATCAATCAACATTTATTAAAGTTTAATCAAAAACAAAAACATATCTGTCCGTAATTACCCCTAGCTCTTGGGGTAAATACGAACCAGTGCTGGGTTAATTGCGGACAACATGGGGTATTAACGGACGAGGTCTCATTTCATACGCAGAAATCACAAATGCAGCCTCTTGAAGAAGATCCAGCACTGTAATTCTCGTGCGCCCAATTCTTGCATTATGAACACATAATCCAGTCTTCGGCAGGTGGGTCACCATACTTTTCCTGGCAATAAATGCAGAAAAATTAATCATTTTCTTTATTAGTTTCAAAATTTTTTAAGTTTTTTACAACTTTTGCTCGTTTTACTTTAGTGTTTTTTGGTTTTATATTTGTAGTTTTAGTCGTTTCTTTTTCCAGGTTCTTTCTCTTCCTTTCTATTTTCTTCTTTTTGCTCTAGTTTGTTCTTTTTGCTCTAGGTTTACTTTTTCTGGTGTGCTGGTAAAAATAAAGGAATGTTTTTAACTAATCTTTTTGTGCGAGTAGGTTTTAGAGATGGTTCTTGCACTACATCATTAAGTGTTACTAAAGGAGATGGACTAGTTTTTCTTGTTATATTTTGATTTACACCAGCTTCACTAACATTACCCACTAATTCAGACGCAGTTATTGTTTTGTCTAAATCCTGAAAGTTAGCATCATTATTGGAAAGATGAGATTTTTCTTGAGATTCTATTGGATTAAAAATATTTTCATTGCCAGCATCACAGACAACTTGAGATTCATTTTGAGACTCACTTTGGCTTGATATGTTGGTATTGGTTTCGGTTCATTGTTCAAGAGAAGATTCTGATGCAAAAATTTCACCAAAACTTGCAAAAGTATCTTTAAATTTATCTCGATCCATTGGATAAATTCCAGCAGATTTGAAGCCATTTATAGCTTTGTCAGTACTTGTTTTTCTATTAAAAGACTTTGTATAAAGGTCTCCAATATCATATATCGTAATTTTGGTGCCTGGATGGTTAACCATAAAGGATTCACATTCTCTGTTATATGCAGTTTTTAGTGGGCCATGGAAAGTTAGATCTAAAGGCTGCATTCTATAGGATGTGTGAGGAGGCAAAGTTAAAACATAAATGAAATTTTTGCGACAAAACTCGTAAGCGCTCAAACTAACGTGGCTTTCGTGATTATCCATTATTAGAAAAATAGGATCATCTGCAGATGGTTTGGCAAATGCTTTAAAATGTTGAATCCACTCAACGAAAATCTTTTCAGTTATCCAGCCTGAGTCAGAAACACAGGCTACTATGTTACTATTACTATCCTTCATAAGCAGTGCATTCATTCGCTTTCTTTTAAAAATGAAAAATGGGGTAATGTATTTGCCTCCAGCGTTAAAACAATTTATAACTGTGGTCAAGGAACCACGTTCTGCGCTGGTACATTTACCTACTTGTTTCAATCCTTTCGGTGCGAGAATCCTGGAGTTTCGTTGTACAGTACTAATCCCCGTTTCATCTACGTTATAGATTGAATTTGACTTAAATTGGTATTTTATCATAAGTGTTTTTAAATTTTCAAAAAATATGTGTGTTTCTTCCGGATTAAATGCTGTGATTCTATTTAATGAAGTAGCTTTTGGTCTTTGAAGTGATATATTGTGGTGTCTAGTCATAAAATTATAATACCAATCCATGCCTGCCATTTTGGTATTTTCATTGAAATCATTTTTTATGTTATTAGTGAAATATTTCTTGACTTTCGAAATTTTCTTGCACATTATCATAAACAGAAATATAATAAAAGTTAAGAAGAACTCCGAATCACCAGTATAATAAATTTTTCAATAGAACAGAAAAAGATTTGAAATCATTTCTTTATTCCTACAACTTATTTACACTCAGGAATCCATAAAAATTAGCTTGATATACCAATTAAAGAAATCCCTATATATATATATATATATATATATATATATATATATATATATATATATATATATATATATATAGATATATATATACACATATATATATATATATATAGATATATATATATATATATATTTATACATATATATATATATATATATATATATATATATATATATATATATGAAGTTATGTATCTATCATTGTTATAGCTCAATAACCTTACACATACATAAATGTTATATTATACACTAAAGCTTTAGGATTAAATGACGTAATCATGAATATTCACCTAGCATAAATTGAATTACATATAAGCAAAAGCTAGAAACATAAAAAAAATTGCATTTTACAAACAGACATTTTGATTGTAAATCATATCTTTATGGAAATATAACTTTTCTTTAGGGAATTATTATTAAATGTAACCACAGTGAATGCTATTTATTACTTATTAATCCATAATATACAATCTCAAACTAACAGTGATTCTAGACTATTTTTTTATTACATGTTTATTATTTTAACTTCAACTTAATTGAAACAGAAAAAAATTTAAGCATGACAGATAAAATATATTAATGAAATCTGAGAATATATTCTACATGAGTAATGGGTCATTGAAGAAAAAATCAACATTTAAGAGTAATCTACATAAAACATTTCTCTTTGTAAGTCAGGAACGTAATGTACAATAGTACTTTTACCTTCGTATTGCTAGCCAAATTTGTCACATAAATAAGTACAACCACAAATAAAAATCAGTTATAGATTTTTTTTTGACACAAAATGTTCACAGATATCATAAATGTTGTTTTACATCAAACAATTCAATGTGGATGTTACAAGGTTGATGTACTTAATCATTTGAATAAAATAGGAATGACCATAAATAAACATGAAATTAATATTATCCACATAAAATGGTATTTACTATTTTATGTTAACTGGAAACTGTAGTTTAACATTTCTCCTTTAAATGTTGTTTAGTAAACGATGACGAAACCAAAGTATTGAAATTCTTCAACGATTCTTTTGGTTCCTTTAGACCTTTTTTTACATCGTCAAGTAGCTCTGCGCTGCAGAGAGGTGTATCAATTTCTTGCACCGTATTTACATTGCTAGTGTCTATTTTGTATTTCTCGTACTTTTCACAGTATCTGAAAAAAATGTTGAATTATCAGTGCAAAATGAAATTGAAATTTAATGCCTTTAAAAAAAGTTGCAGACAACACTATAATGGCTATGGACATGAATTGCAACAGTAACGTTAAACTAAATAAGTGTATTAAAATGAAAATCAAAATTACTGGTTTTGTGATTACATGTTTTGCAACATTTTAACAGTGTTATATAATTAAGAGATAGTTGTTAAAAATCTAAAACACAGCTAATTTTTTGAAAGGATATAGTTTTTTACAAACTAATGTTGACAAGGGCATCATCATTGTGTTCAAGCTACTGAGGTCACTTTATTGTGTCGTACTATTCAACACCATCAGTCATTCATTAGATTATAAAACTCTATTTTGTAAGTATATCTATTCTAGTTCACAAATTTCCAAAAATATTTCTTGTAGCCGCATGAAAGCCATTTTGAATGATATGCGTATCCTAAACATAAGCATGACTGCCAACAAACATGATTCTAAAAATTATTTCTTTTGCTAATTCAATATTAACTCTAAGTAGGGAGAAATTGGAATCAGTTTATGGGACACAACATCCCAACCTAATGATATTTTGGATAAATATTGAGTTATATATGGAATAAGAAAAATTTGTTAGACATATTAGTTGCTTTCTCAGCCGATAATACTGATATAAATTTTGCTAGTGAAGCTCAAACTGGTATCGACAAAGTTTGTATTAAATTAAAATTGATTATTTCAAATTAACAATATTATCAAAGATTTTTGTATCGCTCATATTTTCAGCAGTTTGGTATATCAAGTTAGAAACATATTGAAAATGTAGTTTCACGCTTTCAACAATCACTACTACGTCTGCAGATTTCGCTTACAGTATGAATAGAGACACTGAACTATAGAGACTCTAAATATCCAGGTGACCAATTAGATATGCATTATTAACAAACACTGTAGCATTCCAAAACAAGATGGCTGTCACGCTGTGGGAACAATTCTGCTGTAGCAATGTCTGCTATGGGAACAATTTTGCAAGTGCACTCAGAATATTGTAATTTACACTGTATTGTAATTTCACTAATATTGTAATTTCACTTTAGCAAGTGCACTCAGAATATTGTAAATTAATGTGGATTTCGTACTCATTCATATACTTATACCAAATTAAGGTAAATTGCATTGAAAAAAAAAAGATATTTCTCTCAATGAAATAATAGCTCACAAATACTGATAAATCTTAATAATAATTTTTCTTTTAAGTACTGTGGTACCTGCACGGTGAAAACTTCACTTCCCTAAAGAAATCTAATGCAAATTATAATTCATTTACAAAAACAAATATCTATATAAATAATGTGTAAAGTACAATGTGAAGAATTTTTTTGTTCACGCCTGTTACAGACTGTTAAAACTTTGAGAATATCTATATATTTTGAAAATATATAGATATTCTCAAAGTTTTTAAGTAAATAATGTAAATAAAACGAAATTCTTATACATTGCACACATTTTTCCAACAATTGACATAAACTTTCTTAAAAATTCATTCATTTACCATGCAAAATTTCTTTAAAATAATGTAAGGGATCGGATTGCTTCGTGACTTGTATATTTCATGTTATGTATCACATTCAGTCCCCAATTCAGTTTTCTCCAGTCCCACGGGCTTTAACATGGGATTATCTTCATTTTTGTCCACATTTCTTAATATAAAGTCATGCACAGTGATATTTTTATTGCAATAGTAGGTGTAAATTTTATTGATTAATGTCCGACAAGTTCTTTTAATATGAAATAACGATAGTTTCTAAGCATGATTCTGGATTTAATAACTGTTATATTTTTTTTAATAATCATATGTGTATGTATTTTTTGTAAATTTAATAAATCCCATAGGTAATAAAGATGGATAAAAAACTTCCAACTCATTATAACAGAATACGAATTTCTCAATGTTTTTAAGATTCCAAATGGTAGCATCCATTAATTCTACTAACTTTAATGTACTGAATTCGGATTTTCCAATATTTTTTATATTTATGATGGCGGCATTCGCATCTCTCACAATTAATCATAACTATATTTAATCCAATCAAATAAGAATTAAATCCCGAAATAAAAGGAGGAAAGCCAAATCCTTTATTTTTATATTTTAAGGATGTAGATATAGGCCTCTATTTTGGCATTCTAAAGAAGGGCCGAATTAAAGTATGAAAGGTCACTAATATCTTTTTTTTGAGAATATCTTGCTTCTTTTCATGCCTTTCAGGGCTTTTTTGCAAATATCTCGTTCCTTTCATGTATACCTTTCATGCCATTAAGGACTGGGGGAGGAATATTTTTTATAAATAAGCAATCTCTTAACTTTATTGATAATTATGCATATGGTCTAAAATATACCCAATGTTATCCTATAAACACTGCTTACTTCCCACTCTCTACGCTATATATCGAAAACGGCCAAAAAATCTTGTAAAAAAAAATTTATGTAACCAAACGTGTAGAGAAATTTATACTCTACAATATCTGTAATACTCTAATGATATGTAAGGCATATATTTTGAATCTTAAAACCATTGTGCAATCCGAAATCATCAATCTAAACTTAATTAAAAACGCCTCTAGTATTGTAACGTTATTCGAAATGGAATATAATGATTATTTATTGCATAAGATACAAATGTCGCCATCTTGGAGCTCAAAAACATTGAAAAATTTGAATTCAGCATTCTAGTTAGTTGAAATTTAACATAATGATAATTTATTTCAAAAGAATTTATGAAAAAGGGATGACATGAGCCACTTCTTATCTCAAAGTAATTTAAAATTTGAGTTCCAAATCCTAAAATTAGTCAAAAACAAATATAGGGATAATTTATATCGAAAGATACAAACACCGCCATCTTGAATCTCAAAAATATAATTAAATTTGAATTCAGTATCTTGAGGTTGGTCGAAAATAAATATAGTGACAATTTTTTACTCGAAATGCAGGTGCCGCCATTCTGGGACTTAAAAACATTGTGAAATTCAAATTCAGCACCATAAGATTAGACAAAATTTAATATAATGGTGAACAATGGACGCAGCCATTTTGAATCTCAAAAACCTTGTGGAATTTGTAATCAGTACCATAAAATTAGTCGAAAATGAAAATAGTAGCAGTTTATTCCGAATGACGAATGCTACCACTTGGATTCTCAAAAACATTGTAAAATTCGAGGTCCACCCTTAAATTAATCAAAAATAAATGTAGTGACTGTTTATAGAGATATACAGATACTGCCAACTTGAATCACAAAAATATTGTAAAATTTGAATTCAGCACCCTAAAGAGCAACAAATACAGCCATCTTGAAGGTCAAAAATATTATGAAATAATAATTCATCACCCTAAAGGTAGTCTAAACCGATTATAGTGACAATTTGACTTGATGCTGCTATCGAGTGCGCTCAAGTTTGTGAATAATCAGGTTTATCCTGACCATGTATAAACCTGATCAAGCGAAAAGTTTTAGTTCAAACTCCGCTCTCCCCTATCGGAATTAATTGTGGTATTATAAGTATCTGGTATCACACACTCTATATTTTATCAATGTAGGATGTAGTGAAATTCAGCGGCCTTTAAAAAATGAGTATAATAAACCCGAACATATCTTATAAAATATATTAAAAACCATCTACTGAAACTGATTACCACAATCATCCCCACCAAAGCTGATTCCAATATTATAAATATTCTGTATTATATAATCTGTATTTTGGGAAGAGAGTTTTTCAACTCACTTATAAAATATTTTCAAATTCATTGACCTTAGAAAATGTGTATAAAACTCTTGTCTTTACTTTTATAATCACTTACATATTACAATGTGTAAAAAATAATAAAGTAAAAAGAAATTTGTTTCTATTTCAAACTGTGTATTCATTTCTGTACGAGTTGTTCAGTGTACGATTGTAGCGATTTACATAATAATACATAAAAATACCTAATTTTGGCAAACGGGACAGAGTACCGTTGGCCCTTAAAAATTAAATAGGATATAGAGATTATTTATTGCATGAAATTGTATGCAAAAGCTGGACTTCCCAATTCAGCGTGGAATTAAAATACTTTCGGTGGGTGAATTAGACCAAAAACGCTGGGACGAATCAAACACTATTGAAATTTAAAAAAAAAATTTCAAGTTCAAGTGATTGAAACTTTTATTATCGTTCACGGTAATACAAGTTTCAATCGGTTTGAAAATTAAAGAATTTTAAACAACTAGAAAATGACTTTTATTTTAAAATTTACTATTAACCCATGAGAAATGGTCCGCATAATTTAATTTTGTAAATAATTTGAATATCGAGATTATTAATGCTAATGGAATATCATTTCTTTATCCTTAAAAGTAAAATGCTATAAATTAATAATAACCAAGACAAAGATAATATTTTTAAAGAGACATTAAGAATGTTACAAAAGGACAAGAATGTTACAAAATGATATCTAAAGAAAATGAGGTACATGACAAAGCAAGTTCAGGAAAAATAAGTATGACAAATTAAGACTGAATTCATTTTTTATCTAGTGATATTTTGTATTTTTTATGTGATTGTGCCAAATATTAATTTCCTAATAATAAATACACCATTTTATTTTTGTTTCAAAAAAGTGAGTTTCATTACTTTAATAATAAAAAATTGTTTTCATCACAAGGTTCTTAATTTTGAGTCTTTATAGTCTCAAGAATAATTTATATGATTAAGTTTCGTTACGCTGTTCTTATGTGAGTAACCTCAGTTTTTAATGTTTAATAGTCAAACAAATAATATTTATAACTTCATCGCATCCATCCATGCATCTGTCACAGTTTCAAAATTTCGACAGGTTTGATCCAAATGCATAAAATTTTGCTAGTATATGCTTCAGATACATGTACCAATTAGTATGTAATCAATTTTTTGAAGAAATTGTTGAATACTTTAACATTAACTGTAAAATTTAGCATCATTTCATTTAATGTATCGAACGAAATTGTAATAAAATAGATATGCTTATATATGATTGACTATTTTATTCGGACTATAAAATTAAAACAAAACATCTTGAATAATGTGAAAAAAATAGATAGATTTGTATAAGATATTGCCTGCATCATTTACAATTAAATTTGAATGAATTGAAAGCATAATGAAAAAACCCAATTATTAATATCTTATTCTTTTTCTGTAATTTATTATGATTTCCATATATGTTTGAACCAGCATCACACAATCGTAAAATATCAAATTTTGTTCGTCACACAATCGTAAAATTGTCACGGAGTATCACGCAATCGTAAAATATAAAGTCGAGGAAATTTTCCTCAGTTAATTTTTCACTCGAATAAACCAAGTTTTACAAAAACCAGTTTATGTTATTGAGTTAAACACATTGAATAATTGAAAAAATATTTTCTTTATCTGATATTATTAAGCATGCAATTTATTATTCTATTAGACGAGTAGATCAAGGATTTGATTGAAATATCATCTCTCACATAGATATTGTACTATTTGTCTTGAATAATTTTTTGTTTTAAAATAATTAATCTTAGGAATATGTTCCCATATATTTGAAACAAATGATACAATCATTTTGATTGGTTTAGAAAAAAAATAATAGAAAATAGAAAAAAATAATGTTATGTCCAGACAGAAACTTTATTACAGCGATAACTCTTTCTAATATGTCACATAAATATATTTTTCATAGTCTGGTTTTAATATAATTGGTAAGCAGTCAGCAAGCCCCATAAGAAGCAACTTTATATACAAAGAAAGTTCCCTTAAGAAGCTCAGGGATTTTAATTTCAAATAGACCACAATAATGAAGTTCATTCATTTAAAGAGCAACTTTAGACAATTTCATAATAGGTTTGTGTTACTATAATTTGTCCTCCATGGAGACGGCAAGTTATATGCCTGCCGAATGCCACTCACCTGCTATGCTTGCCATGCTAATTCGCTTACAATAAACTTAATTATCTTAAAGACAATACAGTAAACATAATAATCTACAAAGCTTTTATAACCTTTTTCGCAATAAATCTATACCAACATTATCAAATAGAGGTTAGCTGATTATATAGCTTTAAAGCATAAAATCTACTAATTCCGCAATTCAATTTTTCGAAAGCAATTACAAGATGTTGCAAAGGAGATAATAGATATATAAGAATAAAAACATGTTTCTCTCAAAGTCTCATATTTACAAATAACCAACTTTTTTATTGAGTTTTCATTAAGTGATAGGGACCCGTTTAAGATTATATCATCATTTTCGACTTTCCGTAGACGGCTTTGATATTTGCCATCGTACCTCCCTGAAAGTATCCACTTCTAATTATTCAGTTCAAATTACTTTCTATGCAAACTTTAATAACCTTCGTGGTAGATTTTTACAATTTTTCTATATTAAGATTACCAGTGAAAATGAAGAAACAGCCTAAACTTTTCATTCAGAAACAACTCCACTTATCAATTTTTTTTGATATTTTTTGTAGTGCGCTGAAGACAAATAGAATCTGGATGGACACAAGCGTGGCATCTATATATTAAAAAGGTTTGTACTACAATAGAAGATATTATTGGACTGGATGCAACCAGTAAGCCCACAAATAAATAATTTTAGTATATATTCGTTTTACGATTCTATCCTTCAAAAAAATAAAACCTGGGTCCCTCTATTACTCATAGCTGTTTTTCTCAGAAACCATTTGATATAGTTCAAATTTGACATAGTAACAAACTTTTTAACCCACGTATCTATCTACAAAATAATTGTTCAGAAGAAGAAAACTTAATGTTTTGTTACAAAAGATCCCCAATACACGCTGTAAAATGACATTAATAGTTGTACATAATTTGATAGAAATAAATAAAATCTACAAATAGTTTAGTATGTATGGAACCTTCATTGAATGTTTGACTATACAGCGTCTCCATCTGCAGCCGATAAGAAGTGACACTTGATAATTTTACACTTCCCCTTTTTGGCCAGTATATTTTATACTCACATCAATGGGTGCTTAGGACGCTTTTCTAAAATTTCTGCTGATACTTTATTCTCAACTGTACATATTGAAAAACAGTTAACAGCTCTGTACTTTTCAGCATTTTCCCCACAAAAACTTTTAATTTCAACAACCTTCATTCAAATGTTGCATAATACATTTTTAGTCTTTTGGTCATAGTGACTAACATTATAACAAAATGCCAAACAAAACACAGTATCCACAGTGCATAATGACAACCTTGTTCAGATTCTTGTCTACCTTTAATTTCTTATATTATTTTTGGTTTCACTGATTCATTGTTCTTCTAATTAATACTTTTTAAGCCATGTGGCTGACCAAAAAACCTAAAAATATAGTAAATAACCTCCCCATCACTTTACCAAATAATTTGGTTATGTAATTTGTTTTGTTTTTAACCTAACCTAAAACTATTCCAAATTCTGAAGAAAATTTTTGAAGGAGGTTGTGGTTCCGATTGTTTTATGTCGGGATTAAAGATTTTTAGTAAGTAAATAACTGAGTGTAACATCCTCCCACGCTTTGATTGTAACATCCCCCGGATGCCGTGATTCCAAAAATGAGGCAGAATATTCTAATTAATTATTTAATCAAACATATTCTTAATTTAAAATAATAGTTTTTATTCAACGACAAGAAGAAATTCATAACAATATACTTCTGCAACTGACTGTATAATTCTGGTTATAAAAGTGACTTAATATACCACATAATTGCTTAATTTTATCTACCTTGAAGAACATAAAAAATACCAGATATCCATTAGATTTTCTTCTTATTCAAGGAAAATACCTGAAATATTTCCACTACTTAATGGATTTGTTAGGTTGATAAAACATGACCTTTTACTACATTCTTTTCCATACGTATATTAAAACATAAAAAATACTCACTTCACAACATTTACAAATCGATGCCCCCACATAATTTCTTTGGGTATGTAGGAAAATTGACTTTGGGTATAAAGACTAGTTGTGCTGGAAGCTCCTTTTATTGTTACTGCTATTTCAAACCTGCAATTAATTATATTTTTATTATATCATCGTTTGAATTTAATGTAATTAATGGTTTCGGTACAATACTGATATACTGAAAATTAAGTGTTGAGCAGTTAACTTCATTTCATCAGTCAAAATTCATGCCTACATTCCAAACACCTTTTATCCCCTTAACTACGAGGAAGATCCATGAGTCTTTGGAATGGTAGATATGTAAATGAAATAAATATATATTTACATTATCTTGTTGGTGAACATATTTTTCTCTTGCAATTATGGTTCTATAACTTTGCAGTTGGTCAATAATAAATCGACATAGCTAAAGCTATTTGTAATTCCTTATATGAATTTAATTTGTGTTTTTCCCTTGTCCCCATCACTGTCAGTGGATTATACCTATTTGCCTTCGACTCAGAATCTCTTAATTTTTTTTTCAGAAATTGCTCTTCAACAGCCATTTATCTTATAGCAATGTACTTTCTAGTCAGTGGTGGTTTTTGTTACTATTTTTGTATTCAAGGTAGTGTTCTTCAAGAGGTATTGGAAGTCATGAGTATTAGCATCAAAATTAATTTCCCTGGCTTTGTTTCATTTGCCCAACTATCAACAAAGAATTCAAAGTGATTCTTAATATCGCCCATCTTTCCCTAGCATTTCCGGCTTTCAAACAACTTCCTGTGGATTTTCTTTTTCATATTTTAATACTCCCTGAGATAATTATTTATTACATATTTACTTTTATTAGACGATATACTATTTGGAACATGTTATAGTTCTTTCTCTATAAATTTACTATTCTAAAAAGTATCTATTTCCCTAACATCATTAATAAATTCCAAAAAAAAATTAACATTTGAATCGGCAGCTGTGTTGAGCAGCGGCGGAGAGGTGGGGCGGGCGAGGTGTGGAATGTTATAGCGGCCGATGGGAATTTAGTGCCATGGCGTCATTCGAAAGAGAAAGAAAGAGAAAGAAAGTGCGTTCTGCGTACGTGAGTACTATCAAAACGACGATTCTTCAACTCTAGCGCAATGAAAATTTCGCACTCGTTACAATATACGGCATAAAAATAAAGCTCCATCGATTCAACCCATTAAAAACTGGGCCCAGAACTTTGAAGAAACCGGTTCAACAATAGATAAACCACGATCTGGCCGACCTGGAACATTACGGGATCCCAAAAACATGAAGTGTATTAGAGCGTCTCTTCGTGAACAACCTGGACTCTCTACTCAAAAGCGGTCTAGCGTCTTAATGGTATCCAAAACATCTTTAAACTGCATTCTACACAAGGATTTACATTTGCATCCGTACAAAATTAAAGTGGTTCAGCAGTTAAAGCCTCAAGATTATGCTCACAGGAAGCAGTTTGCTAACAAAATGCTAGATAGGTTCGCCAGCTTTAACAACTTTTTTTTTCAGACGAAGCCCACTTTCACCTAAATGGACATGTAAACAGACAAAACTGCAGATATTGGAGTGACACTAATCTGAAATTGAAGCATCAAAAACCCCTGCATTCACCCAAGGTTTTTGTATGGGCAGCTTTATCAGCAAGAGGCATTATTGATCAACATTTTTATGAAGATCAAAGAGGAAACCCTGCTACAGTGAATACAGAGCGGATTGCCATGCTACAGAACTTTTTTGTTCCAGAGCTTCAGGATTTTGATGGTTTCAATCAACGATCATAGTTTCAGCAAGATAAAGCAAAATGCCACACTTCCAACGACTCTTTAAGTACAGTTCGCGAAATTTTCGGTCAAAAAGTTATATGCAAAAGACGTGACATTAACTGGCCACCTAGTAGCCCGGACTTATCCCCAATGGATTTTTTCCTTTGGGGATACCTTAAAAATAAATCCTTAACAGCAATCCAGCAACTCTTAAGGAATTAAAGGCTCATATTCGCAAGGAAATGCAAAACATTTCCCGAGACACTTGTCAGTCGGTTAGTGAAAATTTCCGCTCCAGGTTGCAGCAGTGTCAAAAAAATTAAGGATTGCAAATGGACAATGTGATTTTTAAGAAATAAAATCCCAAATTGTGTACTTTCAGAATAAATAAACATTTTTTCTTTTATATAACTAGTTTTTTTTATCATCGTATGAAATGTTAACGGACTTTTGGACCACCTTGTACTTGAAAATAATATAATTGTGTACACAGAAGATATAATTGTGTACACTATGTATTGGCTCACGTTATATTGTAAGTCATACATCCATCCACAAATGTATCACTACTATAGGTAATAATACAATATACTTTCAGGTAAGTTCTCAATGTGTATAAATTTTCACCTAATTCATATAATTTTATGTGTTACTTCTACGGGGCATTTGAACTTTTTGAGCAGTTTTTACATGAGCTTTAAAAAAAATTAAAGTGCAAAAAACAGGTCCAGTTCATCAAGAATGAACGGTAACAAAAACCTATATTATATTCTTATATACAAAATAGCTTAAAATAATTAAAAGAGGATTTCAAAAAGATATGACACAATTAGATTATGTATTAAAAGCAAATATGTCAGGAGCCATGATAACAGGCACATAAGTCAAGAAAATAAGTAATATCTTTTAGGAATTGGCAATGGACTCCTCTGCTGGATTTGCCACACCTCAATGCCAAAGTTACAGGTAGACATATAGCATCAATCACGATTTGAATGGTTAAAAATTAGTGCCTAAGAAATCTGCTTCCTATTTTTGTATAGTATACAGTCCATAACAATGTTTATAATTCTTTCTATCTCAGATCCAAATTCATCACCTGTTAGTCCTACTATTTCCTATCTTTGAATTACTCAGCACAGAGTAGCTTTCTATAAGAAAGTATTACCCCACAAAATTACGGAATTAACTAAATAGACAGAATGCCCCTCAGTATCTGTATTCAAAAATCACCAAAGTTACATTCTAGGAGAATTATGGCTCAACATCCTATTGTACCTCATCCCTCAATACATCACTATCCCTTCTCTATCCTTGATGTTTTATTTAACCTTATATAGTTTTATACCTATAATACATGTGTATATATATATATATATATATATATATATATATATATGCATAAACATCTACCACTGCACTAATATTTCTCACTTGTTTCATTGTGATTGGCCATAAAAATTGCTCTCGTGGTCTACCGTCTGTATACTTTCTAAATTCAATTAAAGCATAATAAATAATAAAAAACAAATAAATGACTAATAAACAATATTTATAATAATAAACAATGTACCCTTTGAGGATTATAATCACGCGCTATTTAACTCACTTTTAATATTGTTATTTAAACTCATATGTAAACAAACATAGTATTAAGTGATTATTTCTATAACTTAATTTTTAAAATGTTTATCTTGACAATAGTTTCCTAATTCAAATTTATATTTAATAAAGACCAGAATAAGAACATGTTAGAAATTAAGTCAAGTGGCCTATGATTAGATGAAACTTTATATAACCTTAATACAATGTTCAAAGCAAAAGTTAACATGTATGATGCTTAAAAAACCTGAATGTTTCTGTTTCTATGGGAAATAAAATTGACAACATTTGTCTGATGTCATAAAATATGTCTTTAATTCATTAATGTGTATTGTTATATGAAGGAAAACCAAATACAAATTAAATTTATTATTAAATAATTTGTGAAGGGAACAAAGAGTGCAAAGTTTCCGAGTGTTAAAGGTACCTAAAACAAATTCCCCTGTAGAGGACTAACTCCTTTAGCTAGCAAGGATATGTGTGGTTTGAATCATTTTTATGGAGTATGAGCTAAAAGCCATCAATATTGCTAAAGGACCAGATGACTATGGGGAATATCACAGTTGGTGGCATTCCTTATGATGAGCACCAATTTATGGTCACTGTAACTACTTCTGAGATCAAACGAAGCTACAAAAGCTCGGAAATTATGATCATCAGTTTTAAAAAATATCTACAATATACCCACAATATCCCTCGTCTTCTCACTGAAATGTAGATATAATATAGTGTCTCGCAAATGCAAACGGCCACTGAGACACTATCAAGTAGAGATATGTGTTCTTAAAAAACAATTGAAAAAACAATCTACTGAACAAAAAAGAACAAACTGACGAGATATATTTTAACTTTTAGTTATATAATCTTCTATTAGTACAACACACCATGCTACATGTTGACATTTCAAGTGCATTATTTTCTATAATTTTTACATAAATATTTACTATATTTAAGTTTTTTTTCAACTGTCAATTACATATCTAAATTGTAACCAAAGAAATATAATTTGGAATCATTTTGAAAAAAAAGAAAACGCAGTTGAAAAAAAATGTTGAAAAAAACTAATTTGACTTTTTATTTAAGTTACACGGGAACATTTATTTAAGGCACAATTTCTCAATAAAAACAGATTTAAGTGAAAAACAAAATGCTAGTTGTGATGCAGAGTGAGTGTTTTTAAGTTTCAATACCTCAAAAGGAAAAACTCAAAAATATATATTTGGAAATTTTAGGGTGGGGCAAATTAAATACTTCAAAAAAATGTTTACCTAATTTTAGATATTATATCTTCAGAAATTCAAAAATATGCAGAAAAACACGTCACCACTTTTATTTCAAAATCTACTCAAATTAAAATTATGTAAAAAATTTGGGGTTTTGAAGACACACACAGAAGCAAAAGTTGTAGGAACACTATATTGATGATTAGATTTTTTTTTATATAACTGCGATCAATCCCTTTGGACTATTATCAGTTTTGTTGGGTGAGAAATTTTGGCATTTAGAGTGCAGAGGCCAATGTCACTGCTACTCAATTAGAAAACTTGGCTTTTTTTGAGCCTGTTAATCAATTTGGTATTGTCCAGCAATTCAGTAGCTAGAGGGTTCGGATGAGTAGTGAGCCTTTCGGTGTATCTTTTTCTGAATTTGTTAATCTCCTCTAGAATCGTTAAAGTGTTGAGATATTCGTGAATTTCACAATTTCGTGTGAATCAAGGTACACTATGTTTCTTAGTATTGCGTTTTGAGCTCTTTGGAGACACATTATGTTGCTATTACTGGCCATGCCCCACAACTGAATGTCATTTGTCCATGTTGGTTTAGGTAGTAAGCTGTATAATAATAGTTTACTGTCCACCGATAGCACAGAGTTATGACCCAACAGCCAATGCAGGTTTTTTACCTGATATTTAATTAGCTTCAATCTAGGTGGAAGCACAGATATTTATCACAATCAGTGTGTGATAAAGTGTCGGTTCCTAGTTTCATCTCGGAACAATTGCCTGTCCTCAATGTAAACATGATGTGGGTTGATTCTTGTGTGTTAGCACGGATATGCCATTTGTGCAATCAGGTATACATTTTGTCCAGCAATACTTGGAGCTTGTTGCTGGCAGAATCTGGATCTTTTGCTTTTGGCACATAAGCAACATCATCAGCATAAGTTGTGATGGTTACTTCTGCTGAGGTAGTGAATTCGGAAGTGAAGATATTATACAAGACTGGTCCCAGGACTGAACCTTGTGGGACTCCAGCTTTGATCTTTTACAGACTAGACCTTGTGGACCCTTACTTTACCTGAAACTTTCTCTGAGTTAGATAGGATACTATAATTGGGAACAATGAGTGTGGAAGCTTTTCCTTGACTTTATAGAGTAGGCCTTTATGCCAGATGCAGTCGAAGGCTTGTTGGAGATCTATAAATGCTGCAGACGTGTATTCCATTTCCTCAAAGCCCTGGAGAATAGTATGTTATACACGGAGCAACAACTTTACAATTGAGCTTGCTCAATTGTAGACAGAGACTTTCTGAAGCCAAACTGATGTGCTGGGATAAAGTCACAATCATACATAAAGACTTTCAACTGGTCAGAAAGATCTTTCCCAAAGTTTTGACAAGACAGGCATAAGACTAATAGGTCGATATGATGAAGCTTCATTTGCAGGTTTGCCAGGCTTAAGAATTAGGATTATCTGGAAGATCTTAATACTTCGTTGGACAGGCAAGTTAGAAAAGTCAAATCCAGGGACTTTCTTTGGGTTTAGTGATTTTATTTCTTTGGCAATTTCTTTTGGGGACGTTTGTCTGAGGGGCAGGCATATTTGGAGATCATAGTTCAGGATGGTGTCGATATCATGGTTGTCTGTATATTCCTCATTTAATTTAAAGACGCTTGCCAGATGAAATGCAAAGATCTCAGTCTTTTCACTGTCCGTTCTAACTAAGATGAATTATGATCTAATGGGGGGACTATACTCTTGGAACTTGTCTAAGTTTTTCAAGGCTTTCCATAAAGAGGGGTCACCCCGACCTGAAGCAGACAACATAAAAACATCTTATTATTTGCAGTGTCCTGAAGCGAAGCTCTCAGTTCTTTTGTGGCCCAATTGAACTTCCTTTCATACTTTAAGTCTTATATTGAGAGGTTGCAAATTCAGGTTGTGGTACTTATTTTTTAGTTCTTATTCGTTGATCCAGCGGGCTACCTGGATTAAATTGGTGACATCTTTGCATGCTTCCTCTACATCATCTTAAGTTTTTAAGGGAAGTTTTAGGTTTAGTTGTCTATCCACTTAAGTCCTGAATCCATCCCAGTCAGTACTATTGTTGTAAAAATAATCTACATTCTCTCAGGTGATAACTCTGCTGCTGACATTAAGAATCACAGGAGTGTAATCAGACTATCCATCAAGATCGGTCTCAACACTAGCATATTGACTACTCATTCCCCTAGCAATAAAGAAATCCAGGAGGTCAGGCAGTTTATTCGGGTCAGAAGGTGGAAAAAGTACCATTGGACAAATATTGTAAGTGATTGATTTCCATAGAACCTTTCAGTACTCCGTAGCTAGGTAGCCGAGCATCGTGAGTCCTACAATGTATGTTTGACACTCCAATCCCCCCCAGAAATGAATTGGGGACCAAGAGTTTAGAAGTACTGTGAGAACACACCTTGAGTTATTTTATGTCTTGGGTGACAATATACTGCAGAGGTAGTTTGCAAGTAAGCTGTCGAATATGCTTTTAAAAATGAATGTTTCAAATTGCAGTTAATAATGTATGATGCTCCTACATGGATAGTGTAGATGTTATAGCTCTTGATACTGAAGCAACTTCTTGGTGTAGCGTGAGATTCGGATATAAGTACAATGTCTGATCTATTTTTCTGAACAATTTCTTCAAATTCCAATATATTGGGTGATAGTCCATTTATATTCCATGTAGGAATACGAAGTCATGTCATTTTGAGTCTATTTTGGAGATTACCATTGTCAATAGGTTTAATAATGCTCCTATATGTTGTAGAAGTAAATTTATGTTTTCAGATTGTTTGGTCAGGATTTTTTCTATTGAGGTTTGTTGCGGTAGAGGACCCGAGTTACGCCTGGAAGCTCCGTTTGCATAGGTTCTGTTATTTTAGTTGTTATGATTTGGTTGTGCTGGGGACTCCATAGATCCGGTGTTCAAGTCGAGCCTTCTGTTATTGAGATTTCTACCTATTTTCAATTTAGCGCCTAGTCTGTTGGTTTTTATAGCCAGAATCTCTTTGCAGGATGGTCGCACGAACATAAAGCACATTTAGCAGGAGTGTTTCGGTCTTTTTTTGGGCCGTCTGATGTTTTATGTCCTTCATCACACTTAAAAATTATTGTATGAGACAATTGGTATGGTAATTATTTTTTGAATGACCGTACTGCTGGCATCATTGACACCGGACTATAGTTTGCATTTCCGCGAGTGTTCTATTTTGATTGATGATAAATGTATTGGATATCTTTAATAATTTCATTGCAGGGACCTGGTTCTAAGCTAAGGAAGAAAGTTGATGCGGGTTTTTTGTCAGGACCGTATCATGAGTTAATTATTTTTCCTCTGACTTTATTCCCTGTTTTTTCAATTTCTTCCACAATAGCTGCATGATGAGTTGTGTGCTAAAGGTTTTTTAATTTAATTTGGTAGCATTTCGAGTCTTTTCTTGTTAATGTGTGCCTGATCAGGCCCTTTAGTCTGAGGTCCACTACTTTTTTGTAGTCTTCAGTCACATTTATCATAACACGTAGCAAATTTTTATTTACTAACTTGAATGTAAAGTTTGAAGGGCTAATGACAGTTTCAATTAATTTGGAAAGTTCATTTACATCATCTATTCCATATAGCATGATGGGTGGTGGTTTATTGGGGGGTTTAGGTGTGATTAGTTCTGGTCCATCAACAGGTAAGGTTTTAAATCTATTTTGGGGTTTGGTAGTTGGGGCTAGAGGGGAGTCAGTTTTTTTACATTTTTACGACCCGGGTACTCCTTGCCAGAGGGGTGGCATTTGTCCTGGATTGGGTGATTGTTCCTCTGTTTGGTGGTAACTGGGTTCATTAGATAAAGTGTGTTAGTGTTTCATCTCTTGCTTCTATGACTGCCGTTAAAATCCATGGAAGGAATTAACCCTTGGTTTAGATTCCAATCAGGCTTTGTGGAACACTTGTTGATGATAAACTTTTCGGTTTTTTTTGGGCTGGAAATGGATTTTGGTTTTGGTGTGACTTTTCGCTCATTTTGATTCCCACGAGTAGGATTGATAAATGGTGACTCAGAGGGTGACGTCATAGGTTACCTGGTAACATTGAGGTTGGTGCTAGAGACTAGTTTCCCACTAGCCACCTAATGGTATCCTTGTGGCATGTTCCCACTGTAGAGTAGAAGTATTTTTTGATAGAGGTGTTCTTCCTCTTGTCTCAGACGATGAAGTCAAGACCACCGTTCCCACAAGACATGACCGCAGCGTTATGGGGTGTGTAAGTCATTTAGTACTTCGACACAGCAGGGTTTTCAGTCCTGCTGATTCAGGTTACTTAACCGACGTCTGATACTTTGCATTGTCGTTCATTTAGCACCACCCGGGAGACTCGTGTAGGGTGGGCCTAGGATGAGGTGGTAAATCCTATAGAGTGAGGAACAAATCCCCCAAGTCATTTACTACTTCCATGCAGCAGGGTTTTCAATCCTGCTGATTCAGGCTACTTAACCGCCACCTGATACTCGGCGTTGTTGCTCATCTAAACTGGTAACTCTAGATGCCATAATTTTTTAAATGTACAATGCCTATGAAAGTTTAGTAGGCAATATATTTAAATTGTTCTGTGTTCACACCGGTTTTCTCAGAAACTATGGGATGTAGAATCTTGAAATTTTCCATAGTAATAAAGAAAGTAAGCAAGCGGTGTCACCTTTTTATTCTGCCTGCGGTCCAGTGCACGGGACTTCTGTGATGTATACTTTCTCGCTTTGTGAATGTTCATCTCTGTCACTGTGTGCTGTCTCCGTTTTCATGTGTTGCCATCTTCGTTTAATGAGTGTATAAAATACAATGTCACAATTCGAAAATTCATTCAGTACTCTCTATTTGGACTTCTATTATCTTACATCGTATTCTACACCTATCTTCAAGAAAAGTTCTTGCCTTTGTACTCACTTCAAATTCATATAAGAATTAAAGACAAACTAAATAAAGACCTTAAAAATTTTTTTTAAGTTGTGAGAAATACTATTTTGTTTTTTAATTTTTTTAAGTTGTGGGCATTGCGACAAGTACGAAAATATTATTTTCATAATTTTAATTTGCATATTTCAAAGATATTCCAAAAAACAATATGCAATAATACAGAATTCCCTCCCTTATTTCCGAAAATACTGAGACAAAAATCATGAAATAAATAAGTCTGACTAGAAGATTATAGGACAACTATAGCGATTATCCTAGTACTCATAATTTTTTTAAAAATGCACCATGTTTTTAGATCTGTCAAAAATATAGCAGGCAATATATTTTTACATTGTGAAAAATTAATATTTGTGGATACTTTAATAGAAATACTACGTACCCTTAAAAACTTCTAAGTGTTGAAACTCTCCTAGTAAAAGTTCTACTCGTGCAACAGCTTTTTTTATTTCTCTATAAATATTGTTATAGATGACTGTAACAATATTTATGGAGAAATTGTGAAAACTAATGGTTCTCTCTAACTAAAAACTTAACAATGAAGAGTTCTAAACAAGAAAAATTATGTCTTAGAGGAGCTTGCCAAGGTTTGTTTTCACCTACTAACTAATTGGTTGACTTCAAACTTTCCATGTCCGTGCCACCCTTATATGACAGCTGGCAACAAATAGTCAGGTAAATCTCCAAGATTCTACCTGGAAACTGCTGTTTCATTTCAAAATGTTATGTGATACATCGGTATGTAGTATTTACACAATGAGTGTCATACTTTGAATATCACATAGTAATGCTAACTTGTGGATAAAACGAAATTTACATATGGCCAAACCAAATGTGAATTTCCAATCCAAGATTTATTCTTAGTTATTCTACTCCACACCAATGCTCAGCTCTATACAATTATACAAACTTGACGAAGATTGAGAAATTATTCTTGGTTATACGGGCACATCCTCACCACAGTCTCGAATATAGACTATAAAGTGTATAGACTATAAAGTATATAAGTCTACCGTGATAATCACAGGACAATAAGTCAAGACTCAAGATTCTTAGACATTCATCTGACCCCTCCCTCTATAAAATTTATTTCTTGCTTCTCGTTCTTGAAAATAGTCATCATTTAATTATTACAATAAAAAAATATACTTACGGACTCCTATATACTTACGAACTATGAAGCAAATCCCTTGCAGATACTTTGTAGAGTGGACTGTTTGAGTCAATAACATGTATTATTGTTTGTGGCCACATCATAAACACATTCTTTGACACCTCCAAATTTTGCATATAATGCTTAAATAGTTGACCTTCTTGAGACCTGAAAATTAGTGGTGGAAGATTATATCACATCCACAACCAAATAATCTACAAAAGAGATATTCCAATTATCAATTATAAGATTAGTAAATTAACGATCCTCATAATCAAATAATTAGTAATATCTGATTCCTGTAGTTCAGAGTTCTAGATTCAGAAGTCACGTTCAATAATGTGTATAGAGATATTTTAGACGAGATAACTGAAAAATCAAGAAAATATATTTTTTACATTCGTGTATCAATTGGAAAAAAAATCATTTCAATGTTTTCGAAACTATTTGTTCAAAATATTGTGTAAGATATTCAAATGATATTGTCAAAGATATCCATAGCCAATCTCCAAAACTGTTATATTGGAATTTCTGAAAAAACAGCATTGCTAGAAGTTAACCCAAAGTTTATCGAAAAACTATAGGAATTCTAAATCTCATGCTTTTGAGAAATCCACAATATTTTAGATAAAATACTTAATAAAAAATAATATTAATATTTATAGTTTAATACAAGTACCATGTACCCTTAAATGTTTATATGTAACTGTTTGCGTACGGAAATCTAATAGAGTAAATTCTGCTTCTACTTAACAAGTTTTTATTTTTGTAATGGACAAAGAAATTTTAAAAGAACGAGCAGTAATTACTAAAGAGTGCATTGGAAAATTATCTCAAAGAATATTTAATTACAACTCAAGTGTCAAATGTATTAGCTTAACTTCAAAGAATTCTAAATGATCATGAAGCTACTTTTATAAATTACTCCAAAACTAGTACAATAATATTGCCACAAGGCTACAAAGTGTACTAAATTATTAAAAAAACATTTGTAAAGAAGAGTTAATGTCTTAGCGTTTATTTTTTGGTAATATAGACATTTTAAGCCCGTGTGGTTTTTATACATATCAGGCCACATAAAGATTTTGTAAACAATATACCTAACTATTAATTTCCTCGGAAATCTAATACTGGCTAGATGAAGGAAGATACAAGACCAGAACCATAACATGAGAAAAACAACAGTTTTTATAGTTTTTGGCCACAAAAATTACATGCAAATGAGGAACTGAAACTAGCACTGTCCAACTGAGACTAAAAATTGATAAAACAGCTTACGAATATTTTCAGCCAAAAACTATAAAAAGAGGGATATATTCTTATTCTAATTGACATGTCATTTATTTAATTAGCCTATCTGATCTTAGATGGAAAAATATATAGAAAGATGAAATCTTATTAAATCTTTTTTTTCGATTTGATTGAAATTTTCGTAATATAATGAAAACAAATTGAAAAAAACAAATATATTTGTTGGAAATTCTTAAGGATTGGAATAATTTAATCAAAGAATATAATACCCAGTCGGATCATACCTTTTTTGTGTCACATAACTAGCCAAAACTTGTGTGCTGATGATGTGATCATGATTCAAATCCCAAATTCTAAACATTAGGCAGAGTTGGCCATCTCGGAGAGATATCTGTAAATGATTTTACCTATATCTTTCACATAATAAATTGACATGAAAACTCATAACTTGGTTTACTTTAGTTATTTTTATTTTCAAAATGTTTTTATTCACAGAAAACGAATATTATAAGTACTTGAATATATAATTATTACAATTTTAATGTCTATTTATTCGGTTTAACACTTATCTAAGAGCAAATATTAACATAAACCCTCTAAGACATTCCGAGTTATCATTAATTTAATATATTTTGGAAAAATATAATATGTTTTCAATTTTTGAATCATTGTTTTAATTTTTATTTAACTTTAATAAATTGTGTAAAACACAGTTATACCTAATATAACTATGCTCCATACAATTTATAGAAACCACAAAATACTTATAAAATTCCTTGAAAATCATATTAAAAAATGTGTACTAACTATTAATTTAGAAAATTGGAAACGAAAATGCAAAATGGAAGATACATATATTAAATACGTTTTAAGCTTTGAATAAGAAATTACTCCTTATAAAAATACCGAACTATTAACGTAACCTAATTTGGTTACGTTAATAGTTTATATTGGTTCTTGAAAAATATAGCTGAATATAAAGACAAACTACAAAATTCAAAATTTATTATTTCATTAATCTTTAAGGTGACAATATTTTAATCATTTGCACATAGGTGTATTTATGGTACAGTCATGCCACGTAACAACATCCCTATTGACCATGTCAACAGAGATTTCAAATTACAAACCGAATCATTAAAATTCTTAGATATATATTTTCTATAAAATTATTTTTTAAGCATATCATAAAATTTATATGCATATCAATATATATACATCCATACACACATGCATACATAAATGTATGTGTGTATATTATATATATATATATATATATATATATATCTATATATATACATATATATTATAAGAATTGCTACATAATACAAAGTTCAATTACAGTCTTCGTCTAAATTAGAAGGCTATCGAACCCTAATTTCTTACTATTGCATTAATGTTTTATATTTTCTAATGTTATGCTTATAACAACTGTTATAGTTATTTAAAAGTTGTTTATAATGATCTTCTTATTCAAAGTTTAAAACATGTTTAATATATGTTTCTTCCATTTTGCATATTTCTAAATGCTTCCATATTTCTAAATTAATAGTTACAACACAATGAAATAAATTTTTAGTATGATTTTCAAAGAAATTTAAAAATATTTTGTGGTTTCTATAAATTGTAGGGAACTCAATTATATTAGGTATAACAGTGTTTTATACAATTTATGAAAGTTAAATAAAAATGAAAATAACGTACAAAATTTCAAAACAAATTATATTTTTTTCGATATATAATATAATAATGATAACTCGGAGTGTCTCAAAGGGTTTATGTTAATATTTGCGATATTAAACTGAATAAATATACATTAAAATTATGATTTGACTAAAATAAAAACAATTAACATCTCATAAGAAAGAAATCAACAGACACAGACAATTATACAGGCATCAACTGAGGTTGTGAAGTATTTAGTAGGCTGTAGTTTTATTAGGTAGTGACACTAGTATAATCTCAGACCAGAACTACTCAACACAATGAAATAAATTTTTAAAAACACAAACCACTCTGTGTGAATATCCTGAAAATTAAACCAATTATAGTAGATTCAAGGGATTGTACCAGATTATAATTCCATAATATTACTTAATATTATTCCGTAATATTATTTCCGTCAACAAAGTGGTATTCAAAAACTAAATTTAAAGTGTTTTTTTTCATTATGTTAAGTTGAAATTGAATTTTCAGAACAAATTCAATTTCAACTTAATTGCTTTGATCAAATACTCATAGCTACTAATTCATGTTATTAACGCATTGGTCTACCATAGTAATGAACAGACTTAAAAAATATTTTCAGCTCACCACTGCTTTATCACTGAATCCAACTCCATCTTTAGGCAACTTTGCTGGACTTAACAACTTTGCAAAAATGACAGACGTTACAGCACCTCCGAAGGCTGTGCCAATGATAAGCTATAAAAAAATGGAATTGTATGTTTTATTTTATACATTATAAATACTAATCTTTAAATGTATAAGATAAGCATTTGATTGTTTTGAATAAGTGAGGACTAAACCACTTAAATGCAATTACGGAAAAAACATTTGATTAAGAAATACTTCATCAAACACACCTCCATGACAAATAGGAATATTGACTCAGGACAAGCCTCGTCTACGGTTCTGTCACCAAAAGCAATAGTTGTCTGAAATGAAAATTATATAAGATCAAACAAAAAATATTGTTGAACTGTCTTAATTCCTACCATCTGAAGCTATTTTAGTCTTCAATATTCTACAGTTCAGGATCTTAGGAACAAAGTAAGGTATGTATTATCTCGATAAAATAATATCAAGAAATTTACATCTGTCCGTTTATTGCCTTATGCTCCTACATTCAAAATGAATGAAAAATATACTGATATCAAAATTTTTAAAAAAGTGTTGCCTTTCATTATTTTTATCGCCTATATAGAGACATTCATTCATTTTGCATTATAATTCTGGTTTTTGATAAGACCATTTCTTAAACCATTTACCTCTAAATAAAGATAATTTTCATGCAGTTTCATTCAAACTCAGCTTAATAGGTGGCACTAAATTGGTATATGTGATTATAGCTATTTGATGAATGTTACTAGAAAACCCAATATTTTATCACGCCAACTGAAATACCAATTTGTAATAATTTCTTTTATACTTAATACGACCATAATGTCGTTCGCATCCGATGGACCTCTATCTACCTTAGATACATTAATCAAAATGGTTGAACACACTAACATATCTTTAAATTTCTTCGACGAAGTTTCTTTCATTTTTTCAGATTTTGTGTAGCATGTTTCTTTTGTTCTTCTGAACAAACTACGTTCTTCCAATTGTATTAAGGTTCTCGTTTATATACATTGAAACAAATTATGTACATTCTATTTAATTAAGGTTTCTATAGGTTACAAGTCGCCGTTAACACTGCTAACATAAACATTTTGACGACCACTGGATAAATTTTACAATATTTCTTAACCGAAATATATTTATTCAAACGTAGTGATTTTTAAAAAACAAATAGTGCTTTTATACTAAATCTTATTGTATGCTTAGGTCTAAATCATCATACTGTGAAATTACATAAACAAAAATGTAAAATTACATAAACAAAATTGTGAAATTACATAAACAAAAAAATCAATTAAATAATGATAAATTTTATTCTGTTAGACCAACTGAGGCATTTATTATTAACATATATTTACACATTGTTACAATTATTCATGATTGTTTATTTAATTACCAAATTAATAAAAAATCACAAATTTTGTTTAACATCTTCCAAAAATATAACAAATGCGGCAAAGTTAATACCAATGTGCAGAAACTATTATTTTTTAGAATTGTTTACACAATTATTATTTCATGCCGAAATCGAAACACTGATTAATAATTATCCATTAATTTGAAACTCTTTAAATGTGACACACAATTCTTAATTTTTGGGAATTTTTAGCTGTATGCTTCCGGCCCATTTTTTAATATAGCTGATGTTTGTGATATTTATGTTAGTCTATGGAACATGACTAAAACTGAATTCCAGTGGGTTACTAGATCTTGTTAAATTGTTAAAAGTAGTTATTTTAAAAATGTTTAAGTCTTATCTGTCTGGCTTTTAAAGCTTCACTTATTAAGTAACTTTGCTGGAAATGTCCGCATTTTTTGGGGTTTATTCCTAATGAATAGATTTTCATATATTCCCGGAATGAAATTTTAGGAATAGTAAAGTCAGAAGTTCGGAGTGTTAAAAAAAAAGTGTAATCAGCTAATTTCAGCCACATATTTAATTTTGACATATCGAATTATTTATTGACAGTTGTGTCGTTTATTTGGCTAGAAGTATTGCGTTTAAGAAAAGTATTATTAATGAAAGATTAAGTACAGTCATGTTCACGTTTATAATGAAAATAGAATTTATTGACTTATTTATTGAAGGGTTCAGAAAACAAGTTACAGTCACATAGATGTATAATAAAAAGAACACGAATATAAAACTATTGTCTGTATAACTATAATTATGTGAACACCAAATGGTTAGAGTATTTATCTATATATTTTCTAGGGTTACTTGTCTTATTAATATATTATAATACAAAATGTATTGATCAATTATTAAAGTTAGTACTAACTTAGAATTCTATTATTTTCTACATTCTGAACAAAACATTAAATCTGTCGTATCTAGTTTTAATTTATAAATAATATATTTAATCATTTCGGTTCAAAAATGTCTAAGGACGAACGACGAGAAAAAATATTGTTATGCAATCGGCACATTCGAATTATGGGGTTATAAAAAAAGGTATTATTGTTATAAACTTGCAGTACGAATAATCTCTATAATTGTATATGAGATCTGAGTCGTGTTGGAGTTGAGTCGAGAGAGGAGATAGGGACAATCAACATGCGAATGTATGATTTTACAAAAATATAATAGATCAGCACTTTTTCTCCGTACAGCTAGTGATGACAAATTAAATCACTGTAGTTGGGTTTCATAGGATTTATACTTTCGTCCAAGATGAAGTCGGAATTAATTTGTTTGATGAATACAGAATTAATTTGTTTGCACGAATATAATTTCTCCTTTTTTTAAATAATGTGCTTAAAAGGAAATCATCTGTGCCGACTTTGGTTTAATATAAAAGCCAAGCAGAGAAGAAAGTTGGCAAAAAAAGGCAGCAGTGAATGGCCTCCGGCAGAGGAGACGTTATTAGCAACATCCAAGTTGACTCCGTCGTTCCTTAATAGTGCCTGGGCTAATTGTGGAAGTCCCATCAAACGATTTTGCCCAGCAATTCAATCGAGGTAATATAATCGAGATAAATAAACATAAAATTAATCTTTTATTGATTTATTTGAATTTATATTTAATATTGAAGAAGCAATATTACAAATGAAAGTAGTTTGTAATTTAATTACCTTTAAAATTACAAATTGTACGATACGTGCAAGAACATTTCCATCGAACTTTTATTTTATTTTCTTTCTAGTGATATGTGAAAATGTGTTGAAATTGAAAATTTGTAAATTTGTGATATTCATGAATTGATATTGAATTAATTAGAGTCAGTTATCCACAGGTCCGTCTAAGCGACAAGTAGACATGAAGTCTTTGCTGAAGCCACGGAAAATTTGTCGACTTCGTCCAAGACAATGGAAGATGTTTTTGCATGTCAACCTAGAGCTGAGGGTCAGGAAACCACATTGGACATGGACACGAATGTACCAATATGCAGGAGACGCACCAGCAGCCAGCATTCGGATATCTGGCTCACTTTCAGCTAACGTCAGTTACTTCAGACGGAAGAATTAAAAAAAAATTGCATGAGGCATGGAGTGAAGGAGAGACAACAAAAAGAAGGCGAACTCCATGAAATCTGTACGAAAATTTTGTTAAGTCAAGATCGAGAAGGAAAGGCACGTGTTGAAGTTGCCGAGTTTTATTTTTTTAATTTTTCTGCTCATATTTTCTACTCTTATTTTCTGGTCATATTGTGTTTTATCCTGTATTTATTAAATTCCATAAAAAACAGTTAAATTTTCAATGATACATCATATAGTCATTGTGTGTTGTGTGTAGAAAGGCAGTGCAGCACAGTTAAAACATTTAAAAACTAAAAAATGTTAATGTTTATGTTTATGAACTTGCACAAAAATGGTGGAAATTATTTACTAAATGTTAAAGTCGCATTTATTTTGTCAAGCTTTGTTAATAGGGGTCTATCAGTATACATTATAATTTGGTAAGACATTGGTAAAACAAATGTTCAATAAAATGGTGTATTAACCAATGAAATAAGATTTTCATATTGAAACCCTAAGAAAGAATGGTTTGTATTATCTAGTCCAAACTAATTTAATGCACATTTTTGTTTTAGTTAGGGCACATTGAACTATACATTGCATTTCAATAACAGAATTTTTACTTAATGTAGCTTCTGTCATCATTTGTACACAAATTCAATTTGTAAGAATACAATATATTTTTGCCAGTATTCGTTAAATTAACAAATATTAAGAATAAATATCTCTGAATTAAAGCAGTCACTGGCTTATATTATCTAGTCCAAAGTAATTGATTATCATTGAAGTAATTATATTATCATTTTTTTATTAAAGAGTTTTCCATTTACATTTAATAATATTGATATCTATGTTTATATAGAGCATTACCTATTTTATACATTCCAAGACAATCTTACTTAAGGAATAAACTCCATTCGGATATCAGAGCTGACAAGCACAATTGTTTTCCTACATCTTTTAGAATTTCTTGCAGTTCAGTAAAAGAACCTCATTTTTTTCTGACATTCAAATTTTGATATATAAAAGTACTAAAGGGAACAATAAAAAAATATAATAAGATACCTGAGCCTCCACTGAAGCAAGAAACATGTTCAGAAAGTCCGTCCCGCCAGTAACACATTTATCAACAGGAGGATTTTCATCAAAATCGTAATGAGCCAAAGCACTAACATACCAAAAAATGGCAAACACCACCCACATCACGAAGTGACCTACTACTGTCCAGATTAGGATCCAGCGCCATTTCGATTCAATCTGAAATATATGCGTTTCATTATTTCCGAATAGTTTCAATGTAATAATTGTAAAAAAAAAACTTAATAAAGTTTTATTGTAAAACATTTTTATTAAGTTTTTTAAAAATGAATATCAGAAAAAATTCTAATTTTTATTATAATTAATAAAGAGTATGCCAACATAATTTAAAAATTGGAACACAAAGGACAATGAGAACTTTAATAATGGACTATTTTTTGTTTTCATTTAGAGGTTTGGTTTTACTTATAATATATTTTCAATTCCAAGTATATAGACTATACGAAATATTAAGATTTATTCAAACCAATTTAGAACAATTCATATGATTAATAATGTAGTGACTTATTATCTCAAATTGTAAAAGCAAATTCATGGAAAAGTCACTTAGTGTTTACAGTTTCTTTATTGAATTTATTAAATTATAAATCATTATTTTAAAGACAATAATTACTTTTAGCTTAAGAAGCTTGATTTATAATATTATATTTTAGATCATTTTGTTACTGTGACTCAAAATATTATTTAACTACAATGCCTAAACATGGGCATATCATTTCTTTCTAAATTCTTACACAAAGAGTAAAACAAATATGGTTCGAATTTCAGTCACTTATGATAAATCCCATATACATACAAATCAGAAGACAAACAATCTCTTACAAATTAAAGAGTTTATAAATATATGTGAATTGACAAAATTGTGAGATACATTTAAGTGGAACAAATGACGTAGGTCTTCTTTCTATCTTGTCAAGAATTCTGGAGAAAAATAAAAAAACTTCAAAATAAATTCATGCGTAATTATTTCTTATTCCATAATGAATAAAGATTACAAAGATATTGTTTCTTACGTCTTACAAACAAATTATCTTATCACTGAAATGCGATAGTGAAGAAGGAACAAATAAGTACCCGTAATACTATTGTAAATCACAGGACAAGACCTGTACAGACAGGCATTTTATCTCGTAAAGTTTTGGATCGCAAACAGCACTATCAAGAGATAGCTTCTTCACAGTGATATTAGTTCAAGCATTGTGCAATTTAATAAGAAATTTATTGAATAGTTTGAAAATAATTTTATACAAGTACTACAGAAGACACAGAAGGACAAAAAAATTTCTAAAAAACAAAGTTGTATAAATCCTTTGATACTGTGGATATAAGCTAACCGAAATAAGATTATTTGGAAATCCTAAGCAAATTCCAGTAGATTCAAATTTATTCAAATGCTTCATTAAAAGATCAGAGGGCGAGGGACACATTGCTTATTGTTTCACAAATGAAACCTCTACTTCATTTTGAAAGACACATCCGATGACAAGCCCCTGAATAGAGTCTACAAAGAAAGTTTTTTCTCTCGTCTTTACATGTATGAGGAAGCACACCATCTTTTTAGGGTTCTATAGCCTAACCAAGAATCCTTATATTTTTGCCATGTCAGTCTGTATGTTACAGCCATTTTACTCGCAGACTATTAATAATATAAAGCTGAAATTTGCCAGAGTCATAGATATTTATAATACCTACAAAAAAATTTTAGGATGCTTTCCCTACCTGTAAAGTGGAAATGAATTTTTTTTTATTCACCTACTTCATTGTGTAGGGTATTGCTGAACAAGACCCAAAAACATTGAAAAGTATCCACAATAGTAGTTTTTATATAACAAAATTAAAAGGAAAATTTTCACATCTAAATATGCTATACATATAATTTAAATCATCTGGAAAAATAACTTTATATTTTAAAATATATATATTTATTACATCTATGGCAATATATTCATATATTTACATGGTGAGAAATAATATTAATACTTGCAAATAGTTTTATAGAAACACTATGTACGCTTAAATGCTCTTACTTTATATGTTTATATTTCACAATTTTCAATATATTTCACATTTAATTTATTTACCACGACCTAGGTTTCGTTGTATTACAACATTTTCAGGTGGGCTATTAGCAAAGATTCCAAAGATAGCAAAGATTCCATTGTATTGTAATACAATGAAACCTAGGTCGTGATAAAAAAATTAAAGAAAGTGGAAATAATACTACATCACGTAGTTTCATTTAATTGTGAATAATGAATTTCTACAAAATTAACGCCAAATATATTCAATGTTTATATTTTAAAATATTTTGCTAGATTTCACACATATTATGGAAATATCTACCTAAAGCAAAAAGTTACAAAATTTCATGCACCTAAGTCCAAAAATAAGGAAACTCTGTGGCAGATGAACCGACAGCCGAACATTCCAAAGATTCTAATAAGTTATAATTTTTTGATACTAAATCATTTCATAACATGTTTTTTATTCCTAAACCCATACCATTGATAATTTTTTCGGCCATGGTAAAATAAGACAAGTGTAATATTTATGATCACACCACATTTATTATGTTTTTTATTACAGAAATGCTCAAAATGCCTTCCCCTAGCTCTTATGCATAACCAGCATCTTCTTACAAAATTTCTTCTTAAACTTCGTAAGGCCCTTTTTTTGGTTTTTACCACTTCAGACATATGATGTAATTGTTGTTCATTATCGTTATTAGTATTATAGACCGCCTTCTTGAAATATCCCCATAGAAAATAGTCCAATGGATTGAGCGATATTGTGGATTCTAACGAATGTGGTGGCCATGCAATTATACCACCACATCCTATCTCCATCGATTTGGGTAAATTACATTTAAGTATTAAGTTACTTGTCGGAAAAAGTGGGCCAGTGCACCATCGTACAAGAACCACATCCTGTCACATGCATCTTGTGGTATTTCATTGGACAGATTTCCAAGTTCATCTCTTAAAAACCGTAGGTAACGAACTCCATTAAGCTTTGGTGGGAGTTCAAACGGACTGATAATTTTGCCATCCAGCCCACAAATTCACTCACTCGAATTAATGTGGGAATCTATCTTACCTTACTATGCGGAGATTCTCGACAACCTATTTATGTAAATTGTGTATATTAAATACTCCCATTTTTTTAAAACATGACTCATCGTTCCATAAAGATTGAATTAAAAAAGCGGATCTTGCCTGCTTCGACCCAGAATCTTCAGACAGAAACTATTCCTCGTTGATAGTCAGCAAATAGTAGTGCTTGCACTCGTTGTACATGGTACAGGTACAAATTATTTTTTCTTAAAATGCAGTGTACTGTACTTCTTGCAACACTAATATATTGAGAAATCCACCGAACACTCGTAGAAGGAGCTTCTTCCACTTCAGCTAGCACTTGATGCTCATCAACATGTCTAGGTCTTCCTTCAGGAACTACATTTCCAGGAATTGAATCCTCTAAATATACATTATTAACATGAAAAAAGACTCTCGTGATCAGGAAAGCCTTCGAAATTAGGGTAGTGCTCGCGATACATATGTGTAGCTTGCCGAGCATTCCCATCACATAGCCCATAAATGAAATACATTTCTGCATATTCACGAACAGTGTAGGTCAAACAATATCCAAATCACAAGCATGAACAAGACCCAATTCAAGCGTAGGTCAACAAATAAAAACAGTGGCAGGGAAAAAACAGCAAAAACAATTTGTTAGTTCCGAACGATAAGAAGTAACTAAAGAAGCAAAGTTGTCGAGGGAAGAAGTAGAAGAGGGTTGCTTGACGGCCGAAAACAATAAAAAGACCATACGAGTGAGAAAGAGATCGCGATACAATTCTGATAAGCAGATGTTTTCATTGTAAGCATTTCTGCAAATGTGGTGTTATTTCAATAAAGCAGGTATTTTTCAAATATGTACAGAAGTAATTGCAATGTTACCTTTTTGGAAACTTGTAGATGTTTCTGAAATAAAGTTCCACAAGGTTGCCATACATTTTTTACACTAGCATTGTTCAAAAATCACTTTTCATGTTTTGTAATTGAAAAAATTCACACGTTTCAACTTTTATTTTTTATGTTTGCAATAATAATGAGTGAATAACATTTTAATTAGAAAGAAGAATGTTCTCTTAAAGATTTTGGACAATAAAAAAGCAGGAATAGTAATAATACCAAATAATAAAAAAATTTGTTCATGTGCAATAACAAACATTAAAAAAATCATATCTCTAACACTATTAGGCCTAGGATAATAAAATTTATTGTTTCTTATATATAATAAGCCCCTCTATCACCGAAGTTTCGTTGGTCCACTCCTTACGTGACACCTGTATATTATGACTCTCTTTACAGTTCCCATGTTAATACCTTTTCAGACACATATTTTGTTTATTTTACATGGTTAGAATTAATTATTTAAGTATAACATCATTCTCTAATTATTATAAGCTGTCATTGGAATGCTAAATTGAATGTTAATTTTGTAATACCCCTAACAGTTATGGTATTGGTTTTCACTGCCACATCTGTTATAGACATTACACATATAACTACCATTTAAATTCATTGAATTAGATTTGGCATAGATTTAACAACATGACATGGATGCAACTACTAGCAATACTAATAGAATGCTTTAAAAAGGCAAAAAAAATGTTTTGAGAAAACAACATTTTTTCAAGAAATACTTACCAATGTGTGAAAAAAATCATTCATGAGTCTTATGGATTTTGCTTGAACATTTGAGACCAACACAACATTCTTGTTTCCACTTCGACAAATCAAACGTCTTTGCTTTGGTCTGCGATGTCCACTATTTTGTGAATTTATTCTGCCGATGTATAAAAGGAAGATATTTTGATATCATGTTATTTTTACTGCGAAAATATTGTTTCCATTACCTATTAAAAAAAGGACTTTTAGGCACCATTAATATCAAGACTTGAAAGCTTACAGAAGCACCACACCTGTTTTTCAAACTTTTATGTCCCTATACACTTATCATTCTTAGAAATTCTGAGGAACACATTTGTATACTTAACAAAAGGTAAACAATATAAACGTATATTTAATTTCTTAAAGAATATATTGGTTTTTCTCTTTATGAATAATAACCACGTCAATAACTATAAATGTTGGATTTGTCTCTCTGTAAACCTTTTTATTATTTGTAAGACAGTTGCAGCATTGTAAGACAATTGTAGATAACAATACACTGCTATGCAGTGAGATGACCAATATTACTAGGAAATCCCCACTATAGTACAATTGAAATAAGAAAGTCGGAAAGATCAGCGTTGTCAAGCGAATGATAAAATAAAGACTCAGAGAAACTTCCTTAACTCCTCCTACGCAAGCAACTGGACCCCAAAACATTAGAATACATGAGATTGCTTGACTGCAGTTTGCCAGACAATAGAACACTATGAGAAGACACTAATTAGCATCTAAAAATAATAAAAAATTAATTTCGATAATGGCTGAAAAATACAAATCAAAGTTAAAAATTTGTAAAGAAAACACCAAATTTAAATAAAAATAATTTTAGTAATAATAAATTTTTGTGTTTTCTTAATTTTATTGTCAGACCGATTTGTTTTAAAATTTAATATACCAATATTTCTTTAGTTTCTATTCTATTATATTTCCTTTAGTTTCTGTTCTATTGCTTTTCTTTACTTTAAATTCACTATCACTTGATAAATTTTCTGTGTTATTTGCTGGTTAATTTACTGATTTTTTACACACTAAATGGTTTCATTAATGCTTACTTTTTAAGCATAAAATAATTTTTCTTTGTATTAAAAAATTATAGAAAACGGATAACTGTCTACTGCATTAGAACAAAGAATTTCCTACAGTCAGTACATAATTAAACTGTAAACCAATATGTCGTCCATGTATAAAAACAACGCCGGTGGAGAAAAACAATACGAGTACAAAAATTAACCACTTTATATCTTTCCAACTTTTGGTGTAGAGTCATTGACCCAGACAGTTCTTACATTGTCGAAAATAAGTTTTCTATTTGCATTTAATAAATATTTTCTTATAATTATTCCAAAGATTTGCATGCTAACCTAGTGAAATATAATATTTTCCAATAAAAGTTATCAAATAAATTGCTATATGCAGCATACCAAATCTATTCACCCTGAATTTAATCATAAAGCCAATAAAAAGACTAAAACTTACCTCCTACATTTTTTTGTCTTGCTGTAAGTATGTGGCAATTGTACGTTGCAAAACTGATTCTCAATAGACTCATCGTTTGCAGAAAACACAATTTTATTTTGCTGAGATTTGTCTACACTTATCGTATCGTCACTGCACTTTTCAGCGTCCAATCTTATACTTTCCCCAATTTTACTTTCACAAGAATATGCTTTTATACTTTTCAGAAAATGTATACTATCTGTGCAAATTTTGCCCATAATGCTCTCATTTTGATCCAACTTGAAATTGCCAGTGTCCATTTGTTCTTCATCAGTGTGTTCATCATCTTTATACATAATGTATCTAATATCAACTGTAAGAAGAAAGAAAAAAAAATAATGTTAAGAATAAAAAATTCATTATAATTACATTTTTCTCAACTAAATTAAAATATGTAGTATTATTACTACTTTATTTAAATTTTTTAATATGACCTAGGTTTCACAACAAAACCTAGATCGTGGTAAAGAATTTAAATAAAATTATATTCGTAAATAATACTACACCACGTAGCTTAATTTAGTTAAGAAAAATGTAACATATTAATTTTATAAATATTTCTAACATTCTCATTGTGCCCAAAACAAATCTGATATATTTTTCCTGTATGAAAAAAAAACATCCAATAATATACACTTTAAACAAAATTATCTCTATTATTTGGTTGTCAGGAGAGTCTGTACATGTCGACACATGTCGATACATGTAGAGTAGCATGATTTGGAGCGACCTGTGCGAACAAAACTTGGACATGTTCGGTATAGCGTTATACATCATTGCATGGAACAATCTCTTTTCATTCATGTCAGTATAAGATTGTCATCCCTCGAGTACAATCGTGTCACTTACAACTTGAAAACATGGAGCACCACGACGTACATTTGTGACATCTTATGTTATTCTTTTTTAAAAAAGGCTATAGCTCGATCGGAACAAAAACTGAAATTTGTGAAGTATATAGTGATAACGCAGCTTCGATTGTCAAAGTTCACAAGTGGTTTAGGTAGTTCAAATCCAGAGACTTCGACCTTGAAGATCGAGAGTGCTGCAGAGCACCTGTTACGACAGATACAGACCCATAAATATGTAAATGGAGGAAAATCCTCGCAGTGGGGTCCAAGATATCGCAGACCTATTAGGGATTCCCAGATCAACAGTATTTGATTACTTGAAGAAGATCTGATACACAAGCCACTATGACATTTAGTTGCCCCATCAGCTGGCGGACCAACACAAACAGAACCAGATGTCCAGATGATGTATGTGTGATCTGTGATTCGCTTCTTATGCGAAACTCCAAAGGCCCCTTTTTGAAAAGGTTAGTCACCGGGGACGAATCGTGGATCTTTTACGATAATGTGAGCCAGAAACGATTTTGTTCAATGCTGGGTAGCGATCTACAGACAATAATCCCACCATAACCACCTGGGTTGTCTCAGGGCCCCTCCTGGGGCCCGCAATGACCCACCTCATACAAAAAGGGGACCTTCGAAAGTCCCCTAATAGTGTCCCGTAGCTACAATCATAGTGCTTCCACCCAACTGGGTTAGAGTCTGTCCCCCCTCAATGAATCATTTAGTACCTCCATTTTTTCCAGAACACTTTTAGTGAACGCTCTAAATGACTCAAAGATCGGTCCATTCCTGACCAAGTCTTGGTGACTAAAGATACCACGTTCTAAGTTATCGTGTGATTCTACTCTACAATTTAGGCGTATGCTCCCAACCAAAACTCTACGCACATCGTTGTGCTCACTGCACTGGAACGATACATGATTCATGTTAACCCAGGACAGAAACCAGGTCTGCACCTGAAGAAGATTCTCCTGTCTGTGTGGTGGGACTGGAAAGACATGCAGCACTATGAACTCCTGCCACAGAATCAGACCATCGACTCAAACAAGTACAGTGCTCAACTTGAAGATAGCAGAGATGTGGCCAGAACTGCACAACAGATCATCAGGACAATATGTGACCGCACGCATCTTCGGCCACCCGGGACAAGTTGTTGCGGTTATGTTGGGATGTCCTGCCGCATCGTGCATAGTCCCCCGATATTGCCCCTTCAGATTACTACCTCCTCCTCTCTCTGAAAAATTCCCTTGTCAATAAAAAATTCCATTCCCCAATGGATGTCAAAAACTACCTGAATCACTTTTTCTCTTCCCGTTCAGCTGAATTTTGAGAAACTGGTATTATGTCTCTTCCGTCTAGATGGATAAAGGTCAGTGAATAGAATGGAAAGTATCTGCTTCAATAAATGCATTTCATTTGTGAAAACTTGTCCTCTTTTGTGACGCGAAAAATGTATACAGGCTTCTCGGATAACCTAATATTTATAAGGCTTTATCAATAAAATTAACACTAACATTTCACATATTATTTATAATCTTCATTGTCTTTTATTTTTAATAAAGTAAATAGGATTTTACTACTAAGTTAAGACATTATTTTTCTCAAATGTACAAGCAAACCCTAACGCAGTGAAAAAAATATAGATTATTCTTGAAAATATTTCTAACATTCTCATTGTATCCAAAACACAATTGATATATTTTTCCTGTATTAAAAAAAAAGCAATATATACTTTAAACAAAATTATCTCTATTATTTATAAGGCTATATCAATAAAATTAAAACACTAATTGTGTAATCTATATTTATAACCTTTATTGCATTTTATTTTTAATAAAATATACAAGATTTTAATAAAAAATAAAACAATTATTTCCATAGAATGCACGAACGCACCCTAACACTTAATTCCATGCAAATCGACAGTGATCGCTAAGGCGGCCGTTAGACGGACCTGTGTCGCTTTTTTCCCCCCCACTCAAAAAAACTTGGTTTGAATTTTTTTTTTAATTATTTGTTCATCTAAAATTTCACACTAGAGAGTTTTGTTTTGTTTTTATTTCTACAGTAAAAGAAGGTGATTATAGATTATGGTGGTTATTTAGACTGAGATGAAACCTCTGATATTGATTTAATGTTGTAAGTCTTTACTACTTTATTGATTATAAAACATATTTTTAAACAATTAGAAATTCACAAAAATAATAATAATTGGTATTTGCCAAATTTTAAACCATTCATTACATTCCATAACCACCACGGCGAACTTAAACAAAACATTTATTTACAATGAGCTTACTTCTACAGCTTTCTTCTCAAACCACCTATTCTGCTGATGATACTGAATAACTTTCACGATTGATCTTTAGCTTGCATATTATAATAAACCTTTAGAATTGTGATCAATAGTCACGAAGATCAATATGTGTGAATATTGGTAACAATTCTTATACATATATATATATACATATATATATATATATATATATATACATATACATATGTATATATATATATATATATATATATAAAGCCACATTTCGACATTTAATTATACAGGTCAACTCTACGTAATTTTTTAAATATGAGACAGGTAACCAATAATTAAGAGAATATATAGTGCAAACAAGCATAATATGAGAAAGATATGAAAAAATTAAACAATAATTAAATAAACAATGATTATTCTGATATACCATAAATAATATAGGTTAAGAACTTCTTAAACACCTCAATTCTGAAGTCACAAATTGAACAAAAAGTAGATCTATTTATAGATCTTAGCTCAATACTTACATCTACCTTTTACAAATTATAAAAACATTGCGAACTATAAAATGTTCTTACATGATAGCAGACAATTTAAAATTAAGCTTCTGAGTTAGACTGGACAGATCTTGGCAGTAAAAAAACTACATTATATATTCATGAAATATAAGAAATAACTGAAGAGATATCAGTAAATGCCCCTAATGAAATATACGAAACATTTTTATATGATTTTTATCCACAATTTAATGAAACTATGTGATGTAGTATTATTTCTACCTTATTTTTTTGTTCTTTAACTGAAACTTTAAGTTCTATACCACGACCTACGTTTCGTTGATGTGTAAGATACTTTAGGTGTGTAAGACAACTCCCCATCTGTTGTCCACCTGACGATGAAGATAGATCCACGACAATACGTAGTTTCATTTAATTGTGAATAATTAATTTCTACAAAGTTAACACCAAATATATTCAATACATGATTTTTATTGTTGAACATAGTCTGAACAAAGTCTATATTAAGTAAAAGTCCAAGAAAAATTAAGTAAAAAATCTGAATGAGAAATTAAATTCCTGCCAAATGAAATTAAAATTAAAAGAAAATGTACAATAACACATTTCTAAATCACACAAAAATAGGTTTACAATGGTAATAAATAATGTAACAATAGATGTTGGTTCATTATTAGTATATTTTTTCGTATTATGTAATGAATGGTGTGAGAAGAAATAAATTTAGAAAATAAAATAGTAAAGAAATTGTTATATTCAGAGATTAAAAAAGCTGACTCACAATTTGATATCTATGAGATATATTAAATTTCTTTTCTTTATAATAATTTTATTCCCTCACTTCTTTCTACGCACAAGTTAAGTTTAAAATTTTCACTTAAGCATTTATTATTCACATATTTCTTTACATTCCCTGTGTAATAACTATACCCACTATTGTTTGTAATGTATATGTTCAAGTCTCCGCCAACCAGAAAAATATGTTCTCTGCGATTCGCAAGGACAAGTTAGAAGAAGATTTACAACTTTGATGTTATCAGGCATTCCATGTAAACAGTAAAATCCTTAAATAAACCTAGCTGACATTGCCGTTGTGCTTGCATAAACGTAATTTGCTTATGATTTATTTCAAAATTAGACCCAAATTATCATATATCTATGAATATAAGAAAATATTCTACAGCTCATTATTTGTGACAGACCTGCGAATCTAACCTGAGGTTCTTCTCAATGAGTCTTATGACCTAATGCTGTAATCAATTGAATGATTAACTGATTAAGAAGGGAAACAAGTCAGTTTTCTCACATATGGCAATTTTGATGGATTTTACATTTTTAGGATAAGATCTAAGAAACAATTAAGAAACGGTACATGTTAGTCATTTCAGTTGAAAGATATAGGGTGCCAAAGTTTTCCATTTAGGTAAGAAACCGAACGGGTCACTGATTTGTTCCCTTGATAAGTCAACAAATTTTTTTTACTAATTGGTAACATTGGGTTCAAAATTTTGAATTTATCAGCTCTTATTTTCAGATTGATTTTCACATGTTGCTGCAACATCCGCTATGGTGCTCGATTCTTGTGGTGATATAATTTAAATAAAATATATGAAAGTGAAAGTGATGTAGTAGAAGACATTCAGGGAAGAAAGAAAGGTGTGAGAAAGGAAACTCCTACGCAAAAGATCAAACACAATCATATAAAAGGCTTACCATATGATAACTACAAAAGAGTCTCGATTTCCGGTAAATCACCCGGTGAATCTTGTCTTTGTGCATTTAAATGTTTCAAAAAGATTAATGAACAGTCCCGAATCCAGGCTTTTGCTGATTTACATATTCTCAATAGTAAAAACGAACAGGATATATTTTTTACATGGCCTCATCGAGATTGTACCGATTATACTAAAATGGCCACAATTAAACAATCCCCAAAAACAAAAGCTAAACAAGTTTCTTGCAAGTTTTATGTTAACGTTGCAGATTCCAAAGTTTTGGTCTGTATTTGTCTGTATTTTTGGTGTGTATTTCGACTGCAGCGTTTAAGCCTAACAGGAATGATTCCCCTGATCACAGAGGAAAACAAGGTAATCAGAGAAAAATACCTGGCAATCTTATTCTTGAAGTCAAAGAACACATTTCAAGTTTTCCTGTGAAGCTATCTCACTAGACTACAAAAGAGTATCTTTATTTGCCGACTGATTTAAACATCGAAACATGTATAAGCTTTATAAAGAGCATTTTCCAACTTCACCAGTGAAACACTCGTTTTACTACAAAGTCTTTAAAGATCACTTCAACTTACATTTCGGGAGAACCTAAGCTGAAGTTTGTTGTGAATGTGAAAGGCTTAACCTCAGGATACAGAAACCAGATTTGAATGAAACAGCTGTTATGATTAAAAGCAAAGTTCAGAGAGAGAAATGTTCTATTACCGACAGCTTTCTTTATACTCTTTCTACATAAAAAGTGTTAAAACGGATGAAATTGTTTTTATCTATATCAGCAGGGGATTGCACTAAAGGGCTCCAATGAAACATGTTTATTTTTATGGCAATATTTTTAGGAACAATAAAAGAACATTACATCTTTACAGATGTTTTGTGGTGGCCAGAGCAGGAATCATGTAATAATAAACTTATGTCAAACTCTCGTTGACATAGGACGATTTGATAAGATTTACCAACTCCTTTTTGCATAACGACCAATCTTTTGGAACAGTAAAGAAAGTATTGAAAAGACAAATGCTATCAACTAATGGAAATTTGCCAACTTATATGCAGCGCACATCGAAAGTTTACTGTTTATGGTTAAAACTTCAAAAGTTGATGGACAAAATTCCACAAGAGAGATGCTATATCTATAGAAACACAATCTCAGCAAGTATCAATAGATCAAAAGCAGCATTTTTTGGTGTCCTATTTCATGGTGTTTGAGTGTAGATCTGATCAAAAAAGGTATGTAGTATGTCACCCATTCATTCAAAATCTTGGGTAAGTTAATACATTTTATTTGAGAAAGAATCGATCAGCTATTCCAACATTACCAGAAGAAAAGGCATTCAACGGTCTAGTACCCATCAACTTCGAAACGATGATTGAAGATCTGAGGCGCACACTGCAATATATCCCAGAGGCACGCAAAGAGTTTTTTGTTAACATTGTAGGAAAGTGGCCAAATAAGAGTGCAAACAATGATGATGAATAAAGTCATAGTACTAGTTTTTAGTGGCTTTTCTCCATTTTTCGTTATTTTTTTCCATTTGAGTTGGAAAGGGAACATGTCAATGACTTTTGAAACATTATTATGAAAACTACCATCTATTGTGACAAAAAACATGGTAAATTATATATTTTATCCTAATATAACATATTTGTAAAAAGAAAAGTAACTTCCTATTCTTCTTTAAGATTTACACGATTTCTTAGATCTCCTAAAAACTTACGTTCCCATGACTTGTTACTCTTCGTGATTAACCAACTCAATTATTAATCACAACTTGCATTAGATCTATATATGTCGGTATATAAAGCTTTGTCATCAATATTTTTCAGATGCTTTATTTATTAACATAACAGTAGAATTATCATAAGTAATATAAATAATTACCTATTGTTGCTTTTTAGAATTCCGTACCTCAATAGAAAATAAAGGAAATCGACAAAGGAAATTTCCACACGTCAGTCCATCAGTTCTTTTCCTCAGAAAATATTTGACAAAGGAACATGAAATTGGGCATAGTAATGAAATGTAATAAACTGATTATATTTCAACAATTAACATTCAAAAATGTTATAAAGAAACATAAAAAGCGCAAATGATTGTAACAAAAATTTGTTTATTAGGTTGGCGACTTATATACCCGCCTCTCTGTACACAAATTCTTCAACTTTTTATATGCAGTGAACAAAATCAGTCGTCAATTACATAGGCACCATCGGAATCTAACACTTGTCGCTAACATTTAGGCAAAGTTAAAGTTCCGTCCTTGTAGAAATCTTTAGGACGTTGAATAAAAAGCCAAAGAAGTTCAATTTTGATATGATTTACTTCTTTAAATTTTCTATAGCTTAAATTATTAGATAGAGGAAGACACAGATGGTAATCTGATGGCGAAAGGTTTGGAGAATACGATGGGTGAGGTAGTAAGGTCCATCCAAGTGAAAGTAGTTTTTCACGTATTACTTTTGCTATGTGGGATCGAGCATTGTCATGTAAAGAATAAACTTTGCTTTGATATGAAGGAAATTTTGTGGTGGATTTGCTCAAATGTTTACGTTAAATCTTAGCTATAATTGTACTGGCATTCATGCAAAAAAATAATATAAGCCCCCATTTTTCATCTCCTTTAACTTTGGTATGATGGGAACTCAGTAGCTCCATGCACACATTACCTCTCCTCTGAAGTTGAAGGGGTGTTAGCTCTTATAGTAACAAAATGGAATATTTCCACTTCTTTCCCAAAGTATGAATTTTTTTCCACTGCAGTATGAGAGCATGAATATGGCTCTGCTACACAATGCGAACTTAATCTAGGATTTGTTTCAATAAGGCCTTCTAATTTCTATAAATTTATTCTATGCCTTGGATGAAGTTTATCAGACAAATCAAAATTCCCTTCTTTAATTCTTTAGAATCAGTGCTTGGCTGTATTGTAAGAGGACACACCTTCACCCATCATTATGTATATATCACATGTTGCCTCGCTGGCTTTTCACTCCAAACCAAATTCATGTAGTAAGAGCACTATAAATTCTCATCCAGATACTTCATTTTTTTATTTATTCTTTACTCGCCGATTACACAATTACAAACTAAACAGAAGTTCGAATGCTGCACTCTTTAAATACCCTATAAGAAATATTCTAGAAGCTTCTGTAACATTTACCAACCTTCTATGGTTACCAACCTAATATTTTATGTCATGTAAGATATCAATATAAAGAACAAGTTAGAAGGGTTAGACCAAAATTATTTTTTGCAAAATTTTATATAAAATATTGTTAAAAATATCCATAAAAAATATGTTATATCTTAAATCCAGAGCTCCGCATTATCAAATGAACTTGGTCAGTGGCAAAGGTCCAGCATCTCCAGAGTATGACAGAACAATGGCAAAATAAAAAGTTATACATATTTTTCATGACAAAAATTGTCATGAAAAAGAAAATAATTGTTTTCAATGTGGAAAATACAAAAAGCATAATACCATCTTTTAAATTTTATATAAAATAAAAATGTATGACTTCACAGGCAGTTTAGATAGACTATAAGGAGAGATTTTAAGAAAAGTGGACATACTGTCAGAAAGAACTAAGGGTAAGAAGTGAATCAATAAATTAAAAGAATCAATACAGTACACTGATTCATTAAGCTAAATGAGTCATTTGAAATCTTATTGATTCATATGACGCTTATATATATAGAATGTAATGCAACAGTCTTTGAGCCAGAATCAATCGAATTACGTATCTCGAATGACATATTTGTACTGGTTCATTAAAATTCATTAAGATGAATTGATTCTTTTTACAGATTCAGATTCAATGAGTCATTTCATTTAGATGAATAAAGATTATCAAAGACTAGAGAGGACAAAATTGAATGAATAAAATGGATGTAGAAGCAATTATATTTCAAATCTCTATTTCTATAATTTTTCAGTTATCTTGTTTAAGACAGATTTAGTGTTTTTTTATGAAATTTTTACCCAAGCTAGCATGTAACATTCCTCAGTTGTAGATGCATCTGAGATATAATCCATTCGCAAAATATTTTGGAAATCCCTTAATTTTGTTAGTGACTTATATGTAATACCATTTTTATATTTAGAGTGCACATGTTGCACAATTTAATTTATTTAGCAAATTAAAAACTGATCCTTCAATCATCTTTAGGCAGTCATGTAATCTTTTTATATAGTCGGCTCTATTCAGTGAGTTTTTTACCTTTTGGCCCATTTACGTTTTAATATTATTCATTCCTGTTGGCAAAACAAAATATTTTATAAATTTTTTTCTTCATTAAATTATGCCTCTACATTTGTACTAATCATACTACCATAAATGATGGATAACCATTTAACCAAGTATAGAAAGAATCATACTCCATCAGTAAATTAAATGTTATATTTAGTAAGTCTTTGAGATAGAAGTGTTTAAGATATTTGAACTGTTTTTAATTTTTTTAAAAATAGGTACTCTTGACTACAGGTAACTGTACCTACTGTGTAATATTTATGAATAGTGTTTTTAAACAACAGGGTAAAATTTGAATAAAATTTAAATTTTGTGTTTTACTGAATTTCTTCTGCTACGTTTGAATTGTTGTAGTCTCAAAATATATATCTGAAATTTGGGCGGCCAACTTTTTAAACAGTTACTAAATTAGTAGACATTTGTAAATAGTGAGCCATTTGTGTTTTTCCCATTGGGAAGAAAAAATATTACCAGCTCCTCTGTGTCAAAGCCCTCATTGTTCATTTAACAATGAAGGTGTCATTATGAAAATCCGCTTGTGGTGGTTTTCTAAATTCATCAACAACTTTTTCAAGATCTTCTTCAGTTACATGATTGGCAATAGCATCTTATATGTAAGAAGCCGACGGTAAATCAACTTCTACATCATATCTGAATTTGGCTTGATAAAGAGCTCTTTTCGTGTCATCGTGCAGTACTCTATTTTAGATAAGTTGCACAAATCTGAAACCCTATAATAATAGTTAACATTTTTTGTTACTCATCACATTTTAATTGCCATTTCCTTGGAATTAACTCTGAGATTTTCCATGGATTACATTCCATATTGAATATATCTCTCCGATCACATGATTAACATTCATTGTATGGCTGAAGAATGGAAGTTTCACCAAAAAACAAAATATTTCTTTCTAAATGATCTTGGTACCATTATGTATTTGTAGTCTGCATATCTATTAGGTCTATTTGACAGTGACTATTCATTTTTGCGGAAAGTCTTGGGTTAGCTACAATTCTTGTTTGGCAATAACTTTTTACTACTTTTAAAGGTCACATAGTCATAAATTAAATTGTTTAATCCTTTGGGCTAAATTTTTTTACCTTTTGCACTCTTTTTCATACAATATCTTACTCCATGCCCAATAGCCAAGTTAGTTATATGTAAAACATGGATATATTCTTTGTTTGTGATATAATATTAATGGTCATTTTGATTGAATGAACTTGAGTAATCACTTTCTTGATGTCACTCAACAAAACATAAATTGAATCGTTTCAAAGACAAGGGTACTTTTAGATGTAGCTTCTTTAATATTTTTAACTGAGTATAACATTTTTCATACTTTTAACTGAGTTAATCATATTGTCAAAATAAAAGTAAATTATCCTCCTCACAAATGCTAATTCTTGAAATTTCACGTGTTTCGATATTTCAAAATTTTCTGGAATATTAAAGCTATGTTTATATATTAAGTTATGTTTCCCCCTATTTTGACATTGAATATGTCCCTCCACTTCATCTTAATCACCACATACTTAAGGATGATGTAACACATCACATTACCCAATTGGTATTAAATAAACCTAAATTTACAAGTATAAAGTCCAAAGGTCTATTTATTTCAAACAAATTTCTGCAAGACTGTTGGTACTCTGCAGTCTATAAAGTTCCAAACGAAATGAATTTACAAAAAAAATTTGCAGGACAGGCTGCTTAAAGTTTTAGCAATAGACTCTTAAACAAAACAAACTCTAATCAGAGTCATAAAATCTGTTAAACAATTGCTATTAAATGACAGAATTTGCATTGTACCAGTACAAATAACGTTTAATTTATTAATAAATGCTTTCATTAATTTTATATTTCATTGCATTCTTTTTTTAGTTACAAATTGTGATGATTAATTTATAAACTGCAATAAAATTTCAAGGTAACTAGTTCAATTAAAGTTAAGTTACCTATACCAAAATAAACCCTTGTGCATCTTCAATAGCAATATTTTCTTTTTGAAAGACACTCTTTTTTAAAGATAGCGCTATGGTAAATCTTAAATTGCTTTTTATTCATAACTCTTACTTGATTTATTTATAGAAATGACTTGATTAACTTTGCTCTTTCTTAACTAATTGTAGAGTGTTAAAAAGAAATAAAATTTGAATGTGTAATCAATGCGAAAACTATCCCTGAAACAGCTGTTAAAATTGAATCCCATTTCTATGGCTTGAATTTTATGAGGTGTGACAGATATACTGTAGTAATATAGAATATATACCAGTATACCACAATAGTTGTAACGTTAGCTTGAAAGGTTAACCTGGTAAAAGCAGAATGATGATATTATGTCCCTAAAGATATTTACAAATTGGTCAAAAGACACATTAAAAACTATGAATTCAATTGGGTATTAATAATAATGGTGAAAATATCTGAGATGGTATCTAAGGTTGATATGAAATTTAAGGAAAGCTTCATTTTGTATTCGTCCCTGTCTGTATGCTTTTATGCCTATCGCATATTCTCTTCCCAAATCTTAAATACATGTGTCCCTGAGATATTTAGTCTTTTCTATAACATTGCATCATAAAAAAATGCATTACGTCAGCTTCGGGACCCGAACTAAAAATTAGCCCTCCATTATCACGTTCAACACTCAGACATCGTTCTTGCCAAATAAAACAAGACTTCTTGCTAAATAATCCTTTTGCCAATCACATGTTTAAATAAGTAATTAATGTACTTTCACCTCAGTCGGAAAATAATAGATTATTTTGATTATGTAAAGCTCATTTTATAGAATGTCTTGATGTTAAGAGGGGTGCTAAAACTCATTGGATCGGCTCTGCAAATTATTCTTGCAGAAGTGAAAATTTCCTTTAACGCTATGACATTCTTACTGCGATTAAATGGGTGAATTAATTATGTCACCAGTCTAAATATCTTCAGAGCCCATTTCACGATTTGGTAGCAGATTGACAATGTTACTCCTTTATTCTGAAAAATAAGAAATGGTGTAGAATGTATTTTCGAGAACATTATATTTATACAAAGATATTTTTCAACATTTAGGAAGTAAATAGGAAATTCCTCACCGAGCTGGCAGATAGACTTATTGTGTAACTTCCAAAATGAATTTTGTCGAAGAATGTATCAGGGTTACTATTTATCTACCATGTGCCAATAAACTAACAGTTTAGAATTACACACACTATTATACTGACAGTAATTTGATTATAACTGCCAAACTTTGTCTCCCATAAAAAAACCAATCAATTTCAACACTTCACAAATTTTGTGATGATGAATATTCAATTTCTGCTCAACGAGATGAATAATATATATGTATTGTGAATAATATAATAATAACATATATGGTGGCGTATTTGTGACAAAAAGAATTTTCAAACACTCACTGCTTCAGAAATCGGCAACAAGAATATTTCCTGATTATTCACCATTTATTTAATACTTTAGCCAACTCATCAATGATAATCAAAACTGTAAAGAAGTTGAAGTCACAATGAAAAGAATAAAATTTTCTTAGAAATAAAATCTACGAAAGACTGTGCTCTTTGGTTATATATTTACTCAGAATGTACGTTGATTAAGGTTCTCTCGTAATTATCTGCGGTATGCAAATAAACCAAGGTATCGTCACAACTTAAGCAAGCATTTATACATGATTTTATATATTGTATATTTATGTACTAACTATACAATTATTTACAAATCATGATAAACTTCATAAACTATACAAAATGAACAAATATGAAAATATATTTTTTGTTTGCACAATTTGAGACTAAAAGATAATTTCCTACAAACTGAATCTGATAATGAATATCATATACATTGTAATGTAATAAAATTTTGGACTCTTATTCTTGTCACTTGGTCATCTTAAACACAGAGCATATAATATAATTAGAGATGGTAATTAGGATGACTCAGTGACATATACTTTAGTCACAGATCAAATGCAATAAGTAGTAGAGCTCCATTGGTTATTATTAATTAGTGCCCAAAAATGTACTTTTGCACCATAATTTCTTTCAAAAATAAAAGCCAGAAAGAGAATACAACAAATGCAAAATTTTCTCTAACTGTTAATTAAATTTTAATATGTTTATTGCATTTTAAACAAAAATGTTATTGGTGACATCATTGCATCAGTATGCATCACTAGTGCAGGACACTAAAAGTCATTATCGCATAAATATTGATAACATGAATATGTTTTGAGACTGTCGTCTTAATGATATAAAAGTTTCACGCTTTAAAGCAGTTGAATTTACCTAATAATTCTACAATGTAACAATGATGTGAAAATAAACCGCTGATATTTTTTCTTTCACTTTATAAGATAGATTTAAAAAAAGAAATAAATTGATTAATGACAAAAGTTTCAAGTATACTTTGTTTGACTAATAAATGTGACTAATGAAAAAATTCTTTCAAAAAAAAATAAATTATTATAAACACGTGTACATCTAGGTCAACAACGTTTGCCTTTCAACTCATGGCTATTAAGAAAGGAATAAACTTTAGTTAATAAGTCTTTGCGTCAATTGGAACGGAAAATATTTTCATGGCTACATAGATGTAAGAATTGGTTTCAGTGGCGACTATCGGGCAGAAGGTAAAGAGGCTCAGAATTATAATAAAAGCTTTAAATCATGCTGTTAAAAGATGATGAGTTGGTTCGACTGGGTCACGTGGTATAAATAAATAAATATATATATATATATATATATATATATATATATACTAAACAAAGGAATGTTAATCATTATAAACAAATTACATAATTAAAAAACGTAGCAATATACATGAAGATATTTGATTGCAATGATTTCTGTCAGTATATAAATTTTTCTTCAAGCAAACTGTAACTGTTAATATGTTTTGTTAATGTGTCTCATTGTGAGCAATTAAAACTAAAATTATTGCGGTCAGTAATAACCTTAACATGTTTGAAAATCAGATACTCCTTGGAAACTAAAAATTTTAGGTGTTACATTTAATTAAATTCTATTTTGATATAAACTTCATCCCTTCATCGTCTACTTTTGTTTCTATTTTAGGACTTATAACAATATTTACTTATTATTACTCTATTGTGTTAAATGCAGATATTAAATATTTTTCTACCCATGAATATTAGAATTCAAAAATCAATTTTTTCTTATTAAAAATTAAATTGAAAAATATCAAATAATCTATGTTATTACGGTGCTTTAGCTTAATAATATGATGATTGGTCAATGAGTGTATAAACAACACTAAATTTCAGAATATTTGTTGCGAGCGAGATATACATATGTGACTCAAGCATGTGGAAAAGGAAACAGGAAAGCGTTTCATGATTTTTGGCAGAGGTTGCATTGTCATGTAATTGACACGTTTAAAATCAATTTGTTTTTACTGACGACATGTGTTTTCACACAGTTCCCCAAATATATAATTTCTAGCTTGTTTTTGTTTTGTAATCTTGAATATGTGCATAGTGTAAAGCATTTCGCACTTGTAAAGAATATTAAAAAAATATGCAAAATTTAACTAAAATGATTAACAATTTAGTGACCACATTGATGAAATTTTCAATTGACTTTCAATTTTGACAAACATAAGGTTTATCATTCTCATGCCACAATTTTGGAAAGAAAATTAATATCTTTTTATTTGCTGAATAGTTTATATTCATTAGAATATATTTATGATTAAATTGATTATAAAATAATGTCACATTTCATAATTTATTTCATCATAATACTCAGTGTATCAAATTACAAAACAATAAAATTTTATTCTACTCCTATTTGATATTTCATATATTATTTTGTGATATGTTTAATACATTTCTTCTTGGTATTTGTTCAACTCATGATGCACCCAGGCAACAACTTTTATATTTTACAGATTTGACACGAATGACTCGTTTGTTATATTTGACAGATTTGACACAAATGACTCAAAATCTACTAATTTTCAACTTCAATGACTGAGTGCTCACTACACTTCACAAGACCAAAATTTTCAAAAATCAAAATGCTAACCAATGACGTGAAACAACAGTGAATGAGTTGTTTCAAAAATACAGTACCTGTGGTATACATTAAATAAGTAAAATACTTTAAAAAAATTTTTTTACATATTATGTTCAGATATAGTCACAACACAGTAGGTTATACAAATATTTAATAAATGCATATATAGCCATCATAATTTCTATAAATAATGTTTTACAAACAACCGAATTATTTGAATGTATAGATTTAGGTGCCAAGTTTAACCTTGTGAATTGTTATTAAAAACAAAAAGAAACATTCAGAAATACTTTTAAAACAGTCTATACTGAAAATAAAATGAACACTAAAAAAACATTTAAATATAACGAAACATCTACCATAAATACTACTAGGTGTATTTATTCACAATATATTTTTACACGTGGATGTGGAAAACACAATTGCTTCTGAAATAATCAACTTTGAAGTTCAAAGTTCAGAAAAGAAATCTTCCACTTTTTTAATTATAAAATCACTACTACCATCAGTTAAAAATGTCTAAGAAATTCAGTAATCAATGAATAATCAAATTACCAAGTTATTGCAATGTGAACTTAACATCATTTATTCAAATGTTGTAGACTCAAAGTTTACATGTGATCTTACTATTTATATGAACTTTCATGAAACTTTAGTAAATGTAATATACTCAATAAGGGCCTGTAATGTTTTTACTGAACATATTAAATGTTATAGTATTTCATTGCCATGGTGTGTTGGATTGATCACAAGCATATGACCTTTGATGGTGCTGTTCGATTCCCGGCCGCTCATAGAACAGGGCTGAACTAGTGTTCTGGTTAGCTGTAAGAGATTGCTCTTGTAACAATAAGTACATCATGTATCAACTGTATACATTAAAATACATAAATAAATAAAATATATTAATAGAAAAAAGATACATTCTACATGAAGTTAATGTGAACACAATATGTCTAATAAAAGACTTATGACTGTTACAACAACGAGAAGTCATTACTCAAGTAACCAAAAACATATGGTATATTTCAATAAAGTTATACTTCTATATATTGTTTTAGTATAATACACACATGACAATTTTATTAATGTCATGTATGTATAATACTAATTTCAAAAAAGTTTTATGAGCAACGAAAATGATTTACTTAGATCAAAATAAACACAAATAAAATTGATTAACATGTTAAAACCGTTACAACAAAATATTTATGTAATTAACCGTTTGAGTGCCAAAGAGTGCCATCGCGCTCGGGCGTATACTAACTAAATTTGCCACAAGCGTGATGGGACGCGTGAAATCAGTTGCTGTTTAGCGCGTGGTGGGGGAGGTCGCTCGCACGCCTCACTAATTTTTTATCTTTCTACGTGTTACATAAAGTTCAAATTATAATATTATTAGTAATTATAATATAAAAAGGATCCAGGAAAAGAAAATTTTTAACCCATAATGTCGGAATACGAAAATAATTCCGAGTGAAAATGATTGTTTTTCAAGATGTGAAGAAAGTGATAGTGGGAGTGACATTGTGGTGTGCTCACAATTTGGCGTAATGCAAATTTTGAGTGATAGTCATAATAGTGACGATAACAATTATTTTGCTGATACGGAGGATGTACTGGACTGAGAAAATATGATATGACCTTGATTTCAGTTTTTGTTATAATTTTTGTTCACAATATATTTCCATAATTTTCTTTGTAGTTTATTATCCTTGTACAAGTTTTTATTAAGAAAACACCGAAAAAATTATTAAAATTGGATAATTTTTGGAAGAGGCACAGTTTTTTTCGAGACAAGGGTAAATGACATCAGAAACAAAAGATTTCTTTAGCATTTTTAAGTATATTTGAGTAAAAATCATGGCACTAAAACGGTTAAAAAATAAAAGATACTCTCAAGAAGACTACCCTTTATAATATATTATTATTCGTCTACCTTTCCAAGGAATTATAGACAACCAATATATTATTATGAGATGGTGCTTAATGTAGGCACCATCATTCATTGTGATTATGACATTTCATTTCCAAAGATAGTGATTTTCATTAAATCGGAAAGGTACTCACCATTAAATTGGTGAAGTTTTCTCATTAAATTGGAAAAATGGTCTGTATTCAATTTGAGATGAAGTTCCCCATTAAATTATTGATTTTTCTGATTTAATTGAAAATCTCCTTTAAATTGGAGATTGGTTTACTATTAAATTGGTGATGTTTCCCATTAATTTAGGAATGTGTTCTCCATTAAATTGGAGATAAGTTCACCATTAAATTGGTGATGTTCACTGTTAAATTGATGATGTTTCACATTAAATTGGTGATGTTTCCCATTAAATTGAGAATAGGATCTCCATTTAATTGGAGGCGAGCTCACTATTCAATTACTGATATTCGCCACTAAATTGGTAATGTTTCCCATTTAATTGGGAATAGAGTCTCCATTAAATTCAAGATTAGTTCACCAATTTTTGAGATGGTTCCCATTTCATGAAAAAATATTGGACTCTTACGGCATAGTGCACCGCGGGGACCCAGGTTCGATTCCCTTTTCTGCTCTTCGAGTGGGGCTGGACTACCATGCTGTAATCTTGAAATTTTGCAATCTGGTTCGCTTTAAGAGGTCACTCTCATAGTGGTCATACAAACAATTCAACATTTACAAGACTCATCTTGAGTCTAATCTTTTATGGTCAGCAGTCAGTGCTTCAATGGGGTAATATGGGAATAGTGGAAGATGGCTTCACAAATTGCCTGCAAATAACCAGCATAAAACCTCAACAAAGAAGAGAGCAGCAACATTGCTATTTCAATAAGAAACAGAACTTCAAGAAATATTCATAGCTATTGGAAAAGTCAATGTTTTGAATTAGCTATCATAAAAATGTTGGTTAAACGTATGAAAGGCGCTTATATTTTGCAAATCAAAGGGGAAAGTTTGAAAAGTTTTAATAAAATAAGGTATTAGACTAACAACATATTCAGTGAAGAATAGAAAAAATATTTCAATGAGGGAAAACGTGGAAAAACAAATTTGAAAAAAATATTTTAAATGTGGCAGGCGGAGAAGTGCTAAATACAACTCACAAGTTTCTACACATCAAACAATAGGATGTCATGCTAAACCTGCATCTGCAAAACTGCTACACCTGCAAAGTTAGAATCTTATGGAATATGCTGTAGAACAAGGTTGAATAAAAGGAAAACGAAAATAGAATAGAAGCAGAAAAAACAGAAACATTAATAAGAACTGACAAAAACAGAATATTTTAATATATTAACGAATTGACTGTATATTCAAAATGGATAAAGAAGAAAAAATAGAATGTGATAGAAGAGTTTCATTTGTCAACAGATGCAACTAGTGAATATAAAAAAGGATTTTGGCATCAATTAACTTAAAGAACTACAAGTAAGTAAAAATTTCGTAGCCTAGGGCAATACAATAATACTCTTGGCTGTAAAGGGTTCATTTGAAGCTGAATCTATATTATAAAAAATAGATAAGAATTTGCTGGACAATGCAACGGTAACATGCTTAGGGCTTATAAAAGTAAGACATGACATAAACCACATGACATGGGAAGTAAATGAACAAATTCCAAAATTTTAAGAGATTTCGGCATGAATTTTGATTGATAAAACGTACAAGACTGCTGAAGAACACTGTTTTCTATTGAAAGAAATAGAGAAAAAATCAAGGAGTTATTGGATTCTGATGAATTGGAAAAATAAATGAATCGTCTTCATAAATTTTGCATAGTTGTGGCTTCAACTTGGAACATAGATGGCTTATCCCCCAACAAAAGCAAAGTCGAAATCCTACTACAGCTACACCAGTTAGATGTATTATTAATTTCAGAAGCACACTTCACTTCAAGGAGTGATCTGAGAATAAAAAATTATAATATCTAAATACAAACCATCCCGATGGAACTGCACACGCAGGAACAGCAATCATCATAAAATCCTCAATCAAGCATTATGAGCTTCCACAGTTTAGAACAGCACACATACAAGCTTGGGGGTTTCAATATTTCCTCTATTTACTGCCCCCCAAAACACAGAATAACGGCTGACCAGTTCACAGTGTACCTAAACACTTTAGGAGACCGATTTATTGCTGGAGGTGACTGGAACGCGAAGCACATTCATTGGGGTAGTAGAATAAACACAACTAGAGGCAGAGAAAAGAACTTAAGAAAAGTGTAGATATGAATTGTCTTATCACTATTGCTACGCCAGAGCCAACACATTGGCCAACTGATCCCAATCGATTACCTGATGTCCTGGACTTCTTCATTACAAAGGGACTGTCTAGACTCTTTATGACTATAGAATCATGCCTTGACAGTTCTACTAACAAAAGTTAAATTCATTTTAAAAATTTGTTAATTATTTCTACCAAGTTCTGTCTAGTCTGACTAGTTTCAATTTCTTATTACAAATTTATTTTTGCATGAAAAAAGAGAAAAAGACTTAAAGTAAATTGCTTTTAAAGTAAAAAATTAAATCATAACATTTTAATTTAAGACATTTGTTATTTCATTAAATTTTTAATTCCAGTCTTCAATTAAACTTATTTTGCTATGTTAACACAGTGAAATTACTGCCGTGTTTTATATTTACTTCATTAACTAGATTAGTCCTTAAATTATTTTTTAAAAAATATGTTTTTAATTTTTGCTGAAAAGATAAATGTGTAAGTTTGCCGAATTATTTAAATTTGTATCCAATTTTATGTTTTGCAAAATTCAATAATGGCTATTATCAACGTATTATTCTTGTTCAATGACGTTCCTTCATTCATTGTTGAGTAATTAATAAAAATCCCCTATTTTGTCTCTGAGAGCTGGTATATAAAATAAATAAATGTGCGATTTTTACCAATATAGGTTAAGATTGCCACTATTGGGCTTCTTTTCTAACATCATATAAATTTTAAAATTGATATGTTATAATAAAAGGAATAATGCTAGTCTGAATGTCTTTAATTTATATTCAATAAATGTTAGTTTGTGTATACTTATTGAAAAATAACAAAGACACATTTAATCAAAACTTAATACAATTTTTATTTTCTTAAGATTGCACTGTAGAAGTGAAAACTTTTGCAATCTACATAATCTCATTTTATATGCTATAAATATTGAATAAATATTAAAATAAAACTAGACTAATAAAAATAAACTAGACTCTTTATGTCTGTAGAATCATGCCTTGACAGTTCTATAACAAACACACAGACTGAGATTCAGTTCGTGATATAGTGGACAAGAGTTGGCACGTGATATAGACTTTGCAACTCAAGAACTCATTCTGACAATTCAATCGGCATGCTGGCAATGCACACCAGAATCCATCAATAAGTCGCCAAGACAAAATATGGTACTGTGGAATATTAGCCAGCAAATACTAAACAAAAGGAGACAGAAGGGTTTGGCACAACAGTCGGCTTCCAGATGATAAAAGAGCCCTTAATAAAGCCATAAGAGAATTGAAGGATACCTTGAAGGAAACACAAAATGCAACATTGGAAACCTACCTGGAATCACTTACTGCCACTAAAGCCACTAATTACTCATTGTGGCGTGTTTGGCAAAAGCTCCAACCAGCCACAAAACCCCAAACCGCCCCTTCATAAAGAAGGTAACAAATAGGCTAGATCAAAATTGGAGAAAGCCGAACTCTTCGCGAATCACCTAGCCACGGTATTCACAAGTAATGAAGCTGATACAGATGAAGAAAAAGATAGTATCTTGAAACGAGACTTCCAACTAGACTTGCCTCTGAGAGCTGCAATCAACCACAAGAGATAGCTAGGCACATCAATAGCATGGACGTAAAAAAGGCTCCTGGCTTAGATCTTATAGATAAGAAAGTACTCCCGGAACTTCCACGAAAAGGAATAATGTATATAACTATCCTCTCCTATGCGATCATGAGAATAGGATACTTCCCCGCACTATGCAAGGCATCCCAAATTGTAATGATTCATAAGCCAGGCAAACCACCTCATGATTTGACATCATACAGACCGATCAGCCTACTGCCTGTAATATCTAAACTCTTGGAAAAAGTGCTACTTCAATGACTGCTTAGTAACCTGTCTGAAAAAACAATTATCCCCGACCATCAGTTTGGATTCAGACAACAACATGCTACTATAGAGCAAATTCACAGAGTGTGTCATGTTATCAGAACAACGCTGGAAGAAAAGCAATGCTGTTCCTCAGCTTTCATTGATGTGCAACAGGCATTTGACAAGGTTTGGCACAAAGGTCTTATGTGCAAGATTAAACAACTGTTGCCTCACACTTTCTATAGTGTATTGAATTCGTACCTATCATAAAGGATATTCCAGGTAAAGGAAGATGATTCTACAAATTCCATGCTATCCAAGCTGGAGTACCACAAGGTTCAGATCTTGGGCCTGTACTGTACACAATATTCACATCGGACTTGCCACAGACCCCAGGAGTGACTATTGCCACTTTTGCAGATGACACAGCAGTTCTCGCTACCAACAAATGTCCCATAGAGGCCTCAAAAGTACTGCAACATAGCCCGAACAACATAAAGAAATGGCTCAAAAAATGGAAAATTAAAGTTAGCTCAGCAAAGTCTGTGCTGGTAATATTCATGTTAAAAAAGGAGAATTGCTCACCAGTGACCCTGAACGGTAACCAACTTCCCCACCAGGAATCAGTAAAATACCTGGGTATGCATTTGGACCGCAGATTGAATTGGAAGAAACACTTAGCCACCAAAAGAGATGAGCTAAACCTCAAATTTAGAGGGTTAAATTGGTTGCTCGGCCGAAATTCCAGACTGTTATTAGACAATAAGTTGTTGATTTACAAGACAGTACTCAAACCTATATGGACCTACGGTATCCAACTCCTACAACCTATGGATCAGCCTGCGACTCCAACATTATTATGACTCAAAAAGCTCAAAATCGCATCTTAAAGCACCTAGCAAATGCTCCGTGGTTTATAAGAATCGACAAGTTGCATAAGTACCTGAAAATAAACACAGTGAAAGAGGAAATTAGATCTTTAGCTTAAAATACAAAACTAGACTTAAAAATCAGCCTAAATATACTATAAATCATACTAGCGGTGCAACTATAAATCATACTATAAACTATAAATCATACTAGCGGTGCAACTCACAACTTTCGACGACAGAGGACTAGATAGTCTCGAGTAGTAGAACTCTACATGATGAGCTGCTCATCACACATGTGCTCATAATCTATGACTGATTGCATGATTACATAAGCCCCTTGTATAATTTGATAATACCAATTATTAAAATTTTGCAATGAGTTCAGAAAACACCATAATCATCCTTTGTTTTATCATGCATTTGGCATTTGGCATTTATTACCTAAATATGTATTTACATGGGAAAAAGTAACTTCAAAATTATATTGAAAAATCAACTTCAATATTACAATGACATACAGAAGAAAAACCTTCATCCAAAATAAGGAACCATTGAAGGTCCCCTAATAATGTTCTGTATTTACCGTCAAATGCTTCCACCCAACCGGGTTAAGTACTGTTTTCACTTAATAAGCGATTTAGTGTCTTAATTTTTTCTAGAATGCTTTTGGCGAATGCTCTAAATGCCTCAAAGGTCGGTCCACACTCAACCAAGCATGACGGCACTCTAAGCGTACCTTTGTGCTCACTGCAATGGAATAAAACTTGATTCTTGTCCTGCGTATCACAATGTCTAATGCCATCAAAATTTGTGAGGTGTAAAAAGCAATTATAATATTAAGACAATTCTTCATTTGCTCAGATACATTAAGCATGAATAACTAAGTAGTTTCGTCTCTTTCTAGATAAAAGAGGTTCATTGTCAACAAAGTCAAAGCTCAATGGGTCCACAGCAAAACTCTTATCTTCCAGACCAAAATAAAATTGACAGTCCGTTCAATGATTGCGAGGTCGACAGACAAGAGACCTGCCTAAAGTATCTGTTGAACAGGTACTGTAAACTTTGATATGAACAGTACGCGCTGTGACTTAAGAACAACCCGGCTTACTTTTTGGACCCCAACATGGTATGTGAGGTCAATATACCGAAGTATATTACTGTATACATAAATTTAAGGATCAAGCTATTTAGCCCCCAGCCGGCACCAGTAAGCCATCCATGGCAACGAAGGCAACCCAAGTACTCTCATCGATGTACTATTACTGTGGCACATAACTCCGCTGTAAATCGACAATCACGCCGAAGTATGTAACCTGGTCCTACACACTGATCCTGGATCTACCCATCAACACAGATGGCTCCCTCGTCAGTATGCCCTGAAGAGGACAGTCTCGAACTTTTGGTGGGTGAAGTGTTCTTGGTGCCCTAATGAGAGAATCTGACACCTAGGTGTCTAACACTTTCGGCTGTCTCCTCCAACCAACAATAGCTTGTCATTCGCATACGTGATGGTCTCGCATCCCTAAAGGGATATTACGAGGATCCCACCAAGCATCACTTTCCACAAAACTGAACTAAGGACCAATCCGTTTAGCATTTCCCTAACTTCTATGTCCCTGTCCCACAAATAGACAACTCAATTGCGAAAGTAATTCATAACCAGCATACACTCCATGGGATTCTAACGCGGTGAAAATAGCTGGCCACCAGGCATTATCAAAGGCATAAAAGAGGTTCAAAAAACTAATGAGCATGTACTTATCGGGGAACGCATCTATTCAGGACATAATGGCAAAGATGACATCTAAAGTGGACACTCCAAATTAAAAACTGTACTGGCTGAAGGCCCCTGCAGAGTGAAACAACTGTGCCAATAACCACACCATTATCGCCCGCTCAAATAATTTCCCGACGATCGGAATAAGTATAATAGGTCAACAGAACTTCAAATCACTAGTTGATTTCTCATTACTCTTCAGTATAACTTTAAGCCTCCTCACTTACCAGACCTTCGGTAAGTGATCCTCACACACAACTATTAAAAATTGCTAGCATCTCAGGTGCTGCAATACTCTAAACTGCCTTAACAATTCTATTATCGATATTATCGAATCCTGGAACCTTTATGAATTCAGATTCCTGATGATGTTTTCTAAGAATGACATAGCTCTGGATCACAGCTAATTAATGGGATTATGTTAAAAGTATTCTTGATGCATTGCTATTTGATTGTGTCGAGAGCAGGATTATCCTTAAGGAAAAGTGTAGTCAAAAGATAATCTAAAGTGTCACAGATATTCCCAATGTAACTTCCATCAAATTTTTTTTGGGCGCTAAAATCAAAGGATTTCATACAGTTCTGTATACGAAATCAGTCTATCCGGGATCTAAATTACCTATTTCCCAGAGATCTTGATTTTCTACTTTAGAAATGAAATGGCAAAAATGGGAGCACTTAACCCTCTTTACCTCACTATTTTAGTACATCTTCTACTAAGGCTACCTTTGCAGTGAGCCTCAATTAATTTCCACGGTGTTCTAAGGTCCTTAGCGCATTGATAAATATTCTCCATCCCCATCCTCCCATATAACCTCCACAGGACCTCCAAGCCTCTAACCCACCAGCGGTCCGCTTTGGTGGGTCCAAACGGATCATTCTCAAACTCTCCTGGCGCTAGAAATCGCCCTGGATTGGAACTCAACAGCCATACCGTTTGGTGAAACTAAGTAATATTTAACTCTACTCATTGAGCTCTCGGTGGAGAATTTTGACAAATCAATCCCAGTCTTGGTAACTTGTTTTGATTAAGATACTGGTTCACACCCCAAGTTCATGACTGAGGTACGCCTGGGTAATTGAGAATAATATTGCTCTGTTATCAAGAAGACATGCGATTCAATTCTCCAGCTGTGCACACCTCGCAAGTCCACTTGAAATGAAACTAACATATTAATATAATGAGAGTAACAATATTACTTTCCCCCATACCCAAAAAAGCTGTGCATATCGGATGATTCCCCAGTGCAGATTTAGATGGCTCGAATACCACAGGCAAAATTGTGCATTAACGTCTGCACAAATAATTATTCGACTTTAACCAACCAAAAAACTGACAAAAGCAATGTTCACAATTTAGGATATATGATCTATAACCTGAATGCACAAACCGAACGCTAACAATGAGCTTAATTTGAGATAAAACGTATAAACTTCATGTATATTTGATCAAAAGTTGTCTATAAGAAACTATTATTAACTACTTATTTCTATGGAAAACTGTTTGTATTTATTTTATTAGCTTATTATTATTGATGTGTATTTTCATCATGACAGTTTAACACGGTATCTATATAGTTTATTCTTCTGTAGACAGTGATTCAGAATAATATAATTCTGAGTTCAAAATAACATAATTCTGAATGGTAAACCGATGTGAATTTTAAAATTATGTGTTAAGAACAGATAATTTAAAAATTGCCATCTGTTAAATTTAAGAATAAATGTAAACGATATAAAAGATCCCAGATAAATGTATTGTAGTCAATTTCCATATGCGATCAATATTTGCGATTCATTGGGATTTGTAATATGATTAAAATGTTGTGCTGGCCTCGACGAGAATTTCACTTATTCTTTGTGTAAATAAAAGATTTCATAAAAACAACATACTTATTAAAAAATACTGTTGCAGATTTTATTAAAAATATTGATTCCAAAAGTGCTTTTACTACGATAGTAGAGTCATTAAACATCAAATTTATAACCTGTCTTTACACAATTATTCTTGCTTATTTAAACTTTTGAATTAGTTTTTTATGTAAATTCGTGTTTGTATTTGCATATTCAGTATTTAAAATTCTGATAATATGTTAATGCAAAGCGTGGATGCAGTGATCCTCAATATGTTTATTTGGTTCACTATTTAATACAGTTTGCATTAATATATATTCCTGTGCAGTATCTTTAATTTTTGGCCCTTGGTTATCAAAAATGTTGAATTAGTAAGAAAATGAAGAAAGAAGCATAAAATTGGCCAAAATTAAATTGGTAAGAAATTTGATAAGAAAACTTTGATAACTATAAAATAAAAATATACTTCACTTAATATACATATGTGTATATATAAATATATGCTTTTTATGTGTTTCTTTTAGTGGCTTGTTCTATCCAAAAAGCACTCCACGCCACCAAGTTCAATAAAAAATTGCTGTAATCGTAAAACATTGAAATGTCGCAGTAGTCCAACATCAAAATGTTTCATATTGTAATCATCTGACACCTTTGACTCAGTCATTTGATGTTGGGAAATGAAACTTCCATAATAATAATTATGTTTACCTTAAATGCATCTTTTTATTTAAATATTATCATCTTTATAATAAATAACTTTACATAAACTTGTAAAAACAATTAACTTTGTAATCAGTTAGAACCTGCAAAATTCCCATCTCATTACCTGCTAGGTAGGTATCTATATTCATCTTCAATATCAGATATTGGTATTCATTGTTAAAAGAATACTTCTAACTCTTTGAAATCATGATCTGATACCATGTTCTGTCACCCTTGTCGATAAAAGGCCAAACTTTTTGCTGACTTTTTCTTGAGGAATGACATTTGAGCAATGCTTCATCCCAGAACCTCCCAAGACGTCTATCCTAGTAGAGTGATCCTGTGTTTTATAATAAAGTCTTTGAATTTAGAAGTTGAATTTTAGTAATAGGAAAATACTTTCCCCAAAAACCTTCCCAAGTGTTGGAATCACAGACACCTCGTGTTAAGGTTCTCTGTGATTCCATCTTGGCTCTCATTATTGCTGATATGCCAGGAATTACATAACTCCAAGTTGAGCATGATACATCCTACTACCTTACAGCCTTTCTGATAGACATGCCAATAGCCACTGCTTCAACCAGTTATTTATGGTATATATTAATCTCAGAGATATTCTGAAAAGAATAAAATAATCTGGTCAAATATATATATATATATATATATATATATATATATATATATATATATATATATATATATATATATATATATATACACAAAAACACATACACACCGTTTGTAAAGTAAGGAAACTTCGCCACTTCACCCACTTGCCCCCTTCATGTGCAATCAAAATGAAATGTCACATATCCATTTCAAAAAACTGGGAAACATGCATATATAGTAATTAAAATAGAAATTATTTTGTTTTAGAATGTATTTACTAGTATATATTACCTACATTTTATGTTCAAAGCGTCTTCCCAACACTAAACGCACTTTCGAACAGACAACAATTATTTGGATTTAAAATGTTACTCCCTTCTAAAATGAATTAGCACATTTTCTTCCGTATATTATTTGAGAAGTACCACCTGATATCACTGGAATTTCTGGGGTTTTTCATGTTTTCCCTTGATAATAACTAGGCTTTGTTGTCACCATTTCGGATAGTGTTCGGAATACATTCTGAGGATTTCAAATGACAATAATTTTGATGTATGAAATGTACACAACGTTGACCTTGAAATTAATTTTGATATCCTTTTCTCTTTTTTATCCTTTTTATGTAAAACTGTGGAAATGGAAGGGATAAGGAAATGAAAGTTAGACAAGTCAAATTTATACTTTTCGAAATATAAGATATAAGCTGATGCATTCCCATGTCTTTCTTACTTATGACAATTTTTAAATATAAAAAAAGTGATATGATTTTAAAAAAAATAGGTGTTTTGTAATCTACCCATTATGAAGAAAAAATAGTGACGAAGTTTCCTTACTTTATAGATATATGTATATATATATATAGATATATATATGTTTATATATATAAGATAAGATTAATAAAACACAATAAAATACAATATATGTATGAATAATTACAATATTGATACATATATTGTACTAATATTTTTATATCTTTATATCCATAACTGTCTTGTCCTTAATTAATTGGTATTATGTTTAAGGGTTGGGAGAAAAATAAGGAAAGCAAAATCATAATTATCATATTATCAAAACCAAAATAAAAATTTGGGATGCTTTGACCCAATATTAAGCCATTGTCAGATGACTGTGTCAGTATAGATTTTCAATGCATATGTGAACAGAATAAACATTAAATTACATTTAATTAATATTTTAAAAATAGACTCTTATGCGAACTGTAAAAAAATAACAATTAATAACAAGTATTATTTTCATTTACTTACCTTCATAAATCTATTTAACAATACACTTAGTTGAATGGACAAGTAAGAGCACCCAATTTTAAATGCAAATTCCCCTATGAAGATTAAGCATATAGTATCACATTTCAATCATATTGAAATAGGAATAGGTTAATAAGCTGGCTCTATAGTTTAATTACCTTTAGAGCTAAGAGTTTTCATTATGGAACATTTTGACTTTATATATATATATATATATGTATATATATATATATATATATATATATATATATATATATATATATATATATATATATTATATATCTATATTAAAATGTAATATTAGAGTACTAAACTAGTAAGTCAAACAAAACCTTAACTAGACAGAAAACACAGTGAAAACATTAACTTTATTGTTTATTATTACACAACTCTCATCACAAAAATTATATTCATTCTTATAGAATGCTGTACACCAAGAAAATGACAACTTTATAAAGCCATGTAAATGTTATGCACTCTATTCATGATACGACGTGCAGAGTTGGGAAAAAAATCAAATAAATACTGCCATTCTGATAGTAGCAAGTATACCACGTCCACAGTGGTGCGTGCTCGGAATGAAAAATGATGCGGGACACCCACGAACAAACCCTGGAGATGCAACAGAAATACTGTCTCAAATAATGTCTATTATTTAATTACGAGAAGTTTCTTACAAACATTAATAAAAGAATATTTTTTTACGTGTAAGAATCGTATCCACACAAGACTTCACTACCTCTGATGAAATAACTAAAAGACACAAGTATCCCTAAAAAACTTATAAAATTTTTACTATTCCTTGTATCAGTGATGGGATTGATAGGCTGTAACATTGAAATATTTAACTATCAAATTTATAAGCTAAGTATAATATAAGTGAAATATGGGATCAATTTACTCTGTTATATACTTCTATCAATGGTACCAACAATGATGGATCCTTTCAAGTTGACTAGACCTTTAGAGTGTATATATATATATATATATATATATATATATATATATAGATATATATACATATATATATATATATATATATATATATATATATATATATATATATAGATATATATACATATATATATATATATATATATATATATATATATATATATAGATATATATACATATATATATATATATATATATATTGATATATGATAAAAGGACAAGGTTATGTAACCAAAACTTTAACATTGATTTCCAAGAAATCTGTTAAGAATTATATGTCAGTACATACTGTCTTCTATAACAATTTTACTGCCTTTTATAACAATCTTATATTAAATTGAAAAAATTAATAGCTATTTAACTTTTTTACTTATTTAATGTTTTATCAAATGGTAATGTGATAAAATAATATAAAATTACCATAGTTTGTACTAAAATGTGCTGCTATAATATTAATTGTTTGCTTGTAATATAATTTATTTCTTTATTTCAAACTTAAATGTGGACTTAAAATTATATAAACATTTTGTGAATTTAGATGAATATGGAAGAGATTGCTCATGTAGCAATACATGAGCATTCTCTTCCACTCAACTGCAATTGTAAATATGAAAATTTAGTAATAAGTCCAGTGCAATTAACCCAAAAAATATAAAACCTGGGAGAGCAGTTATACTGAATGGATTTTCATAATTTTTTTAAGGTTATCTTGAGATTCCATATGAAAAATGTCAAAAATTCATATACAATTTTTTAAAAAACAAAAATTATTGAAATATTAACTTGAAAATCTAATAGTTGATATAATGCAGTTTTTACTTCCAAGAAAAATAAGATTCGAATAGTTTCCAAGATTGCTAATTATGAATCTGCGGTCAAAAATTAAAATTTTTACTCTTAATGATATAAAATGTTGACTGCCATATAATAAAAATCCAAAATCAATTTAAAATAAATACACATAAAAACTGTTTGTAATAACAAAATATTACAACTTTATAGCAAAACTTAATTTATTAATAAACAGTAAAAAGTAACAAAAATTATAGATAAATAATTTTTTTTTACATAAATGAGAAATTAAATTTTTAGCACTACTTTCTTCATTGAAGATTATTTCTTTTTATTCCATATCTTTTGAAGGAAAATATGGAATAAAAAAAATATTAATCTTGACGTGGAATGATTAAGGAAAGGGATGCAAAATGGAATTAAGGAAGGGTAGGGTTAAGTAATTGTGAGAAGAAAGACTTTTTCAGATGACTTTTCAAAACATTTATAAAGGGAGAGTTTCTGTAACCAGGCTCCAGTTGATTTGAAAGTTTTGCAAGTTGGATAGAGTAGAACTTCCATAAACGGTATTTATATGTTTGGGAAAAAGAGACTGAGCTGGTTTTCAGAGTGTAACTCTCGACCGTGAACAGACAAGTGCTTCTAAGATATGTTGAATAAGTTGAATTGTTCAAAGTATTAGAAAGAAATATAAGAATATGTAGATAGTATTGATCACAGACTTTCATCCAGTGAAGTGCACTCTGAATTGGGAAATATGTTCATATTTTTATAGCCAAAAGTGTAACGGGTGCACAAATTTTGAAGATGTGAGCAATGTATGTCTTCATGTTGCCAAGCAGAGGCAGTAAGAATGTTTAACAGGTTTAGCTCTGTTTTTAAAGCTAAAAAATTTGAATATCCTTGGGGTAATATATACTGCTGAAGATATAACAACTAACATTATTTATTTGAGGAGCAAAGATTTTTATAGATTGGTAGACCCAAGTTTTTACAATTGACGTAAAAGAAATTGATATGTTATTTAATGTTAGATGAGCTAGATCTGATAGCCTAATTTTAGGAAGCAATCATAGGCTACCAATTATAATAGCTTAAGACTTAATTGGATTAACTGACAGACCCATTTTATAAGCCCACTGATCAATTGAAGCAAGGTCTTCATTATGAGTAATAAAGACGGTTGTCATAGATTTTGTATCTTAAGATTATTTATTATATGTTAATGTAAGGTCCAGTTCAATGCTTACCTGAGCTATACCAAAACTATCATCTGCAACCAGTATGTCATAAATTGATTCAGTAAGGTTAGCATGAACTGTCAACACTTCAACCTGGGTTTAACAAAGTTCAACATTTGAATTTTATATTAAAGACCAATTCCACACCAAATGATTCCATGCAGTAACAAAATTTTTACAATTATCTAATGATATCACATATAAATTAGCTTTAACATACACCATGGATTGAAAAGAGATCTTTATCCACTTTTTACATTCATTTATGAGTTGAGTATGTTTTCCTTGCACTAAGAAGAAACATACATCTGGTTACAGATTCATTTAAATTTAACTAATAAAATGATGGGCCACCTTTTATTACTTGTACAGTACCCTTGTAACCAATATTATGATTCTTAGATTTTCTGTTTCCACAACAATTTGTCGAATTTGTATTGTACGGTAATAAACACATCACTTTAAATATGCATCTTTTATCCTTATGGCTCATTTAAATATTCCACTGCAAATAATTTACAATTCCAAAAGTAAAACTTGCATTTTTATTCTTCTAAAAAATATAAATACAAGTATATATGTATAAATACAATATAACATTTTTCTAATTTGAGGTAAGTTTTGATCTCACATGGTGCATTTTGTCATTACAAGCTTGAAAATATCATATAATTAGTATTTATAATTTACTTATATAAGTGAAAGATGTTAAGGATAAAGAGGTGTACTCTAAGTGGTACGAGGGGGAACATGTATAACAAATCTACATTTATACCAGTATACAAATTTGTTATAAATTATAAATTGTATACCTTTATTGCAAATCTATATTTCCATACATTTGTGAATCTTATACTTGACAATCAAAGAAAAAAGTAAATAAGTAACTATCAAAAAACTTCATCGTATTTATTGTTTATAATTTAAAAAAGTCTGCAAATTTTTATACACATGCACATATATTTCATACACATATATTTCACAAAGTGCATTAATTTATAGAATACTTGATTGCCTAGGTAAAAAAAACAGGAAAGTTGTTCCCATTAAGAATTAATGTATTGTATGTTATAATTACCGTTAGTCAATGGTCCACATACAACAATAAAACCCAGATACTGCTTATAGTAGCAGTACATAACTGCTGCAACCTACAACTGTTCTTCGAAAAAGAAAAATTTGGCAGTAATGATATATATAATTCATGCTGTGAATTATCGGGTGATCCTTTATGTGTGGGTAATCCTTTAAATGCCAGGCTCGAAACTATGAGAGTAAAGCATTTGAATTATTTTCTCTAATAGAAAGACCATGCCTTACAAGCAAACTTGAAGTCGCAATGCAGAGAAGACTTTTTTAAATGACCTGATCAGAGTCAAAACCGTTCAAGAAGAGTACAACCTTTTTTACTCAAGAAAATGAAAAATTAATAACACTAGATTATATGAAAAAATTTGTGGAGCAAATAATACTTAAACCCCAGTAGTCCTCCAACCAGCGGGAATATAAACTGAAAGGAAAAAATCTATGCTTGCACTTATTAAAGCGTCATTAAAAGTTATTCTACAATCAAAATTACCATTATAGGACCAGATACCTACTAAAAATGGAAATAATGATGCAATGGCTATTATGACTAAAAGGTTAAAAGGCAAACAAAAACAATTGTAATAATAGGGCGCTGCCAAGATTGTGAATTTCTAAAACTTGAGTATTATTTTATTTTAACAATAGTTTGCGAAACTGTGTAGCAATCGTTTTTATGAACTGTGACTGAAAGAGTAATAGGAATAGGTTAGGGTTCATTTTAATAGTTTTTATTTACTCTTTAAAAGAGCCTTTTAAAAAGAGGAATGCTGTACTTAGGCAGCATTTTAAATTATTACATAACCTTTATTGAGTTTATTTTGACCAAAGGTTGAGAAATGTATAGGCTAACATTTTCGGAATTATGAGTAGAATAAGAGATTGTTTTAAAATTTTGTGTTCATTTTAACTCAAAAATATACTTAACCATTATATTAAAAATATACTTTTTGGCTTACATCTTTAGAGTTATTACCGGAAATGGTTTGTGAAACGATTTAAGTTTTTTTTGAGTTTTTCAGCCTACATGGCTAAAAAATAGTTAATAAACAATAACAACTACATAAAAACTACTAGCTTATTATAATATGGATACTTATTTCGTAATCCATATTTTCTTGTGACTATATTATGGAACAAGTTATTTCATAACCTATGGCTGTTTTAATTTCAATACCAACCTCCAGTTCTACCTTCTGTTCATTAATTTTGCAATGAGAAAATAAAATGGTTATGAAATCAGGATAGTATAAAAGCATACTGTTTTATTGGGTCTCCGATGCCATTTGCAATTAAATAAAATGGTGATGCATCACAACTTCATAATTACAAAATGCCTAAAATGTCGTCATAACTGCTTTGATACAGTATATTTGCTTTGTGAATTTTTGAACAGTTCTTTATCTTAACTTAAAGTCTATTGTTTACAATCGTAAAAGTAATACTTTATCGTAAATTCTATCATTTAAAATGAGATCATTATTAAATGTTCATGTAGAAGTGACCACTCTGAAAGTGGTAAAGGACATCATGTTTGGGCCTGGGCCAAGCCTAAACAATCAATGTTGAATATGCCAGTTTTATACAAATTACATCATGGCATTAATTCATGGCAATTTTGTGTCAATTTCATATGGATAAGCCACCAATAGGTACATAAATGCAAATGTAGCCAGTTATAGAACATTATTTATATCTTTTTGATGATACACATCAACACCAACAACATATTTTAACTATTCCAATAAAAAATTATTGGAAACTAAATATATAGTTGTATCATTTTCATTTATTTTGCACACATTTTTAGTCGCCTTTCACATCTTCAACAGTCGCAAATTCACATCTTCAACAGTTTTAAATACACTGAAGATACCCAAGGACTCATAATTCTGTGGGATATTTCTTATTAAAGCTGCTATTTATCTCAAATTATCTTAAAGCTGTATTGAATAGCATGTTTCATCTTCACTTAATGTTTGTATTTAAAGACTAAAGACAACTGTTTACAACTTATGTTATCATAAAAAAATCTTCATTATATACATCCTTACCTCACCCCGATGTATAAAATAAATGCTTTGGTCAGTGTCACCATCTTGAACTATATAATTGGATGGAAAGAACACAGTGTGACGTAGGTGAGAAGCCAGCATGCGCAAAAAGTCAGGACCTGAACCATGGAAAATTACCGAGCCAGAGAGGTGAGATCCATACAGTGCTCTCATTGTCTCACAGCGTAGACCCAAAGGAAGTTTCCATATAAGTTGAGGTATCTATAAAATGACAAAATGAAATACTTGCTAATAAAGTAATGCTTAAAAGTAATTACGATAACTCAGAAACGGATTTAGGTTTAATTGTGCCTAGGCTGCATGCGTGCGTGCGTGCGCTTGTGAGCGCGTGTGCGTGCGCTTGCGTGCGTGTGTGTGCGTATGTGTGTGTGTGTGTGTGTGTGCGTGTATGTGCGTGCGAGAATATATTACTTTTACATTTATGGATGAAAATATAAGATAATTAATAAACAAGACATAATAAAAAATAAAAGGTTTTTATGTAATTAGACACACAATATGTTTTTCTTGCATTGGCTTCTGCAAAAACATTTTTGAATAATTAATTCAGCTTCAAGAAACAACTTTTAATTAATTGAGCTTCAATAAACAATAATGCAAGTGCATAAGTCTATCTTGTATCATACTTGGACGTAAATAGTTTTTTTCACTCTTTTCAGTGAGAGAAATGTTCTTTCTCCAGCATAATTTGTTGCAGAAAAATTTATATGTAGAGAAGATATAGCTATTATATTTGAATATACATCCCAGACATCATGTGAATATAAAAATTTACACATATCTAATGCAAAAAGTATATACACTATTCTCTAATAATAGTTTTAAGTAACAATGCAAATGAATACTTTTTTCTTCCAAATCATTCGGATACTTCATGACTAATTTTACTGTTTGTTCCATTATTGTGTCCGTATTAATCTCAGACAAAGTATCAAAGAAACTGAAATTACTATGAAAATGTTGGTATTTTTGTCTACTACACTTAGAATTTCCAGAATGCGGTAATAAAAATAAATTCGAAAATTCTCACTACCAGAATATGGCTTTTTTCATTTACTCTTGATTCATCAGATTGGAGTTTTTCAATTTTTTTATGTCAAGTATCATGTCAGTAATAAATTTCAACTCCAGAAAGCAATTTGGCTTTTTCTTCATAATGAGAAAATTGTTTATTTCTTATATCTTGAAAGAATAAAGCAAGAATATCATAAAGTTGAACAACGGTTGATAAATCGATTTATGATTGCTGAAGCTTATGACTAGTGGAATTAAAACAATCTAAAATTGTATTCCAAACGATGACTAGGATCGTAGTTTCTAAACATTTTTACTTTTTTGTGCAATCCAGTTGCTTCAGAACGTGTACTTCAGTTCACAATTGCAACAATCACTTTCAAGTCAATCATGAAACCTTCAGAAATAAAAGTGTTTTGAAAACTTCAGAAATAAAAACACGATTGCTGTAAAATAATAAACAGTGGCGCAAAGTACTGACCCTTAGCTTCTGAGTAAATCAACCACGCACAAAGTTGAATATCTCCATTGTTTAGAATAGGTTTAAACAGTTTTTTAAACAAAATCTCTTTTTGTCATCATAAATATCTTAGAATTTTTAAATCAGCTTCATCATTTTGTGATCTGCCATTTGTAGCTATAAAATCCCAAATCGCTTCATTGAATTCCCAAAAATATGGATCCCTAATTGTCATATCCTTTATTTTAACTAAATCAGGATTTGGTGAATTAATTATTGGAGGAATACATGGAATTTCTTATGTGTCTTGCTGTAAAATCTGTTCTAAACCCTTTTGGAAGAAAAAATGTATTTTATGATTATCTTTTTATATAGCTATTTTTAATATTTTATTATATAATAATATGAAAAAATGTGAATTAAAAATTTCTATTTATAATTGAAAAATAATTTTATAATTGGAAAAAAATTTTTTTATAATTGAAAAATAATTTTATAATTCAAAAAATTATGACTATTATTGTAGAAAAAGTGAAAAATCACAAAAATATCAAATACCTTTTTTAATTTTTAATATTTTGTATCTTTACATGCATACAATTATTTAAATAATATAAATATCTTTCATATCCAGAATAAGTAATAATTAATTATGACAGCTATCATAAGTACTATTTATTAACTCACAATTCCAGTACTTTTAGATTAATAAATAACAATAAAAAATTACAATTTACCTTTATTAGTAAATTAATAATTATAAATATAAAACTTTAAAGTATTTTAATTAGTAATTGAATATCATTTAAATATTATTATTTTCTAATTCCATTTAATTTTTACAATGTTATGTTTTATCAAACTAGTATGAACAATAATCTAGTACTAAGAAATTAACAGTAAAAGAGTCAACACCGTCAGTTTAATGGCAAGACGATTTTGATCGCTTTTACTTTTTAAACTATATTTCAGTTTTTTTTCATATTTTATGACTTCCTGACTTATGATTATATAAATTTCAAGTTAATAAAAATATCGAAATAATTTTGCGAGAAATGTTTAGTCATACCCACTAAGAGGGGTGCAGTAGATTTGACAGCATATCAAGTAGCTATGAGCATTATAAGTAAGTGTTTTATTTCAACCCTCTTATTGTAACCTTTATTTATATTTTGTGTTTGTTGACATTACCTTCAGTTTCAACTGATTTTTGCAGTGATTTGTCCTGTATTTATATTATAATGAGGTTTACTCCAGTTTTCAAAAATACAATGCGTAAAAATAGATTCAAAGAAATAATGAAATACGATTTGATTTGAGAAGTACCCGTAATATGTATTTATCTACTGTCAAATTTGCAGTGATTTCCGGAGGCTGTGGAGGCGTTCCTTATTTAAGAAAAAATGGCTAGCACCTAATACCCGTATGCACCACACACGGTCAGGACTGTTAGTGGGGCTTACTAACAGTTAAAAACGCATTTCATATGGATATTTAAGCAATTGCATCGTGCGATGGGCATGTTAGGTAAAGTAGACTCTTGGTCCAACTCAACTGACAGTTAATGAAATACATTTTTAACTATAAGAAAGTCAGACTGACTGCCCTGACCGTGTGTGATACATTCGGGCATAAATAATATTTCATTACCGGAACACGTAGTTATGAAATTGGTACAACCTTACCAAAAAAGTGAAAGCATTACGACGGAAAATGTTTTCACGTCTCTGAAATTGGCATAAAAGCTAAGAACTGAAAACGCAAGTATAATTGTAACAATGAGACAAGCAAAACGAGATGTACCACCAATTTGCAGAAACATACATACACAAAGATTTTAAATGTAACCTTGAAATTGGAGACCAATGCAGCCATAACTGTGTATCAAAGTTAACCTGAAAAATATATCATTGTCTTCAGTACACTACATCAAAATGTTAATATTGATAGTGATTCAAAAAAGCTTCCTGAGACTGTTCATTTTTACAACAAGCTAAAGTAGGCGTGAACATAATAGACGAAATAACACAAAAATACACCGTAAAAACTGGAACTAGACGATGGCCAGTAAATGTCTTCTACAACATTCTGGTATAGTCACCATATATTCATGGATTATTTACCGAAAAATTACAGATAAAAACATTTCTCGCCATAATTATAATCTCCATCTCATGATTGAACTTCGATCAGAGTACATACGTAAAAAAATAGTTCCGCTGCCATTCAATGCTTGGATAATGTAGCTATTATTAAAAAGCAGCCTTCCACAGTAAATAAGAGGCGTTAATGTCAAATTAATTTGAAATGTAAAAAAAACCTCACGTGCGAAATCTGCACAGTTTGCCAAAAAGTTGTTTGTGGAAAATATGTAAAACAAGTTAATAATGAAGTCGTTTCTTATAAATGTGGTTCGATGTAATCAATGAATATAATAAATCACGGTAATTAAAATTTATAATTTAATTTTATTCAGAAACATCCATTATTTTGATCATATTACTATCTGGCGATCGTATACCGTCAATCTGATGGTCGCGGTCTTTCAATTTTCAATACTTACTGCAAATGAAAATGAAAGACGTTTTTCGCCTTCATGAGACTTTGGTCATAAAATTGGAGATTTTAGCATTTTTTTTCTACAAATTATCCCTTTCTACTGATTCTTTCAGTTTTTTTACTATTCTCAGCACTGCTAAATTTTCCTCGATAAGATCTCATGATAGATCTCATGAAATATTAAAAATACAAAGGTTTATTTCTAGGAATGCCAGTTTCAATTCTAAACAATTTAATTTTCAATTGGTAAAAATATAATTTTGATAAAAATAATATTGAAGTAACTCTTAAATAATGAATATAAATATAAATTATTAACTTATTTATAGTCATCTCCTGGGCCACGTCATAGATCTTCTGCCGATGCAAAAGCTTCCATATCTTCAATTTGTTGTTGTGTAAATATCATTCTACCTTCTCGAATGTTTTTTTTCCTTTTGCACATTGATTTGCAACTCTCCATATTGATTTTTTCAGTGTACCGACACTCATTTATTGACACATAACTTATTCCCATTGCATTTGCAATAATTTATAGTCCTTAATAATTAATAATCACAAATCAGTCTGTACCTTTATTAAAAATACAAACAGCAATGTTTGCGATAATTTCAGTAATATTTCCAGCAATTTCAAGAGTAGTAGAGCTAGTGAATAAGATAGCAACTTGATTGACATTACCCATATTGCATTTTTTATATTTTGATAAGGTTCACAATTTTAATGTATTATCAAGCCATAACACACTGTTAATATATCAATAATCTTTTCTGTAAGTTTATCTCTATGCTCAAGACATGATGTTTGTTTTCTATGTGCGAATGAGAGTCGAGTCCTCATTCTTTTTAAAACATGTCCTATGCACTCTTTTCTATTAAATGTTATCATACACTCTTTTTATTAACTTTTACAATACCTGTATAAGTTTTGGAGACCCCATATCCATTGGATATGGACCCAATATAATTCAGGTATTTCGAACCATTTTTTTCTACTGATCCTTTGAACATTTCAGTAATTGCACTGCCTTCATTTTCTCTGATGACTCAATCTTTCTATTCTGCAGTAGTTGTCTTAAATTTCCAAAACTCAAATACTCACAGCAGAAATTTTTCACAATAAAATCAAATATTATACCAGTAAAATAACTTTTAATATTTTTCTACTGATATCTGCGCTTTTACCATCTCTAGATAAGGTTAATTCATTAGTTTCAGCTCCAGATGTTTCTGCAATTTCTTCTTTAGCAGCTGTTTTTAGTAAAGATTCTATGACTGTTCTACAAAAACTTAATATTTATTTAAGTAATATCATGTATGTACGTTTGTCTAAACATTGGGGAATATCCATTAGTTTACAAAACTTTTACAAGCCTTCATACCTAATCCCTGATATTTAATTATAAAGCGTTTGTTTATTTCAAATGAATGACCTATGGCAGAGCACAAGGAATGAATTCATTAGGAAAAATGACATGAAAATTATTTGGAAATGACAATTGTCATTTCCATCACACTTTTTATGCTTTCCAAGATTAGAAATTGCAGTAAACACCTTAATGCAAAATTTTATATTACTATATATATTACTTTATTATATTATACTTCTTGTACATATAAGTCTTCTCGTAATTTCAGTTTTTAACCAAATACACTACTAACACTATCATCGCATTCTGCTCTATTCGGATTGAAAACATTTTTTTTTGGTATAGACCAGTTCGTGACACTCTCTTCTACTATTTGAAATTAATTGCCTATGAATAGCAAAAGAGCCCTAAACTTATTTTAACTTTAGGGGTATCTTTAAAACTATTTATTGGATCAATTTGACATTTTCACAGAATAATCTTAAATATTACACTTTAAGAAAATGAATGAAAAAATAATTTTCTTGAAAATTCTAGCTGCATGTCGGTTATACGAAGAATTATTCCTTAACTGTGCTAAGAATAAATAATATTGTTGGAACATCTCTAAAATTTTTTCAGTCACCGGGAAATTCCTTGAATTTCGAATTTTTATTGTCTCTCAAATTTTGCCACCCTAGATTCCTATCTAGACATTGCATACCTTTACCTAAAGCAATCACTGGGATAACTATAGATTAGTACAAAAGTAGAAAGAGTTATCATTCAGAAAACTACAGTTTCTAATTTAATGCTTGTTTGCATCATATTATGGTTACCAATTTCTAGAATAAATTATGAATCTAAATATAATTTAAATGCAAACAAAGAGGGTTTTGTAAATGATGAGGTATAGAATTATTGAGCACAAACCAAAGTAATAAATTATAATCATGGCACAAATTTGAGACATAACATTTTTTGCCAACTCTCTTTTTTTCTCACCTTCACCACTCACCTCAGATTGTCTTATCCATTCAATCCAATTTTGGAAATCTTTTGAATGTTAAAACCGATTATTTTTTTTTTTATAAATGATTAGAGCCGATGCTTATCAATGTCAGTGAAAATATTTTTGAATTAAGTTTTTTTTTCAATGAATGAAAATGAAATGAATTAAGTTTATTTTTGAATTAAGTTTTTGTAGGAAGTAAAACTATAAATGAGCAATTATTCAAGAAGCATACATTGACTTGCACAATTTCTCTAGTCACATTGACTGAGAAGTAAAAATTGTCTATTGGCTAGTCTCTGGGTTTATAAAAATGCTCAATAACAATTCAAATAAAAATAATTTATAACTTTTGATAATTCCCTCCCAAGATCTCCTGCTTCAATAATCTAACAAACTTTACTGTGATATTCTAATACTATGTATATTCCCAGAAATACCTGTTTCCCTTGTTGTCTGTTCCACAGTCTTCGTACATAGTCCCACATTTTAGCAGTTTGGTGCTCACTGAGCCCTTGGTGTGCGCAAGCATCACGCAAATCCTTTACTGAAGCATCATAAGCCATAAGCGAGCATGAGTGGGACGTTATCATGGCTGAGATTTCCGCTATTAGTAGGCCTGGAATAACATTAATGAATAGTAAGATTTAAAATGTACTACATAAACTGACTTTAAAACATTGTTCCACGACATACAATCTCTAACAGATGTTATATTACATGAAGTTTTTTTCTAAACATCATCTAGTTCACACATTTAAATAGTTTCTTTAAATTCATGGAATTGAATGTTTTTTAATGTAATCCATATGAAAATAAATTACATAAAAATTTATATAAAATCCAATATATTTGTAGGATATTAAAATTATTTCAATCAAATTTTACATCTATTTCGTATTGATGAAGAAATTTAAATTATAATAATGTACATGTAACTATTAAAAGTTGTCTTATGAATTGTTAGTAACATTTTATTTTGAGTCATTTACGAGTGGGGGGACCCAAAAAAACGGGAATTTCGTCATAACTTCTATATTTCTCAATATTTTTACACTAAATTTTGATCACCTTCAAAGTATTCGCCATTGACCACAACGCACTTCTCCAAACGATTCTTCCATTGTTCAAAACAGTTTTTAAATTCACTCATCGGGACGTCCTTTAAGCCTTCCAGCGATTTTTGTTTCACCTCCTCCACAGTGGCAAAAAGCTTTCCTTTCATAGTCCTTTAGAGTCTGGGGAACAAGAAGAAGTCACAGGGGCTAGATCCGGTGAGTATGGGGGGTGGACAATCGGTGTCATGCCATTTTTAGTCAAAAATTGCTTCGGCGACGGTCTTCACGAATGAGGGCATTGATTTTGTCGACGTTTTCATCAGTTCTTGACGTTGAGGGTTGTCCTGAACGAAGTTGGCCTTCAATTGACATTTCTCCATTTTTAAAATGTGAAAACCAATCGTAAACTCAGGTTTTACTTAAGCCAGCATCCCCATAAGCAGTCTTAAGCATTACAATAGTTTCCGCGGCCGATTTCCCCAACAGGAAACAAAATTTCACAGCTGCGGGTTGTTCTCGACAATCTGCCATTACGTTTTCGCCGAAATGGAAAAAGTTGTTTTACTAAAAAAAATCTCACAGGCGAGCCGATGCACTCACAGCGACAGAACTTTGCACACTGACGCAGGAGGCGTGACACTAACGGACATGTGGTCAAACAATAGATTCCCCCACTCTCCCTCCCCACCACAGCGTAATTCCCGTTACTTATGGGTCCCCCCTCGTATGTCTCATTTTTATGTCTGCCATTGCAGCTTTTGCAGTTTTAGATCTATATAATTGAAATTTTGGAAATATATTCTTAATAAAATGGTGTACCATTGTATACCATTCTTTTGATATAAAATTGATCTTCAGCCATGAGTTTGAAAAATATAAAAAATTTAAATATTAGCATTTCATTAGAACTTTAAAACAAAATGAATAATAATTTCAAGAGATACCACCACGGAACTCTACACTTTTATATTTTGAGATGCCATTGGCCATTTATTCTTTCATCGCCTTCTATAAAAAACTTATGATAAATCATGAAATAAAATTAGGTTGGCTAATAAATTTTAAACCCATAGAAATGAAAGAAGTGGGGGTACTTTAAAATTTATAATAAAACTATTAATATTAGAAATTATTGATACAGTTGTAAACAGTTGTTTGTTAGTTGTCCTTTAAGTTATTATAAACATAGTTGAAAATCAAAAAAATTATAATTTAATTTATTTATTTTCATCAGGTAAATAACTCACCAATTTGAATGTCAAATTTCGTAAACTTATAAAAGATATAATCCTCGTGCAATGAAATTAACAGCACAATAAAATATGTCTTGTACCTATTGTATTTCAAACTGTTGAATGATCAAACAAAATAATTATAAATTTATATATAAAATTTTTATTTTGTATTGGCTTAATGTGGGGAACGGCCTCACGGGAAAAAAAAATATGTCTAAAATATTTCATGCAAAATTTAAAGACTGATGAAGATATTACTGTGAACACACAATTAAAGCAAATATTTGATGTGGTACATGTTTTTTTTTCAATATTACTTAAATTTTATAAGATGATCAGGGGTGGATTTACACTAGGGGCAGTCGGGGCTAGTGCCCAGGGGGGCAAGTTTTCTAGGGCGGCAAAATTTGGAAACTGAAAAAAAAAATTTCCAATCTTATCAAGATTAATCAATATAATTAATTAATTTTTTAAATTAATCATATTTTAATTAATTGATAATTTAAGAAATTCAATTCATGCATTATTTGTAAATTATAATTTTGGCCCTTTTAGTAAAAAATAATAATCAAAATGATTTAATTAATTTATTTCTTTGAAGATTTAAAATAATATTCGATTAATTTTATTTTCTAAAATAAAAGGAATTTATTCAGTAGTTTTTCCGAAAAATTCAAAATATTTTGGAGTTACTTTTGAATTTTTTAAAACATAAACTTCAATCAATTAATTAATTTTTAGAAAATTTAATAATTTATTGATTACATTAATTAATTTTAACTTAAAAGAAAAATCTTATATTTTTTAATCTTATATACATGCAATAGTGCATGCTGCCACCTATGGTCTGTTTTACAAATGTATATAGGTTCCTTCGATGTCGCTGTTTTGCGCATTTGACATGTTTACATGAATCTAACCTGCATAAAATTTTATATTTGTTGAGCATAAATATATAATCGATTGGCAAACATGAGTGATGGACGAAAAAAATTGAGTGGATTTGAGTATCGGAAGCGCGCTTTAGACAAATGTAAAAAGGAACAAGAGGTTTTGAGTAAAACTCCCAAGCTAGATAATTTTTTTACGAAGAAAGAATGTGTTACACAAAAATCAGAATCTATCAATAGAGATTGTACAAACTTTGATCTCGAAGGTTTGTCGCGATAATCTTGCTAAGTTCCATATTTTGTTCCGAGTATAATAATGACTTATTTTTAGATACATGCATTTATTATTTATTTTAATAATTAGATCAATAGAATGATAGTAAATTTTGACAGGTGATGATGCATGTTCAACTTCGACTTCGAAACAGACTTCGTCTCCGAGTGATAGTACTGACACTGCTACGACTTCTTCGCTACCACAGAATATAAATTATGTAGATAAATTTCAAGCTCCAACCTCAACAAGAACTGTAGAAGAGGATGGATCAGTAGATATTGTGATAAGCGGTGATCCAGGAGAATGGGCTATAAACGATTTCACCAGAGATTATTTACGCTACTCATGGGTGTAAGCAAAATACAAATTTGGATTTCTCCGGTACAAAACGTGATTATAGTGATGGAACTTCACGATGGCTGTCAGAATCACTATTTGTTAGAAAATTGATTAACGGTGAAAAAGTTCCACGCTCGTGGCTCATTTACTCAGTTAGTAAAGGGTCTGTATTCTGTGTAACTTGTCTCCTTTTCGATGTAGATTGTTCGTTTAATGGTAAAACCGGATTTAATGATTGGAAGCATGCAGGCGTTCGTGTTACTGAGCATGAACACTCAAAAAATCATACAAAATGTATGTTAACTCTTAAGCAAAGATCAGATAATAAGAATAGAATAGACCACAACTTATTCATTCAAACTGAAACAGAAATTTCGTATTGGAGAAATGTTTTAAGAAGAGTAGTCGCTGCTACTAAATCCTTAGCTTCTCGAGGGCTTCCATTTCGAGAAAGTGACGAAAAATTTGGCTCTCCAAATAATGGCAATTTTTTGATGCTGATTGAATTCCTTGCTTCTTTTGACCCATTTCTCGAAGAACATATTAGAAAATTCGGAAATAAAGGATCTGGCAGTACAAGTTACTTATCGAAAACAATTTACGAAGAATTTATACAGCTTTTGGCACAAAAAGTGTCTTCTATCATAGTTCAAGAAGTCAAATCAGCGAAATATTATGCCATTATAGTAGATTCCACGCCTGATATATCTCACGTCGACCAACTTTCTTTTGTTCTCAGATATGTGAAAAAAGATGGAACGCCTGTTGAATGTTTTCTGATGTTTATTGAAAACTCTGGACACAAAGCTGAAGATTTACTAGTTGCTGTATTGTCTACTCTTGAGTTTTTTGATCTTAATCTCGCAGACTATCGAAGTCAGTCATATGATAATGCGAATAATGTATCAGGGATTTATTCAGGTTTACAGGCGAGAATTCATGAAATTAATGGTCTTGCAGAACATGCTCCTTGTGCTGCTCACTCTATGAATTTAGTTGGAGTTCACGCAGTAGAATGTACGCCAGAAGCTGCTTCATTCTTTAATACAGTACAAACTTTATACAACTTCTTTACTGCATCGACGCACCGCTGGGAAGTTTTACAATCTCATACTGAAAAAAGAATTGCGTTAAAATCTTTATCTGCAACCAGATGGTCAGCTCGTTATGAAGCAGTTCAAGTACTCAATGAACATTTCAATGAAATAATTGAGACTTTGATTATTCTTGAGGAAGATATCCAACAAAATGCAATTACAAGACAAGAAGCAAAAGGTATTCGAATTCAATTAGAGTGACTTGAAACAGCATTTATGCAGATACTTTGGCATTTTTTACTCTCAAGATTCAATGCTGTTAGCCAAAGATTTCAAAAAGTTGATTGTAACATTGCTGAAGTGATTGATAACTATCGTGGTTTGATCAAAGTTGTTGCTGATACGCGAAATGAATTTGAAATATATGAAAAAAATGCTTTAAAAATTTCGGAAGAATATAAAACAACAGTTTCTAGAAAAAAGAAGAGAAAATTACATGCTGAGGAATCACGGGATGGAGATGTACAACTGTCAGGTCGGGACCATTTTAGAGTCAACTCCTTCAATGTCATTCTTGACAATCTGGATTCTGAATTGCGCAAAAGATGTGTAGCATATGAAAAGATTCAGGAAAAGTTCTCGGTTATCACTGAATTTGATAATTTGAATATTAGAGAAATTCGTAAACGAGCTAAACGTTTGAGAACTATTTATTCGTCAGACCTCGAGTCCTCATTAGATGACGAATTTGTGCACTTCCATGCTTATTACACTGAAAAAATGATGGAACAAAAGTCACCTTCCGATCTTTTGAAATTTTTACATACAAACGACCTTTATACTGAGTTCCCAAACGTGGAAATCGCATATAGAATATTTATGACATTAGCTGCAACAAACTGTAGCGCAGAACGATCGTTTTCATGTTTGAAAAGAATTAAAAACTTCTTACGTTCTACAATGAGTGCAAATAGACTCAATAGCTTAGCTATTCTATGCATCGAGTCAGACGTACTTCAATGTTTAGATTGCGAAGATTTAATCGACCAATTTGCAATTCAAAAAGCCAGGCGTGTTTGCCTGTAAAAAAATTAATATAATACAATTATAAGTCACCCTCAGTGCAAAATTTATAATTTATAGAAAAAAAAACAAATATTATTTTATGTTCTTGAAATATATAATAAATCAATTATATTATTTTTTAAAAATAAAATACATCAACTATAAGTTTGACTGAAATTTCAGTATTAGGGCGGTATTTTTTTCGATGCCCAGGGGCGGCATTAAGTTTAAATCCGGCCCTGAAGATGATTATGAAAATCCCCACTTAAGTCCTCCCAGGGACAAAAAGTGGCTACGCCAATATATATATATATATATATATGCAGTATTAATGTATTATGTTTTTATCTAAATTTTATCCTAAGTCGTTAATGTAATCACTTCTTCTTTCTTTCATTTTTGAAGAAATCATACCACCATGTGCTGTTTCAGACAATCATGTTTTAACAAATAACAAGTAAAAAGTTTTAACAAATAAAAAATATGTCTGTTTGAAAGTATGTCTCATTCCTTATATCTGTATTTTTGTATTTTTTGGTTGTTTTCAGATGTACAAGTTGCTCACACTCATATATACAATTACCACCTAGTGATGCCAGAGAGCTACTTACTGAACCCGTTTTACAATTGCATTTTTGTAATAATATTTTAATATCTTAAATTGTATAGTAATATCATTTCAATATTTTCAATATTTTTATATTTTCGTGAAATATTTTTCTTATGATGATTTTAATAAAAAAATTTACAAAAAAAAAAATTACATTTTTCTTCAAAAATGCCATCTATGGGTAATAGAGAATCAGAGGTTACGCCATCTATGGGAATTGATAATGATTACACAAAGCACTTTATCTGGGTGCTGAGTCGGGAAAGAAAGGAGTCACTGACAGTGTTTTAATAAAATTTTGTATAAAAAATTGTGATACTTTTGATTATATGGGTTGAAATAGTGTTCATTCTGTTTATCTCTATTCTGTGGTACTACCTTTGTTGGACCAGACATATATATAAATAAAAAAAATGAGATAGATTAACTCTTGCTGGGTTAGATAGCATAATACTAGATGTAGAAGATGAAATATTGTAATTCTACAAATAACAAAGCTTTTCACTATATTTTTGTTTTTTTAGGGTTTCCTAGTAAAACAGGGAACCCTTGTGATTTCGTCACATCTGTCCATCTGCCTGTAACAGCGTGATAGTTTCTACATTTTTTGTCTGTGTAGATGAAATTTTGCAAATAATTGCTTCACATGGAGATCTCAATTAACATGGTAGCAAAAATAATTTTTTTATAAATGTTTTCACTGCACTTCAAAAGAAATTTTCAAGTTTAAAAGAAGTGTATAATAACACCCCACTCTCTGGAGTTTGTGACCATACGTATATATATATTCCCATATATAAATGTTTTTCCACATAACCCGTCGAGTATGCCATTGAATACGTCTTTTAAAATGTGAGGTTACATTTACCATTTTTCACTTGAAAGATCCATTTGTGAAATACTAAGCTGCAAAATGATGTACATTGTGAATGTCCTATATAAATTATGTTTTGAAAATTTGACAAAGGATTTAAACCAAACAAAGAGAGTGTTAGAAGAGTTGAAAGAAAATAGAAACATATAAAAATTATTTTGAATACTCATAGAATAAAACGGGAAAATTTGTATGAAAAAAAGATACAGATTCTCATTTTCAAGTAAAACGGTAAAGGAGGTCTTTGAAATCACTATTTTCAATAATATACTAGACATAACAATCACTCTATTATGAGTATGGTCAGCAAAATATTTAATTTTTTAAGTCCAATAAGTTTACAATCAGTTTCAAAGCAAATATTCTGATGTTATGGCATGCAATTCTTTGTTTCAGTTTTTTTAATATTCATTATGTGGTTCTACCTGAATTTTCCAAGACGTATACTATCCACGAAATATACCAAAAAAACTATAACCAAATGAATGCTCGAATATGATGCTGCAAAGATGTTCATTGCAATATTATTATTACATACTATGTCGGTAGCTTCTACAGAAAATGCAAATTGAAAATTATGAAAAAATAACAAGAAAACAGTGGCAGTAAAGAGCTTACAATTGAAAACAAAACTGCCTTAAATTTAGACTTAAGTTAAGACACAGATAAATTTTTAAATTTTACATAAATTACTGAATTTTTTTATTGTAACAATTATTAAACATTTTTGCCTCCCTACTTTGTTTCCACTTATTACTTTATTTCTATTTATCGTTAAACATAGTAAATTTCATATAATAATTCTTATTTTCAGTAAAAAGTAACAACAGTGAGTGAATCAACAATGTGGACAAAAATTCATAAAGAGATGGTCTCCACTTCATCCTTATCAGTTCTGAATGGCAAAATCATCATTTCACTCATCATTATCACCATTTTTGAGGGGCAAAAATGATGAGATGTACTTAAATGGGACAAGGAAAGTAACGTAGATGACTCTCGCCTGGTTTAGCTAAATAAAACCACTACAAGAAAATATGAAACCGGTTAAAAACCTTGTTTTGGAAGATATTAAATTGAGAGCAAATATATCAGCAGAGATAAGTTGATTTGTTCTTAACTTGCCAAAAATGATATAAAACTGACTTCATAAATGCTAATGGGAATTCAAAGGGAAGTGTGCATTAACTGTTCCAAGGAGTTCACAGAGCTCTGTGGCTAGATGCTTCAAGTGTTTTCTCTGGAATTGTAAATGGTGATGAGACATGAGTTTAGCATTGTGATCCAGGGAGTAAACAGGAGTATCCCAAAGAAGTTTAAGTTCATTTAATTCACTAGAAAAATAACGACCAACATTTTTTGGGATTCTAAAGGGATTTTGCTAATTGAAAATAAAATGAAAGGCAAATCCATCAATGGATTACCACCCTGTACCCTCAAGCTACATCATTTAAAGCATTTAGGAAGAAAAGGAGGGTAAATCTCAGCAAAGGCATGTTGCTTCTTCATGACTATGCACATTACACACATTGTACTAGCAAGATTGTTGCAACAGTGTTGCTATTTGGATTCTGGTGTGTCGTAGCAACAATGTTACTATTTGAATTCTGGGTTTGACGGAAGAAATCATACAAGATACAGCCTTGACTCAACCTCCAGTGACTATTTCCTACTTTCAAACTTGAAGAAAGACCTGTTCTAATGCTGGTATTTACATATAGGAATATGTAAATACCAGCATTAGAACACTGAACACTGTTGCTACCACTGGCCAATCAACTTATCAATCGTCTCAACTTTATAAATTATATCAAATGGTTATATATCTAGTCAATCTTTTTAAAGAGAAAAACACATGCTATCTGAAGTACTAGCATCAAAACTTTTTTAAAGTACAAACTCAAAATTCTAAAGTCTACATACATGAAAATGCCAAATATTAATAATGGGTTTATGTTGTCCAAGAATATGAGATTTTATTGATGATATAGATTTTTTCACGCAAATAAATTTTATTTCATTATCATTATGAAACTTATCTCATCGAACATGTGCATTTATAGCGTAATTAAATGAAAAAGGGGTGATAACAATTAGACACATATTTACTAGCCACAAGTCTCAATAAATATGTTAAACGTCAAAGAGCCATCATGCTGCATTTGATGAAAGGTAAATGTATTGAAATATTTAATTCAGTATTGACCTGAATAACATACACTAAATTATACAAGGGCACATTGTAGGGAATATCACAGCCACATTTTCTCAAATTGTATTCATTTCTCACTCCATAAAAGCAACTCTCTAGGGCTTGTTTTTAACAATACCTTATTAACTTCTGCCTTACTAGACTACCTGTTTAATAATTATAAGAAAGATTCACTAAGACTTTATAAGTAACACATTAATACTAAAAACTTGTTAGAAAATCAAACCTGCACAAAACTTCACTATGATTATAATAATTATAGTCTCCACAACTTCAAAGTCATTGATGGCTGACACGTCACCAATACCAGTAATTGTAAACAGATTGCAGACATACCATAGAGCAGCAACATATATAGTAAACAGTTCACCCTATAACATTGAAAAATTTGTTTTAATAAATTTTTATTTTTACAATTACTATAATATAAAAATTAATCTAATCACCGTTGCACCCAAAATAAAATTCTGACCAAAAAATTCAGTAGACTCTCGCCAAAAAATTCAGTAACAAATACATATAGTATAAAAGCAGAGAAAATTCTTAAATGTAGGTGGTGCTTGAAAAGACAAGTGAATAATTATTTAATCCATCCCATTGCCTCGTTGCCAGTTAGACTGAAATATATTATTTCGAACTAATGATAAAACTTCAATCATGCCTATTACTTGACAATTTTATTGATAGAAGGGAAAATTTAATTTTATAGTTTCCTTTTCTCATAATTAATCTTGACAACCTTAATCTTTGATAAATTAGAAATACACTCTTTGAAATTCGAAGTTACTTAGCTATTTATTTCATTCAACTAATTATATATATATATATATATATATATATATATATATATATATATATATATATATATATATATCAATCTTCTAAATGTCAAAATATATATATAATAGAAACTGTCTCCAAAATTTAGCTTAAAAGATATCATTAAGTTTGGAACCCAGTTACTGCCAAAACTTTGTTGATGTGACAAAATGAGACTAGTCATAATCTTTGTTTATTACCAATCCAAATAAATTTTAAATAATATAAAAAAACAAACTGAACAACAAAATGTTAAAAATAATTACTGGCAATACTTAAAAAATGCTTCTTTGTCAAACTTAATAACGAGCAAAAATTATTCTAAATCTTGTATATTATATTTTAAGGTGTAACCTTACATCTTTATACTTCTTCCATAGATTTAAATCAGGTTTGGAGAGCCAATTCTTCCTACTACAATGCTCATAATTAAGACACGACAACTTGAAGAATAGACATGCTATTACATGCAATAAGACTGATGTCCACAATGATATGAAGCTATAAAATAAAAATTTAAAAGTGCTCAAATATACTTTCAATTGTATTACTTTTTTTTTAATAAAAAACCTTCAATTTTAATAGTTTACTTGCCTGTACTTAATTTTTTCTTACTAATTTTATTTGAAATAGTTAAATATTTGATTGACAAGAAAGTAATTAATTTTGTAGTTTAAAACAAAATGCCATCTTTTATACCGATGGAAATACATATTTCCCATTTTGCACCAAGCCATTTTTCGGGCATCTTTATCAGCGAAAAACTGAACAAGTAAAAGTGCAATTTCAGATCTTCATAATTAGTAAAAATTTTACTTTTCAAAGAGTTTTGCAACCTTTGAAATAAATAATAATCTAAGAGCATACTCAGGGCTATACGGGGGTTGTGACATCACTTTCTAATTAAAGTCGAATACCAAAGTGTTACCAAAGGCCTTACTCATAGTCGAACATAATTTCTTAATTCTGACAGTTTTTCTTCGATTGCTTCCTCCAGATTCAGTAGTTGTTGACCATTTCAAATTCATTCATTTCATTTGAATTTATCGTTTAGTTCAATGAAAGCAGCTTAAAATTCACAACACATCCCTAATCTCACCATAGCATAATTTTTTATGTAATTCAGCATTCAATGTAGTTTGTACTAGTTCATCACGTTTGGACTGTGACCAATTTCAAATGATGTTATTGTTTACAATCCATTTTTTAACATCAGTAATGATTCCTTCCAAAAAAGAGTTTCATTCAAGATGCATATTGTAAATATTAACCCAAATATCTAGCTTCTTAACAATTCGAGACTGTTTAAGTGATTATCAATTGTTGCATTAGATACGTTTCACCTATCCTCAATCACTTGCACTGTTTTGTAACAATTTACTTCTAACCTAAACTTTACAATTATCAAATGTCAAAAAGAAAAAATCAAAACATTGGCAAAAGTTTTGCAAAGCAAATATGACACTATCTATTTGAGAAAACCTAAATTCCTTTATTGTCAACCTAATATTTATCCAATTGTTATAATAAATTTGAGAAAAAGATTTTAATATCAACAAATTCAAAAAGCAATTATTTTCCTTGCGGATCTCTGATACATCAATCATCTTCAAAGTTTTAAATTCGATTTACAGATTTATGTTACAAAAGTAACAATTAGCTAGTAATTTACCTATATTATTAGCAAATGAAATAATTATTTCCTAAAACGGTTTCGGCATATTCTATACATGGAAATGGTTACCATATATATTAGGTTGGCAACTTATAAACCCGCCATCTCTGTACACAAACTTTTCAACATTTTATATGTAGTCAATAAAATCAATCATTAATTATATAAGCAAGGTTGGTATCTAACACTTGTTACCAACATGTAGGCAGAGCTAAAGTTCCGTCCTTGTAGAAATCATTGCGCCTTTGACTGAAAAACCGGTCAAGTTCAATTTTGTTATGACTTTCATCTTTAAATTTTCTGTCATGTAAATTATTAGACAGAGAGTGAAACAGATGGTAATTAGATGATGAAAGATCTAAAGAGTGCGGTGGGTGAAGTAGCATACTCCATCAAAGTGAAAGTAGTTTTCCACATGTTACTTTTCGTCGTGTCGTCGCCGTGGTCGCATTGCGTGTCGTTGCCATGGTGTGTTGGGTTGATCACAAGGCATACGGCCTTTGATGATGCGACGCACCGCGGCGACCCGGGTTCGATTCCCGGCCGTTCGTCGAACGGGACTGGACTGGTGTTGTGGTTGGCTGTAAGAGATTGCTCTTGTAGCAATAAGTCCGCCATATGTATCAATTGGATACATTAAAGTAGATAAATAAATAAATAAATAAATTACTTTTGCTACGCTGGGTCAAGCATTGTCATGTAAAAAATAAACTTTGCTTTAATTAGAAGGAAGTTTAGCTGTGACTTTCCTAATTGTTCACAATAAATCTTAGTTGTTATTGTACTGTTAACTTGAAAGAGTTCCCAATGAATAACTCCATTTATACCCCACCATGCACTCAAAAGTATCTTTCATACAATATTATATCTTGGCCTAGGTACACCTTTTTCTCCAGCTCCTAGCCACTAGCGTTTACCCTAAAAATTAACATATCCAACCACTTTTTACCTCTTGTAACCAGATACTTTAGCCTCTCGTTGGTACAATGGGAACTCGTAGCTAGCACACGTTAGCTCTCCTCTGAAGTTGAAAAAGTATTAGCTCATGTGGTAGCCGAACAGAATATTTCCACTTCTTTCTCAAAGCATGACGTTGTTTTTCTATTACAGTATAAGAGCATGAAAATGGCTCTGCCAAACAACACAAACTTTATCTGGGATCAAGCTGGTTTTTCGCGTTAAACAACATTCATGAATAAAAAGTCCTCTAAGTTCATTTTTCATTTATAGTTTACTCACTGATTACTCAATTACAAACTGAACAGAAGTTCGAATGCTGCACTCTTTATATACCTTATCAGAAATATTTTAGAAGCTTCTATAATATTCCAGAAATAGGTCGAAAAAAATGGCAGATTTATAAGATGCCAACCTAATAGAAAAGCATTATAAGGAAAAAGATATTTGTTTACATATATATTAAGTAAGTATTTTTTGAATTTCTTTAAAACATCAACTCAACAAGTTTATAAAATAATAATAATTTGCATAAAACATGAGGATCTAAGAATTTACATAAAGAAATTGATAGAAGTTATGACAAATAAAGAATATTAAGTTTAATGAAAGTAGTAGTTTATATTACTTGAACACATAGTTCACAGTTCGCTCACTTGTCCAATGGACAGTGCTTTTTTCACATATATTCTCCAGTTCATTAAATTACAAGTCATATTCGAAACTCTTTTTTTTAAATTCTGACATTATTTATTAATAACTTTAACACTGCTATAACTATTATACTGGTCAAAATGTTTAAACACTTTTACCATAATTATTATAGTTATAGCAAAAGTGCTCAAACATTTTGACCAATCACTCAGTCTGTCACTTGCTCACTTACATCTGAGAATATCCATTTTAAAGTAAATCTAAAGAAAAATCAATTTAGTACTCACAAAATCTTAAACCATAAATTGGCAGTGGTTGCTGTAATTCTCTTCTGTGCTTGATAATTGAACAAGATAAATATCCGTATGAGTTGAAGTGTTCTCATATAAATGAAGAATGTTTGCTGCATTGCAGCATTCACAGGGAGTGCATATGCCAAATAACATATAAGCAAATTTGACAAGAAATCTCTTCGTCGATCGGATTTTTTGGAAAAATACCTACATTGGAATATTCGTAAATAGTAAATTTAATTTAATCAAAGATCATTTATTCAGTAAACTTTTGTGGCACATATAATTTTTAAAAACATTTTTGCAGGGCCAGAAATAGCATACTAATATTTCTCTGTTAAGGATATTGATTTAAAATTTATTGAATTTTAAAATTCTAACAAATATTCTATATTAACACTTTGATGTTTACAGGTCCGACCAAGATTTTGTTGTGAGGTGCCAGTATGTGTCACATATATGCTACTATCTGTCATTGGAATTTTGCAAGAGTTTATAAAACATGAAAATTCCAATAGTTTTCCTTTCATTTTCACAAAATGTTAAGAATATATCTAAATAAATTAAATATTTGTTATTTTTATGTTATGCATTGTTATTTTTATGTGATGCATGTTTTTATGTCAAAAATTATTATTTGAAATTGACTTAAAAAATATCATATAACTTACATCGCTCTAACTTTCTTTGGATCAAGAACATAATCTCCGTAGCGATTAATGAAACCAGTGTGCATATCCATGAACGAATTGTAAAAAAAAAGAGCATCCAAGATAGGACACAGATAAAAGAATAAATCAAAACTCTGGAATGACATCATATACACAGTAATCATGAAATCAAAATATGCCAGAAATAGTATGAGGTAATCTGAAAAGAATAAGAAAATTAAAAAATTTGGAAATTTAAAAATTTTTCAAAATTTCACACAAATAAATTAAAATTTTTATAAAAGGAATAGTTACATTCAAATCTAGTATTTTTATCTGAATTTAAGTATGTTCATAGATGCCATTGCCACCACAAATATTTATTGAAAATAAGCATGATTAAATTCCAACAGTGTATTATTATTGAAGTCCAATAATTATAACAAAAACTGCTGCTTTATAAATGCTTTCATCCAGGTATACTTCATATTTAAGAATAAAATTAGTCACAATGCAAATAATTGAGTCACCATCCCCAAAGTTCAAAATAGTGAACATTTTTTTATAAAATAATTATTCGTAATGCATAACCACTTACCCATAAATATAGCTAAGCCATCATCCGGTATTAAGCTGGCACGGAACCACCTGTAATGGCCATTCAATGAAAACACCAAGATTTTTATTGCAATAATTAAACATCAATCCATTAAAAATATTTATTGGAATAAATGTCACATCAAATACTACTTACTGACTACTCGCCATAATATCTCCAGAGCTATAAATCTACAACAAAATTTACAGTTTGGCACTTATGTTACTATTGGTTTCTAGAAACTTACGAAAAATCAAACCAAACCCTAAAGGTGTGAAAATAAGAAAAATTATATAAGAACTTGAAAATAAATTAAAGACATGAAAATATGGATTTAGACTTCCAAAAAGAAATATTCAATACCTATATCAAGACTTTTGGAAAACTGCAATCTATAAATAATTATATAAATACGCGAATGAAAGAAAATGCACTCATGGTCAGTTTTTGGCTGGACAAAACTCTAGTTTTGTGGACAGACATTATTTTTAATATAAAATAATATTTTTTAATTTTAGTATAATGCATATCGTTAGTTTAGATAATAAAAATTATAAGAGAACGAAATCATTACAACAATGTTTCGCCATATGTCCTTTTCATTGTTTTTATTTTTGTTTACTGCTCACTCCTATCTTACCCCCACATTTCCCTTCTCACACATACAACATACTTTTTCAGCTATACATTAGATGTCAGCACTAATAAATAATTGTAATGTAAATGAATAATACTTAACAATTATTTATAAGCATATATATATCATACTCAAACAGAAGTTATCACTCGCTGAACATAAAGCTCCCCAATAGATTCTAAAAAAGTTCAAACCGTGCTGCTTGCATCCAATGACTTCTTACGACCTTTAAGCAAGTCATCTGCCGACCTAGTTTGGAATCATCCTACTCTATGTGTTATGTGAGCTATATTAGTGACCTGAGTTCTCCTACAGATCTCATTATGGATCATATCTCATGGACAAACCCCAACCATAACCTTTTCCATGTCTCGCTAGTTTTTTCTACGAGGCCAATTGTAAGGGGCCACGTTCCACTTCTTGCAACACACACTGATTGGAAACTTTCATTTTCGGAAACTGGGATATTTGGACAAGAAAATATAGTAAAGTTTACTGTATACTACAAAGCCGAATTGCATTCTCCCGTTGACCTCTTGTCCAAAATTGTATTTACCTAATTGGACAGTTTGTCTTAGGTTTAATTAATGGTCAGCAACTTCGAGAGTAGCATTCGTCTGATCATATTCCAAACATCAGCATAGATGAGGTTAAACAAAAAAAAGGTACCATAGCATTATCGAAAACCATTGTGTTCAAGAGACTGAAAGTCATCAAACTTGGACGCATGTTATTTCAAGATGACACTCGAGAAAGAACTTATAAAGTTCAAGAGAGTGATGGAACTAAAATCCTTCAGAGGGTGTTATCACCCTTTTTGGAAAATAATACCATCACGCCCCTGTTGCACATTCTGGAACGATATCCTCAAGTGTGAAAGAATTAAACATCTTCTGAGGTACTTTCATTACTGGTGTACCACCAGCCTTCAGGAGCTCAGAGATAATCACCCGGTGCTTTTTTATTCTTTAATTATTTGAGAACCATTTTAACCTCATCTATGCTGATGTCTGGTATATGATCAGAATAATATCGGGTCAGCTTGGCTATAGGATCATTGGCAATACTGTCGACAGGTTTTTGCAATGAGGTGGTCACTTTTGGTAGATCTTCCCGGGAGTTTAATCAACTAGTCATGGTGAGATCTTGGTGAGATCTTGAGATCCAATGGTGAGATCTTTTTGAAACACTTTCGAGTGTTTATTCCGCTCAATCAAATCTTTAATACATTGGTATTGTGTGATGTAGAATTGGAGGTCTGCTCATTTAGCTAACTATAATAAAACATGTCAACTGAAGACTGCAATTAAACTTAGTTGCTTTTCACCAAGAGTCTGAGAGTTTATTATCATAATTTCTTGATTCTTTTAGTGCCATTAGTTTTAATTAACTTAGAATCCACTTTAGGAACTCTTTCCACCAACCTGTCATTCAAATCGTCCACTGTTGCATACTTGAACTAAAACCTTGAAGGTTAAGCTGCAAAGCTTTACAATTTAGCCTTTGGGGTCTTGAATGTTGGTGGGTGCAGGACTGAATATAGATATCATTAAACTAGACCTCTCCAAACAAAGTTTTAAATTCAATATGCCATCGAATTTCAGTTTTCACCTTACTGATCACAAAGACTGAATCACAGAGATTGAATACCTGCCATTTGGTGACCAAGATCAAAATCTATCTCATTTCTAATTGTACCGTTGTGACTAACCCAAGCCCATTTTCTACCTATCTACTTTTTGAAGAAGAATTTCATCATAAACAAGCCCTATTTCACCAAAAAGTCAGCCAGTGTTTGGCTCCTATGATTCCACAACCCATAACCAAATTACCCCATTTTCAGCTCGTCATCGCACCATGCGCCTAATTTGGTACAAAATTTTTCTATGACAATAGTATAGTGAGTTTTTGAAATGTTTAAGGCTTTCAAGGTGTTCTTGTACATGACCTTCACTTCATCGAAGGAATTTGGTAAAGTCGGTGATAAAACCCTTATTGAAACACTTTGAAATTTCACTATATTGTTTGGGACTGTTGGTCACCCTCTCAGTAGTGTAGTAAATTACTTCAGTAATTTGCTGCAGGAGAATTAAATACATATGATAATTATCATATGTATATATATATATATATATATATATATATATATATATATATATATATATATATACACACAGTCCTAGTCTACTACTCAGAGAAAGATAAATCTCTCTTTCTCTTAAAATTTATTGATCGAATTCATTTATTTATCGACTAAAATAGATATTATTTTCTGTTATTGATAAAAAATAAAGAAATAAAGAAATAGAAACAAATTGGTCGTATTGACAGTTACTGCGTTTTCAGTCTGGACATCTAATCAAAAAATATGTATGTGTTGTTTCCAAAATCTTACAATATAAATATATTTTCCTCTCATAATAATTAATTTTGGCACCATTCTTGAATATCAATATAATATGTATATCTAATGTACACATTTTCCTTGTAATTTTTAAATAAATATGGATTGAAAGAAGAATTCTGTTAATCAATTTTTATGAAAGTGACTAACCATATTGCAAAAGAGCAGAGCATATAAATTGTTCTAAAAATATGTTTTATAGCTCAATGTAATATTTCAAAATGTATGTAACATAAGCGTTCTAAGAAGAAAAGACCATGAAAAACAACCCCGCAATAAAATTATAGGATTGTCAGAATTACCAATTAAAGATTACATATTGATTAAGGTGAAAGTATTTAGGCCAGAACCGAATGCTGGCATAACAACAAGGACCATTCGATGATGAGTAGTATATATAAAGCTGTTTGGAAGAGATGGCCCCAAAAAATTCCATTACTAAAAAGGAATTCAATGGAAACATATGTTATTTTCAGATGAGACAAATTTAAATCATATTTCAACAAATACATTAGTGCCACCTCTGGTGTGATTTGATTACTATTTTTTTTAACAGACAAAATATTAAAAAAATATGAAATATTAATAAAATTTACTATTTCTGGTTTAATTTTATGAAAAATGTGCTATAAAATTGTTTTATGTGCATAGCTTATAGGTGTAGTTACTATAAGCATTAAATTCTAATAAGAAAAATATTAAATGGGATACTTATATAAATAATGGACCACCTAATTTCACTATATTGTTTACAAAAGACTTCCGGATGAATTTAATGACAAACTGCTTTAAACTTACTTGCTATAGAACACTTTTTTATTTATTTGCTATAGAATAATCTGAAGGACAATTACAGTTTTATATTTTTATTCACCTGCGGATTAAGTTAAGACTGGATTGAAAATCTTTTCTCTATTACTCCAAACAATACAAAAATTAAACACAATCTGAGATCATGATCTACTTCAATCATCAATAGTTTACATGACGATAGTGATGTAGATGCTTGCGAATTCTTATTAAGAAATTCTTCTTAACTAGAATATCAAAACAACTGCTAACATCGTAATTGACATTTTTTTAAATTATGAAATGTTCTAATGTACATAATGGCTGCAGCAGAATAGTATTTCTCAATAAGTATTTCGATACTTTAATTAAGGCTTAAACTAAACATCAAACGTAAGTCTAAATGTAAATGGTACAAAAAGTAAGAACTATACATGTAAATATATATATATAAAATATATATATATATATATACTCTTTTGCAAAAAAAACGGTCACTTATGGGAATAAACAATACCACAGTTATTTTATTATTATTTGATGCATTTTATACGGAGATATAATGAGAATATTGTTATTTATTATTGAGATATCATTTTTACCTACTTCAATCATTAAAAATGGCTAAAGTTTATTTTTGAATATTTTTTATTAATTTAACATAAAATTTAGTAACAAGTATGGTCTCCTCTAGCTAAAATCGATGCGCTTAATCTGCTGAGCATGCTTTCGACGACATTTTTTATAATTTCCTGAGGAATACGTGTCCACTGAGCGACGATCACATTTTTAAGGGCCTGCATGTTTTCTGGAGCTTGGTTTTACGGCTTTGACGCTTTGTTTGAGATTATCCCATATGTGTTCTATCGGATTGAGGTCGGGACTTCTAGCTGGCCAGTCTAACCGACGAATTCCAGCCTCCTGCATATACGCATCAACGTCTCTAGAGGGGTGGGCGCGAGCGTTGTCGTCCATAAAATGCGGGTTGGGCATAAGGAATAAGAACCTCTGTTACGCACTTTTGCACATTAAGTGTGCCATTTTCAATAAAAATTAACTCGGTACGGTCATCTGAGTTAATACCAGCCCAAAACATTACGGAGCCTCCACCGTAAGAGGTGATTTCCTCAAAGCACACTTCTGCGAAGCTTTCTCCAGATCTTCGTAAGACTCGCCGACGTCGATCCTAACCACTAATCGATATACGAGCTTCATCGGAGAATAAAACACTATTGCAGTCTTGTTGAGACCATGATGAAAAATTTTGAGCGAATCTCAATCTGGCAACTCGATGCTCACGGAGCAATGTAGGGCCCCGAGCTGGGCGATAGCTACGTATATTGACGGTCTGAAGTCTCCTTCTGACTGTCCATAGGCTCACTCGTGTACCTCTGACTTCCTCCAGGTTCTATTTGAGATCCACGTACGTAACTTGACGTTATCATAGCGCTTGAATGACTATGAAGCAGTCGTCCCGTGGTTCAGTGCACCGTTTTCTTCCAGAACCGAGCCTTCTACTGACGGAGCCCGTTTCTTGGTATCGTTGCCAGGTCCTTTAGACGGTGGAACGACTCACATTATACTGCTGAGATACATAATATTGGCTTCTTCTTCAAGCAGCGCAATAATTATACTAGCTCTTAGTTTTTTCAACCATACTGAGAACAGCAAACAGAAGTGAACTAATGCAGCAAATAGCAGAAATTTAATTAAAATTTATTCGTTAAAATAAAAAATGTAACAAATGAAAAAGAACTTAATAAAAGTTGGATTTCATTTACCGCCAAAAAATATGTTTTTGTCAGTGAAAGAGAATTTTCATTCAAAAAGAATAAATTTCAAATTTAGAACGTTCCTTTTCATGTGCCAGAATGCACTATACTTGCCAGTAATAATTACAATTAATACAACAACCTCTTAATAAGTAATATTTTGTAAATAATATGACAAAATCAAAACTGTCCATTTTTTATGCAAAAGAGTATATATATTAGGGTGATTCATAAAAGACCGAAAACTTTTTTTTTATATTTTCTTCACTCTCAATCCCTTAATTTTATCTATTCCACTAGAAAACATACCAGGATTTTTTATTTTTTTTTCAATTTATATTTAGGGGTCGCTACCCACTTTTGAAATTCGAAAAAAAAGCATTTATTTTTAAGTTTATTATTACCAGAAATGAGTGTTATACATAGGTTTTAGGGAAAATATATTAAATAACAATAACTATCATTCTTCTAAATTATGTAAAAATATATAATGTAAAAAGAAAAAAAATATATAGTAGATTTGCCTTATTACAATTTGAGTTTCTCTGCCTATAATTCTTAACTAACTACATTAAGTATTGCTTCTGCTCTTCCTCATTAGTATGTAATTTATTGTACTCTTCCATCAATGCAACACTCCTCTCAGTTATATTGTTAACGACTCTCATATATTGTACAATTTCTTTAGCCGATTTGAAGCTTTCTTTCTCTTCCCATAGTTCAGGATCTTTCTGAATGAACTTGCAAGAAATTCCAGTAATTTTGAAAAAATTCATTGTGTTTGTTGATATGAAATTTTTGATATTTTTGTTTACGATTGCATCATATTCCAAGGATGCCTTAAATCTTTTAAAAATCATAATTTCAGGACCACTGGAAGGCCCTAGAGCTGTTACAACAACACTTTCGAGTAAAATTTCTAGTATGTGATGTCGGCATGCAAACCAAATCAGTTCCATTTGCATTTTCTGTTCTAGAAGAACACATGCTCCGTTTATTCGTCCTGTATTAGATGCTGTTGTATCAAAACACATACATTTTGTTTTATCATGTAAATTCCACGATAAAATAGTCTCGAAAATAGGAGAAGCCATTGTTTTTTCCATTCCATCTCGAAGCTTGGGAACAGCCGAGAACTAGTCGACTCCTTTTCCAAATACCACTCTACTATTTCATGTCCGGTTATGTCCTCCAGCATCTTTCCATCCCAGTGCATAGTAAGTGTATTTAGTGGCTGGAAATCAGCTTTGATAGACTCAACAATCTGTTTTCTAATATCCATTCTTTGGCGACATATAGAAGAATAGCTAACGTTATATTGTGATACGTCACAGCCCAGACGTTTGAGTGAAGAAGCTAAAACAACAGTTGCTTTTCGGTCAGTCAACTTAGCGACATCAAGAATAGTAGCTAAAATAGAATCTAAAATTCTTTTTTGGCCTCGTTTCTGTGGTGTAGTAAAACCATAGCTTGAACAGGGCCCTGGCTGAGGAGATATAGGATGACTTTGACTTATATTGCTCACTTTCATTCCCTGCAGAAGAAACTGAAGAAGATAGTAAATAACATTTCTCAGTTAATTTCTTCATTGCTTCTTTTTCCTTTTTTATCATCTTTTACAACTTAGCTTCTTTTTGTAAATGTTTTTTAAGTTTTTTCGCATGGCTTCTATCGATATTACCAATTTTTCCTGGACAACTAATTTCTCTTTGTCTTAAAAGAAATTGCTTATCTTCTTCAATAGTTATCATATTAAGGGCATTTTAGTGAGCAATTTCAAACAAAACATTTAAATTTGATTGCCATTTGTTTTCTTTTTCTTTTATTGCTGCTGAGCGTTTTGCTTTATTTTCTTTATTTTTTTTTAATTCTGCATTCTTTGACATATTTAAGTATTTTTGTGATAACATGTTGTTTTTCTTTGGTAGGAATAGTTGCTTTTTGCCATAGTGTTATCACATCACTTGCTGTTAATGACACCGATTCTCTATTTGTATTATTCATTATGTTTTTATAATGAAACAATGAACACATAATTTATTTCACTGACGATAATTTTGTTTGCACCAATTTGGAACGAGATTGTCCCATTAACCATATTTCAGTCTTTTTTCGCGCTTTCATAATATTCGATGTCATTTTATAAATACAAATACGAGAATAAAGCTAAAGTAATCACATTTACAATCATACACAATCACTATGACTCGCAACGATGGCGTCACTGGATAAGTGTATAAAAGAGCAATGGATTGTTTATATTAACTAAATTGTGGGTGTCTACAGAGAGCACTGAGGTGACGACGAAGAGTGCCGAAAAGAACTGTTTACGTTAGCAACTAAATATCGTGATCAAAATTGTATAAATAAACCATAGCATCGCAATAAGTGCTAATTTTAAGGTAATTCTTACAAAACTTATGAGGCGGTAGCGAATTATTATTTTGATAGACAGAATCATTTTATGGGTTGAGAGTTAAAACAATTAAAACTTTAATTTTCTGAATCACCCTAATATATATATATATATATATATATATATATATATATATATATATATATATATATATATATATATATATATATATATAAATATATATATTTATATATATATATATATATATATATTTATATATATATATATATATATACACCCATCCAGTAATAAAAAAAACATTCAGTGATAAGGCCCCATATTTTAAAAAGAACTGTTAAAATTCATAATCGAAGTATTTTTATAAATTTTAACTTACTAGAAATCACTTAAAACTCTAACTGAAAAATTTTCCACTACTAACTTAATACATTTTAAAAAACAGGCCAAAAAGTCGAACAGAGTTATCAAAAATTCCAATAAGCAACAATAATATAAAAAACTATACTGTACAATAATATAAAACACAGTACTTTAATAGGTACACCCTTCTTCAAATCATGCTATGCTCTCTCTCCGTCTGTACCATTACACTGCATCTTACCAGCATTATAATGCAATTGTAACATATTATATAGAACCATTCTAACAACATTGCATACTCATTTCATTTTTTTCCTTTTTCTTTTATAAATCTCATCAATCTAACTCAGCCATGTTTTACATTCTATCACTTAAAACTTTCCTGCGTACCTTTATAATGAATCTGATTTCCACTGCAATCAATTTACTGGCCTACATATAGCATTTTCTCTACCTGGAGTTATTTTGCTCCTGCATATTAACCTATCTTTCCATTTCTTGTATTTATTATTATCAATTGCATACGTGCACAAAACCCTGCCATCTATCTATAAACAAGTTTGTAAATATGATATTGTCCTTTTTTTACTTTCATTATTAAAATCATTTCCACATATTTCTTCCCTTGTGTCTTTTGTGAACGTTGATACTTTTTCCTACACACTTTTTTTCACTAATGACTGGAATGCAAATTTTTTTTCACTAATGACTGAAATGCAAATTTTTTTTCACTAATGACTGAAATGCACACAAAACTATTTACCTTCTTTCTTTGCTTGAATTGGCATTAAATCTTGCCAAGATTTATATCTATTGTAAGTAGCAATATTCAAGTATAACAAGTATTTTTAAACGGCAAATGTAGTAACAATTTATTTATTAATGAAACTTAATTGCAAAAGTTCTTTTGAAACTAAGATTTATACCATTGGTTCTACATCTACCACAAACCATATAGAAGATAGCGAGCATCTGTTTTATTATAATAAATAAATAACTTTAACTGAAACACTTAAGGAATCTCAGAGATATAAATTATAAGCTGTACACCAAAATTAATTACTGTGGGTAATAAAATAAAAACAATCTTAAAAACTACTAATATCATTTTCTTACCGATGTGGGCAAAATAATAACTTCCAAGCCTTAATATGATGAGCTGAACCAATGCCTGAAGGAGTAGACATTGTAGATCGTGTGTCAACTTCTGCTGCCTATATCAAATTAAAACTTTTAAAATTTGTACCAAAAATATTTTTGTATGGTGATGCTTAAAAAAAATTAAATTATTCTATGTCAGAAAACTGTAGCCAAACATTTAATAAACTATAAAATAACTTAAAGCTATTGAAAATATACTTGATAATATGGAAAAAAATATTTCCAAAACAACCAAAAACGGTAATTTACTTGAAGATTTCGTATAATCTCCTACTCGTAATAATCTTTACATGCGAGGATATTGGTAGTGTAATTAGATTGTAGTTTAGATAACTGTAATATAAAGTTTTCATTACCTGAAATTCCTCTGAATAGTCACTTGATGAATCTCTGTCTCCTTCGCTGTCAGCCTAAGGAATAAAAAATGTAAGTATAATAATCATAAAAAACTAAAACATTTTACGTACGTACCTTCTGTCTAAAAACTACCCAGAATTCTTAAAAAACACACAAATTTAAGTTTGTTGTTCAAAATTTATTTTGTCACCTTCAAAGTAATCCCTATTGTTTACAACATGACTATGATAACGGTAGACTCACTGTTCCATACACTTCTCACAGGCCAAAAGTAGTATGGCCTTTAATTCCTGCTGCGAATTCCTGTTGATGTCTTCTATTAAGTCTTCAATCGATCAACCAATGTCTTCAATTGATCGAATCAATCATACATTCGATTTATTCAATTCAATCGATCCAACTGAATTGAATCTAAATCTTTTAATTTTTAAATTTTTAATTTATTCTAAATGTATGCAAATTATTTTACTATTTTTATTCTTCCCTGTATTAACTTGATTATAACGTAACTTAAAACTATAAAGTAGCTAAGAATCCTTGTTTAAACACATATTAAAAAAAATTTATGAAAATTGCTCTATATAAAAAAAATTGGAATAAAACAAAATGTTGGAATACAGACAAATATTGAAAACATATATATGTATATAATAACTTTATTATAATTCTAAAATTTCTATAAAGCTCTTATAGGTCATGTTTCAAATATCATATAATATTTAAACATAGAAAGGTGAAAATCATATTTCATACAACCAAAATATTTTTAACAACAATAAAATAAAAATATTGCCATAAACGAAAACATAAAGCAAACATAGTAAAGTATGACCAATAATGTACAGTCGACTCTCGTTATTTCAAACCTGCAATAATTCGAACCTCTCTATAATTCAAAGTTATCACGAGTTCCCTAGAAAATCTCTTTATATTTCGAACTAAATTAATACATATTTATACACTTGATAATTCGAACGAAAAAATTATTGCTACGTAACAAAACGACGCTTTAATTCGAACTCCTCGGTGCCAGACACTCGACAATTCAAAGTTCTTATTCTTCAAAAGACTTCGACAATTCAAACACCCCTAACGATTTTCAACTGCTTCAAAAAATCCAGTTTCGTGAAAGAAGATCAGATAAATCTTCCAATAATTTTGGATGATGAAGAACCAGCAATAGAACCACTAGTTGGCATCAGCGGTGTGAATTTTTCTGACTTTGTTCAAGTGGAAGAAGATGTTGCTGTCTCAGGTTCACTAACCGATGATGAAATTTTATCTGCGACAGATACAAATGAAAAAAGCAACGATGAAGATGAGGACGATACATCAGAATCTTTGGCAGAGGTGCCAGTTAAGGAAGCAAGAGCCTCATTCGATACCTTACAAAGCTTCTGTCTACAAAACGAAAGTGACGAAAAAAACATCTCGGGCACTTTTTCTCTTAAAAAAAGTTATTGAGCAGTCTGAGCAGCAGCAATGTGCTTCGAAGCAAACCAATATAACAGAGTTCTTTCGAAAGATTAATTAATTCGCATTATGAATATGTACACGTACTCGTATGTTAAAGAATAGGTTAATTAAATAATCAATCATTTGAAATTTTATTTATTTTCTCTCAAAAATTTCGAACCATTTGATACAAACACTCTATAATTCGTAATATTTAATAATAATGTATTTCAAACACTCGGTAATTCGTAATATTTTAAGAGTCCCTCGAGTTTCGAATTAACGAGAGTCGACTGTACATATCCTGGTATTTCTATTTCTTTTTTAATATAATTCTTTTCAAATTTATCAAAAATAACCATCATAGTGCTTACCGCACACGCATTAACTAAGGATTCTGTAGTTACTTAGTGATATGTAAATTGGCCAAGATATTTACAATAAAGTATCTCCTTAGTCGCCTTTTATGGAAATTCTGAGCAGACCACTACTCACACTAACTTAGTTGCGTATACCTCTTTAATTCATTAACGCAAGTTGACCAAAATAATTTTGTATTGAGATATATATTTACTAAATACTGATATTTGGAAAAAATAAAATAATCCTACAATTCTCAAAACATCAATTTTCTTACTTTAAATTGTGCAACTGTTTAAAAACATTTTGCAACATTTTAAAAAATGTCTATGTTAAATAGTTTTAAATAATACTAAATGTAGGTTGATCTATCTGCTGAAGAACCAAGTTGATCTATCTTCTGAAGAAAATAATTATAAAAACTTAATCCAAACAACATAAAAATTCAATAATAATATTCTCACATCATATTGAATATCATTGCTGTCATCATTAATAATTGTTGGTAGCAGATAATCTTTAGCTGCATTTTGAACGGCTAGTTTCACTTTCTTCATCACAGCTGGATAACTCTGTGACAAATTATTTTTACATGTACATTAATATTTAGGCATATAATTAATTACTATCTTACATTAATTATGATGACTAACAGCTAGAGGTGACTTTTTGAAATGTGTAAAAAATAAACAGAATATTTATTTTGTCAGATGCTGATGCTATTGAATTGCCTAAAACTTTCCAGAAAGGTCAAGGGGACATTAACCATGACAGAAATATTCTAGTTGCCTAACTTCCACAACAATAAAAGCATTAGGAAATATTGCTGGCTAAGTTTTGGATTAAGAAAATGAACAAGATTCCAAAAAAAGCAAAGTTCAGAAAAAAAAGTCGACTAAAAAAATTAATAACACTTGGAGATTTTTATTCATTCACTTTAACCCTAGGCAGCTTTTACTTTTTTTCTCAAAATGAAGTCTGTACCCTTTTGCTAATAAGAAAGAAATTCACCTTCAGTATAGAATAAAATTCAGTCCCTTCAATATAGAGTAAATCAATATTCCTTGAGGCCACCACAGTGGACTGGGTAAAAAATCTGTTTACTCCAATTATATTACCAAATATTCCACCTGGTCCCATTGTTGCCTCAATCTCATTGTACTCTGATATTATGTCCACCTGCATAAAATTTGGGTGTTAAATTTAATGTATTTTCATACTTATCTATATAGATTTAAAAATAAAATCTAGACAATGATAATTGTTAGAAAATATTTAACAATAATTGTATCAACACCAATTAAACAATATGTGATATAGTCAATAAAATAGTAAATTTTTATAAAATTGTCTAATCTTTATTTAAATGCATCCTTTTAGTAACAAATGCTTGCTATTACAGCACTTTCAACACATATAATTTATTTATTTATCCGTTATATTTTTATAAATATCATGCCCAGCTCAGAAATTCACCAAATGGTTATAAAATATAAAAAAATAACAATTAAACCAAAATACTCCAAGTAACATAACATAACTGAGCAACTCCATTAGCGCTTTCCTAAAGTGACCAGTAGAGCAAAAAAAATTCAACATTGAGTACTTCTCGCAATGCAGCATTGATGAATGTAAATATATGAAAAGCATATATTTGTGGGTGGTCTAGGCAGGGAAAATAAACTATGATTTCATTCTCTCGCATAACAACCAGGAGCATAGAATACTACCAAAGCCAATATGAAGGAGTTACAAAAATTAATAAGTAAAAAAATGCTTGATCAAAAGCAAATACCACTAGTGTTAAGAGAATTACATGTAAACATGTCCACTAGAAACTCCGAAAAAAATAATTTAGGATAGTAACTATGCATATTTATAATATAACACATTATATTTTTGATAGAACCTTAATTTCCCAACTAAGTGATAACACAAATATAACATATTATTAGACTTTATGATCTTAAACATGAGTAGTGTATAGTGACTCTATAAGTAAGAAAACCCCCTATGAAAAAATGCACCAACTGTACCAATAGTTTAAAAAATATATGAATTTTTCTACGATCACAAGAACTATTTATGATCAATTTCAAAGGACATAACATTGTTATAAATGGGTATTACACTTCCCTTCTGTATAAATTACAGAATTGGATAAAAAACTTTGAGAAAATTTGGGGAAAGATATGGAAAAATGTAATAAACCTGTACATGCACCTGCCATTTCAAAGGTTGCAATTTTCAGCTGCATGTTCACAAAAGTGGATTATCTACCCTATAGCTTAGACTTAATAACAAGCTATTGCTATTCATTCCCAATTCTGAAGAGACCTTTATGTAACAACATTTATAAATGATAATGAACTGTAAGTGGATGTTTTACAACAGTTTAAGGACACTGATTTGGAATGCTTTGTGTAGCGAATAAAATATTAACACATCCACTGGTCTATTGTCCAGAAAATGAATGTTTTTAAGAAAATTAGGAATTTTTGTGGAAAAACATTGTAGTACCTAAATGTAGATTGTCATTAGCTAGAATTGGCCATATTGGATAATCCCGCATAACTCTAATGGCACAGCCAAACAAAACTTAACCCTTCCCCACCCCCAGTATTATGAGATGAGTTGCTTGTAGGAACTCATCTCATAATACTTCATTTCATTTGGGTAAATCAAAAAGAAACAAAATCTTACAGAAGAGAACAATACCAAAGTATGCAACAAAAGAAACTTATTATGAAAAACATTTGTTTTGCCTTCTTTTCCCTAAGATGATATTGTCAGGTACTTACTACTGCTAACAGACGTATATAGGCAAATTTTCTGAGGACCTACCACAGTAGTTACAAAATCAAGGTTTAAATATTTTTTAACCAAACAATCAAATTATAGATAATTTTTTTTAAGTGGTTTTGGTTTATTAAACAAAATTAGTAAACTAAAAGATTATAAGGTATGGAGAAAAAGATTGGCAAAAACATATTTAAGCTATTTTAATAATATCATTATTATTACAATAATAATAATACAAAAATAATAATAGTATTTTTTGTTTCAATGTAAAATACTTTTATTATATACCTTTATTATATTATATAAAATGGTCAATAGAAAGCAACAACAGAAGTCAACAGAAACAAGAATAAAAGTTTGTGAATGTCTATATTTAGGCGGTCACTGGGGAAGACTATTGCCTATAATATTTACGGAGTCAGTACTGAAAGTATTAATTTACAGATGCAAAAATTAAATTGCTATAAAGGATACTATACTGAAAAATATTATGATTTTCTTTTCTATAACAACAATATATTAAGCAACTCTTTACAGGACCTCCTTGGTAAATGTACATTCTTTTTTTCAAATAATGGGTTATTTTATGTAGTTACTTATAAATTTATTTTTCTAATATGTACCTTTCCTCTATATATAATATACATATGCTTTATAACTTGATTGGCTCTTAAAGCAATATGACCCTTAGTGAAATATATCTCTTGTAGTCGCCTGGCAATCACTCGAAAAAATGATAATTCAAGGGTATCAAAAAGAGGCATTTCCCGTAGAGTTTTTTCATAAAGGAACAATACTGTATCCTCGTTCAAACAGGTGTGAAGCTTACAGAGTATCGTCTGATGCTGTAAACATATTAAAAATATTTTTAAACAAAATAGTTTAATAATTCAAAACAACATTAATGTGAAACTCGAGCAAAAATTAAAGAAAAATAAATGTTTTTAAATATTTCTGTATTTCTCACATAAAAAGTAATATGCAATTTTCTAATCTATAATTACATTGAAACATTTCGATGTACTTTAGCTATCCCTTTTACTTTATCTTAAAGTACAGTGGAAACAACTCAAATATATTTTAATTGTGAAACTTATTTCTTTAATTGTATAAATAACAAAACAATGAATATTTAAGTCAAGTCATCTCTTCATCGCACTGTAGTTGCTATTTTATTTATTTATTTATTTTGTCTTTATTATAACCTATTTGTACATATAGCATATTTATAGCTAAGAGATAAAAATCTGCTAACTAACAATAATTAAAGAATTTAAAGTCAGTTCCAAGGTGGACTGCAAACAATTATAGTTACTCCATAACTAACAATTTTTTAATAAAAATAAAAAACAATATATCCTTAATTTAGTTCTCTATTCACAATGAAATGAGACTACGTGATGTAGTATTATTTCTACTTTCTTTAATTTCTTTACCACGACCTAGGTTTCGTTGTATTACAACTTCTTCAGGTGGGATATTAGCAATGATAGAATCTTTGCTAATATCCCACCTGAAGATTACATCCACATCACGTAGTTTCATTTAATTGTGAATAATGAATTTCTACAAAATTAACACCAAATATATTCAATTAATTCTCTATGTTATTTATTGAAAAATAGATTTATTTAAACATAGAAATACGTTACATTTATGTAAAATATTTTCTACAAATAGCTATAACATATGCTCATCTTTCAGGCAGGAAATGGATTCTATGATAGAAGAACCCATCATTTTTCGAAGCAGTCTATTTATCACATTATTTCGCAAATTCATAAGCCTTGAAGTGCTGTTCAGAAAAGCCATATTGTATTAACCCTTTTAGTGCCATTGTTTTTTACTTATATATACTTAGAAATGCCAAAGAAATCTTTTGTTTTTGAAGTCATTTACCCTAGTCTTGAAAAGAATGTATCTCTTCCAAAAATTATCCAATTTTAATAATTTTTTCGGTGTTTTCTTAATAAAAACTTGTACAAGGATAATAAAATACAAAGAAAATTATGGAAATATATATTGTGAACAAAAATTATAACAAAAACTGAAATCAAAAAGTAAAAAAGTTAACGTGTGTTCTTTCCCGCACAGACTCCATGGAGCCCCTTCTTACAAAATTTTTGAAGGGAAGATGTAGTCGAAGTAGCAGGTTCTGGTTTATTTTTGTTGAGCAATCATTTCTCTTCTAAATCTCCAATAAATGTAATTTTTTAAAAATCAAATAATGTAAATTTCAATCTCGTCATTTTTTTGCCAATATTTTTCTCACTATACAATATATATGCCTTCACCACCATCCTTCCAAATACATTAAATACAACCTTTTTCCAAAATTTGAGTTATATAATTTTGCACGAGATTGAGGTTTCAAATTTGGATGATCTTGCAAAAACTGTGCGGCATAACGATTAGTTTCAATAATCATTTTTTTATAAGAGCAGCAGTAAAAAACAAATCGGAGAAATCAATAGGTTTTGCGTCACCTGGTGGGTCCTGGTAGTTCGCAAAATACGTGCGGAGTTTGTTTATTGTATTGTGTATCCGGTGGTAGGCATATGAATTGGGTCAAGGTCACATCGTCATTTTCGCAGTCCGGTACATCCTCCGTATCAGTAAAATAATCGTTATCGTCTCTTTTATCACTATCAGTCAAAATATGCATTACGCAGTGTGAGCGCACCACAATGTCACTACCACTATAACTTTCTTCACAACTTGAATAATGATCATTTTCACTAAAATTATTTTCGTATTCCAACATTATGGGTTAAAAATTTTCTTTTTCTGGATCCTTTTTATATTGTAATTACTAATAATATTATAATTTGAACTTTGTGTAACACGTAAAAAGATAAAAAATAAGCGATACATGCGAGCGACCTCCCCTACTGATTTCACAATGTGGCAAATTTAGTTAGTACGCACACACGCGTGATGGCGCTCATCAGCACTCTAACGGTTAATCAAAACAGATGGTAGTATAAAGGAATAATATCTGGTTAATAAGAAGTGTTTGATTCACATTGATGTGGTTCTACTATTACCTACTAATTTTGTAAATATAATCAAATGAATAAATCACTATATCATGTCTTTTGACATATTTACTTATTTTTCTTTTGGTAGTATTAGATGTTTTTCCTACTAACCAAACATTTGTTTTATTCTTAGTCATTAAAAGCGAACTTAACAAGGACGTCATAATGTCATAAAATGTGAGGTGCGGCAAGACAAAAACACTTGTACACACCCTATAACAGTTTACCAAGACTATATAGCAATTCCTAGTTTACAAAGGTGCAATAGACGCATGCTATAGTTTGCAGAGGAAGGAGAGAAGTGTGGCAAAAAGTACCACCTCAGAATCATGCGACGACAACGTGCAATAGTGTACTTTATTACGTTTAAGTAATGCATTTAACCGTTTTGCGTACATTAAATTGTAGGTAATCATATTAGTATATTTCAGTTTGTCAAAACTGTAGCGACCCCTAAAATCTAATTGAAAAAAATCCCAGGTTCATTTACTAAGTAATAGAAACGAACGGCATGTTGACATGGTTACTTTTCAAAACTCGAAATATAAGAAGCAACCTAATATGTATGTGTGCATGTATACATGTGCATATTTGTGTGTATAAATAAATGTGTGTAGGTGTACATGAATATATTTGGGATCATTAATTGCTGCCAACGTTTGTTTAAATTTCGAAGAAAGAGACATTATTAAATTCTTCGTAAGTTTGTGATATTCTAATCATATAAAATATCACAAGCACTAAAGATGGGGAAATAATACTTCTTAACAAAAAAATTGAACCAACTCTAAAATAATCACTGAATAAGAAATGCAGTGAAAAGTATGAATTAATGAAAATATGAGTACTTACTTGGAACTTTTGCAATACAATATTATTTCTGAACATAAATAAATTTACAATATACTGCTACTTCTAAAGATTTTTGGAGCTGTTACGTTAAAGTCATCTGATGTAATGAAGATTAATGTTTCATATTTTATTATCATGTATGTACTGTTATTAGCAAAATTAATTTGTTTTGGTCAGTTCTAGTGTCATAAATTTCATTATTTATGAATTGAAGTTATAATTATTATCCATAATAAAAATGACATCTTGTCAGATACATGTAAATGAATTGCAACCAGCAATTTTTGTTGCCAAAAAATTGTCAAAACTGAGGAGTCTTTGAGTCTTTTTCTAAATCAGGATTTCCTCTTTGGATTTTAAAGATTTACAACAGATGAAGCGGATGGACTGCCCATGCTGAAACTCTAGCTAACTCCATTTAAATAAAAAAGTAATACTGCCAATATTCAAGCAGCCATTAAATATTGCCATAACTAACTTAATAAACGTAATGACTTACCCACCATAAGCAGCGTTCATGAAACTATTATATACTACTAAAAAGATTTAGGTTGTAGGTGTTAGAGGTACTGGTAAGCCTGGAAGAGTCACGAAGAGAAATATGGTATCAGTCCAACAAATAAGAAAAGAAGTCTCATAAGCCACTTCCTGGTTTTTACTATAAGGGTAAATGTAGGAATTGCTACAAAAAGAAGTGCAATAAGTTATTACACACAAAAAAAACAAAATTGGTTTGTTTCTTTTCATGCATGTTCTATGAATTTTACTTTTAAAATACTAAAGCGTTATATAGAAACTTTCTTCACTTATTGAAAAAGAGAAATACGCTCTAAACTGATTTTAACCATAGTACTTCTTCATATAATATCATTTTATTTTTAAATAAAAATTTAAAGGAAATTATCAATTCTTAACATCCTTTTGGTAAAGAATTGATAAAAGAGAAAATAATAGCTGCATTTCTTTCATCCAATCCAACCGATGGATCAAGGAATGATTGGATTGCGGAAAAGACCTCTAAAAGTATAACAGCTTGATTTTGGAAAAAACAGAAGAAGGTTGTAAATTTTTTGAAGTTATGAAATCCCTTATCAAAGATGCAATTTACATGATAGACAAGTGGATGAATACATGATAGACAAGGGGATGAAATGTAACTAGCATACTTAACTATTTTTATGTAAAAATATATTAGTGCAAAGACCTGAATGTGATGATTGAAAGAAAAGAAATTGTCAATGACTTAAAAACTTTACAAATGACATTGATGAGTGACTTACTAAAGGTAAGGAATATTGTGAAACTAACAACAAACTAAATAATAATCAGATTGCTGCCACAAGTTGATGAAAAAACCATAAATTAATACCCCTATTTATGTATCACCTGCCCGTGTATCATGTACAATGTATCACCTGGCTGTGTATATAACAACGAATCACCTGCCCGTATATATATATATATATATATAAATTCTTTTCCAAAAAAAACGGGCACTTATAGGAATAAACCATATCAGAGTTATTTTATTATTATTTGATGCATTTTATATGGCGATATGATGAATATTGTTATTTATTATTGAGATATCGTTTTCACCTACTTCCGTCATTAAAAATGCGAATAAATAAAAAAACGATGTAAAATCCACAGACGAGCGTTTTCATACTGGTACATTAAAAATGGCTAAAGTTTATTTTTGGATATTTTTTATTAATTTAACATAAAATTTTAAAATTTAGTAACGAGTATAGCTAAAATCAATGCGCTTAATCTGCTAGGCATGCTTTCGACGACGTTTTTTTATCATTTGCTGAGGAATACATTCCCATTCAGCGACGATCACATTTTTAAGAGCCTGAATGTTTTATGGAGCTGGTTTTATGGCTCTGACGCGTCATTTGAGATTATCCCATATATGTTCTATCAGATTGAGGTGGGAACTTCTAGCTGGTCAGTCTAACCTGCATATACGCATCAACATCTCTAGAGCGGTGGATGCGAGCGTTGTCGTCCATAAAAATGGACTCGCTTCCAACTGCTGTTAATGCGGGTTGGGCATGAGGAATAAGAACCTCTATTATGTACCTTTGCACATTAAGTGTGCCATTTTCAATAAAAACTAACTCGGTACGGTCATCTGAGTTAATGCCAGCCCAAAACATTACGGAGCCTCCATCGTAAGGGGTGATTTCCTCAAAGCACACTTTTGCGAAGCATTCTCCAGGTCTTCGTAAGACTCGCCGACGTCGATCCTAACCACTAATCGACATACGAGCTTCACCGGAGAATAAAACACTATTCCAGTCTTGTTGAATCCATGACGAAAAATTTTGAGCGAATCACAATCTGGCAACAAGATGCTCACGATGCAATATAGGACCCCAAGCTGGGCGTTAGCTACGTATATTGACAGCCTAAAGTCTCCTTCTGACTGTCCACAGGCTTACTCGTGTACCTCTGATGTCCTCGAGGTTCTGTTTGAGATCCACGTACGTAACTTAACGATTTTGTAGTGCTTGACTGATTATGAAGCGGTCGTCCCGTGGCTCAGTGCACCGTTTTCTTCCAGAACCGGGCCTTCTACTGACAGAGCTCGTTTATTGGTATCGTTGCCAGGTCCTTTGGACGGTGGAACGGCTCAAATTATACTGCTGAGACACATAACATTGGCTATAGCCTTCTTCAAGCAGCGCAATAATTTTACTAGCTCTTAACGTTTTTTCAACCATACTGAGAACAGCAAACAGAAGTGAACTAATGCAGCAAACAGATACCGCCAAAAGAATGTTCGTTTTTATGTGCCAGAATACACTATACCTGATAAAACATTATTTCTTAAGAGGTTGTATCACAATTAATACAACCTCTTAATAAATAATATTTTGTTAATAATATGACAAAATCAAAACCGCCCGTTTTTTATGCAAGAGTATATATATATATATATATATATATATATATATATATATATATATATATGTATGTATAACATCCTATCTTGGAGAGGTGATAAAGAACATTCAATAGATTACAGGAACTCAAAGAAAATGAACATTTTAGACTAACCGACCATCCTCCTGTCCTCTTCCATTGATACTTCCAATAATCAATAACGCAATTCTTGATGTGTGCAGGTACTTTTTCCTGCACAAGGAACATTTCCAAGTGCTTAAGATCTTCTCGAAACTTAGTTAAGATTTCATCAGCAACGGCTTTAAGAGCAGCGATACTTGCATACACATAACTGTGTGAATTAAAAATGTTAGCAAAAATTATTTCTCATAAACCTAGAGATAACAAAGCATACAAATATAGTTCGGGCAATTAAAATAAAAGAAAACCTTTCAAAAACTATTTTAAGAAATCAAGACACTAAACAGCATGTGAGATTATTAGTCAGATTTTAAAAATTATATGTAGTCATTCTCTTTTAGTTTCACATAACCTAATATAGATAAAAGAAGAGAAGCCCACATTCCAATCATGGATATGACAAATAGTATTAAAACAGTTTTATTTGAAGCTTCACAAATTTGTGCAAGTGTGATATACTACACTTATTGTATAGAATCTAGGCCAAGAATATTAGACTTTTCTTACACTATATTGGTTACTAGTTACCTTTCACAGTTTGGCCAAGGTAAAAGGGACTATGACTCTATTTCGTTTGTATTACTTTTTCTATATTATAACTATTATTGTAATTAATTTATTAACAATATTTTTAATGGTTTAGTTCTTTGTCCTGTAGTTTAGACAAGTTCAGAATTCAAACAGTACAGTTAAAAATTGTGCATAAACGTGCAAAATGTGCAAAAACACAACTATAAATACATATTTATTTACATACCCACATATACTTATAAACATACATACATATACATCCACATACCATAAAATTATTTCAGGAATTGTTAAACAGTTCCAGCCAATAATAAAAACTTTTCCTTAATCAATCTTTTCAATTACGAGGAGGCGTTTTTAAGTTGGCGGAATGGAGGATAAGGAGTGAGAATAAAAATACAAAATTATCTTTCTTTTTATTCATCTTTATCTTTATAATCCATCAACAGGATCCTCTCTGAATCCCAAAAGACTGTTGCCATGATTTTTCGAGCCGACTGTGACACCTTAAACTTCTTAAGTGGTGATGTGCCTTTTTTGTGCCACTGCATTGAGTTTTGTTTGGACTCAGGTTCATAATGATGAACCCAAGTTTCATCTCCAGTAACAATTCGATTCAATAGTCTATCCTTGTCTTCCCTACAGAGGTCCAAAAACACGCAAGAACACTCCACGTGGCGTTGTTTTTGAAGCGGTGTGAGCATTCTCGGCAACCATCTTGCGCTGACCTTTGTCAAGCCAAGATAATCATGGAGAATTTCAAAAATTGTTGTATCCCATACTCCAACCATCTCTGTTACTTCTTTAGTCATCTCTTAGTCATTCTTTAGGCATCTTCCAATACTAATTTTTCAACTTTTTCAATATTTTTCGGAGTAGTCATTTCGATCGGCTGACCGGGGCCATCTCTTTCAGTATAGTTTGAACCGACTTTCCTTGCTTGGTAAGGAACTTTATAACAGCGCTGTACTCGATTTTTTCCATAGTTCAGACTTTGTTCCAGAATGAGCTGTTTGTTCGACGATAGTTCAAAGACTAATGATCCGATTATGATAAAACTGGGTATTTAATGAGTTACTTAACTATATGAGTTACTTAACTAGCTATCATTCCGTTAATCACCTTTACTAATGGCCTACCTTTCCATTCCACGAAGTTAAAAACGCCCCCTCGTATGTTTTGTTGGTAAGTTCGGTGTTTGGTACAGTTTTCAGCTGATTAATATTTGCCAAATATGAAAAAGTACAAATGAAATGACGAAACTATTAAATTGATACATTTTCAAATAGAAATTAAAATTTCTTGGCAAATATTTCCTAATATCAACAAAATAGGTGAAATCAAGTTCCAAAAAGAATCCTACATATATTATGAAAAATAAAAGAGCAACAATGTTTATATTGAAATACTTTTAACGTATGTACTTGTACATACACAATATAAAATAATAATGAAAAACCAGTAAAGGGCATGTTAGACACGCCCATATTAGGGTTACGTAGCCTTAAATTTATAGGTATTGGAAATTATAAAAATATGCAGTTTTAAAATCTTGCCCCTATAGGACAATAATAATTTATCACCATGGTAAAATTTCATTAAAAAAACAATATTAATTTAGTATAAATACATTAGCCAGCACATCCCGATTTGCACTTGAACTACAAATCTCATCCCTTTGCCACTGAGACAAAGTTGAGTCAAGACCAAAATCTAAAGTGCCAACCTATGCCTCTAATGCCTACGCCCTTAAATTAGTTGAGACTACATAACTGCGATAATTTTCTTTTTAGTTTCGTTATATATAATACTATTGTGAATATTTCACAGATATTAAAAAGTGGGAGTTTAGCTGGTAAGGCAGTGGGGAAATGTAACTTTAACAAAAATTACCACTTTAAAGCTTAATATTTCATAAACCATCCCTGTATTGATAGTGTTTATGACATACCACCAATATTTTCGAAAAACCGATTCAACAACACCATACACGATGGAGTATGCGAATAAAAAAACGTATATTTTATTTTACATGTAGGCGAGGGACGCTACAAACATTTTTTTTAAGATATTATTTAAGATGTTATAAATGTGTACAACCATGCCAAATTTGAACTTTATAGTACTAATAGTCTGCAAATAAAATAGCTGTGATATATTGACGGACAAACAGACAGACACGACGAAATTATAAGGGTTTACTAGTTTGGTTATGGAACCCTAAAACCCTAAAAAGAGGTTACGTTACGTACGTAATTTTCCAATAAATTCCAAAACACATTTTTTGGTAAAAATACTTTATTTTGGAACATTCTCTAATAAGATTAATTTATAATTTCAGTTTAGTTACTTTCCACTATAATAATATGCTTGTATTCAGTAGTCCATAGAAAGATATTGATAGATCCTCATTTCTTAGAACTAAGTATACCATAACACTTTTTATGCAACATACTACACCAATTCTTATTGGATCATTACAGTAATCAAATGTTTACTTTATTACTACCAGATGGCATGGCTGGCATTTTGCACAGTCCAATAAAATCCAATAAGAAAGTGTTAAAAAAAATTCAACTCACCCAAAAAAAAAAGAACCATGCATATTAATGCACATTGTCAAAAGTATCAACGGGGCTCTCTTTGCTACCACATCTCCAAAACCTGCTCCGCTCAGGCTCGACGCAGCCCAATAAAACGCCACCAGATAAACTCGCATTGGAGTGTACACCAATTTGTTATCGAAAAATGTTGTACTGCTCAGCCATGACTCTGAAGATGTAGGAAAAATTTACAGTTTTTTAAATTAATCAATGAAAATATATGGAACTCACTTTATATTCATGACTTAATAAAGGAATACAATTACGGAGTCCAAAGACAAAAATTTAAATGAAAATATTATAAGAAGCTTATTCAATGTTATTCAATACATATTTTTGGATACGTTAATTGCATTTTTTTCTCACATAAATTTCTTAATTAATACCAAAAAAATGCCAATGAATTCATTAGTGTTATTTAGTTATACATACTTAAAATATTTGATTATAAACTTTTTCGATCATTCTCCTTTTATACAAAACAATATAAATTCAGAATTTGAATTAAGCTATGAGACTATAAATTTATTTCCATATCAAAGTTAAGTACTTTTCAAAATTGGGTTTTCTAAAATCTAAAAATGAATTTTCGTAGGATTTATTCTTTGTAAACTAATCTCTGATATGAGACCCTTTATACAATACAAGTGAAAACAAAAAGTTATTGAAAAATTAAATTAAGCAAAGTAATAACCATTCAATTGGTGTTATCAATATTCAATCAAACTTGCAATAAAACTAATATTTTTAAGAAATTTTTATATTTTTAAAAATGATTCAATCTAGGAATTGAAAACTGGCTATTCCAGATATGAGTTTTTGGGGAAAACAACTTTTTATTGCAAAAATAAAAAAGTTACTTGTGAAAACTTAACATTTTTCAAATTCATTAATGATACATATATACTATACCATGTATATTATGAAGTAAATTTGTTAGCAAAAAAATAGATTGAACAATTACCTCTAGGACATATCATGTTCCCTTCAGGATGAAATTGATGTGGCATAAGGGGACCTTCGAAAGGCAAAGTCTTAATTTTTTTATGATATAACTCTTCTGTATCAGCTATCACATAACGACAAGTCAAAATCATCATTACACATGCATACATGTTCAAGAAGAAAAATGTCATTAGAAGAAACTGCACCACATTCATGACATAAGCCTGAAATAATTTATTTAGTAAAAGATTATTGAAATAATAAAGGATTAATGTTTTTACAACTTTAAAAGTAAAATGACAAAATCGAAATCCATTCTCGTTATTACATACAAATCCACTGTAAACAATTCTAAATCTACTGTAAATCAAAACAAGATTTTATCCTTCGAAATTAATGATATACTCTGAATTTGCTTGCTATGTTTTCAGTTTCTCTAATATATGTATACATTTATAAGCAACATTTGATATTTGTCTACCCGAAACTAATAAAACTATTTCGATAATATTCATAGATCATAGAATGATCTTTTTTCAGTGCAAGAAATATTCTCGACTGAAATCGGTCCAGTTGCAATAATCGACTCCGATCCGTATTTAAACTAGTACAGGTGCAGATTCTCAACATGAATTGAAAGCGTTTGTATGATTAATTAAACTTAATATATGAAGCTCATAAAAGCAATGTGATATCAATAAAATTATTTAAAAAAAATGCATTATTTACCAAATGTCTATGGACATATGTTATACCGTCATTGTGTATACCGTGTTTATATATCTTAAAATATATTAGCTGGTCTCTATTATCTTAAAATATATTAGCTGGTCTCTGATGACAGTTGAAAGTGAGTTTAAATTATTTTTCTTTTTTTCGATCTAAACTCAAGGGTTTGCCTATTCAGGGAACAAATGAAAATATATTAACATAATTTTGTAATCTATCTTTTCAGATATTAAAAAAACCTTCCAGAAATATTGACACATAGAAATACATCTATTCTAAAAATTCTTTCCAACTAGATATTGTTTTAATTAATACCCTCAATTTTAAGGACAAAATTAAGTTATTTGTGCATCACTAGCAATGTGTTTCAAACTTGTTGATTATTTATATTTATGTCTTAACCTTTAATTCAATATAATATTTCATATATTGAAATGTTAGTAAAGTAATAATATGTACTACTTTATTACTTTATTAAGATTTAAGTATATAAAATGGTTTATGTTGTGACAATGACCTTAAGCTTACTGTGTTCGTGTAAATTAGGGGTCACAATATCGAACTATTTTTCAAAACCGGGATTTGAAAAAGTTGTATATAAATTTATTTTAGCGATTTAGTATCGACTTTATTGTAAGAGTTTAGTGGTTAGAGGAATTCAGAGGAATAATGAGAGATAATTTTCTCGATAAAACAAATTTTAATAGAAATAAAAGTTGCACGGTATAATTGAAATGATAATTTATTACAAGGCATTTTTCATATTAATATTAAATCAACCTTGAACTCTTGAAATATCAAAATTGAAATAATCATCAACGAAAATATACATTTAAGCTATATTATAAAAAACAATTTTTAATCTAGTTTCAATCAGTTACTAAAGTAATTATTCACTATACGAAAGTAGGAGATTACCTACAATCTCCAGTCTAAACATATCCTAAAGTATATTAATATAGTTATTTCAAACATTTTGACTAGATTAAAATCGATCTGACTTGACATTTTGACTAGACTCTAAAATTTCTAATCAGCTTTTACATAAGTAACAGACGATTACATAAGTAACCTGATGAAAGAGAAAGCTCTCTCTGACTACACACTAGTTGGAGGAATGATTCTTAAATTGTTCAATCAAGATATTTTCCTCTCGAACCACCATTTTTGTAAAAAATCCATCCAATCCAAGATAATTTATTATCTTGAGATTGCATTTGCTTTTTAACAGCCATTTCTAATCGTTTCTTTAGCGGCACTGAATCACAATCATCATTTGTATCTTCGTCTGTAAGAACATCAACATCACATGTAGATTCTGAATCGTTACCGATTTTGTTAACATCCACAATATGTTGTCTCATTTGGTTGCAATCTGGCCTTACAAACTACTTAATAGAAAGTTCACAAACTACTGACTCATGTTGAAAAGCTTCTAATTTTTTAAACATAAATATGAAAGCTGCGTGAGAAGTTATTAGGTTAGTGTTTCTTTTGCACAATTCTTCGACAGTTGCTTTTCGTATTTTAAATATTCTACTGTTATCAGCCAGACATTTAAATTCATTTTCAAATATTTCCAGATCCATTTTTAAATATATCAATGCCTTCTGGATCAGAATTGTGAGCTTCACAATTCTCTCCAACAGATCTGTTAAACTGTTCCATCGTGTCCTGCAATCTAAAATTGCACCAAGCTCATTCTTCTTCATTAACATCATTTTTTGTTGGTGACTTCTTAAAAAGATTCGCAATTTTATCGACTTTTCTATTATTTCTTAAAAAAATTTCTTTGCTTTTATTAGCTCTCACAGTGACATGAAAACCATCATCATTATCATCTTCATCTGAAACAAAGTCATCATCGTCTGCTTTTTCATTTAGTTAAGCTTGGGGGCTTTCTTTTCTTTCGTACAAAATACCTAATATTGCCAGCTGTATACTGTAAGCAATGCACTTTTTATGGAAAAGCGCAAAGGCAACCACTACAGAGGCACCGTCAGTTGTGTTGGAGACTATGTAGTCTTTTGGACATAATTTAAATGATAGCAAACCCTTCTCCAGCAGTTGCAAAAATGTTCTGGCAGGCATACTGCCAATCACTCTTACGACGTCGAGATTGGAAAAATGATTATCAACCTCGGATTGTGGACATTGACATTCATAAATCGCCAATTACGCAAAATGGTCCATTCATCTACAGTCACAAACACCTTGAATCCTTCAGACTTGAAGATTTCAGTTTCCTAAGTTAGTTTATAATTTCACAATTTCAGTGTGCTTTGTCAGTACATTTTTGAATCGAATTTGGCGATATTGGCAATTTGTCACCAGATTATCCATGATTCGCCTTTGGTCTTTTGAGGTAATAAAAAACTTAATGGAAAGCCATCTACAGCTGTCATTCAAGAAACTGTTCATATTCTGTTGTTCCTTTTCTTCAGTGTTTCATCTTCTGTAGCAGCTGCGAAAGAAGCTGTAAATGCAGTAGAAATTGTTGCTTGTTGACATTGAGTATCACCATCAATGTTATGTTTTAAACCTATAGAATGTACTGTTTTTAAATGAGTATGAAGCCCTAAAGTTGAGCCTTCCAATGTTTTGAGTATTCTATTACCGTGTATACATTTGGCTGAAAAATTATCACGGTTTTTATTTTGTTAAAACTTGAAAAATTATCTATATATTTATTTTTACCAAATTCCCAAAATATTAAAAAATCCCAGTTTCTGTGAAATTAGTGCTGGTACTTCGAAGTCCTTTTTTTTTACGGTCCTTTTATTTCAGTTGGTATTTTCAAGATCCAGAATCCCGATTTGCGACCTGTAGTGCAAATGGACACACAAGCAAATTTATACTATTATAATAATAAATTTATTACCAACTTACATTTCTTAGAGCGTAATTAGATTCGTGCCAAAATGCATTAAGAACTTTAATAAACTGTAAGAGTGAGAGTAATTTTCCAAGACAGTGGTTGAAATGTGCATTTTGTATATGATCAATTTTCATATGCCCTTCATTGTGCTCAGGATTGAATAATAACCACAAAGTACTCCACGGAAAACAACTAATCAAATCCAATAAAAAAGCTTTCTGAAATGAAATTTATGCATTTACTATGACTACTCTAAATCTGCACAAGGCTATAAAAAGTGACCCAAAATATCATTACTTTAGGATCTGTATGTTGTAAACCAGATTTTTGTCTGATCATATGAAAAGACTAAAGTTCAACTCAAGTAAGATAAAATACAATTTGCAGAAAATTTTAAGTTAGGTATTGAAAAGGTTTATGAAGGAATAAATTTTGACCAATTAGTTAAAATTTGCTTGCAAAAATTTACCACTTTATACAAATTTTAAAAACTGACAACTTTGACCTCTTTATACATATCAAGAGAAATAAATTACTTGAATATTACTTCTTTTATTTCAAACCTTGTTCTTCTTTAATTTAGAAATTACAATAACACTTTAGAAACAATTTCTTTTTAGTTTTATTCACTACGTATGAACCATTATTTGATTTGAGCTAAAACCATTAATGTAAATAAGGTTCACTAAGCTTATTTTATTGTTTCATAAAGGACATCTTAATAGTTTATTACTTGGCCTCAATTGCTAGCTCCTAAATTGTCCAATTGAAAATATTAATTTTTTTTAATCCCCTGAAGTGATTCAATATTTATATATCTAGTTTAATCATATCTCCACCTCACTTTTTAATTGGCCTATTTTCAGTTGAAAACTTACGGTGAGATAATTTTTGGCAGTCATATAAGGATGGTAGATCAATTGATTCTGAGGCCCATAATAGCTAACATGCAGCATCAAAAACAGATCCAAATATGAAATAGCATCCAGGCAGCTGACGACCAGATTGATATTGGATATTGAGGGTGCCAGCGCTACTGTTATCTGGAATCAGATAATATTCTCAGTGCCAGCAGTGTCAAAATTTAATCGAATGAGGGATTATTTCACATAACCCTATAAAAAATATACCAATCTCTTACTTAAAACTAACATCACATCTTTCTTCCTTGCGTCACCAATAATTTTTGATAATATTCTTGCATTATTCTCTTATTCACTTTATATTTAAACATAAATTTTCTCTTAATTTGCTGCTCAAAAATGGTAAGGTCAGGAAATATATGTGTGTATATAATTTTTGACCCTGTTTATTTTTCTATATATCATAGGTCATAACAGCGGTTTATCTTAAAATGGTTGATTTTTCAGGAGTGACAATTTAAAATTTTTATTGAAGATTTATTGCATAAACACATTGCAGTTGAAATTACAATTAATTAAAATTTACTGTGATATCAACAATAAATTAAAGACAATATAACAAATTTGAAAAAACAGTTTTTTATTTGAATATTTTTTATTGTTCAATTATTACATTTTCCCCTTTCAACTTGAGTCTTAATTCATGTTAAATAAATAACTTAGTATGGACTTATGATGTAACTGGTATGTAAACAAAATTAATTAATTGCTTAGTTATTCTGCAATCATCCACAAATATATAATAACATGTAATTAATAAACTCTTCCAACCCCTCCATGATACAGTGGTAATAATAGATTTTGTATGTCTTCTTAGAATAAAACACAAAAATTAATAATAATATTTTATTAAATTCTTCTTTATTTTATTTATTATTTTAAATCATTTAGAATAATAGAAAACTTACTTTAGAACTTTAATAAAAAAATTATTAAATAAAAATGAAACATTTAAAAAAAGAAAATTGTCCTTATTATTGCCATATACCATCATAAAATGAACGATACTATGTAGCTGGGTATAATGTATTTATGTACTAAGCTTAATATCCCAACCTTCTTCTTGGCAGTAATTCTAAGTTTCTAGGTATGGACAGATTTTGCAATTATAAGCCTTTACTTTCGCAATTTTATAGTCATCATTAGGATAAAACATTTAGAAAATTGTCCTGGATATTCATAAGTATCTTTTATAATCTTAATTTTAGTTGTTTTCAATAATTTGTTATTTTCAATACCACTAGTGTTTTTAAATCAGTTTAAGTTTTTAAATCAATCAATTTAAATTTTGGTAGTTCATTTCAATTACTTTATATGGGTTGGCTGTTTTATTTGCATTTCTAATGGTAAATATTTACTAGTTAAATAGGTAAATTCAACCCAATTTTAAGGATTTGTCAATACTTCTCTGAATCACAAAATTAACGAAATACCCCTCTTGTTTTATGTCCTTAAAAAAGAATTTATGTGTAATAGAAAATATGAATGTCATCTTATTCATACTTCTTACATTACAATACATATACAAAGACATAATTAACAATTTTTTTGTTGCCCATAACAGTTATCGGAACAGACCATAGTACCATATTACTTTTCAACTACTTCAGAACACAAGTGCCTATTTCGATGGCACTTCTATTATCCTCAGCCTCACACCATACAAAACATGAGTCATATTTTGATTACAAATCATGCAGAATGAAGTAGTAGGGTTTCTGAGTTTAATCAAAATTAAATCTCTTGTTCATTTGTTATTTAATACTTGAAACACATTTGTTTAGATATAATTAAGGATTGATAAAAGAAAACAGTTTATTACCGGTACCAAAAGTGAAATCAAAAATGCTGCACATATTCGAAGGTAGACCCAGCATTTTAATAATGGTCCATCTGGTTTGAACACGATTGGCATCAATATATAAGGACCTACTGACCGCATCCATCCAAATTCATTAAATGAATAAGTATAGCTTTCTCCCCGCTCTTTATAATCAAGATAGACATTGATTACGGACTCTGTTAATAGATGGGAGGATCATTTAAATCAAAAATATATTTGACACTTTTATTAATTGTCTATTTCACTATAAATGACAAAAAAATGCCATGTCTTCTGATGCACCATTTAACAATTAATGATATATTTATTTTGCGGAACCAAATTACTGAAACTTCTATGTTTGTTGAAATATCTGCAGAATCTCATTTTGATTTCATTAGTTTCAAAATAAAACAAAAATACAATTGAAATCATTATTGCATGTTTTTCGCTTTTACTTCTTTTTACATTAACAATTATTTGAATTTAAAGAACAATGCCAAATTCTGTCCGTAACTTAGATTAGATTTTCTTTAACATAAAATAGAATAAAAGAATTTATTTATTTTCTGTCAAAAGTTAAACATCAACAACAAATCATGTAATTTATTAGTTGGTTTTGGGTGTACACTTGATGAAGCAAATGCAAATTTTTTCCCATATTGCACCATTTACAATGCTTATTTGATATTAAGGTATTATTGGTACGATAAATTTTTTATTTTATTGGATAAGTTAATAATGGGTATAGTTCATTTCCATCACAAGTGTACTGTTATATATATATATATATGTATATATATATATATATATATATATATATATATATATACACCACCTATACTATATACTTATTTGCACATTATTTCTCATTATTATTGTTTCTTGACAATATAAACAGTACAAATTTCTATGAAATTCACTTTTCGGACTACTGTCCGCCATTTATTTTATTTTTTTTTGTAAATACTACTGCAAGTTTCTATGAAAAATAAGTACGTTTTGTAATATGCATAAAGCAATAGGTTTGATGGAATTAAAATTTATATATACCTACAACAATATTCCTAATTGGGACAAATATTCATATTAAAAGGATAGTGATGCAGGCACTGTCCTTTCCGATGATATTATTCTCGGATGTTATACGAGTAATTACCCATTTTTATTCCTACAGTTATAAATATCTTTATAATTTTTTAGAACTTCCAATATATATCTTTTTACACTAAAATGAAAAAAAAACTAGCTTAATTTATATTTCTGACACATCACCCATGGCTATTTAATTAATATATAATTAAATTTTGTGTTATTCACTTTTAACACTTATACTTTCAATTTATTATATATTGAAATATTATATTAGAATTATACGCATTTTAAAAAAGTTTGGACTTTTTCTAAAATTGTCAGTATAAAATTAACCTGTAATAAAATAACCAACCATTCCAAAAATATTTAAAAGTTCCTTGCACGTTTCGTTTTGTGTCTGTTCCGAAATTCTTATGATGTTGATTAAGAAAAGTATCAATTTTGTACTTCCTTGCTACTGTATCCATGTAGGCAATTTCTTCCTCGTGCATTAAACCTTCATGTTCCATAATTTCGGGGAAAACACTCAAGGCGTTTACGAATGCAGCATAGTCTAAGGCTATAAGCTGAAATTATTTCATATATATCATGTAAACTAGAATAATTGAGATGAAATAATTGAGATGTAAATGAGAATAATTAGGCATAAAAAGAATGTCCTGTTTACTTAAAGTGATAGTGTTGAAACAATTTAAATTTGAATCTGATATCCCTTTAACTATGCGTGCACGGCGGGACACTTAATGAAATAAATAATGTATCGAGACGACAGCAAAAGATGAAAAAAACTGATTCATTATGATCATCTTATATTGTACAAATGAACCCATTGAAACCAGTGTGCTGTACCAATTTAACACAACCTATAATTATTTAATCTGTGCCATTTGCCTGATTGACATTTATCTTTGTGTACCATTACAACATATTCCATTGTAACAAAGTAGGCAATAACCATAAAATTTAATACTTTTTGCTTCTTCTCAATATTATCCACTAAGCAATCTTTTTACAATTCACTTCATGTTTGTATATATTTATTAACTATATATTAACGTATTATGTTTGACTTTTGAAATACATGGCAGTCAAGCGGTTAAATTGAAATACGCCTTTCCCCATAAGCCATGCGTATTACTTTTGATGATTACGCTGAGTTGGTACTCAAAAAGCTGTGCACCATCCCTAAGCAATTTTCAATGTATTGTGTCATATTTACACATGTCATTAATCATTAATTTATTTAATAATTAATTGTTTGATACATATATAGGTTACTTGTGGTATTAGTGTTAAAAACAAAATTCTTTGAAAAAAAATGTATATGGCCTGGAGGAATAAACATCAACTGGAGACCTGGCCGTCAAATTGTTAAAATGGAACATATTTCCCATAATTTTACATATTAATTTTTTCATCCCAATTTACTTTTTTATTTCCTCACTTCTTGTTCTACTTTTCCCAGTTATAAACAATAATATTCTAATTGTCACATTATTAAAAAACTACCTTCCATATATAGTAATTGATATTCAAACCCCTTTGTATTATCCCTGTTATCTACCCCATCTATACTTTTTCCATTATCTGTGTTTACATTTCTTCTTATCTTTTCCTGATCTGTCCTTTTACAAAAAACTAGCTACTTTTACAAGAAAATAACATCGACATACACTTCATAACCTGATAGCAGCTAAAATAAACATATTATTGATTATTTGGTCAGTTGTTTTGATGACACTGTTTTGAAATAACGTTTTTAAAAGGGCCTGTTACTATATAAACACGATTTGATGGATACACTTCATTATTTTGGAATAATGATGTGAAATACAATTGGTTCTATAATTGAATAACATAAAAAATAATAAAAAAGCACAAAGACGAAATCAAATTTTTATTGAAAGAAAAATTGCAACATAACAATGAAGATAATTGCCTCTTTTGCCAATTCAGCAACATTTTTATTACTCTACAATTATTTAAACTATAGCCTTACTACTGTAATGGCTGTTAATAATTAAATATTGTAACTAGGTAAGCGTCAAATAAATATAATTGTGACAAAAGATATTTCAAAACATTGATCTCATTTTGGTTTATTGAGTAAATAGAATAGTTTTTGTCCAATTTATTATTTGATCACAAGCAAAGAATTCCTTAAACACAGATCTATTATATCTCTTTATATCCTCAAACATAACCCCAAACATCTCATTAACTAACACATATTTCAGGATAATTTAATTGTTTACTCTTTATATGTAGTTCTGCTATTAATATTTCTGACCATCTAGAACGTATGGAAATCCATGAACATAGAGGAAAAATCAATTTTAAATAGTTCTTTAATTAAATCCCATACTACGTTTATTCCTTATTTACCTTATATTTTTATTCCACAAGTTAATGTCAACTAGCTACCCTTTAAAATTATAAAATACAAAGCGGAAAAACTAATTTCATCGAAAAACCTGCCAAAATTTTTTTACGTCTATTTTTTTATCCCCTAAAGTTGAAAATTGTATCAGATGTTTCATAAGAATGGGCATCATCTGCAATATGGTTTTTATCCTATCTAATAAAGATATCAACATTATTAAACCTCAACAAAAATTTAAACACTATTTTAAACATAATAAGTTTTTAATATAAGTAAACATTTCTTTTAAACAGAATGCAGTTACCTTAACATGTGTAAGAGTGGAGATTGTACTTATAGCTGGAATTCCATAAAGCATAACGAAAATACCAAAGGAACTTCCAGGACCAACCACGTGAGTTGTATCAGTACCGTCTTCAAGAAACTGATGAACTTGACAATATCCACTCTCCAAGATATATAGTTCCCTGGTGATGGTGCCTCCATAACGTACTATCTCACCAGGTGGCAGCAGCATCGCTTTTGAACCTGGTGACATAAATCTAATTTAAACTAAATTATGTGTAGGAACAGTGTCTCGGATACCCTGTACATAAAATGAATAGCAAAATCAATGCATCCTTGTTACGATACAAAGCCTCCATCATATGATTTGGGACAATGTTAGTCAGCCGCATTTGTCACCTGTTCATGTGTTGAGAGTATTTTTAACATTTTCTGTCACAAAACTTTAAGTTTTCTTGGCTTCCTCCTTACTTCGCGTTTAATATTAAGTTTGCTGTCGACAATGATATAGATTTAAATTTGCATTAAGAGTAAAATGGTAATCAAGAGTCAAGTATTTGAGCCATAATTCAAAATGGCATCTCAGTACAAAGTAATTCACCTCCGTTTGTTTCAAAGTAGATCAAGAGCCACTGTGTAATAAGTTTCTCAATATATTCTTAATGTATTATTATTTTGTTTGTTGTTCAGCAGAATAGCACTTCCAAGTGGTCAGCACTGAAAAATAGGGAATCACACAGAACAACAAATATGAGCAGTTATAATAAATTACTTTCTAGGAAAGGTAGTCGAAAGCAGTAATATTCCCTCCACCATGTTAACGGGTTGTTATTTTAAACTAGTGGGTAAAAGACTAAAAACAAATTGTTGCCTCCGAATTATGAATTATGATATCAGCAGAGTTTTTAGTCCAATGAATGAAAATATACTAAAGGGATATTTACTCTGTTATGCTTCGAAGTTTCATAGCTATCGTTAAAAAAAACTCAGAAACGTCTTACCAAATGGCTATTAAAAACAATCCGAAGATGCATGTTTTGTGAAGACTGAAAAGTATGAGAGGTAAGGATCGGTTACATAACTATTAGATGATCAAAATATTAATTATATTAATGAAAAGATGCCAAATAATTGAATTTCATAATAAAAATTAGTTAATTATTTAGGCTGCACATAGGGGATATAATTATACATTAGAAACTAATAAATATAACTAAACAAAACAAGATTCACAGAGAAAACTAACATTCTAAAAGAGACTGTATAAATTCTTTATTTTTAACTTGAAAAAATACTAATGAAGACATGGCCTTGTAGCGCGAGTGGTGTAAAACTTTTTTTCTCAATTTGGATGGTGCAATTGGTTGATTGAGCCAATTCTTTCTTGTTAACTCCACAGCCTAAAATAAGATGTATAAACTTAAATGGGTTTTAAATATTTTTGAAATATTTACTTTGAAATATTTTACTAATGTACAAATAAAAGAACAAAATGACAACATTCACCAATATTACATTGATGTCATGTAAACATTATAATGTTTACGTAACATCAATGTTATATTGGTCATGTCATGTCACATGGAAAATCTTATGTTTATCTAAATTATAAGCCATGAAATGTTTCACAGTCTCTAAAAAAATGCCATTGACAGGTGATAGGATCTATGTGCGACCCGCCAGTGCCAGATAAACGAATTTTGGCACGAAATAATGAAAACGTAAAGTAGAAAACATGTACAGATTACAGATGAAAGAAATGATAAAAAAATTAGTGACATCGATATTATCACATTTGCAAATTCTTAATAATTTGATTTATGAGCCAAGCCGAAGAACTCAATGTAGATATTCATTTCAGAATAAAGCAATGTCTTAATAACATTCTCAATATTTCATCTGTTGATTGCAAAATAATTAAATCCATTGTGGTATATTTTTTTATTGGCAGAATATTCTAATTAATAACAAGTAAATTTAAGATTACATACAAAACTTCAGATTGCAATATTGTATTTATTACCTTATTATACTGCCATTGCATTTCATATACTGCCATAATTCGTTTTTTCAGGTTTGCATTCATATTATTATCCTTCAAAAATCTGTCTATTGTCAATAATATTTCTAAATATGATGTTTTAATTCTGTAATCATAAAAAAAATAGAAACTAAACTACTTAATAGTTTAACTAAATTTATACATTTTACTTATAAAAAAATTTTATTTGACTCTGTTTTTGGCAGAAAATAGCGTATAGTTTATTTGAATGACATGACATGTTTTATTAAGCCCGAATGGCAGATTCAGATTGTAAAGTATAAAATAATAAGTCAGCTGTATTTTGTGAAAACAGAGAGGAATAACAAAGAATACCTAAAAATATCAGAAACACAGGTAACACTGATTTTTTTAGAATATCAAATATGGAACCAATTAATAAGTTTGTCGTTCATTTTTTTTTTCAAAATAATCTCCATGACACTCAAAGTATCGTTTTATTCGATGGACTCGCTGAGGGAAAATTCGGCCAACTTTTCCACTACCTTTCGAAGGCAGTCACCGCTTCTTCGGCGTCCGGAAATCGTATTCCTCGCAATTTATCTCTTATTCTCGGGAATAAATAGAAAGCGCATGGTGCAAGGTCGAGCCTATATCGAAGAAAACCCATAATTTCTAAATCCGACATAGTCAAATGTTCGTTGTTAATCGTACTGAATTTGCGTTGCTCTCCAATCTTTTCCAAAATAATAGGCAAATAATTGCTGGTGTACCAGTCTGCGCTAACTATTCTTTTATTTTCCTGAACAATCGTTGCATAATAAACCTCTTGTCCAAAAAACGATGCGACCATATTTTTTCCAGCACTTCGTTTCTTTTCACTTTAGTAGACTACTCTTCAGAACTGCCTCTTAGTTTCGGGTTCATAACTGTATTCCAGCTTACTAGTACGATGTGGAATGCAGCATTTGAATTACTTCTGTCGTTTTTTTTAACATTTTGCGACACCAATCAACGCGATGTTGTTTTTGAACTTCGGACAAATTATGGAGTGTTCACCTAACATAAAGCTTCCTGGCGTCTCAATGTGCATTTAGAATTTTCTGTACTTAATTCACTGCGCGTGATATGGTTACATCACAAAATGCCAATCGAAGTCGATCTTAATTTTGTTGTAGATTGAAATCACAACGAAAGTCATCGAACGAAAATTTTCTCGTGTTAAATTTATGTGAATGAGATACACATCATTTTAAAATCGCTGCTAATTTGTAAAAGCAAATGAAAAAATCTTGAAAGTACCGGAATGACCACCAAAAGGTTCAAATTTTAATTAATTTTTTATTACCATAATGGCCAGTCTCAAGAACTTACGGTGTTACCCTCGTCATTAATTTTAATTAGTTATGATAATGTTCAACATTTAGCGCCTCTATAATAAAACGACAACTCAAAAAATGAACTATAAACTTATTTTATATTTATAGTTTTTTCAATTAGTTGAAATTATTAATTTGAAAATTATTATTCTAATTTCCTACCAATTTTAATTTGAATAAGTTCAAGAATGAGCAGATTACATCACATATTATTAAGTCACTTATGAGTGTAATGCAAAATCGTATACCGGTTATTAAACATGAGACACCTCGTTGGAAAAGCATAGCATCAATTTATTAGGAACTTACCTGGACCAGTGAGTGACCACAGACGAGAAATCGGATATACAGAATCCGATAAACAACACTCCATACAACGACAGAAATGCAACTAGCACCATGTCGTAATGATCAGTGGGCTTGTTGTCGCCATAGCCTACCGAGGTGATTAGTGTAGTCGCGAAGTAGGTCGATATTATCTGTGGCGAGATATTAGGGCGCATGCTTTCCGTGACCGCGTACCACGAATTTGCGGAGCAGCGCGAGATGAAACACGACTCCAAGTAAAGGGAGGCGCCGCTCCAATAGCACAGGAGAGAGATGAAGATAGAATATTTGACTGTCTGCAATAGTAATTGGTGTGATGAAGATATTGTGTAATATTTGACCATGGAATTTCGAAAAGATAACGTAATAATCACAAAATTTAAGAAAATTTCATAATAGATATCTACTATATTACAGTATAATAATTTTTTACATTATTACATTATTATTACAGTATATATAATCTATCTATATTACAGTATAATATTAAATAAGTCGCAAATTTTTTTTCCTTATTGAGTTCGATCAGGAGTAAATAAGAAATATAACCAAAATTCTAAGAGCCCTTTCATATTCCATCTTTAATCTATTTCCGAAAATTTTCAGATCGAAAGTGAGTATACGCAGAATATTTTGTGTTGTGCCTCAGAATTTTTTGGAATTTACACGCGCATATTTAATGGCATAAGTATTCACATTTTTAAAGCCAAAATTAAATCGGAAAAACTTAATATCGGATGAAAATTTCTTCTTGATAAACTTATCATGTAAACGACTTTCTATATATTTTTTTTAAATCTCAATTGCATCGGTTTATCAAAATTAGAATTAATATTATGTGTTATTCCTAGCGTTGCCAAATATATGATTTTCCGGACACTTCTACTACAAAGCGAGGATATAGAATTTGGACATAGTTAAAAATAAATTACTTGTTATTTAAACTGCACTACCAAAATGAACATACTAGAAGTACCAGTAGTTCGAGAAAAAAATTAGTTTGACCAAACAAAGATGAGTAAAAAAAGTTTCGTTCGACCAAAATAAAAAGTAAACTTTTTAATAAAAGTAATTAGCTCTTTGATTAATGGTAATTAACGCAGAAAGTGTCATTACGTTAATTACATTTAACAAAATTACTAAAAACTAACATTAAAATTAGGTAAACGAAATTATGTAAATATTACTTTTTTTTTATAATCCATCGTATCTAATTACCATTAGGGACTTAATTTTTGTAGTTCGACAGTGATACTGGTTGGTTTATTGTATTTATCTTTTAACTTAGCTAGCTATTTTAATTATTAACTGCGATTATTTAACTGCATTTGTTAAATTCCAAAACAAGAATCTACAAATTATTCAAATTTGCAATTATTTACTTAGTAGACGAGTAGCAAGCTAGTAAAACTGTAATGCGACAATGGTTTTACAGGTTCGCAATAAAAATGCCAATAATAATTTCACTATAAAGGATTTTTCAAGAATTGCCGTATTTTTTTACATTTCTGAGACAAACTTATTACATTCCTGGACATGGGAAATCACAAATTTCGAGACAATCTTGGAAATTCCGGGCATCTGGCAATCCTAATTATTCCCGAAATTATTACGTATATTTCGCCTATTTTCAATCGATTAAATAGTTTATTCGTATAAAGACTTCTAAAAGATTCTAAGACGAATAGTTCATATCTGTAAAAACTTACACAAAGAAAACCTACAATAAAGACTCTCGAGAGAACATTAAAAACTAAACCGCCTTTTGCGTAGCTTTAAAGATTAATGTGACTGAATATAATATGATATATTGAAAACAACCTAAGTTTCTAGAGAAAAAAGGTAGAGTGGTTAACCAGTAATGTCCAGTCAAAATATACTTTTAGCCTTTGGCCCTTCCGACCATATTTTAAGTTTGGATACTTTACCGTTTTAGTCAAATGCGAAATTGAAACAGAAATAAATTTTTATACGCCTTTCAAAATTATATCATATTCTAAACGAGTCCCGAGATCCTGATAAAATCCTCCTCACGACGAAATCTTATTAGAAATCACTCTTTTAGATATCGTCATTCCACCTGTTCAAAACTAACACCAAAACAACGATTTAATATTGTATTTATTAAATGTATAAAAAAACATCTGATTAATGTTTGTCATTTTTAGATTAAGAATAATAATTAACAATATTTAACTGCAATAAAATTGGTATAAATATTGTTATTCCATAATTGTAATCAAAAATAACATCGTGTTTAAAATTCGCGACTAAACGCCAAAATACAAATTAACTGCCCATCAGAACACTTGACTCTAAAATGCATTACAGATCAAACTGTACTAATATATGGCCAACTTCAAGTAATTGTGTGAGCAAGAGAGTGCGATCCCATAACTGTCACTGTAGAATGAGGAAGTAAGTAAAGGAGATAGAACCCCCCTTTGCAATTTAATTTTTAATAATATTTTTTAATTTATTGAAGAATCTTGACATCGTAAGTACTCTAAAATGAGAAACACTTCGAATAATATTAAAAACTTTTTCAAAAATTTACAAAAATCCTACTATCGACATGTTTTATCGCTGAGGAGTTTTCACGAGTTGATACAACTTTTACTGAATTGGGACATCTTGTAGATGACACTCCGAGGTATCGTTCTAATTTGATATCTGTAAAGTTAAGATATTACGAACACATTGCTAAGATATAACAACACAAGGAATGTGTATGATTATAATAAAATCTTGCTTGAAATGGATCGAACCGGAAATTAATCGAACGGGCCGGATGGCGGAGGACAATTTGTTGAATATATTTGGCGTTAATTTTGTAGAAATTCATTGTTCACAATTAAATGAAACTACGCGGTGTAGTATTATTTTTTTTAGTATTACTTTCTTTAATTTTTTTTACCACGATCTAGGTTTCGTTGTATTACAAGATCTTTTGGTGGGCTATTAGCAAAGAATTAATCTTAGCTTACAACAGCATTTATATAGGTATTTCACAAAACAATAGCGGAAGCCGGGTTTGTGCGGGTTTTCCCAGTGTTTTTGTTAGTGGGTTTATTGTAGGGGAGCGGTGTAGTTTTTATTATACTTTCGGAAGCTATATAATATACAAGAATTTTAGTGAGGGTAATAAATTAAATTGATGTTATTCTATGAGGTTATACAATGTAAATGTTCCGGTGTATGTAGTGGCAAGGGTATCTGATAGTTAGAACAATGTTATACCACTAATTATACATATATCCCGTTTTATTTATTTATTTGTTTTATATGTGTGTATATATATATATATATATATATATATATATATATATATATATGTACTTTCTTTTTTTTATATTTATTTAGATGTGTAGCCGGGCTGAAAAGATTTGAAGTGTATTACAGTCTCAATGTTGTCTAACTATATTATGTCAAGAAGATATTAAGTATGGGTGACGATATTATATTTAGTTGTTCGTTTAATATATTAACGTTGGTGCCTCTTTTATGTCTGTTTATTTCTAATGTTTCTAGGATATGATTATTTTAAATTAAGTGTTTTGCAAAGTGAGATGTGTCTGGTTTGTTATTTCGCTAGCTGGAAATGTGTTCTTTGTATCTGGTAGTAAAATCTCTTCCTGTTTGACCTATGTACACGCTATTACAGTCGTTGCATTTAGGTTTATAGATACCACTCTTTTTATGTTTATCTATTTTTTCTTTATTATTAATAAGGGTTTTACCCAATTTATTTAAAGTACCATATGCACATGTGATATTATTTATATTTTTATTATTAATTAAGAGTTTTCCTAGTTTAAGTGATATATTACCTATGTATGGGATGGATTTATAGTAAATTTTATTATTATTTAGTACGACCGGGTAACGAAATTAAAGAAAGTAGAAATAATAATACATCACGTAGTTTCATTAAATTTTATTTGCTTCGCAATGAAATTCCTGGTGAATAATTTTTTACGTTAGCACAGTTTTGTTTCTTGTGTTGCATTATAAATTTATCAAACAAAACATCATGTTAATCATAAGAAAAATAAATAGATAATTTTAATAATTTGCCAAATCAATTAAACTATTCAACGAGACTTCTTGCACACTAGTTCATGAGTTAGATATAAAGAACAAAACATCCTAAATACCTACGTACTGTAACAAGTGTTGTACAAGCGGTGCCGTGGCACAGGGCAAACACTTCAAACAGCACAGAAATTATCGTTGAGGGACGTGGCGTAATCAGTAGAGGCGGCAGGCGCCGGGCCTAAGATGGCTAATTAAGACATTACCTACCCATATAAACGAGTACATATACGGCAATCAACCATATCTACAAACCGAACATCTAACTATGCAACGCCAAGTGACACGTACCTACATATTGAAAAACAATCATTACATTATAAAAAACATTAAAGTAAAGCCTAATTTACAAAAATCATGTTATAATGGGCGCTCTCGCTCCATGTCACTCACAGACTCCAAAGGAAACATACTTCTCACTACAAGTTTGTCGTCGCGTGATAGATACCCCGCTTCCAGCCGCGCCATCAGATATCCGTATCCTATTTTGTCCTCCATTATATCATACCGTGTGAGGAGCGACCACGCCACACGAAAAAGTATTACACTTAGCTATGTAAATTTACAGTCCATTTCTCTATTAATGTACGCTGATATTATCTTAAATATTTGAATAACGTATTGTGATCCAAATAATTTTTGTGTAGTTTTGTCTTCATATGTAGTTGGCTGTTATTAGGGCCTATAAAATTTAACTATAGGCCTTATCATCCTCCTAATTCTTGTATCTAAGCTTGTTTCTTTTATAATGTATTTTACATTACTTACAAAATGTTACGAATGTCAGCACTTTATTATTGACTTATTTCTATTAGTGCTTATGATCATAATGCCTCCCAAATCAGCATTGTGGTCAGAAGACGACTTGGCGTCAACTGTCCGAACAGTACAAAGGACAACTTTGAGTACATATAAATCTGCAGAGAGATACAATATTCCTAAAAGAACCATTAAAAATCATCATCGGAGTGGCAGTATGAAGAAAAGGCTGGATCGAAAAACTTTACCAAGCTATGACCAGAAAACTGACCTTGTGAAAAGGATAACCAGGTTATTTGAAATAGGACTGCCTGTGACACCATGGACACTACGCCGCTCGGTCTACAAATTTTGCGAGTTAAATGACATTACGCACAATTTAAAAGAAAACATCAAACTCGCTGGAAACGACTGGGTCAAAGCATTCATAAGAAGACATTCCGAAGTATAAAAAAAATGTATGAACCTGGTCAGAGCAAAAAATTAACAAATTTATGTACGATGAACACTTTGTTCAAAATTAAATTAAGTCTGTGATAAACCAGATCTAAAAAATCACACAGAAAGAATTTATAAGATGGATAAAAAAGGTTGCCGTTTAACAATTCACCACCAGCGAACGGTTCTGGCTAAGAACACATGGAACATACTGAAAGTCTTACCATCGCGGATATGCAAACGCATTCGGTACTGCAATACCACGAATGACCATATTCAAAGGAAAATGGATGAGACTGGAATTACTTAGCAACTTGCCACCGAGGTCGTTGGTAAAAAAATCAACAAAGGAATATATGATCGATGAACTTTTCAAAAACTTTTTAAAGTATCTGGCCAAATACAAAAGTCAAGTGAAATGCTTTTTGATAAGTTGCAAATTCACTCGATATATCTTTATACTGTTTACTGTCGGACATCACTTACGAACTCTAGCCGCTCGATAAAGCCGTCTATCGATCATTTGAACACCACTGAGATGCTGAAGTTTTGACATTCGTGGATCAAAATCGGGATAAGACAATTACTAAGGTGCCATTTAATATTATTCTTTCGAATATCGGTCCAAATTCATGACACACAGTCATATTATTAATGGTTTTAAAGCGATTAGTTTGTTTCCCTTGAATCGACAGACTATTCCGGATACAGCTTTTGCTGCATCTATAGTGACAGAAGTTCTAGCTCTTCTTGTACCTGATGCTGTTGATAAAGAAAATGGTTTCCCCAGGCCGGCGACTCCAGAACCCAGTAATAAATCGCTAGTTGAAATATCATCAACATCAACACCAGCAGTAAGAATTGTGCAGACCTGCAGTAAGAATTGTGCACATCTAATATTGGAAATTTTTTAGCAAGATTTACGGTAGTTCCAGCTCTCCAGTGTCCTCTCTCAGCTAAAAAGAAATGCATTTCATCAGCTTGTGCCCACGCCAGTTAAAGCCACACAAAAAACCCCAATAGTTAGACAAAAAACCATTAATTACAAAGAAACTCTAGTCACGAATGATCTGTTTGACAAAAATAATGAAAGAACCAAAAAAAAGACCGCGTCCGTAAAACAATCGACTTCCAAAGATAACTGTGATACTTCTCAAACACAAGTAAAAAAAAAGGTATTGTGGAAAATGCGGTGAAGAATTTTAAGTGTGATTATTACATTCATATGATTATTGATCTCGAATACCAAATATGTAACAAGTACCATATTACCCTACTATAGTAATACAAGGCCTTCTGACAAGGTTTTAAAAACGTCTGATTTTGTTTTTGTTTATGGTATAAGTAACCATTTTTTATTTATATTTTATAGTAATTGAACTTTAAGACTGATTACTATTAAAACATGTTAATTAAATTGGATTTTTTCCATTTTATTTCAGATATCCCTTATTTAGGTCTTGTTATCAGCAGATACATTACACTAAATCGTACGTTTATTAAAGAAAATTAACTCACATTTCTTAAATTTCATTGAAATTTCCGTTATCATCTAGATGATATCTGCTTTAAATATTGATAAATATTGATCTATATTTTGCATATCCTTAATATTTTGATGCTTTGAGCAAACATTCTAACAATAGTATATTAGTAACATACGAAACATAAATTTAAATTTAGCTTAACCACTACTATATTGAAAGTTATTATAACATAGAAGAGCACAGATATAGTTCAAAATAAAACTAAAAGTCCGCACCCCGCATTTCATTTCACCCTGGTGTCAATAAACCCAATTTCTTATTTTTGAAGTGAAAACTTCTTTAGCCATACCTGCGAAAAATTTCCGAGCAGTGAATGAAAGTGATATGTAACGCTCGGGTCGGTAACGCTGAATCGGGTAAATTCGGCTCCCGTCGGCATCGGCTAAGTGAACTACTTTTTTAGACGCACAATGAACACTTTTTGATTAATATTTTATTTGAAGATAGTTTAATATAATACGCGTATGTTATTGTATTTTAAAATAATAATCTCACGTTGTTTCTGATTTGCCAAATTAATGTTTATCATATATATTCAATGTAATTATTATTATATATATGTTTAAAATTAAAAGTGTTCACTTCACTTAAAATTAAAAGTGTTCAAAAAAATTGAAATTGTTTTGAATTTAATTTCGTCACTAAGACAAATGTATAATATTGTACTTTCATATAGTGTTTGTGTCATTTTCAATTTAACACAAATATTATTAAGTATTTAAATTTATTTTATTTTTTAATATTTCAAATTTACAACTAATTAAATCCCCATTGACGGTCTACACTCATCAAAAAACCAAAATATATTTTTTTTTATTTATGTTTTATTTTTGTGATCTTTTCTGATAAGTATATGCAAGAATTATTTAAAAAAGTATTGACAACTATGGGAGTTACGAATTATTTAAGGCTACTTTATACCATGTTGAACATTAATGATGGATGGTAATTTTTAGGAAATAAATTATTAATATTAAACTGGAAAGTGGATTAAACAATTATTTTATCGAGATAATTAAGAATATCGCTACAATTTAATGTTATGAGATATAAGTATGAGTTTTAAAGACAAAATTAAACAATTATTTTATCGAGATAATTAAGAATATCGCTACGATTTAATGTTATGAAATATAAGTATGAGTTTTGAAGACAAAATTATTGCTTATGCATAAAATATTTTAATACTAAACGTATTCGACTTGTTAACTGATTTTATAAAATCAAGAGGTCATTAAACAATAATATTACTACATATAATAAAATTGTAACAGAGTGAGTTGTAGATTAGAAATATTTTTAAAAAATGTGATTGATCTTGATGTATAAAATAATAAAATCCAGAAAAACTTATTTTAGAATTTTTCTGCCTATATGTCAATTTGAGCGGGTATCATGCAAAATCTAATGGACGGATTTTGATGAAATTTTGGTATGGAATATTTATAAGGAAAAAAAGAGCAAATTTTATTTCATAATTACACGCGAACGAAGTCGAAGGCACAGCTAGTATATAATAAACCATTAAATACACTAGAAAATTAAAGAAACTCTAATACATCTGTATCACATCTCAACCTTACTAATCGAGATCCGCAACAGAGTTGGATCGGCAGCAACAGGTTCGCCTCTTTCAAATGATCCATTTAGAAACGAGGCAACATTTCCATCAAGACCAAGACTCCGCCCACTTTGAGCACTTATCCTGCCCTCTGACTGAAAACTCGATATCTTTCAAAGATCGTGTCACGACCCCAGCCGAAACGAGAAGATTCTACTGGGTTATGAGAGTCAGCTAACAATCGCTTAACTAATCAAAAGACGACGACTATGTTGGTTTGGTCACGTTTATTAAATGAAACTGAATCTTTTCCCATTCAAACTTCTCTGGCAGGAAAAACTGGCCGCCTAGAAATTTCAATGCGCAGCAGCAAAGAAGACATGGATTAGTCACGTTAAAGAAGGTCTGCAGAACCGACGTCTTACTCTGTAAAAATCCGAAACCGTCACTAAATATAGCCAACTATGGGAAACGATCAACGAGGCTGTGAACTGCCCTCCTCCGCCGGTTGTAGGTAGGAATTTGCATTCCTAGCTGACAACCTGCGAAAAAAGTTCTAATGATAAATTCTCCCAATTTTTTTTCTTTATGAATCGTCGCTATAAAATGACGTAAATAAAACTATGTTGAATATACTTTGTACAGTACATATAGGAATGAAACGAAAATCATTCAAACCATCCCAAATATATTACAAATGTGAAAGTATTTTTGTTTCTTTTTTACTTAATATCACTTTAAGGAATAAAATGTTCCTCACCAAGTTTTGCCCTCTGATCTATTACGGACTAAATATGTAGAATGTATTTTCTTCTCGGAAGAACAATTAACACACAGTTCCTCAAGGAACCATTTTCAGAACGCTGCTAAGAATAACTAGTTCTGTAGAGTACAATTAGGTTATTCTTTTGCTAATTTACTAAGTGATTAAATATAATAAAAATGGTTCACATAATAAATATATACATATATATATTCCATTTCTTAATTCAAACGAATGAGCAAAGATATTAAACAAACTCTAATATGAGACTTTCTAAACATATTATACTAAATATTTAACTCATTATAACAAACCTTAACAATAATTGCGTTCACTAGCAATTTGGATTCTAACTTTTCAAAGAAATTCGATAATCTCCAAACAAGACACAGTTTGTTTGCCTTTGCTAAATAAAACATGTGCTTTACGTATCCATCATAATATTCATCCTTATCATGCATTTCAACTAAATACTCCAAAGGTATTACTGCAATTATATCCATATAGAAGCCCAGTGTATTCATTCTATATTGCAAGATATCACCCACAGTCGTCAAAGTGCGAGTCTTCGTCTTGACAGCTGTGATTGCAGTGATCGCCAAATTTGCCACCAAACTAAGGGTAATTATGACTTGAACGAAGTAAAATTCGTTTGGAAATGACCTCTCATAAGTTATATAATAAGGGTAGACGATACAAATAACGAAGATGAGCAATAACATAAACATTTCCCAGAATTGAGCCATGCTTGAATCTGGTTCCAATATCCAGGGAAAATTTTGATAGAGACAAATGAAATTAATTTTTTTCTTCTTCTCGTGTTCGGAAAGTAAGTAAAGGTCAAGAAACTCTTCATTGAAAGGTCGCTGCTTGAGGTCGTTTTTAATATCAATTTTTTCCGACGTACCTAGAATTAATATAACGTAAAATTAGATACCTAAGCTGTCATAATAGTAGCGTCTTTCATAATAATTTCATTTTGCTCAACATTACATATAAACATATAAACAACATTACATATAAACATATTACAACATGCTCAATATTACATATAAATATAATATTGAGCAAAATCAATACTTGTATAAAATCAATAACATAAAGAAACATGACTTTTATAAATATGAAGAATGTATCAAAACTCAAGATGGTCATAAAACTGATTGTTATCTTTACGAGAATTAATTGTTATGGCTTATAAATATTTAGAATAATAAGTCATAGTGATACAATTATAATTAGTAAAGTATTTTTATAGCTCTGTAGTCAATAGTTTCAAGAATCGATACCGATGTTATCACTAGGAAAAAAAAATAAAATTGTATCTCACATAACGGTACATATTTGTACACGAGGTCAATGTGAATATAAACACAATTTAGCAATAATTAAGACCTTATTGTAAACAACCCGTGACGATATCTTATTTGAAAGGAAACTCACCTTGATAATACCGTAATCTATCTTTTAATTGTTTAATGGCGCTGACGTTTTCTCTCAACGACGTGTAGACATTAAGTGTGAATTCATTGGTCTGGAAAAAGTCCTCGGCACCTCGGACCATAGCTAGCCTAGTCGCTATCAAATCCTTGATTTCGCGATAGATGTCAGGATAGGCCAGCATTAGACGGATGAAATCGCTACTGTTTAGGGTCTGACATTCAACATATGTCGCCGCGCGAACTGAACACCTTGCTTATAAGTAATATAACAGAGGCATTATTAATATTGGTCCATTTTGTGCAATTTAGACACTCATAAATGCAATAATAAATTATTCAATAAGTCATTCAGTAAATTTACTTCGAGAATCTGAAGCGAGTTTATTTGTAAAAACTACATGTCAACAAAGTACTGGATTTAATGGATCCATTTTTCGCGTTATTTCCGAAGCAATGTACTAAACAAGCTATATGTATTTTTCCTTCTATTACATTTTCTTTTAATTTCTAGCCTTTGCTTTGGTTTAAATATAATTCCATTATTATATTTTTCTTTGCACAGTTTAAATTTGTAATATTGAAACCCTATTTAAACCCATAACGAAGAGCATGCTTCCGAAAAGGTCTTGCAGAATTTGCTATTTCTAATAATAACTAAGGCACGTTGCAAAATACTTATTAAATTAAAATATGTAACTACTGACTCGTTGCTTTGGCTGAAATGTAATTTATTGTTTTATTTATCTTTGTATAATTAAAATGCGTAATATTGAAACCTAATTTAATCCAAAAACGATCAACATGCTTCCGAAAAGGTCTTGCAGAATTTGCTATTTCTAATAATAACTAAGGCACGTTGCAAAATACTTATTAAATTAAAATATGTAACTACTGACTCGTTGCTTTGGCTGAAATGGAATTTATTGTTTTACATTCCAATATCTCCATTCCATTCCAAAATAAATTTTTTTGTGAACAAAACAAAATGAAAATTCAGGTATTGTAAACTTTTTCTAATATTCACGTTAGTTAGTAGTATATAATATGCATTTATTTGGTACTAGCTGTGCCTACGACTTCGTTCGCGTGTAATTAGGAAAAACATGATTCGTTTTCTTTTTCTTTTATGTGTTGCTTCTACGTGTATACTATTATTATACCAAATTTCATCAAAATCCTTTCAGTAGATTTTGCATGATAAACGCTCAAAATAGCATACAGATTGACAGACAAAAAACGTAAAAAAAAATTTCCAGCTTCTATTATCACTTTACGCAAAACCAATCACTTCTTTTAAAATATTGTCAATGTACAGAATTCACTCTGTTACAATTTTATTATATATATAGATTTGTGATTAAAAATATATTTTGCAATTGGGTATTTGACTAAATTTTTTTTATTTCATTAATCATAATTTCAAAGTACAAGCTGAGGAAGAGTGAAAATTTTTTTTAATAATCTTAAAAATTGACCGAGTTATAAAAGTTTAAATTTAACCTTTAGAGAAGGACGGCAATACTGTGTTGTGAGGTCATTTTTAATATTGCACATTATATTCTACGAGAGGAAAAGAGACAGGGATATACCTCTAACTCTATCCGTATCTTCAAATTTAGAAGCCTACAACTGGCTTATTTTTCAATCAATTTTTTAATTTTTTTCAAGACTGGTTTTTAATTAACTTATATTTCACAATATTGTACGAAAAATATCAAAATTTAGAATGAGTGTTGACTCATTGATATATACCGTATTGATATATACATTTATATTGTATAAATAATGTTTAATTTACTTTAATTAAAAAGTATTGGTATACAAATTTGCGTTGTATAATATAATGCCAAAGTGATTACAAATAATGAAATACATTGACATTAAGGTTTTATTCCAATGATAATTTTTTTCTTACTAAATATATATAAGATTAAAAATAATCGTCGAAAATATATAGTCAAATAAAAGCTAAAAATTAACTATTATATTAAAATAAATGATGCCATGTGCTATGTACAAAAATTACATTCTACATTGTAAAATTACATTACATTGTAAAATTACAATAAGTGTAATCTACATTGTAAAATTACACTTATTTGAAAATAAAATATTACAATATTTTTTTTTATTATCGTCTTAATATTTTTGTACGGCATAATATTCAATTTCGTTTATTTTTTCTCTCTCGCTTAAGCGTCACGCCAGAAAGACAGTCGAATATAATCTACATATATCAAATTGAACCTGATTTATTGCAGATACAGTTGTGTAATAAGTAGCATATATGGATATAGACTTAGTAGGTGTCGGAATATCGGATATTTTTTCAAAATGTCTTACACCGTCCCCCTTCCCTTCGAACTTTTCGACTAACGTGTGTAAAATTCTGAAAAAAATTAAAGTAGTAGAACTTAAAATAAACTTTCAACGAAAATGGGTTTGAATAAATGTATAGAATGTATAGCGTTTGACATATGCCATTTTTCCATAACGACCGGAGTAATAAATTCGTTTTTCAGTGTCTTTGCGAAATACAAACTTATAAATTTAATATGGTTCGGTGCTAGGGGCCCTTCGTGCGCGAGTCCAACTCGAACTTGGCCGCTTTTTCTCTTCTAAATTTTACAGTTGATATTAGTAAAATATTCAAGTACTATTGACATTTATAACATTATTTAGTATGACAGTTTATTAAGTGAATATGGCGATTGTAGTACATTGGTTAATTATTATTTCACGGGTTAAATACAATGGGTGAAATATAAGTTTTGTGAATAGTTCTCCACTTACTAAACATATATTTTTACCAACCACGTTTTAACTGTCAAATTGGTTTGTTTACAAATATGCTCTTTTGAAATGGAATGGAGTATTGGTATGCATACACTACTCTACATTTCACTAATATATTTATACAAGCGTGTAATCAATTTCATTTAACAAATAAGAAACTTTAAAAAAATACCAACCTCACAATTCGATAAATCAAGAGGCTTGATAAAAACAATGTTCTTTCTGCCTATATTTATTGTTTCAAATCCAATGAGATAAGTTAAACGAGACTTAAAAAAATTAATAACGTGTAACTACCATTTAACATTTACACTAAATAATGTTCCCTGTGTTCGCTAAGTAAGAAATGCACATCATCGTAAAGTTAATTTGTTCGTAAATCGATTCCAATTTATAACAACTGACAACTTTAAAAAAATTTAAAAATAAAAATTTAATTTCATCAAGTAATTGAAATTATTTAATTTTAACTGTTTTGAAATTAATTATATGAATAGTAACACTCGGGAAAGATATTTGAAAATTAATCTGCGATATGTACAAAGGTTTTCAAAGCAGAAGAGTCATAAACAATAAACTAAAAGCGACGCTTACCTGGAATACTGTAGACAAGAGTAATTTCACCAAAGCAAGTGCCTCGCTTAAATGATATCATTGGGCTTTCATCATCTTCATCCGAAAGAAATTCTAGTACTCCATTCGTGATACAAATCTATGATATTTAAATTTTAAAAATTATGTCATATATATTTTTAAAAACATAAATATATATGTTCCTTTTATTAAATAGGGTATACACATATATATGTTCCTTTTATTAAATAGGGTTGTATTACAACATCTTTAGGTGGGATATTAGCAAAGGTTTTTGCTAATATTCCACCTGAAGATGTTGTAATACAACGAAACTTAGGTCGTGGTAAAGAAATTAAAGAAAGTAGAAATAATACTACATCGCGTAGTTTCATTTAATTGTGAATAATGAATTTCTACAAAATTAACACCAAATATATTCAATATTTAAATAGGGTATATTTGTGTACTATTATTACATAAGACTTTTCTGATTTTTCCTACTTTTTAATACAATTAACATACCATCATGTTTTTGTTCTGATTATGCGCAAATACGACGTCACCCGGCAGATAGAATTGGTGTCGCATGACGAGAGACAAGTGACGCAAGAAAGCGTCGGGCATACGCCGGAACAGCAGAGAGCTGTAAAGTGGCACCACGTTCAAATCGTATGCGATCTCCATCTGTAGCGGAAGTGGCAGTCGCCTCAGAAACTTGGGCTGGTACACGCCTGACTTCTGATACCACAACTCTGAATAGTAACTGCGGAAGATTTATCGCGAAAGTATAAATAACAGATGATTGCACAGCGAGCAGTAAAGTAATAGCTTATGGAAAAATCTTACTTGATTATCCTCGAAGTTGTCTCGGAGTCCAATTTGATTTGCTTTAAATGTTCGCCTATGTACTTAATATTTGCGACATAGTTGGCCTTCCGTCTGGTAATAGTGATGAATTGCGACGTAAGCGAGCCAACAAACACGATGGTGGTAAGAGTGAAGCCGAGAAGTGTGGCGATTATAGCGGAGATGCGTTCCTGCGTAGTCATAGGGTAGAGGTCGCCCAGTGCATCCGTCGTCATAATCATCACGGACCAATATGTGCACAGCAAGTAGAAGTCATACCTCGACTCTGCAGGTAGCGTCAGTGACTGTGTCACCCACGATTCGTGCGACTTGAACGCGGCAAGACCCTTGAAAGCAAATCGGTACCATATGCACGTCCACGTGTGAACCGCTATGAAGAGCAGTGTTAGATACTGGATCAAGAATAACGACCACTGGTTTCCGCCTGCCTGGTCGGTCTTCTCCATAAAATATTGCGCTATCCTGTACAACCTTATCAAGGACACAAATGGAATTATACCGAGAAATTTGTGACCCCCTGAATCGAGTGGAGTTAACAGGAAAAATAGCGACAGTGGTAAAGCAGTTATTACGTCCACTGCGATTTTCACCGCATTCGGTTCGAGTACGTTGAGTTTCGTTCGCCACTTGACGTTGAATTTGAGCGCTATAACGAACGCAACGTCGCATGCATAAATAAGATAAAAAGCGAGCGACGCACACACTACCGACGAGTTCTTTTGCCGCTCGAAAAATGAGAAAAGTGTAGTATCAATTACGTATATGAGGACTACAGCCAACAAGACCAAATCGCGCCAAGCGCCACTTGCGTATGCGTCGAGTAGGTTGCGCACGTGGCTACTGAGAGACACGGTGGCAGTTTCGTGTAGCACGGAAAATTCTCGAGGACGAAACCTCTCAGCGCACTCGCCCGGGGTTGTGACTCGAGCCAACAGCGTCGCCCAGGTGTTGGGGGCGGAAGAGCGTTGCGCGTAGGACACTGCCGGCAGCTGGGCGCCCCTTTGGCGGGCGCTCTGATGTCGAAATTCATAAATGCTGACCTTCGATTCGTATTTCAAGCCATCGGTGTGATTATCTGTAATTGTAGACGAAGAAATAATAGCAGCTTTACGATCTTAAAAAATATTTCGACAAGGCTAGAGCTAGCTCTTTGGTAACGAAATCATTTAGTTTAGGAAATAATAAATTTTAAAAGAATATCTAAAATCTTACCCATTTTTATGTGCCGAATTCGTAATTAATAGAATAACAAATTTACATTAATTTAAGGCCTACTCGTTTGCTTTGTAACATAATTCAAAACTGTTCCTTTTTGTATCGACGTTTTTCGAATTGAAATTTGAAATACATTGTAATCGAATGCATTTATATATTTAGACTTGTATATAGGTCTTTGTTTCCATTTGTGTATGGACTTTTTTATTCTGACATTTAACATAGGATTTATAGCGTATACCAATATTTTACTCAATCAGAAAAATTTTGTAATATATGTGTAAAAGTGCTATTCCCAACACATTCGATACAATGAAGCATCGTATTATCTGATGAACAAATCAGTCACTTATCGTTAGTTCCCTCCCATTCCAAGGATTGTGCAAATAATTGATATCGACTAAATTGTCAAAAATATCGCCAACGATTGAATTAAATAACGTGTACCGCTATAAATTCAAGTTCTGTATAACCTACAATCTATTTATTATAACTGCAGTTCTCCGTTATTAAATTAGAATCTTTCAAATCACTTTTTTAACGCGATGTATGGCACAAAACCACATAAATGTTATATTGATAACCGCATAACTCTATTTTACATAGGTACTTTCGGATATTTTCTTACACATTTGAGTAATTTGGAAATCACAATTAACGGGTACAATTATTACAAGTATTTCAATTATATAACTTTAAAATGTATTGTGAAATAGACCTTACAATGTGTACATATGTCGTCCAACATTCTGAACTAACCTCTAATTCAGTTTTAAATTTTCAAGGTGTTTCCATTTTTTCAACAGCAAAAGGAAAACCTTGAAAAGGCATTTTCGAATTCGACACTTAAATGAAAAGAAAAGGAGGAGCATGTGGCAGAACGACCGCGCTCGTGGGCGCGCGCTGAAGGATTTACGAGACGAGCGACGCGCCCACGCCGGCGCCGCCCCATCGTCGCAATCATTGTCTCGTCGCACCCGTTTACCCTAGGGTCACCACGCAGTCATTTTAAGATACAAAGATGCAAGTGTGAAACCAACTCGAATTGAACTTTAATAACTTTGAGAATAATGGTGAAGGATATTTTTCAACAAAGTCGTAACAATTATTGGACCAATGTACAACATTTTTATGACTTTTTTGTAGCAAGTGCATGTCGCAACATAATAATAAGCTTATATAATAGGAAATAAATGGGACGTCCGTGATGAAGTGTACAATACAATAAAATAAAGTCAACCAGGCACAAGTTCGACTAACACTTGACATATTTTCATTACTTTTAAAAATCATCGGTGGCAACTGATATGAAAGTATTCAGGGTGTTTTCTTTTATTACGAAAATTTAACAAATTTTCAAATAAAACGCATTGATAATGTTAGTTGTGTGGGCACACATAGATATAACCATATTTTTGAATATTTAATACTATATCGCCTATATTTGTTTCTACAATTAAGGCATAGTATTATAAAAGCATAAATAATTAAATCGTAGCAAAGCATTAAGTAGATTTATTAAAATGGTCACTAAGAATATAAGGAAGGATTTAACCTAACATATTGACGTGAAAATAACACTAATTTGGATGATCCGAACATTTTAGGTAATCTACCGACAAGTATGAAATTTTCACAAAAATCGTTATGCACTTAATATAATATTTGTACTACGCATAACAGTTAATTACTTGACATAATTATTATTCGCGATATGAAGCAGCCGAGACTCACGTAGCTTTAAAAAAAATACACAAAATAAAATTCAACTTCTAGTATAAAATTATCAATTGAACAATGTAACTTATATGGATTTTGTCGAATTTTATTACTAAAAATTCATAGCATAAAAGTTGTATAGAATAAGGAGTGGAATGGAAGGTGCTCAGGGCTTTGGCGTCCTCTTGAATTTGTCGCTTGGGTGCGATGTATCCTTTGACTATCAACAAGGACCGCCATTACTTTATTTACTTAACTACTCCTCGTAGAACTCAGGAATATTATTTATTTTTACTTCCATAAAACAAAAAGTATAAGTTTTACTGTAGAATACAATTTGAAAATCGGTGAAGGAAGATGAAAGCAGAGAATATGTTTTATAACAAAATATTAGCGGATATAGTACGAACTACATAGGAATCTATTAGAGTATATATATATATATATATATATATATATATATATATATATGTGTGTGTGTGTGTGTGTGTGTGTATATGGATATGTAAATACGTACGTTTATACGTATACTTTTAAAATCAAAAGTGATTTTCCGTTGGGTTTGGACTTCTTTTGTTTCATAGTGCTAGACGGTACCTATAAAACATTTTCGGATTCCGGATTCGAAAACTGTTATTTTGTTTAGATATGCTAACTTCAAGCCAAAAGCGATAAAAATTATTTTCTGTAGAATATGTTCTACAACTTGTAAAGAGCTTGTAGAATATATTCTATAGAAAATAAACAGTATTACACATGTATGGATGCACACCCGCCCATCGATGCGTCCTAGGCAGACCAACTTCCATTTTGAAGTTTTAAAATATATACATGCTAATACTTGCTTGGACCTTCCGGCGGAAACAGATGGCCCTCTACTGTAACCTGCATTTTGTAAGTTTCCTCAGATGATAACCCAAGCATTCTACACATTGATAAATATAATTTTGAGTAATTTATTATTAAATGTGCATAATTATTTAATGAAATGTTTAATGATAACTTATAGCATCACATAATTGTTATCCTTCATATCCATACAACCTCCTTATTTGCCTACAAAGACACTGACCTTGAGGCTATTACGCTTTGCCCGTGAGACTACAACTGGCACTTTGGATCGCTTCCTTTTATATTCCTTTCTCTTTTATTTCAGTTACAGAATATATAATATTACAGGATATATTATCAGTTATAGGATATAATATTATATATATAATAAATTAATCTGCTATTAAATTATCATCCTTATACTCCATATTTACTTTATAAAAATCACGCGAAAGCGTTAATGACACCCTATGTCCATTATTGTTTTAATAATTAAAACTGTAAAACGAGTACTAACTTAAGAAATCCGCTATTATGTTCAAACCTTTATGATAAAAATCACGCCTAACTCTATGAATGATGAATGGGAACTGTCTCGTCTGTTTACAAAATAAAACCCAAAGTTGATTATTTTGTCGACAATTAAAACTATAAGACAAATCCTCAGAAACAATTTATATGGTTCAGAACTAAGAATTTAATACTTTTCTCAAACTTTATCATTTTCCACACGGTCACCCTAGAACCATTGGATTGGAACGATTCAGTCCACTTACGCAATAATTATGCCCATTGTTCGTTATTGTTTTGGTACACGAGGCCTCGTGGGCCCGCTGATAGTCCACCTTCTGCCTACGCGCGACTACGCGACGTGGGTTACGCGCCGTTTTGACATCGGCGCGTGTACGAAAAAGCATTAAAAGTCACTGCGTAGGCACCGGAAATACTTGCCGGAACGGCCTAGTGGCCTTTGGAGGTAACTAGCTATGGAGTAGACGCCATATGCAAATGAAAAAACGTAACACGAAAAATTACATATAAATATATATATATATATATATATATATATATATATATATATATATATATATATATGTATATGTATATACATATATATATATATATATATATATATATATATATATATATATATATATGTATATATATATATATATATATATAATACTTTAATCACAAACTCATGGAATGATAGTTCTGTAAAAATGTTCAAATGATGTTTATAACAAAATCTTTATTAGAGAAAGGGATGAAAATCGATTTTATTTTTGAAAATGTCGGTTACTGCTCATACAGAACTGACTTTTGTTTGACTTTGGTTGACTTATGAAGTGTAAGAACAGAATGATTAAAAGGATTATAAAACATCAAACAATTAAAAGTGTCTCTTTGATAGCGGCTTACTCGCGAGAATGAAAAATGTTATATACAATTTTTTTATAATTGCTTCTTTCCAGTGTCTTTAATCGCACGGACCAAAATCGCATATATGAACAATTCGTATATATGAACAAATCGTATTACAGATTCTTTTTCATTTCAATAAAAATATGTAAAATAAATATAAATGAAAAAATTAAAAATTACAATCAAAAAACGAAAATTAAAAATAAATGACGTTATACATTTTGTACTCCAACCTGATTCTCTTTTTCAACATTAAACGAAAGTCATTGGATTAATTGTGAATGGAATTGTTAAGTAATTTTGATTGTTCAGGTATTAACTGAATTACAAAACTGAATACAAACAACTTAGATGATATTTCAGGCGGGCGTAGTAAAGCATGGAAAATACTATTTACGAGTATATCATAAAATGTAATTGTAAAAAACAACAAGCATTAAAACTCGGTGCGTGTGTCAAGGAAACCACGCATCGAGCTGACAGACCACTTAAAATAAAATTGAAGGGTTCTTAAAATTAAGTTGCGTTTGTCCGTGTCATCACATGTATAATAATTTTACATGTTTAAGATATAATAACGACGATAGTTATAATTAAACAAAACTGTAACAAGAGCATGTGGTAGAACCCGGATCTTGCATGCAAACAAGCGCGAGTGAGTAGTAAAGCAGCACATTTGTTTATGCGGATACTGGGCGAACCGCACAAAATAATAAACCCGATGAACGATGACCACTTCCCATACAAACTCAGTTCTGATTTTTTTTAGGTTACGTTAATTATGTTATTTGTTCGTTATATTAATAGCGAGAACTGGGTAATAAGTACTATTTTAATAGTTTGGCATCATAACTAGTTAGTTTTGAGCAATGGCGGAGTAACGTCAGAGAGAAGTATATCGTGTCATTACTACTATTTTAGAAAATAAAATATTAGAACTAAGTTCTAAAATTTGTATTTCTTTAACTAAAATGTTACGATTATTAAAGTCAAATATGGAATAAATACTGATATAGTTTAAATTACATTGTTTTTGATAATAAGAAGAAGTGCCATCCTAGTGATTCTTAAAAAAAACTAAAAAAGTGAATGAGAAAGAAAGTAAAGTAGTAACTGTATCTTTATCGTCATATGTCATTCAAAAGAATTTACGGACGAAGGAAAACCTTGTCGTAAATCTTAAGAAATGTATGAGGACGTTCAGCAACTGAAGCAAAAGTGTAATAACATATAAAGTCACAAATTAAAGAAATGAAATCATAAATTTATCAAGGGTAGACCTTGTAGGATCTAGCTAGTTTAGTGTCCCGGTCAAATTACGTCAATGTTTGGTTTAAGTGTGTAACTAGCATAATTTTTTACGATACCTACAGATAAATCATATAATTTTCTTTAGTTATTTGTGGTTGGTGAGCGAAACAAAAAAATATATTTTATACTCATTTTAATAGAAATAAAAATAATAATTTTGGAGTAGTAGCTGGTCATGAAATGCAACAATTGGATATCAGTTACCTAGTTATTGGCCAGGAGAGATAACGTTCCTATTTATGCACTTAAAGATCTATTTAAATCACAAAAATATAGTGGGAAATAATTCTGTTAAACTCCACCATAAACAACATAGTTAAATACAATTTAACAAAAATGTAATATACACTAACCAGGTATTTCAAAATAACCTGTTGCATATATACTTAATAAACCTAAAATTCTCGTTAATTTACTTTTTAAAAAACACAATCGAACAATAGTAATCACCATCGGATGAGTTAGTGTTAACACAATGACAGCAAAGGCGGTACAAAAATAAATCGTTCTTGTTGACATGTATTCAGTGAATTAATAGAACATAATTCGGATGACACTTTTTGTTACCTCGTTATATAGTTTATACAAGTGTCACAACATACTATGCTTACTTTGGTTTTAAGTGTATTAACTATCGAAAGTTTAGACATATGTTTACTTGGCCCCTGCTTTCTTTATTCGCGATTCCCTTTCTTTTTGTGAGGGTTCCCCTTGTTTTCTTTTTGATACATTCTTTTTCTTCCCTTTCTGTTTTCGTATGTATCTTTTTCTTTTTGAAGTTCTTTACAATAAACAAATTTATATAAGAATCCAACCTCAAAGCAAAAAGCAATATTTTTGTTTATAGCTATCCTTGCCTTTTAGGTGAGACTGGTCACATTATTATTTATAGATTCCCTGAAGTATGTTTATTTCATTCTTCACTTAGTTTACTGCCGGAATCTATGGGTCGGAATCGTTGCTAATAGTAGTTAGATTCTGGGTAAGATTTTATTCATGTCATTAGCTATTTCTCTGTAACATTTGTTTACATGTCAAACTTCGTTTTCTTTGTCAATTTTTTTTTTATATTCTTTCATTAGTAGAGCCTGCAAGCTTCAGTATGATGGCTCCTCGATTCTTAAATGGAATTTATTTTCATCAACAAATAATATAAATGGAACATTATTGGTTAGAAGCAGTTGACAGAAATAATTAGCAAAACAAGCATAAAAGAAATAAGTCACAGGGGCAGACGGCAGACTTGAAGTCGCTCTTTTAATATTTTTTTATAAGAGTAGATTATCAAGAAATTGCAAGAATTTAACCAGTTAGACCAAATTTAAAAATGTCTTTAATATTTTCTTTACCTTTCCTGACCCTTTCCCTATTTCACATTCATTTTTGCTTCCTTTTTCTGCTAGAACTTTTCCTGTTTCTGGTAACTTAGAGCCCAGAATACTCGCGCTAGATCCTCAATAACATCACTGAGTCCATCTTCATTAAATAAACTTCTGAATTCCCTGAAACCATTTTCTATATTACGTCAGATACGTAACTCCTTCGGAAGTTTGAATAGTACTATTAAGATTTCGCTTAAAAAGCGCTTTAAACCACAAGTTCCTCTTCTCGAAAGATGAGGTTTATAACAGACCGGAAACTAGAAGCAAGTAAGTATGCAAAACGTGAAGACTGCATTTTATCAATGGATATTACTTGAGAATAGCTCAAATATCAATAACCCGAATATTGCCGGTCCATTTTTTGGTCCTATTTTTTTTATCCCCCCTCTGCTTACTTATTATGGAAACCGGTTCAGGAGATGCTGTGGACTTATTTTAATGATTATTTTAGTAATAATATATAGTTTTACTTATGATGAAATTGATGATAGATTGTGAAATAAAATGAAAAACGAAAATTTATTTATAAATACGAGTAGAACATTTTATAAATAAAAATATGGTAGTAAACAGAAAATTTAATTAGAATATCCAAATAATTTAGTCAAAAAATATAAAATAATTACAAAATTATTAATAAAATAGGTAAGTCAAAATTGAAAAATACTCATAATCATAAAAATTAATTAACTACTCCTGTGATCCTGTAATAAAATTACGAGTACATAGTAGTAATATTGGATAGTACTCCAGATAGCGACCACTTTGATCATATCAGTTAAAAATACCATATATTAACATCGAGTGTGGTCAATATTGTAGAGTCCTTCTAAGGTTTATTCTCGATATCTCAATCTTATTTTTGATTAGAGTATTCACGGTTACAACAATACCCCATCGATGTAAGTGTGCAGGATGAAGTTCAACAAAAAAAATCGAAGATACTCTTCTTCAAAAAGAAAAGCGAAACCCATTACATGATCACTCGCAAATTCGTCTGCCACAGGCGTTTTTTTTTCAGAAAATGCTTTATGTAAAAATTTAAATTTGGTAAAATAATAAAGTATATTAACTCAAATATATCTAATACTCAAAAACAGCTAATACTCAAAAATATTCATATATTCATTTTAGTGGAAAAAAATTAAATACTCGAATAAAAAATGATTTTTAAAATCCGTATATAGTGTGGGGTATCGAATAATGTAGGGCTAGTCTAGTAGTAGTAAGACTCAGAAATAATTTTAAGTATAATATTTTTAAAGATATACTGAAAAATATGAAAGAAATATGTTTAGTTTATGCTATTTTTTATCCTATTTACGAAAATACTAAGTACCCTTCTAGAACTGGATAAAACATGTGGTAAACCTGTAATAAACGAGGATAAAATTATCCTAACATCAAGTTTATAGCTGCGTCATGAACCAGATGTCTAGTTATGCATCAGTATGTCAATTGTTCATACACGTTTGAAGTATATTAGGATCGTATTCTATGGGGTCAATTTGATAATAATACTGGTGATTCTTGGGGACACCTGCGTTTCTCGGGGAAGGACGTTAGCGAGCATTGTAATGTTTTGGGCCGACACAAGTTAATTTATTGGAGAATGTTAAACGGTATCTCAATGGCATTAAAAAGGCTAGACCAATGGTCATTAAACTTAACCGTGACGTACTGCATAAATTAAAACTGGTTAAAATGAAGTTCGAAGTTATCCCTTGAGCACAATACGCTGTATCTGTTTTCTTTTGTGACCAAGCTTACGTTCGTATTGACCGAGGTAAAGACGCTTTATGGGGTCTATTTAATTAAGCTCAATCCAATAACCTTAGAATAATGAGTACTCCAGAAGGCGAGAACACGCGAGATAGTGTGTCCAAAAAACTACGCATAAAATGCGTAGAAACACTGGTGTCAGTGCAATTTAAGACACAACTCTGAAAGGTTACGTGACAATATAGCTTAAAATGCCGGCTTGTGCTATTCCCACCTGCAAAAATATTACTGGACTGGAAAAGAAACAAATGGGAATTACTTTTCATACGTAAAAACTTCAATTAACTATGCAATTTTAAAATTTTGAAGTAGATTATAATTAATAGAAGAGAGCCATTTTTGCTGGTGTTGTCACCTCTTAAAAAATTGTTTACCCAAATTAAAACAATTGCTCGAAACTGAAAAATGTAAAATTTAATCAGTTAAAAAATCGGGATTTAGGAGGTGTCGTTGGAGAATATGATGTAAAATTTGAAATTTCCGTTGTCATATTCAATTTTAAAATATTTTACTTACCTACACATATAATAAAATTGTAACAGAGTAAATTATGTACATTGAAAATATTAAAAAAAAAATATTGAGTTAGGGTATAGAATGATTTAAAAACTTTTTTATAATTTTTGTCTCTGTATCTTAATTTGTACGGGTATCACGCAAAATCTACTAGACGAATTTTGATAAAATTTGGTATAGTAACAGTATATAGGAGCAACATATAAGAGAAAAAAAGAAACAATTTTTTTTTCCTATTTACTCGCGAACGTAAGCAGAGGTATTTGCATATATAATCATTGTGTGTAGGATTACAGAGATGCGCGAAAGAAATTAATGGCACAGTCATTTCTGCCCTGTTAAATTTCTTGAAAATAAGAAGAAATTTTATCACGACACTGGACGCTAATTAACATAAACAATTTTTTCGTCCCATTTTGAATTTCTTTAGTATGGGACCGATTATTTTCTAATTTTTATTGCGGATTTTTTAACCTCTCTGTTTTCTTTAAGACACTAAGCAATTTGTTTCTTGCTGTATTAACAAAATAATATTCATTTGCTTATGTAACAAAAAAAATTGTAGACACGCAAACGTGCAGGCGCGCGCGCACACATATACACACATATTTAATGATAATGTATTTTAATACTCATTTTAATTAATAAAATGTGACATAGTTTTTAAATAATTTGAATCTAAATACTTTGGCTATTGGTTGCGGTCAGAATAAACTTTTTAAAAATTTAACATAGGGGCCTGAATAATACTTCATATAAGCCAAGCCATGACCATATAAAATGTGAATCGTACTGCCGTAAGCAAATATATTTATATGCGTCGATTTCCTGAAGTTGGTGGGTAAATTTATTCTGCTGGTAACACCGTGCGCGCTAGTAGACGGAGCGTGGTGCCCCCTCCACCGATTTTAAGCTTCACCGCGACCGCGAAGAGATTTGTGCGTATGCACCTTCTGGATTACTCTATATTCTAAGCCAATAACATTAATGTACAAAAATTATTCATTGTTGAATATAATTGTTCAAGAAGGTTCTACAGACAGGATACTCTTTCCATAGAATTTAAAGAGTGTCGTTTCAAAAAAGTTAAAGACCGTGAATGTATAATGCGAATAACTATTGCTAAAATACAATATGCTGAAGAAAAAGAAAACAATATACAAAAGGAAAAGTTTAGATCTAGACAAAAGATTAAAATTATCGTATTTGCATTAGTAATCAGATCTTAAGGATACTTGACGAAAAATGAATGCCGATCAAAAAGATTACTGTAAAAAGGCTTAAATTTTTCGATAAAAAATTAGCCATAAAAGGTTGTGAGAATAATAAATAAGCGAGTTAGAAGCTTTGCGTGTAGATTTATTGAACATTTTATCTATCACAACATTGAACTTAACCGCAGTGAATTGTTTTCACATACTATAGCTTTAATAACTAGAATTATATAAAAATAAATTCCATTACCTATATGGATCTACCATATGGCAACGCGATTGAGAGATAAGAATTTATCGCGGCCAAGTTCAATGCTCCGTTTCCGTTGACGAAATGTGAATTGGTTAATTTCACGATAAAATTCTGTCTTTATCATTTTGCAATATTAAAACATATTGTTGACAAAGAAATTTTGTAAACAATATTTCGATAACAGCAACTAGGGTTGTAACTTTTTTTTAAATAAAAAAAATGGAAATGTGTTTTGTACCATTCATTATTCCGTGTTTCGTTCCGTTATTGATTTATTCCGTGTCTTTAATAAGCGCGAGCAATTCAAACATTGATTTAAAATAAGATAAACTAATGCGTTATGCGAATAAATAATTTAAGACTATAAAGTTGGTCTAAAATAATACATAAACACGAAATCCAGAGTCTAACTACATTTGTACAATACTTCATTTCCAAATACGGATAGCTACCCTAGCAACATCATACAAACGAACAAATGTTTTTGCGAATTTCCCTTTTTCGTATAAATGTACCTATATACTGTCCAATCTAGGATATTTCAATATTTATCCACTTTTTCCGGTCAATCACATTTTTATTTTGGTATTTTCGTGAATGACCGCATCCGAATTAACGGGTAAATAAATTATGACATTTAATGGTGACACGTGCGTTTTGGTGAATCGACCACGGCGCAATAGGCCAATTAACTTGCCCACACTTGCGTGTAGGAAACCGTGAGAATATTTACTGTCATCCCTAACCACCAGGCGATTGACACGTTGTTTCCAACTTTTGTTTTTTTATGCCTGGTTTTCATTGATATTTTTAGTGTTCCGCAAAATTCCCAGAGACACTTATGAAATCACTTCGGTGTCCGTCTGTCAGTCCCAGGCAATTTTATGGGAAACTGAAGAGATATATTAAATCATGTAAATGGAACTAAAATTTTAGAATGTAACACGAAGATGGAGTGTGGTGGCCTAACCATAAACATGAAGTATAAACAGTTTAATCTCGATTCTGGGGGTTCATTTCAGGGGTAAAATTGGGAAATAAAAAATTTCAGAGTCGAGTAGGGTGTCGAGTGAATCTATTGAAAATCAATTGAAACACAAATTCAACAATAAGTATGATATACTTTTCTTATGAATTCCTTTAAAAAAATTTCGGAGAAAAAAGTTGTTGTCCCCCATCCTCGTCACAAAAGAGATCGTTCAGAAAAATCTAAAAAATAGTAAACTTGTAGACTGAATCAAATTTATTAGGGTTGAAAGATTCTAGCTCGTTCAAGTGCTATAAACAATTTAATTAATTATTTTGTTAAAACTACTGAACCATTGTTTTTGGTAAAAGTTTTTGAAAAAAATCTATTTCTTAGTCAATTTTTTTTCTGACACGCTTTTAATTTTTTTTTTTTAATTAGTAGGCACCCAGATTATGTGCAATGCTGCCACCGTCTTTGGATGGTGATTTTTAATTTTGGTAGCGTCCAAAGTTTGATGAACGTCCAACGTGTGTCTAGGAATGAAGAGCTCTCAAGAAACATTAATAGGCCATCGGAAGACCATTTTTTATTTTAAATTTCATACTTGGTAATACGATTTTAACCACATATTGAACGTATTAAAATATAATATCGGTAATGTGAACTAAGGGTAGGATTGGCATCCATTTTTTTACCTCCGGATACAGTGCTCTTTTTAAAAGCACCTAGGGCCGCCGGCGTATTTATAAATATGTACAGTGTTTTAAAGAAATCGAATTTATATTATTAACACATTAATTCAATAAACGTACTAATGAAAAAAATAAAGTAAATCCAGAAACTAGATCTTAAATCTTATTAAGACTATATATAACTTTACTGTGACCTGCCAGAAAATTTAAAACTCTCTTAAAGAGTGCCAAAATTTGTAAACTGGCATCTAATCATAACTATATAATAATAAACTAAGCGTCCAATCAAAATTTATTTTTACTATATATTTAATTTTTAAGTTAGTTATTAATTATAATCTTACCTTTGATTTAAGTTTCAGAGTTTAAAATAACAATGTAGATTTAAATTAATTTTTTTAAATTATTTAGCAATTTATGAAATATTACAATAGCATCTACAGGTGGTCCCTTATATCATGGACAAGCTGAAAAGAAGCGACAGCTCCAACTAGGTAAGTGACAAAATTTGACCATAGTACACATATTTTAGAGATATAGACACTAAAATTTATGAAAATCTCTACTCTGGGTCAATGTTTGGATGCCATGGCTACATATTAAATCTGATTGTTACTTTTTTATTGTCAAATATAATGGAATTATAAGCCTTTCGAATAAATTACAACATTTTACGAGACTATTACGATTTAAAGGAAATCGATAGTGCACTTTTTACGATTTTCTGGTTTTCGTCACCAAGCATCGACTGATCGTGCTGTAAAAAATGTATAACTCCGAACTGGCAACTTAATTAAAAAATTGGCGTATGTAATGCAAAAATCATAGTGGCGAAAAACTTACAGCAATTAATCATATAAAAAAAATATATTCACCCATTATGAGTTAATAATCCTATGTTTGCATTTTTATGTAAAGATATTTTTAAGTTTGTTTTCTCGGAATTTCTTAAATAGTCGTAATTAAAGCAATAAAAGTAATTTAAGGTTAAAAAAATTTTAATTATGGGCAAAAATACTCAAATATTTAACAAGCTATTGCCTTCTTCTGTGACATTTTTTAAAAGAGGTATGATACATACTTGCACGTCGCATGTACATTAGAACCTATGAAAGGAGTTTGAACCTATGAAAGGAAATTGTACAATTTTTTAACCTTAATTTACTTTTACTGTTTTAGGGGTGTTCAAACATAGGGCAGTCACTTCGACTTCTGTGATAATGTGTGAATATCTTTAACTTATTGCCTGTAAGTTTTTTATCACTATAATTTTTACATTACGTATGCTAGTTTTTAAATAAGTTTTTTTATACATTTTTTTATAGAAAGTTAGTTGAATTTCGATGACAAAAATTACAAAAATTTTAAAAAGCGCAATTTTCAATTTTTTTTTTAGAAGACCGTAATAGTGGTCGTAAAATGTTTAAATTATTTCCACAGACCTATTACTCAGCAATACTCAAAAATAATAGTTAATTTTGTCAGCCTCCTAGTCATAGCCTGGCCTATGGCCCGTTGTCGGCTGGTCCTGACTTATGGGACAAAATTACGTTTGATTATATACAGTATAACTAAACATAATTTTTTTGTTTGTGACGACTAAGGTAAATTAGACTTGATTAAGACAAAATCATTTTGATTTATTTTATATGAATTGTATCTCATTTCAATCAAATTTGAGCGTGCACTTATAATTTAATTAATAATTCAGTTGTCCAGTGCCATGAACGCAATATCCGGGATTTTCAGTTTTTCACTTTTAGTTTTCTAAAATTTGGTATGGGTACTTTAAATGAGGTATTTGCCACTTGTCCGTTTTATACTGACTAGCTTTTCAATTTTTTATTAACACTGAAGGAACAAAATTAACTTTATTTTATTGATTGGCTAGTATGCGACTTATTATTATATTTATTTATTGTATACTATTAAAAGTTACCTTTTATCATTTATGTTTCTAATTTTCCATATTTTTTTTTACTTTACATAGGAGCATCGATATCTAAATGAACCTAGAAAATCGAAAGTACTATGCGAATTGGCCAAATTCTCAAAAAAGGTAACGAACAGTTTGCACCAATTCATGAAACTTTATAAGTAGATGTATTTGAACTACAAGATGATGACACTTTTGTAGACAAGGTACGAGAGAAAAAGTTGCACCCGTATGTTCTAAGAAAATTATAAAGATGTCCGCGACCCGAATGCGAAAACGAATATCAATGAATCTCCTTGTTGTACGTACATAAATTCGAAAACCAGAATTTATTATACCAAGGGGTTTAGAAATTATAGTACGATAACAATTTCAAGAAAAACTGTCGTCACGAATCCTTACATATTTCATTACGTACACCTTACCGCCAGGTAAAATAATTTACAGGGCACATTAGGTAAATAACCAATCCAGCCGTTCGAACGTCGCAAATAAATTATATCTTACGTATAAGTAATAAAGGCGAAAATGGGGGAGTATGCCAGAGCGCATTCGTGATCAAAGTCGATTATTGATTTAATCGATTGCGAAATCTCTTTATGTTTAGTTGTGTTGCGTCGCCGCACTCCGTTGTCGAAGTTTGTGACAGGCTAAACGAAATGTTTGCTTTCAGTGGATAGGTCGATTTTAGACCTATACGTTGGCCTCCACATTCACCAGATATCATCCCACTGGACTTCTTCGTGTGAGGATTTATTAAAGACTTAGTGTTTAAGAAAGATTGTGACAGTGAAATAGAGATGCGTGCGCGTATTATCGCTGCTTTTGACAAACTTAAAAGTACCATTAACCAAAACATTCCTTTATTTAATAGAGTCCATGAAGAAACAAAGAAATGTGTGCAAGAATGTATCGAAAACGGGGGCGGGGCGATATGTTGATAATGCTTATGTTATTTAATTTGTTCTTTAATTTTCATTAACTTGTGATTTTGCAACTTATTTTTACTTTAATCGATTGAAAAATCAGTGCAATCATAATTTGATCTGTCATCCGTGGCAATCATAAGTGTGTGATTACTAATTTTATTCTTAGGTTACTACAAAGTATGTACATACCGATAAGTGGTGAGTATTCACACGCAGAATACCATAATGTGATGTGTATTGCGGTACTTAAAATCACCGAGTGACCTTAATAATGATATCATAGTTGCAAGCGTAACCAACACATACTGCACACAACCATATGCAATTGTTAAAACTCATACATGTATACTACCTAAATTAGGCGTTTCCTTCGCCACCCTTTTGATCTTGTTCAAAAAACGGCTATCGACGCGAGCATCCCCAATGAGGAGGCAAGTCACATGGGGAATAGCCAGCGCTCCGCAACGCGAAGCGGCGTCAGCGTTAAAAGCTTAGACTTATTCACAACAGACATTTTAATATTTATTAAAAATCAATATTTTTAACATATTTCTAACATGTCAATATTTTTCTCAAATATGTGCTATTTTGAGCACAACTCAAGGTTTTTTTTCGAAGAAGGGTCGCGGACACCTGTATGCAATGCAACATTGAAACCAAACTGTTTGCCGCAACCGTAAACCTAATTTAACATAAAAGAACACAGCGTTTGCCGCGAGCTTGCTCAATGTCACATATAGCTAATTAAATTGAATAAGACAAAACTTTCTCTGTTGAAGAGCCTGCAAATTAAATATATAAAGAAACCTAAGATCAGAAGGTATCGTCTACATTTTATGCGCATGTTCGCACTGATATAACTTGGTCATCACCATAGAAAAACAGAAGCTGATCGCTAGAAAAACAATTATTTTTGTTAACAATTGTTTTTCCTTTTTCCTTTTATTTTAAATGTATTAAAAAGAAAGAACGGAACTTATCGAGGCAAATGAAAGAAAGAACAAATATACGTATCAAGTTTCAAGTCTTTAAATCAGGAGTTCCCCACCATTTGGGCGCACATCCCCAGGTGAGCGTAAGAAGATCAGGATGGACCAATTTGTTAGAACATTCTAAAGATAAATGCATGTGAACTCTTAAATCTACTCACTAATTCGTTCGGTCGTTGTTCAAGTTTTGAAAACTCTCGACTTGCAGTGCTCACTCGCACTCCCGCTCCGTCCACAAAAAGTTACGTCCATACGTCAAATAGAAAAAAAATTCACAGTTCAGTTGGTAACATCAGAGTCTAACAGGTGGATTAGTTATTGTTTAAGATTACGTGTTTATTACTTGTATCTTTATCGTTTTTAGAAATAGCCTCAGCATCGCGCTCTCCGCCTACTGCGAGACCTTGAATGGGTTTAAATACAACTACGAGGAATTACGGCTACATATATTCATCGTTTCATAGTTTTGTTAGAGAATTAAGATTATAATGATTATTGAGATTTTCTCCATGACACTGTTTGAGGTCTAAATAGAGATTCAAAAAAAGCTTTTCTTAATTAATAATGTGACAGTATTTTTTAGTAAATCAAAAACAAATATATAGATATTATTTTTTCTAAGAATTTCTGTAGTGTTTTAACTCAGTAATCATGGATAGATTATTTCAGAATTTTATCACAAATAAAGGTCGATTCAAAACTAATAGAAGATGCCCTATATATTGATAATATGGTGTAATATTAGGTGGATAAAACGTTGTAGGTTATTTTCAAGTGCTTGACAGGTAAATGCAACTCTTTTTTTCCATGGCAGTTAACTGTAGTTCTGCGTGTAGCTTCGATCAACGAACACAAAAATATAACTGCAAAGTGAAACGAGAAATTTATGAATGTAATTATTAATCGCCATATTAATTTTTTATTTATCTTGTTAATCCAATTTACGAAGTCTATGTGAGATTAAATTAAAATTTATCTAATCTATGCCAACCTTAAACTTTCACAAAAAAAACGATGAGTATATTTAAAGCAATATTCGTATTTTTTCCAAAGTAAATGAAAATCACCAACACTAAATAAGAAAAAGAATACAAAGGAAAAAAAACATCTTCACGGTCAATTTTAAATTTTCATAATCTCTAGATTATTAATTTAAGGCGACAAAAGAAACTCAAAGAGAAAGACATTAGGTCTAAGTAGAAAAAAAGTTTCTACCTGATTGTTTGATTTTAGTCAAAGAACTTCAAAATAAATTTATTTCAAACCAGCCCCTACAGACGGACGAGCGGGCCGGCTGCGTTGCCATAAATGATACGAACCCATTCGAACTATCAAGATACGGAACCCTAAAAAGTAGCGGTCTATTGGACAATCACAGCACGGTTAGTCATCGATTATGAATATCGGTGTCACTAACAACTAACTAAATCAAAAAAATTACTTAATCGCGAACTAATCCACGGGCAGAAAATCTAGTGAAAATATACTTAAAAGCCATCGGAATGCTATTTCTACATATTTATGTACATCGGTATTCATTTTTTGTTTACAAATCCTGTAAAATTATTGCTTGTAACTAACCACAAATAGTGAAAGTATTCAGAATGAATTTCGTTGAAAATTTTACAATTGTTAAAATATACATGAGTGAAAATAATGCTCGTTCCGTGGAATCTAGTCTAGAAAACAGGTAAGCTGGAAACAGTATCCCGCTGATTCCGCTACACAAGAAAGGATCGATATAACATGTGGGAATTATCGAAAAGTGGCACTTATATCTCATGCTAGCAAGATAACGCTCTACGTAATCAACGACCAACTTCAATTGTTCCTTCAATTGCAGATACCCAGTGAACAAGGGGGTTTTTCAAGAAGACGAGGCGAGGAGGAGAGCATATTGTGAATATGGGGCAAATAAGCGAGAAAGACCAGGAGTTTAATTTGCCGTTCCTCATATGCTTTTTTTCCTCATATGATTGAACTCGAAGGCATTTGATTGCGTGAGATGAGTGTTAATGAACCACACTACAGGAAATGGACTGTGTGTGGAATCTGTGTCAAAACGGTGAATCCATGGTAAAGATTAACGACATCATCCTAGACCCTTTCAAGTCGGAAAAAATGGGAGATAAAATATAAACAGGGAAAAATTAAAGACAAAATATATTTTGTCTCCCATTCTTTTTACATCTATGGTGAACATATAATAAGAAGTGCCTTGGGGAGGCATTTCTCTCGATGGCATTAAAATCTGCAACCTGAGATGTGTGAACAACACCACATTCTTCGCGTCATAGGAGAAGGAGCTTTCTGAATTATTTCGCAGAATACAGTATTGGAGTGGACTGATTGGACTCATTTTCAACAAGTGGAAGATAGAGCAATGTTCGTCAACAGAACCGTTCAACTCTCTAGAACTGGAGAGCTCTCGGATCTAGAGGTTATCAGCAAGTTTCTCCACCTCGGATCGTTATTGGCTAACCAGAGCGGAAGCGGACGAGAAATCAAGAAACGGACTCAGACGGCCAAGACTGTAATGAGCCGAGAGACGCGTCCGTGGCAGGACAGTAAAATCTACAATATTACCAAAATGAGACTAGTCCGGACTCTGATGCAGGATCCGGTCAGTGAAACGAAAGAAGATTAAGGCATTCGAGATGTGGTGCTCAAGAAGAATGCTCCGCATACCACGGACCGCAAAAAGAACGAACAAGTCTTATTCTCAAGCAGCTAAACATCAAAACTAGATTTTTGACGATCCGTTGCTGAAAAGGATTCTCATTGCTCCCTGGCGATCAGGTAACCTCAAGTTGGTTATGGTGGACAAAATGGAAGCATAGAAACCCCGCGTCCGATCGTCTAGCCGTTGATGTGACGAAGTAGCTGCTATTATTGGTCTTTCTGTAGCAACCGCCCTGAGAGATGCTGAAAACCGAACAAAGTGGAAGGAAGTGTGTAAATAAGACGGCCAAAAAAAAAAGAATATAGAGAGGAAGGAAAAAAATCATTTAAATCTGTTAAAAATCACGACTTATAAAATATTTCTCTACGTACATAAATAAACACATCAAAAACATATTCTCTGTGTTCTGTAGTAAAAAAGCAATGGTACAACAACTCTTGACTAAAGTCGACCTATACTTTTTAGATTTAATATAAATTTCTAAAATCTCATCTAAATGACATAAAGTTAATGAAGTATTGATCCAAAACATCGCCGGTTTAAAAGAACAATAATATTGAGATCTTAAACTCAAAAAAAAATTAAAATTGGACATAACGAATGGTTTAAGAGACGCGACCAATCAAAGTAATCCAAATCATAAGTCACTCATGTAACTGGTATGTAGTTACGTCAAGCTTTATATACGCAAAGGTTTCTCGTGTCTCTAATCTCTAATTTTAATCTCTAGTTTTTGGTTCCTTTAATCTTAAAAAGTTTCACCAATTTCAAAGACGAAATAAAAATATATGAATAATACAATAATATTGGCAATAATACAATAATATTGTTTTGTTGTTGTCCACATAAATGTATTAAAGAGTAGATAAAATAAATATATATAATATAGAGTATATAATTTGTTAAATGTATAAAAGTTCGATTCTAAAAGCAATTTACTAAAACTGCGTGCAGTTGCCTCACCTGACTCTACGTAATAATTAAACTATGCAAGCAACAATTAGTCATTTGAACAGATTTTATTTATTTCATCTATTAACCAAAGTTTTTAAAAAAAGTCAAGGTTTCTCAAGTACTCAACAGTTAAAGTCGATTTTTCTTATCGTTTGTACCAAATGAAATATCATACTGAAGTTGAGTTGTATCAATTATGTTCGGCGCTCTGTGTTTAATTAAAATTGGCATTAAAAACGTCGTAATATATGTTAATTTAATTCTCAACTATCGGCTTTTAACTTAATGGACTTGTAATTACCCGTAATTAACTTTTTTACCGCTTAGCAACAATTTTAAGTTCAGCATGACGTCGAATTATCTCTTTATAATCTTCAATATTTTAAATTGATCTCTTACTGATACTGTACTTAAATCTCCTAGTAGCAAAGTTTTATTTTTCACTTTATTATCTTTGAGTTTTTTATTCATTTTAAATCCATGCAGAAATTAAACATACTGTATGTGATAATATAAATGTATTAATTATTAAAAAATAGGGTTATAAGAGTTGGCCCGTGCAAATAATTCGCAAGTCACTGAATGGTAATATAATGTAAAAATCAGTTGGTAAAAAGTATTTTATTTTGAAAAGTAATAATAAAAGTCTCATTGTAAAAAAATATTATTATTACGTACAAGATGTTTTATTGTAAAACACAAAAAAGCAGATATTGGCTTTCTCAGATATGTTTTTAGTAAACTTCATTACTGTTTGAACGCCTGCATGTTACTTAAATATATTATCAATAGATGGCGCCGTTTTCAATATAAATACCTTTGAGTAATAATATATAGAGAAATAAAACATCAAAAAAATTAATTAAAAAATTACTTTTGCTAATAGTACACATTACTCTATGTTGGTACACTTTCACTATTCCTTCAATTTCTGAACTAAACTGTTTTCGGTAATCTTCAATTTAATTAATCGATCTCTTTATAGAGCAAGACATTTCTTAGACAATATTCATATACGCTACGCAGCATATAAATACCCACATTTAAATGTAAATTCAGGAAAATGTATTGAAACGAATATTTGTGTATGAAATAATGCTGAAAATGTTTTTAAACCTCTATTTACCCTTTCACTACAAGAGTATCCCAGCACACGTGCTATTGTGTCACTTCTTGAGACCAGCCACCACTGTGGCTGACGGGAAACCGCAAAAAGAGCGGAGCAATCCGTTCATTTTATTATTATTCGATTAATATTATTCACATACCTAGGCATAGCAAGCGCCATGTAATAGTTACTTGAAATTGTGTTTTCAAACACATCACTAGGGTATATTTTCAAATAGAACTAATGGCGCTCGTTTGGAGAATAAAAACTTATTTTATTTAGGAAATAATGAGGAACCATACACAATATATCCTATTATTTTATTTTTCTTAATTTGACTATGCTTCATTTTTTAACCTTATATACCTGTTCGTTATATTAATTCATAGATCTATGCTGGAACAGAAAGGGTATTTTTCTGTCATCCTTATTTGTAGACAAAATGAATAAATAAAAGTGCGGTTATGCAATCAATTATGGTTATGGTTAAATCGGTATATCAAGTTGACTTTTATAAGTTGAGTACAAAATAAGACGCTTATAATGAACAAAATTTTCTAGTATCTTATCCTGTTGTATGTATCAATTGCATATATTAAATACACAAAAAATAAATAGTAATAATTATTAAAATATTAAAAATAAGAAATATTTTTTGTTGTAAGTATAGTATTTTTTTTTTAATAGAGGCTCAAATAACTTTATAGATTAGGAGGAAGTCTGGTGATTTGGACCATTTTTTTCAATCACGTTTTAAATATATATTTTTTAGATTTTTCTGAATGTTTATAATATGAAATGAAATAACAATTATTAGACTTAACTTAACTACACTCTCAGCACCGATCGATGAAATTTACATTATAAATGACAAAAAATGATTTTTAAAACAAAACACAGTCATTCAATGTCACGATGAAAACAATATGGCTGAATTGCAATGAAGTTAGATGCATATCACTTGGTGTTGCCAATAATGAAATTAAAAAATACGTTTTGAAATATAAGGGACGTCCAATTTAGTTGCCGGTCCAATATACCATGCTTTCGGCTATATTTATTTCATATTTTCAAATATTGTGTCAAATCAATAATATCTAGGTATACGGAAATGAACCTTTAAATTATAAAAATTAGTAAACTGAATACCATAAAACTGAAATCATTACGTAAAATAAAAAAAGAATAAAGGAGGGGAGTGATAATAGCAAATTTAAAAAAACATTAGCACTCTTTAGTCATTTTGATGAATGAATGGGTGACTAATAAAAATATTTGCTTTTATGGAAAAAAAGAGAACAGGAATTTTTAAAAAAGGTATGAAAGTAGAACTATAGATAGTAGGACTCGTATAATGGCGGAAATGACATCATCATAAGGTAAAAACAGCATTTTAGGTGAGAAATGTACAACATTTCACAATCGCTATTTACAAGTGACTCAATGAGGCGGTTTTTCTATGACGCAACCCTTTGCCGAGGTGTAAATAATACACTACTTAGTCAAACTAAAGGATCGACGAACATTTTGGAAAATATTGGGTTATTCTTAAACAACAATTACAAAGTACAGCTTCAGCAAAGTACAGCTTAAAATGAAAAAAAACGCCAATTTAAAACTGATATTTTGTACTATCTAAGCAATTTTTTGACTACTATTCTTTTACTGTTTTAGATTAAATGTTATATAAAAGAATCCCGAAATATTTTTTAAACTTCAAAAATTCAAAAATTTAAATAAATTTTTCTCACAAAATTCATTAATCAAATCTTAAAGTGTAAGATATTTATTACAATTTTGTTTCTATTAATTATTCTAAGATCATTTCTAATGAAAGTTATTCGCTGTCAAGTAAAAATAAGTTCATATTAAATTATGATTGCTTGTAACTCGTGAACGAATGGTCCAACAAATACGTGAGCAGATTCGAAAATAAAATTATATTTTGTTTAAGAATACGTGAATTAATGTTTTTTTTTATTTTAATGTATTCTTAGTCACAATGTCCATTTTACAATTATATCAAAATTCACATTTTTCTAACTTTTTATGAAATATAGCGCCACAATTTGAAAAACGATTTTTCTTCACGAGTTTTGTAGGTATGTCTGTTATCGTGTCAATGGCTGATAGTTAATTTTTTACATATATCCCACGTGGCCAAACTGCGGGATTGTATAAAAAAAATAAAAATCGTCATATGTTTAAAAAAACTTGACTCCTAATCACCTCCCAGACTCAAATCAATGCACTGGTTCCATAAACATGAAATTTTAAGAATACATTTCTTTTATGACAAAGGCATCAGTTTCAGGGGGTGCCAAAATCATAATATAATATGTTTGAAAAAAAAAACTTCTTTCCCAAAGCGCGTAGCATCCAGCGAACGTTGTTCCATCGATTATTCAATTGAATTTAAATCGCCCATTTGGTTTTTGAACACACGCTAAGTTGATTTATGGACGTACCCTTTAATCACATAAACTTTTGTATTTTAACAACATTTAATATTTTTATATTACCATATCCCATTTTTATATTACCATATCTACGCGAATTTAGTACAAATTACCATATGCATTAAATTCGCGTAGATCTCGTTAATATACTTTATTTTAATTGCAATTATCTTATATTTAAAAACAAGATGGCGCTTTTGACGTCTCGTACTAACATATTTTAGCTAAAATTTTCATTTTCAGATCGGTAACTGATGCCAATTAAAAGATTCAGCTTAAAGCATTGAGTGTCAAACTCCTGATAGTGTGAGTGATGTCTCAGTCAGGGGAATCCCCGTGATATCTAGAAACTAGGGGCTACACGAGCTAACCCGAATGAACCCGAACGGTGGAATGTCAAGCGACCATCGCTGTTTATTTATGTGGTTGATTGCATGTGCGTCATCAGCGTTGTTTCAATAATTATTAACGAAATCATAGATTGAAACTACCATAGTGGAAATAAACGATTTATAGGAATAACAGGTAAGAATGAATACATGGTATATTATCTTGTCGGTGGTACTGAACCTCTTAAATGTATTATATCGACGATGAAGTGCCAATATCTCCTAACTGACAAGAAGAAACTTCCGTTGATGTAAAATTGAACTCTTATTTTAATCAATTTGCTATGAGTCCTGGTTGTGCTATATCCTATTTGATTAAAATTTTGTAGCTAAAGTGCATAACACTATTACATTGTAATTTGTTATTCAGTACATTCTGTTTGTGATTTAAGTTTTTTGACTATGGAAGCTTGTTATTGGTATATTTTAATTTACTAGTTAATATTTTTCTTTGTAGCTGTATATAAATCCCACAAATACAATACAATAAAATAAAATCTTCAGGAAAGTGTAACAAGAGGTAGTTACCATACATTGACATTGGGCGTAAGTTTTGCTGGGCTCCGTGATTTGAGCATTCGTCAGTGTTAATATATATATATATATATATATATATATATATATATATATATATATACAAAGTTATATTTTAGATTGTAAAAAGCAAGCGATGAGCGCACCGAGAAAAAGGCTTTCTGGGGCTAAAAACAGAAAAAGAGCTAAAGACAGAATTGACGTAGTTAAGAAATCAGCTTATAAGGTATTTGAAATAACTTTTGTATTTTAGACCATCAAGTTAATTATATTGAACAGTCGAAGCTTCAAGACTTAGAGATGTTTAAACAGTTATCATCGTCGGTATTATCTCAACATGTAGATGACGTTCAGCTAGCTTCTAGTGTTTTAGTGATTGCAGTCGAGAAGCAAAGACAAAATTATTGATGTTATGAATCTAGGTAAATGGCCAGACACCGAGAAAATTACAGATCAACCAAGAACGTTCTTTAGCAAATGAGCTGTATTATTAAATGAACATCCAAATAACAGAGTTTAAATCTTCTGAAGGCAACGGTAGGCACTTGTCACTTAATATGGAAAATAAGGAAAATATTGAAAGGTCCTGCCTTGTTTGGTCGAAAACAAAGAAATTCACTTTTCTGCACTACATGCAAGCTATTCACCAGTACTTCTTTCTACACCAGCCTTGTGTAAAAAGAGTCGCATTAATTGAAAAAAGACTTTAAAAAGATGAGATAAGCGTGAAGTATCACAAACGCACAAAGAATGTTTTATCAAATGGGAAACGCGTATCCACCAAATGAATTCGTGTCAGAGCATCGATTGCGACATAAAGCAATTAATTCATTCTGAGAAAGAAAAATGGAGTCACATTCTACACATTGTAACAGACGCTGTCATGTATCTTGTCAAACTCTCTTTCTTTTAGAGGTTCTAAAGAAACGCTAAGTGATCTCACAGAAAATTTTCTTCAACCTAGTCAAGAAAATTTTCTTAATATGATAAGTCTGCTCGATAAATACAATTCCATTCTCAAGTACCAATTAGACCATGTAAAAAAGGACAGGTATCCTATTTCTCAAAAACAATACAAAATGAAATCATCGATATTATAGCAAACAGAGTTCGAAATACCATTATCAATGAGATTAAGGAGGCCAACTATTTCACCATCATGTTTGACTGCACTTTAGATGTATATCACACGGAACAAATGAGCCAGGTGATTTGATATAACACAAACTGGAGGTAAAGTAAAAGACAATTTTATTAATGTTATTTAAGTTGATGGAGAGACTGGAGAATACATCACACAGCGAATTCTAGAAAAACTAGAACCATCAACTTCTAGGATCTTTGAATGTGCAAAAATGGCGTGAACAATCTTACGACAACGGGTCTAATATGGCCGGCATACATTAAGAAGTCCAATCCAGAGTTATGCAAATGAACGAGCTGACAGAGTTTGTATCATGTCGAGCACACTCTTTAAATCTTGTGGGTGTGCATTTAGCGTCATGATGTCCCGAAGCAGTTAGCCGTACAAAACTTTATTTCTTCTTTGTTGGATGTACCACTCGGTGGAAAATAATGTAAAAGCGTACAAAAACAAACTTAAAAGAAGTAGTCAAACCAGATGTTCGACTAAACACCAAGCTGTTACTGCTCTATTAAATAATTTGCCGGAAGTTGTCAAAGCTCTGGAAGAAATTGTAGAATCCTCTATAGCCGCAGAATCTAAGTATGAATCTGGTCATTTACTACATGCGGTGAGGGAATTTAAATTTTTCCTCAACCTAATAAATTGGGGACGATGTTAAACACGAAATTTAATTAAATTAACGTGGAAATACAAAAAGAGGATATTTCATTTCGCGTTCTGTTGCAATAATGCAAGGTCTTTTTAAAATGTTGTAAGGAATGAGAGAAAACCCAATAGAACATTGAATCAAAGAAGATGCACGAAATTAATTTCCAAAAAAAATAACGAAATCTGTGAGGATGAATCAACAACGCTAGATCCAATAAATTTTAACAGAAATTGAACCAAGGGTAGATAATATAAAGAGTCTACGTAAAAAATTCCCCTTGGTTGGTAGCCACGCGTTTTTAAATATATCGACTGAGGATCTACTAAAAAATGGAATGATGTAGCTCGGAAATATTCAAAACACTTGAATGCAGTTCATTTTTGCCAGAAACTTGTCGTATTCAAAGAACTAGTAACGAAAATTAATACAAAATCAAGTGCATTGGACCTGTTGCAACATCTATGCAAGCTTTTCCAAGCAAACCTGTGCAAACGTTTCCTAATGTTAGTATAGGTTTAAGAACATACTGCACGTTGCAAGCCGTGAGTTCAGCAAACTGAAAATATTTAAAACCTATCTGCGTTCAACAATAAGTCAGGAACGTATATCTGACCTCGCGATCCTAGCCATTGGAAATAAAACTGCCTTTGAGACGGACTTTGATGAGCTAATAACATTATTTTGCAGAAAATAAAGCGCGCCGTGTAAAGCTGTAGAAAGATTAAAGAGAAAAAAATGCTACTCTATTTCCTACAATTAATTTTATGTCACACATATGAAAAAATAGCAACGCATATGAAACAATAGGTAATAAAGAGTGCAAATTTATTAAGTGTCCCTATTCTCCCGATCACAAAAAAATGCCATCCATTATATATTTGTGAGCTTCTGTTAACAATTTATGTCAAACAGTGGAGAGAGAAGGCGCCACTATCAAGTTTCTGCCCCGGTTAGAAAAAATCGTCAATTTAAAAAAAAACAATTATGTCTATATGATTATGATAAAAAAACTAATTATGATTCTGACTAAAAAAATATTATTTAGGCTTCTCAATTAAATAATGACAATTTAATTTTTCCGTGACTAAAAATAAAAGAAATGTTTATACGTACTATCAACTTTTTAAATATTTCTCTATATTCAAGAATGCTTAAATTTTTGAATATTCAATCTAAAAAATATGTATTCAGTTTGCTCGAAATGAACACCTATGAATTTTAAAAATCCTTGAAAAATATATGGCAATACAAAAAACTATCTGTAAAAGTTTGTAGTGTTCATTTCATTCCCGAAATTCAATTTAAAATCTCTTTCCTAAGGAGAAGTCTCCTTTAACGCCGATTGGCTCTCGATAAAATTCGTTATCATTGTAAGGCGGTAGGTACATTCTCTCGATAAAATTCATTATCATTGTAAGGCTGCCGAATTGAAATGCTAATCATTTAACCGTACGTCACTGATCCATCACGAGTTATCAACAGTAGAAGGTGTGAACAATTTTATTGGCCGTTCGGCTATCGGAGATAACAATATTCCCCAATCACCGATCAGTTGCTCATTTTGTGTCAACATACCAACATACTTGCAGAGTTATATTTGCTGATGTACTGAGAACTGACAAAATTTACTTAACCGCTTATTTACAATAAACAAACACGACGATCGTTCTAATGAATATTTATTAAGTTATCACTATTTTGAGATTATCTGTTTGAAATAAAATATTATCTAAGTATATGGGTATTTACGCAATCCTTTACGTGCGGCTACCCCACTTAAGAAATAACAGAAAACCACATCAAACTTATAAATTGATGGTGCACTACATCACTTCGAGAGACACGCTTTTCGAAAGCACACATGTACTTAATTAAAGTAATTAATCTTGCTCTAATGTCTGTTTAAACAAGTAATTCAAATGGATACTACAATTACATTGAACGTAGAAATAAGTTTTCTTTCTGTCAAATAATATTCATAAATTTCGTTACCTAAAAGAGTAGTGTATTCTAAACGTTTATCAAACACATTCTATTCAGTTTCCCACCCTTGTCGACTATTACGTAATTTAAATATTTTACGTAAATATAATAAAGAGGTTATGCTCCTTAAACGAAAATAAAAGCTGTGTGCTACAACATAGAAGTTTAGAAAGCAAATTCTACAAAAATGTTGTCATTTTTATTTTTCTATAATTTTTTTCTGTGGATTCTGTATTTGTGTTTTTTTAATATCATTCATTTCATGGTAAATTCAGATCAATTATTTAATTTTTATTTAAAATTTTCCTAGAAGACATATATATATTCTGTGAAGTATATGTCTCTTTTATAAATAAAACAAAAGTTTAAATGAAACAATTTATCTGACTTTATCACGAAATGTGTAAAAGAATAAACAATTTGTTTTCCATTTTATCGGATTTATCGGAATAAATTTTTTTTTTATTTTATCGGATTTATTACGGACGGATAAAAATTTAACAAATTAATTGAAAACTACCGAATAGTCCAAAGTAAATTTCTTAGCAATTTGGCTAGTTTTTAAACATTTGTTATTAAATGTCGTATTTATTTACATAGCGTATATATATATTTGTGAAATCTGCTTATCCGAGACCTTTAATTTGATACACAACTGGGGAGTGCTTCTTCATTTTTTTGTTTTTTAACCTTTGAACAAAATATCAACTCTCATTGCATGGATCGTGATGTCACCTGTAACTATCATAAGGACACCTGGAAGGTTTAGACGATTGTAACGATACCTCATTGTTCCTAATCGGGTTATCTATTACGAGAAAGTCTTTCATATTTATTTTAAAACTTTTTTTCATTATTAAAAACAACGTCGTTTTTCCTATTAAAAACATTTTCAGGCTGTGGGTTGGATATAATTTCTGATTTTTCATTATAGGTTTCACACTTGTTTTTTTGCGGTTTCGCTGGCGGCAATTGGATAATAATGGGGTTTTATAATAAGAAAATATTTAAAAAAATAATAACAAGCAAATAAAGATAATTATTAGGACCGATAATTCAACGTATTAAACATATACCTATGACTATTTCTATACCAAATTTCGTTCAAATCGATCCAGTCTTTATAACATGATTGCATGACAAACATCCAAATAAACACACGCTCGGATCCTCGTATTTATAATTCAAAATTGCTATTATTAAAATGCTTGACTCAGCTCCTAATTTTGAAAAATAAATGAACTTGTACATGAATCATGAAAAAAGAAATCGAAGTGATTAAACAGCATAACATCAAAGAAGGAGGAAAACGAGATGTGTCAAGATTAAGAAATGCCAAGTTTCACGATAGATTACTTCGTTACAATAGAAAATGACACCTCAGAGTTTCTTATTTACTGTTCTTTAACGTACAAATAAAATAAAACAATACTCGAAAAGTACACAAAATCAAATAATGAAACAATACTCGAAAAGTACACAAGGCAAAAACGTACTCGAGAAAAAACAACATTACCTTTTCTCATATCATTTATCAACAAGAAAGAAAATATAATTTAAATAGTCTAGTTTAACTCTTACAGTTAGCCTGTTAAATGAATCCACATTAGGTTATTTTCGGCGGTTATATTCGAAAACAGCTTATTCATTGACATGTTTCGTTTCTCTAACAAACGCGACCAATATCGGACAATCGTTGAAAATATAATAAATTAATGAATGTACCTAAATAACATATTTTAACGTACTTAAAACATAAGTAAGTACGTTTTCTTAAAGAAAACGTATAATAATTAATTTTAAAGTACGTATAGCAATTCTGTTTTTACACCACAGATGGAAAGCCTTGTCAACGTATGTGTCGTCTAGTTCCGTTATTGTAACTATTGTGTAAAAATTGGGCTAAATAATTTCGAGTTTCTAGTTACTGCTTTCTGACCAGTTACAAAGCAATTACAAAAATCGGAGTGCGGCTGTGTCGGGGCACGCCCGTGTATTTTGTGTGAATACGTGTATGTTAAAGGGTAATATTTTTATTATTTTTATGTTCCCGGCACCGCTTAGCTCAATCATATGGTGCTTTATGGGTATCACTGGATTACTCTTGAGAGGCTCTTTCCAACCGTATATAATTTCTATATTTTGATTTGGCTTTTTTACGAGTATCTGATAGGTGTAAAAAACCAAATCTAAAACATTAAGTTTTCTTAATTTTTCATTTTAATAACATACATATTCACCATAACCATTTCACACTAATGTTTTATACACATATCGATAAATCTTAACAATAGCTATCGATTGAAACACAAACGAGCGTCGTAATGTCTCAGAGTCACAACTTATACTAAACGGTGATTATGTGACGCGGCGACAGTGTTGCCAACCCCGAAGAACGTAATTATCGAATTTACATGTTAAAATTATCGTATTTACGAATAAATTATCGTACGTATTTCGAAACATCAAAATGACAATTCGTAACGGTATATAGACTAAAAGGGAATAATATAAATTGCATTTTTTTGTAATTTAGTAAATTATATTATTTAGGCCGGATTGAACAGTTTCTAGACCGCACCGTCACTAGTAAATTTAAAAAAAAAATTCAAAGATCAGGTAGGTTAGTTGCTTCTCTGACTTATCTATATTTAGGTTTTCTTGGCTTGCAGGGATAGGTAAGGTAAGCCCCTTATCTCACAATATTGTGTGTCTGAGACTTGCATCATCTTCAGCCGCATCGTCGCTCTTCAACACGTAGTTAGGGCGATCAAATGTTCGTCTAGTTAATATTAAAAAAAGTTAGCTAACTTTATAAATTATTTATTGTATAAGGTTAAAAAAGTAAGTGACTCACGTACCTATGAATGACTTTTTCTTCGCTTGCAGCGCTAATGTTGCCGCCGTTGCCGATATTTTAATTTTCCGGATCCATTTCTATAACAATGTCTTCATTATCAATAATATTTTTATTGTACACATTATTGGTATTAAACCGTGCTAGCATATCACTTGTTACATTAAATTTGTAGCATCCGCCATCAATCTGAACGCACTGGCTCGTTAGCAAAAGGCCATTAACTGTTGGCGCAATTAATTTATTTCGAGTCTTTGTTCGAGAGACGCTATTGGTTTTTGAAAAAATTCTTTCACATGAAGCACTAGAATGGGGCAAAAAAAATATATTGAGGGCGAACTCGGTCAAATCTTCAAGACCATTTTCAATATCAATATCTCTAAGAGATGATATTTCTGCCCATAATTTATCTAGTACTATATTTAAACTGTCTGATAGCTTAAGCAGTGGCATCTTGCGCCACTGATCATCAATTTTTTGTTGTAGTTGAGAGTTATCAGGGTCAATTATACGAGGCAGCGACAACATTAACGGCATTAGGGTTGCCGGTCTAGTGGGCGATGATGATTTTGCTGTACCACATCCTAAACAAGACATTTTTGCTAGAGGTGTGGTGTCTCTAAAATCATATCGTTTCTTTAGTTTCAGGCATGCTGTAACGATGAATTCGCGACATCTCTCACGTATGTCTTTGATCATATTTGCCCTAGATGCTACATCTGGTTTAGAGAGTTCCTGCATCACTTTAACACCCAGATACATATTATCAGCGGGAGAAAAGGAACTGACGATGTATGATTATCAGGATCAGGATTAATTTCAGCGACGTTGTTACTTAAAACATAGGATTGATTTATATAGATGCTAAGGAGATCTCTATAAGCAAGCACCATTTTCTCATGAACGATTGTGATATAGCTTTTGTCACTTTGAAATAATTCATTTAATCCCACAATTTTTGGCAATATCCATTCAAGGAATATTAAATTGAGGATTTTCGTTTGAGGATCGTGCATAGCTGTGAAAATGTGATCAACAGACTTTAAACGTGGGTCTTCACGTCCTCCATTAGTTTTTTAATGTATGCCATCAAAATAAAGCCGAAGCGGTTCCCATTGCTGAAAAAGCCTCTTAACAACTTCTAGCAGAGAGAGCCATCGCGTTTGAGATGGTTGCGACGGTTGAGATGGTTGGTGGCTTGCAAAACCAATAATATTTGCCAGTGGCACGTTAGATTTCAAAAACTCCGTTTAATGGCATCAAAAATACGTTTCGCTGTTGCTCCTTCATTTGCATCGTCAGGGTTATCACCTGAAAAAAATTGGACTAGGTTCCAAAATCTTGTTACAATACTTCGCTCTGTATAACAAAAATATCTGACGCATATACACAAGGACTTAACAGCTGCTATATCTGTTGATTCGTCAACTATTATGCTAAATTTCTTTGAACTCAAACATTGTGCCAAGGTTTCAAAATGAAACTGACCTATTACATTTTTAATTATATTTGTAGCTTTAGTTCTGCCAAGGTGTATGTTTTGGATAGTTTTTGAATCTGGGTAGCACGCTTTATCCCTTAAAATCAGATGCTCTACAACACGTGGAGCGATATTGTGCTCGGCAAGAAATGCACAAGTACGTAGCTCTGCTTCTTTTACTTTAATTTCAGCAGTATTTTTGTCCGGATTTTTAACACATTGAAATATAGTTCTTTGGCCAGAATTTAAGCTAATAGACTTGTTAGATTTATTATGTTTTAAGCTTTTGGAATTACTTTTAATAACTGTTAACTCTGCTGTAAATACAATTTTGCACACTTTACACTGTGCTTTGAGGTTGTTCCCTTTAACCGCGCCGAGTCAGTTCGAAAATTCAGGCATTCTCTCCCATTCTGTTTTATAACATTGTTTCCTGTGTTTCTCTTTAATACAGCTCTCTCCTCTGCGTTTTTTTAGTTTTTTTCGGGAGTCTCTGGTTTGACACGTTTCTTACGAGCAGTTCCACTGGTGGATGCTTCTACTTCTTCCATACTGCCGAATGATTCTACAAAAAAAATACACAACATGCACCACAACTAGAATAAATACCAAAGCAAAGCTTGTTAGCTTGTTAAAAATTAGTACTGGCGAAAATAAACATAATCACGACACGAAGCTCATTATGTGTAATGGAGCATATTTTCATTAATATTCATTGCAAATGTGTTAAAGGATAATATCCTTTCTTTTCATTTTTAAAATACATTCAGCAACACAACCAAACCCAAATGCACAATTAATTCACTTAAATTAAAACACCTTGTTATTAGCTGGCATCCCTGTGGACAGACGCACACGTGCACAAGCCAGTGAGTGACCACGTAAATACAAGTGAAATTTGAAATCGTTCTTGCATTTGTGTTTGTAATCTGAGCATGCTCGCTCTCTCTCAGCAACAATACGTCCTCTTGTCTTGCTCTCAACACTACTACAAACTAACGTAAGAACGTCTCCAAGTTTAAACGGCCGTAAATTCTTATTAAAATTAAAATGTACTAACATAAACTAGGTATTTCAGGTATGAAGCAAGATCTGTATGTTCAAATTCAAAATCAACATTGTAATATACCACAAATTAGTAAGAACTTCCACACCTGGAAAAGTCAACTGTGCAGGGTGTGCAAGCAACTATAGTTTTAATTTATGAATTGCGAGAAGTTAGCAAAAATTATCATCATTCATCATCATCCTGGCGATAGTCCCGGTTGTATCATACCTACTCGTGACCTACGGCACAGTACCTGCTGTAAGTAAAGGTATTCTGTGACAGTACCCAAAGCGAGAGTAGGTACTTTTTCTTGTCCACTTCGTTCGCTGGTCAAACTTCGGCAATAATAATGCAAACTGATGCTACAATTATCACCTTACCTTAAACAACAAAGCTGGGAAGTTTTTATCAAAATATTCACGACCGTTCGCTTCACGAACGAATAAGTTTAGTTCACGCAGAACTTAAATCCAATAAAGTGTGGCGCTGTTGTCTATAGACTAGCTATCCGGGTATCATCACGGAACTAACGAAACGGTGAATACTGTATGTATGTGGGCGTAATATCATGCTCTCCTTTACGTTCACAATATGAGTGAGGAAGATAAAACATGTGTTTCAAATGTTCTTTCTTCCCTTCCGGTTCCGATGGAACTTGTGAAAGTGACAGATGCCGATCGAAGCTATGTTTTTTTCTCCGTCGTGCCTTAGAAAAACGAAAGAGAGGACAACATTAAACTCGTAATCGAATGTGTTTCTTTTGCAAGTTTTTGCGTGATGTGTTTTTTGCATTTAATTTAGGTACCTAACATTTATGAGAAAAAAATTGTTTGAGGGCTAAATTATCGTACATCTCACGTACGATAACCGTTCGCTATCGTACATCGTACCAATGGCTAAATTATCGTACGCCCCCATAATTATCGTACGGGTTGGCAACACTGCGCGGCGAAAAGACGGCATAATGGCGGCGCGTCACCTTCAGCCCCCCCCCCCTCCCTCCACACGTGATACGTCACAGTCACCACTCAAAGTAACGAATTCTTTGATCCTTTAACTACCAAGTGGTGTAATAAAATTTTAGGTGTAGATGATTACGTAGCTGTAATGCACCCCCCCCCCCCCGATTTCATAATCATTAACTTTTCTGAATTGCCTCCCACTATGGGATGGGAGGAATTTCAGAAAATTTAATGATTATGAAAAATGATGCACATTTAAAAATGTGTTCATAGTTCTGGCATTCTAAACTGTTAATCGTTAAACGTCTGCGAGAATGTTATAAATTCTTGATTATGACGATCCTTCAATTGGATATCATCTACTACTCGCTATCACAATTAGTCGGGGCTCCCCTAATAACCTGGTAAACATACGAAAAATGGAACCTTCAAAAAATTGGAAAGGTTATATGGTTAAGTGGTTATAGTTATTGTGGTAAAGTAGAAAATTGTGTTAGTTTTCCTTTCTTTGGTAAAAATGTCTTGTTCATTATGTTATCCACGATGCTTGGCTTTGCTCGGACGACTAAAGAATAAAAGCGCGTTTATAGCCTGTATCGAGCCCGAGATTGTCCTGCATTCAACCCATTGTTAATCTGCCAACACTTCCGTATCATCACTTATTTCGAGCAGCAGCATACAATCTAGATTTTGTTATATTTCTCGCAAGCTAAATGAAATTTCTAAACAAAAGTTAAGCAGCAATCATTTCAAAAATTGAATTATACTTTTCGCAAATTACCAGGAGTAAGCAAGCATTTATTTCCCTCTTTCTTTAGTTAAGAATTGTCTGCATGAAGTTTTAGATGGCTATATACAGAAGATACATCATAATGTTTATAGACGCTACGTAAATAACCACTAGGAATAACAATTATCATTAATAGTTTTAAAAACGTACGAGGAAATTCTCAAATAGATTTTTGGATAAGATCCAGAATATAATAAGAAAGTGTACTATATCAAAAAATGACCCCCAAGTTTTTAGACTTGCGTTTTCGACATGCAACTCAACAGACAGTTTTTTTAGTCTGGAAACTAGAAGAGTTTTATAGTTATTCCATTTATTTTAATTTTTCAATCAGTCGAAATTGAGAATGACTTATTGATCATAAAAACTTCAAGAGTATTTCTAGCCATGCTCGGTATTAAAGAAATTTGGCACACGTTCTAAGTTATGTGGTGCATGATGAACAAATCACACAAATACTCTCACTGCATTGAAGAAGAAATGCTTCTAATTATAGTAACATAGAACATTATATCGATAGTTTAAACCTCACCTTTTTATGCGGCGAAAAAATTACAAAAAGAATATTTTCCTTGTTTTTACGGAGATGTTTCAGTGAAATTCAATTATTTTAAGAATTTATCGTACACACTTTTCGGGCACTATTTTCCTTGAGGGATATTGTTTTCTACATTCTCTTATATTATAATAAATTTCAAACTCCTACGCCTATGCGAGCACGTCATATACACGAGCGTAGACAAATAGACAAATCTCTACATTGTTCGTGGGTTAAAGAGTTACTCATCCTTAGCAGGTAGCTGGGGGCGGGCGGCCACGTGGTGCGCACGTGACGGCAAGCCGGGGGATGTTTTGTAATATTAATATCGTGGAGTGATATTTTATATTCATTTTAAATGTTATTAAAATAATTTGAGACTAACTTGAATGCCAGTCGAACAGATGTCTGGAAATTTTTAAATATAGCCATAACGAAGTCGTGTACATTGCATTAGACAATCTTGATTTCATTTTATTGTCATTGGAACAAAAATTTCGTCAGCTGCTCTGGACACGATGGTGTTTAAAGCTTGTATTATTTTCCATGTCTCCATAATGGATTTTTAATATAGGTCGTATATTTCAATGGTTGGTTGTTTATGCAAGTAGTACTCAGCACCTACAGAGAGATGGCAGTTAATCTTTATCTTACTGCAGCCTTAAGTTATATACGCAATAGTCAATAGAGCGTGAGTATGAATCATATTCAAAACCAGAAAATTATTTTATTTTCCCCATTATAATAGTTTCAAATTTCAATACTATATGGCTATATTCCCGAAAGGTATCACCTTTTAGAATCTGAATATAAACTCACGCACATGTGTCTCATGTGAGTATAAACTTATTTATCTCAATACATGATTAGGTATAAGTGATAAGTGGTAGGTATCTTTAAAGACGGTCGTTAAAGTTAATACCACCAGAAGGAATAGGTGATAAAATTATGCCCATATCTATGCAGCTTCTGCGGGCTCATAAAATTAGCTCTTGAATATTCACAAATCATAATCAATTAGTTATGTGCGAACTCTTGATAATAGCTGATTGAAACCCACGTGACAAAGGTATAGGTAAAGCTGCCTTACAGCTTTTTATACCATTACGTTAACACATTCAGTTCACATATTTTGGTAAATATGCAATCACAGTATATTAAATCATGGTCTATTAAAGTAATTATAGCCAAGGTATTCAAATGAAGTAGCCAGTGAGAACGTGCAAGGAAAAGGCCGTAAGACGAAATTGTATCAGGTCCAGTACTAAAAGGACTTCATCGGCTACCTCATCTTGTTGGGAAGTAGAGTAATTGTTCTTAGGCAGTGTAGGTAATAAATAATATTTTTCTTTTTTTTGATTTAGCCATTCTACTACTTATTACTTCAGTTTTCATGACTCATTCCTTTACTTTTGTTTTATTTACTCGCGGTGTATTCTTCCAATGTGTTACTTGCCATTTTTCTTTTTTTCCACCAACTTCTTTCATATAACGCATACATTTTAGCTCAACATGGCAAAATTATCTCAATTTGTATTCGCTATAGCACTTTCTTTGACATTTTCTTCGTCGGTGAATTCTTCCATGTGCAAGAAGATGGGATTAAAGTGACTATGTGAAAATAAATTCTTTGAAAAAATTATTTTTCATAGTTCAAAAAATGAAGACATGTTAAAACAGGCCAAATAAGAAAGTGGGTTGAAAATAGCATAATCACAAAAATTATAGTACACGCGAGTATCCCTGATCAAAAAAATATACGTAGGTGTATACATGTGTGTGACATGAGAGTTGCAATAATATATCGAAGACAACATCTTATATGGAAGGACCAAATATAGCCATTGTTGGAAGTGAGCAACCTCATGATAGCGAAGCTTATAAGGAAATAGGGAAATATAATCTAAAGAAGGAGCAAAGGATAATAAACAAGGACCTTGTAATTTTGCATTCTAACATTAATAGCTCAATACTGTCAATAACAGTAGCATACAGAATGTCAGTCTCACAACATTTCTACTTGCTAATGAGATGCGCGGATACGGATTGTTAAAGTGTGAACTTATTAAAACTTTCAAAATGTTTCTGTTTCCTAAACATTGAATAAAATTTATTGAAAAATTATTTATGTATTCGCTTTTGATATTTTTAAGTAATCAAATTGTATTTTCAACCAATATATTTCAAACAACTGAATAGGTTAATGGTAATTCTAAGTTTAAGTCACGTCTCAACTGAACGGAAATACGTGACCTGTGCAATTTGCATATTCTTTATCATCTATTCAATATATTATAGAATCCTTGAAGTCTACGTTATATGCACACTTTATTCAAAGGTCTTAGGCACTCATTGCCTTAGGGGGTTAAAGCCTCGGATTACGTTCTATATCCTTCCTCATTCTTCTTATTCCTAAATATAACACTAACTTCTAGTAGTAATTCTTCATTCCACATGCTGCAAAACTTATTTATGTCTTTTTCGTTGAAAAAGATATCCCCACCTTGATCACATATAACTACTCTATTCCATCTTCTCCCATCCTTCCCTTTTTGTTGTACGTCTTAATACCTAATCGATTTGCTGTCCAGTTATATTTTTTCTAATTGTAATAGATTGAACATTTTCTAATTTCTCATTTGAAGGTCTATTACACTCTTCCACAACACTGACTTATCCACGTTTGGTATTTTGGTTGACTGGAAGAAATTGCTCGTATGCCAATAAGTGCGCCAAATATATTTCTACTCTACGTGAAGAGAATACTTCGCATCCCTTTCTAAGCACATTGGTCGGACTGTGTAAAATTTGGCATAGTTAAAGTTTACATGGAGAAGAAGTGCAGAACATTTCTATATAATATACGTTAGAAATACATTAAAAGATTTTAATGTCTAATGTCAATGTTCAAAGACACAATATTCTATAGTCAAAGAGTAGAAAACAGTAAAAGTTGCACAGACTAGAGATTGTCGCCAAAGAATTTTAAAATGTTCAAATTCACTAACATTAAATTTTAAATTGCATAGGTATTGCAGGAAATTAAGGCAAACAACGCACATAATGACGTATTTGTACACGCTTTCAGTAACAGAACAAAATAAAAAATATATATATGCAATGATCATAGAGATATTCTCTCTGACAAAAGAGTCTCAATAATGTTCAAATTTAAAATTTAGTGAATTGCGGTCGAATATCGACCATTGGACGACCCTAGGAGCTGTTACTTAGTTTATATAAATCTTCATATGTAAATTACCTCTTTTAGTTAAAGTGGATATCTTAAAAACAGAATTATACCTGCGTTCGATTTTTATGTAATATTGATTTAATTTGTTATTTTACGGATATTAATTTACACAAAAATAACAACATGATCAAATTGTTTAGGACTGGATTCGATAATAAATAGCTAAATGTAAAAGAAAAATATTATTGGGAGGCTCCATTTCCATTTTTGTTATTATACCTCTTCATCTAAATTAATTAATAAAATAATTAATTGTTATAAAGATAAAAAATGAGTATGTTAATTTGCTAATTTATAAACCTTCCACCAAAAACTTCTAACTTGATTAAAGTACCCAGTAGCAGTATTGACATTAATACTATGGACGTTAGAGGAAACTACACTCCTTCCTTGACATTGAAAAGCGCTACGAATTACACTCTAGCCAGTGCAGTAAATTAAATTATTGATTCCAATTTCATCTCAAAATTAGAAGTTACATCACGACCGCTTATATCAATAAATTACGGAGATTACAATAATTTATAATTAATTTAAAATGCGTATATGTAAATTCATCACATATCAACATTAATACGCCCCACGACCGAAATTTAACGAAAACCATATAAGGTTATAATGTAGAAGTCATCATCAAAAACAGATGTTACACCATGTTGCATGTTGCAATAGGGCTCCAAATATGCACTTACGAATGCAGTCACGTATTATTCGTCCTTTTGTGACAACGCTGAACCGCGACAAGACTAAGCGAGATCACAGAGCTTCACATTACATTGAGTGGGCACATTAATTAAGAGCGCAGGGTACGCGACCTGCCCCTATCCCGTCCCCTTCTCGTACTCCGACGCAAGTACGCTCGTTTACTGCATTAGGGGGACATTAATTAATGTCTAATGAAAGCAATTTTGTCCGGGATGTGTATAAATATTTGAGTTTGAAAGCACTTGGAAGAAATCGAAAAAGTTAGTAAAATCAGACGAATGTCCAAGAAAGCAACAGTGGTCATGCATATTAACAAAATAGTGTCAAATGCGTGCGAATCCTGAAAAAAGGATGGAAATGTGTATTATCAAAGTGTAAATTAAATTAAGATTATTCTTGAATGTAATCATTAATGTATATAATGAAGTTATATATATATATATATATATATATACATATTAAATTAAAGTTTTTATATTGATCTGTGATCCTTTGCAATGACCCAGTCGTAATTTATTATATTGCGATGCCACTAAAATATTTAAAAATATAAAACAAAGTAATTCACATTGATTTAAGTGGGGTTTTAAACGCCGTTCTTTAGCCACGGCACGTGCCTTTACATATTCTTTAATGTCATCTGAAAGATATTAATTACTAATCGGTGCTCTATATAAAAGTCAATGACGTTATACACAGCAGACACTTTATATCCATATAAAACGAACAAAAGTTGTGTCACCAAGTAGAGTCACGGGCGAACTGTGAGGAAAGAGAAAGTCAAAGAAAACCAATAATGTATAAAAAAGATAGTAGTATGGCAGATTGTGAAAATTAACTCGTCTTTCGAGGACCATTTGTGGAGCGCTAATGACTTTTCCACGTAATGTAACGTCATTTCTAATATCCACACATAGCTTCATGTTATTTTCTACACGGACGGAGAATGCAATAATGGAACGTCAAACGCCTCTGCTAAGGTATTATACCTTCGCTGTATTTACCGCATATTTGTATTTATATGTTTTCAACATTTTCTTAATTAAATTTTTGCACGTCTTATATACGAGTATTATAAATAAACACTTTCGTTCAAATATTTTGTAGGCGTAGGTAACGCCTACAAAATATTTGAACGAAATAAAAAATAAAAGTTATTGGCTTTATTCAGTTATTGGCTTTAATCGAAATGAAGGGACATTATTAGCAACCTTCTAAATTTTACCAGCTTATTTGTTATTAGCAAATTAATTCGAATTACAATACTGATTATAAACAAAAATATTAATTTTTCATGTTGGTATAAAGGCACAAAATAATATTTATTGAAATACATTAAAACGCATCAATTATTTTGAAGTTTTCAATGTTAAGATGACATGGTTTTATTGGTAAAAAACACGCACAGAGCGAGGCTTATCTCGCACTTTATTGCTTTTAGGGTTCCATAGATACAAGACACCTTACATTTCGTCACAATATACCTGATCATATCGCCAAATCCGGCAGGTAGATGCTTCATAGAGAGATATCAATTAATGTACTTCCCCGTATGCTTAAAGTGGGGTCGTAATAAAAAATTCGCCATTGGGGTCGTTAGAAAGACTTTTTAAAATGAAGGGGAAAATGGTAAAATGTTCACCATTTGATTAAAATGAATACGAATACATACACACACATTCACAATTCAGTTTTACGTATACGTATATGAAGCAAAGGCAATTTTCGTTTAACCGTTCGGTTACACTGTTCCATAATTGCATTTCCCGTTCCTATAAGCAATGACGCTAAATTGTACAAATGACGTTATATTATATATCTACTACGTTATACGCTTTCGACAATTGGGTATTTGACTAAATTTTTCTTATTTCATTAATCATAATTTCAAGGTACAAGCTGATGAAGAGTGAAAAAATTGTTTAATAATCTTAAAAATTGACCGAATTATAAAAGTTTAAATTTAACCTTTAGAGAAGACGGCAATACTGTGTTGTGAGGTCATTTTTAATATTGTACATTATATTCTACGAGAGGAAAAGAGACAGGGATATACACAACTCTATATGTATCTTCAAATTTAGAAGCCTACAAGTGGCTTATTTTTCGATCAATTTTTGAATTTTTTTCAAGACTGGTTTTTAATTAACTAATATTTCACAATATTCTAAGAAAAATATCAAAATGTAGAATGAGTCAACTATCGTAATGAACGTTATACACAACCCTTCTGACTAAACTGTAAATCTCTCAAATTGTAAGTCTTAAAGTTCAATAAATGTATCCAAAAACTGTCTTTAAGATTACTACTTCCAATGGGTTTGGAATACAGATAAAATGGTAATGAATTTAATTTAACATGTAATATTCATGAAAAGCAAAATAAACGTTCGTCGTATAAGCATACTTCTTAAAGTATTATATAGATAAGTAATGAATTCATAATGTTCATTTAAAAAAATATTACACTAAATTAATGTTTGAGAAAGTAATGTAATTCTAATGTTTCGTCACTCCACATTATAATCGTTTCTTTTAATCGACTAACCTGCTCGAATTGTTCTTTTAAAATTACGCCAACGACGTTCAAAGTTTTATGCACAATTGACTATTTTTTACAGAATTGTCCGAGCGATTTGAGATATTTTCTGGCGAAACTAGAATATTGACTAAATCAGCGTTACAAAATTTTCGGGGCACCAAAATTCAAGACGCGAACGAGGTTATTTATAATTTCGTTTAGCGCGCAGTCTAGATTTGTTTATTAACCTAATGAAATACCTAACAACTTTTATCTCACGCGTCACACTTTTATCTTTTGATATCAAAAGATCTAATATGTCCGATACATAATGGAACTGATGCTTAGGTTAGGTTACTGATGCCATTAGTATTGCGTTTTTGATTCCATATATTCAAAATGTCTCGCATCGAAATTTAGTAAACACGAAATTGTACATAAATGCTGATGCAGCAAATTTTCATCTCACCAGACTAGCCTTTATTAACCCCTAATCAATATTGAAAATCTAAATATATTTCTGACCGACATAGAAATTTGAAATAGAGCATAACAATCTAATCGTTTATAGGTTTAACTAAAAATGCACCAGTCGTACTTGGGCACCTTTCACTTAAATTGTTCTTACTCATTAACCACAGTTTCTAAAATGTACTACTTGCCCTATCTCCGTTTAGACACTGTAAACTCTACGAAGGTGAAAGTTCGATGGTGAAATGTCAATCGAAAATATTAACTTACACAAAAAACAAATGAAAACATTTTTCCTTTTTATGACATCGATATGATTTCGTTATATATGTGTCTATAAATAGCCTTAAATATAAAGAACGAGAAAATTTAGGTGACTGAAGAAACAATGCATCCTACTGGAATACGATATGGAAGAAAAGGTGCACGGAAAAAGAAAGCAATTTGGTGATGGTATAGATATGTTGAGCGTATAGCTATGGCAATATTGGGAAGATGTGAGTGGAAGAAGGACGATAATGGAATTAAATCTCAGAAAGACATGAATGGAATTAAATTGAGGAATATTAATAATAGATTATGTATAGAGCCGTAAATATATAGGAGTAAGAATGCATAAAAAGAGAAAAAAGTATGTTAAGACGGGAATATGTCAGTTGAATGTTGGTGAACTGAGAGTGTCAGGTGAACGTTGGTGAAATAGGGAAAGATTCATATCAATCGAAAATATTAACTTCCCTAAAAACAAATGAAAACATTAATTTTCCTTTTTAAGACATCGATATGATTTCGTTATATATGTGTCTATAAATAACCTTAAATATGAAGAACTGTTTCTAAATAATGTCATAGAAAACAAAAATGAACGTCGGTTCACTTACTTGAAACCTTTTTTACTCCGATTTTACCTGTAGACTTTCAATATAATATATCTAAATATATGAACAAAATTAATGATATATTTAATCGGATAGTTTCCAAGTCTTGTCGGCTCGAGAAACGAAAACATTCAACGTTTCGCACTTCACGAGGTACATATTAATGAGATATGACATCGTCCCGGCTGGTTGAATCAAGCAGATATGTATAACGACGCGTTTTATGTGGACCTATGTCATTAAAGTCTCAATCGACCTTGGTATGGCCGGGATGACCTGTAACCTGATGACTCATTCCTCTCGTCGGCTAAGAGCAGCTGAATAGAAAGAGAAGTACTCTTTGATCTCATATAATACTTACATTTGTCGACTACCGTGATATGTACATTTGTCATATATACTTAAAGCAGCTCCAATTTATATCGATATTATGATATAGAAAAGGCTAAAACTGACATTACTAAACCTGGAAATTTTTAAGAAGTATCTCTATTCTTCCAAACAAAAACTCATCAAAAAAGAATATTTTTATATTAGAATATGAAAATTTCATATAATTATAACAAAACTGCAAGAAAAGCCACAGTCACATCATTTCAAAAATAGTCCGATATAATCAGAATATTTTAACCTCTACTTAACAAGGGAAAACCTGTAGCCAGGAGATAAGGCAATACCGAAAATCGTTCAGACATAATCAACTGTTATATAAACATCTTATAATTTTTTAGGGAAATAAAAATTTTGCACTTATTAAGTCGTGAGAAGACGAGATTAAATAATGAAATTTTTTCGATGACGTGACGACTACATGTTACAGATCGTTTCCTAATATACGTGTATGCAAATTTTACTAATCTTATCTCGTTCAACATTTAGCCATAACTTCTGAAAAAAATCGTCTTTATACGGTATTTCTACCTGTAACTAATTTTTGTACTGTCAAATGAGTGGACGACATGTAGTCTAAACGCGTGTAGATGATATGTACATAGGTATCCTTCGAACGAATATGGCACGACATTTAGTCTAAACATCCGTAGGTCTGAAGTGTCAGACCGCTCAATATTTATACGAACATTTAAAAATTTATTTTATCGTCATGGACTTGAAAAAGGTCTGTGATAAACTATTAGGAAGAAAATATTAAAAAAATATATTATTGGTGTATTGTTTGGGTAAACAATTGATTTCAAGACAAAATCATTTTAATACGGTAATAAAACTTTTATTATACTAGACTTAACTGATTAGTATTGGATAACCAAATAACAGCATATAACATTCCGTCTTCTTTAATCTGTGCACATAGCTAAAACGATTACATTATTATTACCATGGATAAGTTAACCACTTTATACATACCTCAGTAATACTCATGGTTAAGTTAACCAACCTGGTTAACTTATCCATGATTATTATTGAGGTATGTGAATATTAATTTTGACGTCTTATTACATCCAATTATATTTATAAACTTAGAAAGTTCAGCGACACGGATATCTCAAGTTTGCTCAGAGAAAGGTCTTCATATAAATACTGATACGCATAAAGTGGTATTTGTTTGAAAAAGCAAATACAAAACGACGTGTGAAATATATTGGTAACACGATTATAGAGAAAGTTAATAACTTAGTTCATTTGGGGAGTTTATTTTTGGGAAACAGAAAGATACTGAGAGATGATGTAAAGCTATAGACACATAGATTATAGAGACAGAAGGCAAAATGACACCCTTAATGTGATTTTCTACCTGCTAGAATGACCGAGATAAGACAAGAATAAGAATAAGTGTAGCAATTTCGGCAAAGTTTAGTTTTGGAAGTAATTCACTTAGAAGAATGTCGATATTTAAGTATACCTATAGCGTAAGAGTTAGTGGCTTCGCATCAATATCTAGCGCAATGCATGGCTGATCATGGCAGCTATTAGTAGATAGTGACGTGCATTGATGAAAAATGCGGGACGTGGGGGTATTTAGCAATATATCGATGAACTCTGCTGGATCTAAAATATTGCAGCGTGGTGCAAGCTGGTGTAATACACCGTGATGGTTTGTACCCGATAACGCTAGATGATGCTATGTCACGCTTTATATCCCGTTATTTTCTTGCGATACACAGATATTCTGTGTACAATGCTAAAAAAGATTTAATATGTTCTCTGCTGTGGGACAATTATGTTTTTACCCGATTATTCAACTCATTCATTGATTGTAAAATTGATTCTGTCGTCCAAAATATACCTAGTCTAGTATCATACGTTCACTGACTAAATTTATGCATTTTTGACAGAAATTTTGGATTTCATCATCTGATGACTCAAGTCGACTAACATGGACCGACAGCGTTTAGATTCTGCAATCGTTCATTGTTCGATGTGTTTTTTATTCCTGAAATAATGTATTTATAATCTTTTGAAAATACCTATTTCAATAGCAACTTGGTGATTACGCGAACCTGAAAGAAGCCATTTTATGAAGGTAAATAGACACAGAAAGATTTTTTCTCATAATTACTTGTATTAAAAATTATTCCTTTTGCTGCTTCTTAGCTTAATTACTAAAATAATTTTAGTAAAAACGAAGCTATAAAAAACTAAAACCTCACTCGAAAAAAACTTAAACGGAGAAAAATAAGTTAGGCAATCATAATTTTTCTGGAAGGTAATTTTCACTGAATTCTGAAACTGTAGGTGGCATTCAGTTTTGATACATGTTCTACTGGAAAACATATAGGCATGTCAAAAAGGGTATCTTTTTCCACAAGATACATGCTTTTTTTAAATTTGTTTTTTTTATTGCAACTCCGCCAACATTTTTTTGTCAAGCCAACCAATCAACCAAGCCTATGATACTCTTATATTAAATACAAACCAATTGATACCTCATTTGCTAAAACTGGTTTAGTAGTTTTTGCGCTGCGATCAAACATCTATACATAGATAGATACATAGACTGGTAAATTCATTACCCTTCTTCGGCTACGCCGTAGTGGAGTAAAACGCATTCCAACTTACCCCTAATACCTGTATTATAATATTTATTTGTCTAATGATTCATGAATTCCAAACTAGAAACTGAATGAGCTCTATTAGTCACCGCAATATATCGAATGAAGAAAGAACTGTACAAAAAATTTATGAAGAAGCGTATGTCGTCTGTGTCATCATATGATTGATGTTACGAATGAAATAGCCACTTTACGAATATCATCTTATAGTGATTAGCAGGAAGACGAGGGAACAAGCCACAAAGTGGATATCGTCATGTAGTGACATGAGCAGGTCTTGCCTTATGCATTCTAGTTTATAAAATTGTGTAACCAATGCATTGTCAAATTGAAATGTTTAGTGCTAGATATATGCTTTTATATTCTTAAATATAATGCCCCGATTTATTTTTTTCACTGAATATCCGTAATCTAGTAAAACGAATAATTTTATTTCTTTTTTGTAGGAGGGACTTAAAAAAAATTGAGAACAACCTCTGCTAAATCGGGCAAACCTAACTTACCTAAATAAAACCTCATAGATTGAAAGTAAATAAAACCGAAATGGAAACTTATTTATTGAAGAGTTATTTAATAAAATACACTCGCAAGACGTTATATGGTATGAAATAGATAGGAATTTAGTTTTCTTTTGTGAAATACTTAACAAAGTCATCTCTAATCTCTTTGCGTCAATTTTAGAATTCTGGTTCAAAGAAGGTACAATGCTAATTAATGTATCTTTATTGTCCGTTGAATGAGTATAGTTATTTGATTTTTCTTTAAGTAAAACATTATGAAGGTAACAACATGCTGTTGTCACTGTTGTTACTTTTTTGATTCCAAATATATAGTGTATGGAATAAGCGGAACTTATAAGCTAATAAACCAAATGCACATTTAACTATAGATCGTTCTGAAGATAAACGGTTATTGAATACTTATTCTTGAGTATTGCAACTACTTTGAGTATATGATTTCATAAGATCTGGTCCTAATGCAAAAGCTTCATATGCTACAAATACATATGGCAAATAAGTTTTGATATTAAGTAATGGAGATAGGTTTGGCAAATTTACAACATCCGAGATTCTTTTCCTTTCATTCCAACGTCAATCATGATAAATTCTTTTCTAGCATTTAGTATAGCCATAAGGATAATACTAAAGAATCCGTTACAGTTGAAATAAAATGAGCGTGAGAGTAGAGTAAACCTATGCAGTTTAACGATTTTATTGTGTTTGCCATCTAAAGTTCCGATACATCTTGGAAAATCATAAAGATCACCAAATTCTTGGCAATTTCTATCCATTCAGTTTCCGTTTCCGGCATCTACAAAAAGTACCTTATTGTATTATTTTTAGGATGATACTGTGACACCGCACAACATTCTACCGCCGAAAGCAAAGGGAAAACAGTTCACACAAATCAACATAAATTACTAGATCGGACATGCCAATCGGTGTCTCAACCTACAATAGAACCAGTTGAACCACTGACACTCGTCTGGACTGTTAAATTAAAAAAATCAATCCCATGTCAAAATTATATGTGGAAAAGCTATTAATGGTATTCTTTATGAAGCACGGCTTAATAACTTGCATAAACACTCTATACAAATCAATAATTGTTTCGTACCGTGTCCATCCACTTCTACTCCTCGCTGTTGTCAGTTGATTTCGTCACTGAATATACATTTTACCGAAAATAGTAACAGTAGTACTATTCCATCAGAAAGTACTAGTTCTCAACTAGTCAATGAGCGTGCTTCAGAAAGGACACAAAAATGCTTTGCCACCGCCTTCTGCTATCCGTGAAGAAGGTATTGCAATGTCGTCTTCGTGAATAGTGGAGGGACATCCTTCTGAATTTTTTTTTGTCATACAGAAAGCGAGGGATGTTCATGTAATGCCCCTGCATCTGATTCTGATCGATGCAAGGTAGGAACATTTTTTTATATTATAATATGATTCAATAAAAAATATATTTCTAATTGTGTTGTTATTTCTTGCTTCTGCGTTGAGTAATAACACGCTATATAAAAAATCTTCATTTCTTGTCTTTATGCGTTTGAGGACATAAATTAGAGCATTGCACGATAACGGATTCACTTATGGTGACCGAAGAGAGAAAACTTGAATATCTCAAACATTTAAAATTCCTGCCAGTTGCCAAAGATCGTAATGTGACAGACAGTTTATCTCTCGGGGATATAGATTTTCTAAGGTGCGTATCTTGTTTAGTAACGGAGAAATAATTGTTAAAAGCTTCTCAAATAAATCCTCATTTATTAATAATTTGAGTAATCGTCCAACTCATTTCCCAAGAGCATTTACGACAAGCCAAGTGCAAAACAGTACGAGATTCAAGTGAGTGTACTATTCTCGTTTTAGCATCCAATTTTTAATCCAACTTTTTCTTCAACGCCTTTTATTCGTAGAAATCGCAATTGTTGTAGCAATACAGGCGTATTGAGTGACGTCCATTATTTAAAGCGACAATTCTCTACGAAGCTCAAGCGAATACTGGTTTCAAGGATCTCGATAATATTGATAGTTTCACACCCTGCTACAATACTGTCGTATTGCAATAATTATTGACAAATCTGGATTGCAATAAATATTGATAGGGTAATACCAACCTATGATTGCTGATTGGTGTGGAGATGGGAAGGGGGGGGGGAGAGCAAAATGAGATCTTATTTATAATCGTCACGGATTGTTAAACCATTTAACCCTAGAGTCCATGTTTCTCATTACAGGCCATTCATACTGCTAACCGCGAAAATTTTAAATTGCGAAAAGGAATTGCACAACCTAGACACAATTGTAAGTCCCGCTCAGTACGAAGAAATAATTTTGGAGCAATCATTCATTATGTATATAGGAGAAGACAGTGTAGTTTATGATGGAAAAATGATTAAACCTCCCGCTCAGTGGAAAATTAATTTTTCACAATGTCGGAGACTCTATATAACACTTTCTAACCAAGGAAATAATATTGGTACTTTGGGAGAAATGTATTATAAAACAGTAACGAAAATATATGCAAGAAAAGCAAGAATATTAACATGTTAAATCCAGAAGGTATAAATTAATGGAATTCCGTTAAAACAACTGAAAATCGAAAATGTTGAGACCTTATTGTGTAAATATTACAAATATGAGTGGGATCAATTACCTTCTTTGAATTCCCAGCTTATATTTTTTAATTTACAAATTTTCTGAAAATATTTTAAATTCTAATAATCTAGAGGAAGAAATTCAAAAAATTAATAATTTGGAATCTGATTTATAGTAACTCCAAGAAAAACACCAAGGCTTCCTTATTTAATTGTATAATACATTTATTTAATTACTTTTTAGTAAATGATGGTCTTGTCGTTTTTATTTCTTCATTTTCAATTCAGCCCTGACCAACCCTAACTAGTAAGGTTAATAACAAATATAGTTAAGTCGCAATAAGTTATAAATAAAAGTGGCTATGTGCACTATTTGGAAGCAAATGTAATTAAGTCCATCAGTAATCTTTGCATATCTTTATTTCCTGAACACTGGCAGTATTCAATTGATTATCAAAAAAAGGTAAAAATTTTTTTTAAATTTTAGTATTTCAATGTCGAGTTGGAGGTGATTGAGCGTTTCAGTAATTTTTTTCTTTTTGTTTATAAACCCCTTAATGAATTTATGTGTGTTCAAAACCTTAGCAACGTTATGTAAATAAAAGCACTGATAGTTTAGATGCTCTCGAGTTGTGTGCTGGACTTTGGCATATTTTACATTTTGCTATATAATTAAGTGTATAAATAAATAAACTGAACGCATAAAATATTACTGCACGAATCGTAAAAGTTTGAAGCTATATACATATACACGGTACACCGTTTGACAACTAATTATTATTACTAATTAACCTTAATGCGTATTAAGGTTCCACAGTGCGATATCCCCACTTACATTACTTCCGTCACATATCTTTGTGACGCTGAATCAATTCACTCTCTGCTGGGCGATAAGAATTTTCACATCAATGTTTGGTATGACGTGAATAAACCGAAAGAGATAAAGTCGTATATAACAGAGATTATGGCGTTTCATAATCGTTGCGTGCCTTGGTTACGTAGGCTACCTGAATTTACATGGAATCCTCTGAAATCTATTGACGTATCGGCGTCAGTATTCATAGTATCTGTCATACATATAACGATAGTTTTAGATCCCAAATAAGGTAGAGAACGATTAAAATTAAAAATTTTACATCGTGTTAGTTATTAATTCCAGCTAGTCAATCCAATCATGTATTACGTTTTTAAATAGATAATTTTGTATTTTTATGAATGGATATAAGATGGTGGTACTGTTCCATACCTATCGCTAATGCATCAGAGAGAGACGGTGAAGGCACGTCGGATTGTGCGCTAAAAAGAGACGATAGTGTGTAATAAATACGCCTACACAGTGAGACGGTGCGCAAGCGCAACACTCGCAACTCCATCGCTTCTCGCCGCTATATCCCTCAGTGGTGTACGAATCTTTAGTGAGTGTGGTGGTGCGGTGTGTCGTTATTTCTAACAATTTCTCACAAGAGCATTTAGTTATTTTTGAGAAGTTTTGATATATTTATTAAACTTAACGTGTGCACCTAAATTACTGTTTATTTATTATTGTAAAAAGAATATCGTGTTGATTTTAGTTTTTGTATAGTATTAAAAATGTGTGATAATAACAATCCGTCGACGCAAAGTATAGCGGACTACTTAGCACAGTTGCTCAAAGACAGGAAGCAACTGGCCGCCTTCCCGAATGTATTCATGCACATGGAACGACTTCTAGATGAAGGTAGGGTATTTTAATAATTACTTTTGTTTTTATCGACCACAATATCGAACACTTCAAGAAACGGCTAATTTAACACGATGACAAATCACCGGGTGGACCGAACGCGGTTATTTCTGTACGCCGACGGGTGTGTTGCGAGCGAGATTTAGCGATTTCCTCCACTAATTCTAAACAGACGTATGTTTATATCGAATGTTATTCGGCAGTCGGCACGCTTACACATTCCAATTGAGAATATTTCACGGCAGTCTGTCGAAACTACTACTTTAAAATACGACTCTCATTTAGTTTATCTACTCGGCCAGTGGTCAAACAGATTAATGTCACTACACCTTTGGTTGAAAGCGAACACCATAACGGGTTGATCGCAAGCTAATTGGCATTCTCATTAGACTCGCATTGCGCCTTTTATAAAACGAACGTGATTCACATTTAACATTTATAATAAAGTACTCTAAGCAATATGCACTAATAAATAATGTGATTTATTAGTATTTCAAGTGTTTCAACGCGTAGTTCCATGTACCGTAACCTGTTTGGGCGCGCTGTATTTTATTATATCCTTTGGCTTGCATTCCATTGGCCTGGAATGTTGACGTCACAAGAGTTTACTGTAAATTCGGAGTACACGGTATCCACTGTCGCATACCGCTAATTTATTATTATTCAACCCAAATTTCCATTTTTCCAATGTAAAATATAATCTTCGCTTCATTGCGACGAGATGAGAAATTTTTCTCTTTGAATTCCCAGCTTATATTTTTTAATTTTAATTTATATGCTTTCAACTTTCTTGAAAATAATTATATTCAACTAAAGTATCTAAATGCATAAACGAAAAACAGATTTCTGTAAAAGTAATTAGGCAATTAGTGAGATCAAGTCGGCGCCATGTTGTTGTCGACGAACTACAAAACTATATTTGTCTCATTCTACTGCAAAGGCCCGCGGCCATGATGACAATATGAATGTGCTTTTCGTACATTGTATTACTTGCTTGTCGTGTATACTCGGTGCTAGTGTGCGGTTGGGAATATTTTTTTTATGCGAATGAATAAATATGGTCATGTATCTCGGCAAACCTCTTCAGATTGCCGCGAATCACCTCACTTTTGTCTTATACAAAATGTCTTATTGTCTCTTGTTTGTTGAGCGTAACCGAATTGTAAACAAACTGATGATGTCACTCTGGAAGCACGTTTGAAGAGACACTAATCTATAAAAAGTAAATTGAGGTTGTGAAACACATCTTAGTTTCTTCACTCAAACGCCAAACATAATGAAATTATATATGGTCTATTATATTTTTTTTAAAGTATAATTGTAATTAAACGCTCAATGCGATACTGCTCTGATTATATAGTTATCTAAAATAAAAATTAGGGAATCATTTTTATATGAAACAAAACCAAAAAGATGATAGAAGATTTATAGCACTCCCGACTATTTTTCAAATAAATTCTCTTCAGCTCATAATATTTTGTAAGATGATTTAGTTGTCTCGAATAGTGTAAATAAGTAGGTATGTATTACTGAAACTTGCAATTATTTAACAAGAAAGATGCATTTTACGGACATATCGTATAGGCCATCTTTGGCCTGTAATTTTTAACTTTTTTTTGTTCTTGTAACTTTTTTATTTTATGTATTTTCTTAAATACGACTTTATTAATAATTGAGAAAATTAAATTATAGGTACTTCCTATTTAAATAAAACGTGTCAAATGCTTATTGATCACGGAATATTTTACGTATTGTATGAGCCACTTGGTGTGTTAGTTTCAGTAGTACGATAATTATGATTTCATCTCGAGAAATCGACCTGCATTCAAGATTTAATTTTTTGTAATTTTTTGTTGCATATGCATGAGCTACGCGAATATTTCGAATATTTTGTTATAAAATAAAGAAATCTGTATATAGGTATACGTTTATTTTATTGTCGAATTAATTATTTGGGATAATTTTTGTGACAACCTCTTGATCGAACGGATCGAACGTGCGACTTAAAATTTCGCATTTTCAATATTTTAAGAAAAATATTTGATTTACTTACGTAGGTACTTGTGAAACAGAAACATTTTGTAGATTTCTCGCGGGAACAATATTTAGAAGAGGAATGTCGAAATCTTATTTGTTCTTTTCTTTAACCGTTTAGTAAGCAATTACAACATAAATTTATTTAAATTTGTTAATAGCAGAGAAGTTATTACCTTTTGACTATTTTTTTAATGGAACAGTCATGGAGGTGTAATTTTATTTTGTTATGGTTAAACATATTTTGAGCTGACAATAGTTTTAAAACATTTTATTTATTTTTATGTATACATTTTACATAAATGTGCTTGGACTCTTATTATAAAATTACAAATTAATGACTTGTGAGTCAATTACGCAAAGAAATAAAGGTAAAATAAAATTTATTTGGTGTCTGAAAAAAGCAACTGACAATCGAACGAGTGAATAACCCTGTGAGGATTTAGTTTTTTTTTTCGTTTTGATGTATAGACACCCTAAAAATTAAAGAGGCTCTTTAATATTAGTATTAGCAGAGATTTTAATATTAATATTGCTACTTAGAAATATCGAGATATTTGATTGCATTGACAAATCATATATAATATATTGACGGTAAAGGTAGACAGTCGAGAATCAAATTTTATCGCCTAACATTGCCCAAGATACTTTACGCGAAACACGATTTACGATACGAAATAAAACTCTGCTCGAAACTACTAGCCACCTGTGTACCGTTTATATGCTAACAAGATTGCCTTCATTACTAAATAATAAATTAAATATATGTGGGAGATTGATTTTCTTGATCGCAAATGAAATAATAAACAGCAAACTATTTCCTGATCGGTTTATTACAATATTTAGATTTATTGTTGATAATATCTAATTGTGAATGAATGTACATGTGTATTTTGGTTTTCAATATCTTAACTTGCAGTAATGGTTTTTCTGTGATAAAGGAAATTTTTTAGTACTGAATAGGGTAACTGATATTTTTCCTAGAAATTAAATCGTTAAAATGGAATGTGTGCGTTTTGCGTTTAAATGTTATCTAAATGTGCACTAACAATGCGTGAGTGGAAGAAGGGGATAAGTCACAATTTTATATAAATAATAAAATAACCTTTCTTGACCTTAATAACACATTTTGCACATAGCAATTATTTTTTTACAATACTCAAATGTATATATAAGAATCAATATGATATCTTTTGCTTAGTATTTTTTTATAATAAAAAAGAAATTTTCTTGATATTGTGATTTTGTCACATATCCCTTTCTTCCACTCGTGTCTTTATTGCAAATATTAAGATTGTATGTGTTCCTTTACCATTTACTGCTGTTCCAAATATTTCTGCGTACCCTATGACTGAACCACTTTTTCTCTTATTTTAATGTAATTTTCAGACAAAGCACTTAGTTATTCATAAAATTTAACTTAGTTTTATGTAAGGATATATATATAATGGAAAACAGGAACTTGAAGGTTTGTGAACGGCCTACATTTAGGCAGTCACTAGGAGGGAAAGCCACGAATTTCTACATTTATGCGGTCAGTGCTAAAAGTGTTAATTAAATTTGTGGTTCTAAATTGTCTGAAAAAGAAAAATATGAGCCCTTACAGAATCATTCACGCGTCCGTATGTTCGTGTGTCACAGTCGTTTATGTCGGAACCCATTTAACGTAGAAAGTTGAAAATTGGCTCAGTAATGAAGCTAATTGGAGAGAGAATAAGCTCCATTCTCTTAAGAACCTAAAAATAGTTGTTTGAGAGTTTTTAATCGTACAAAAGATTAGTACCTGTAAAATAAGTTTTTGCTTTTGATCGTGTGGGGTGATTCAAATGACGATTTAAAATAATATTAAAAATATTTCCTTCCAAACTTTTGTAAGATAATTCCAGAAATATTTCTGAAAATGTCCATAAAAACATGTTCTACTCCCATTTTCGAAACAAACAGGTTTATTGGAAGTGTATCTAAAATTTACCGACAACTATTACGAAGATTCTAAATACCTTAATTGTCAAAAATTCATGATATTTTTAGTCGTGTGTAATATACATATACCATTTAGTATAAAATGATGATTCATTACGTGGTAAAACAAAATACTAATATTTGTAAATAGTTTAATAGGAAATGCCATGTACCTTTACATATCAGGTTTTTAAAATTTCTCAGACATGTGTTGCTATTTTAGATGCAAATTCTTTGCTACCTTCAAAACAATTTATCAAAAATACTATATTATACTAATTAATTAATTATACTAAATCTGAACAATTTAGACAAACAAATATTGTTATTTTTCACGTTATATTATTCGGAAATATTTAGACGTTGTATAAATATGAACGCAGGCATAATGGGTTGTAAAAATATCAAATATACAAAGAATAAGGCTAATCTGTCAACAATTTCGTATTACGATGTTGCCATACGCTGCAAACGTCGGCTAATTTTTGGACAAGTTCAGGTTCGATTTTTAAACTTAATTTTTTTCGATCTAAAAATATATATAAAGCATTTAGAAAGACTTGTCTCGCGAGGCTCTTCATGAATCTTCTTTCGTGAGTTCTAGATGGGTATTATTTAGAGAAAAAAAATTATTTGATGTCTGTTATTTTATTAAATTATCTTTAACATTACTTTATAACCTTATAATAAATACGCAAACTGGCCATTCTTAATCGCGCCTTAAAAATGTTAACATTTATCAGAAAGAAAAAGTAAGAGGTACCTACTCCGTCTGCAAATTTTCAAACATGTATTTACGAAATTATTATAAGAATGTTGCAAATCTTGTAAATTTCTTTCTGTTTTTTCCGTGTTGAATTTATTTCACGTTATGAACTCGCGTGCTATTATGCATTTCCATATATCATATAGGGCGTGGTAACTTTGTTTCTGACTGGCCATAGCGGTTCACCATACCAGTTTCAATATTAAGAATGCGTGTCACATGCGGCCGCCTACATATATACGTATACAGGCAACATATACCTGCGTAGGCAGTCCACTATAGTTAAAGTGCCTCGCAATTGCGCAATGATCGTTTGAAAGAATGAAAATACCGCCATGTCATAGGTAAAGCGGCGTGGTGGACATCGATGTCAGGTGGCCCAGCAGTGTCGGCTGAATTATGCTGATCGTGATTTGTGGGGGCGTGCCTAAAATCGATTGAAAGTTTGATCAAATCAAATGGATTAAAAACAAAAGTCGAATGGACCATTAAGTATGTGAAGGCGCTAAATATATTTTTTAAATCGTTTTCATTGACTCTTGTTTCAAAAACTGATTTTTATGGGTCAGTTTCTATATATTTGTGTTGGGAACTGTGTTTAATGCAGTAGGTACTACGTTTTGTACTACCTATGTTTAATGAAATTAGATTCACTTCAATTCAGTTGGGTCCAGAGTTTTTGCAGATTGAAATATATTGTCAACGAATATTCGCGATGGGCCTGGCAGAATAGCCGAATATTCGGCAAATTTGTTCGCCTGGGCTTGGCGCCATATCCATGTCTGAAAGTGTTCCACATGCTGTCACTATAAAGTAGTACTTTTATAAAGTCAAAGCATCAGAGACATGCAAGTTAACGCCTATAATGTTAACAGTGCGACAATGGTCTAGGCAAGGTTTTTAAGATTTGATGATGATAAACAATCTTTGAAAAGTCTCTAGGAAGTTATGCTGTAAGCATTGATGAAAGGGTAAGTTAGTCTCCTGTTCGCATGAAACTGAAGATGACCGATGTACCCAAAGAAGTACGAGTTCTTTGTCTTTGCGATACCTATTCTGTTCTGTGTCTTTGCAATACCGCTGCGATCGCACTTGATATATACTTCATACAAATAAAAACACGTAAAATAAAATGTAAATCTATTTGTTTGGTAGGCAGGAAATAGAGTTTGGTTTCCACAATGTCTCACAAAACTTACAGCAAGATATTCTGCGCCTTGAAGCAGCGTTTTAATACTTATTATAAACTAAGTGAAAATACTGGCAACGAGTAAAGAAGTAGACTTTTTAGTAGTAATAAAATGAATATTCCTGCATTAAGACCTACGGCTTCTATTATTTTATTATAATATTAAATAACGTTTTAAGAGTGATAATGAAACTAATAAATTATAAAGACATTAAACAAATTATTTAAACGGCTGTGTATTTAATTTAAGATTAAAATTACCCATTTCTTAATAGATCGTACGTTTGATATTCGCCAAATATTCAAAATGTGAATGAAAATGCCAAATATCGAATAGCTATCGAACATTCGTTGCAATTTTAATTATAATTTATTCGTTTGCAATTTGATAAAATGATTATATAATCTAAGTAGAGAAGTGAAAATGTCGATAAAATACAGTTTGAAATTTTATTTTTTGTGTACAACTTTAGAGCAACTTATATCGCGAAAACTGTGTACAACAGTAAAATTGTACATTCCTGTCCAGTTGCTCTTAATCTACAAAGTTTACGTAAACACAAACTGTTTTTCACTGCACAATACAATCGAGTAAGCTCTCAAATATACCCGCTAATATGTCAAGGAAGTGTGATGCAGCTAAATTCAATATCTCTATGTGGGCAAGAAATCCACGCAAATAAAACACCCTCGCCTTGTCGTTTGACCGTGCTTCGCCACGTACAGAATCTCGATCCCAAAGTCGCAACCCGATCACCCACATGCAGTAATTAATACTGAACAATTGTAGCGTGGGTGTGAGCACATGCCTTACACGTCTCGGTAGGTACGACATTGTTTTGTAACGTTTGCGAGTGTAATGAGTCGACGACGTAATGTTGCGGTTACACCGCCGCAGAGCGAAATAAAGCAAAGTTGAGACAAAATAAGACAGGGTTTCAACATCTCGCCGTAGCGACATATATGAAATACACGAATGCCGCATTTTACGTTTTAATAATTGTATTAAGAGCTAAATCGAAACCTTTATGAACAATCTCAATAGTAATAATAATTCCCTTCGTGAGAAATGAGGAATAAGAAAATACGTATAAAAAGTCAGGCATCAGTTGCATTAGACCCAGGGTTCCCCGAAATTTCTAAAGGAGAAAAAAATCAAGTTTCGATAATGAACGAATATGTGCAGAAATTGTTGTAAGTAAAAGAAAAAAAAACGATTTTTTTATTAGTGAAAAATTTGGCGCTTCACTATTACTATTACATTTAGTGATTTCTGACATACGTAGAACTCGAGCAATCGACTAATTATTCATCATTTATTAAGAGTAAATGATCGATCATTTCTAAACAGAAGGACGTAACCGAAACCGATATTTTACCGACATTTTAAATCAACTTGAAATAACGGCCTCAATTTTCGTTGCTGCTTGCTTATTCGTGCTTGGTCTCCCAACTTGTCTTGCAAAAATACGTATCTGCCCCGGAAGAAAAACAAGTCACAATTGCTCATACAAGTTTCCTTTGTTCGTTTGTTTGAGGGCGGTGTTTAATGCTACGGCCACACTATCGGACAATATTCGTGTGTATTCGCAATAAAAACTTCGCCTTTCGTACAGGGCCTCTCTATCGGACGAACATTCGTGACTTTCGCGGCAAAATTCTTTGATGCTGGGCAAAAAATGGCAGCTAAATTATCGGCATTGGTTGTGGCCCGAACCTAACGAACGTTCGTGACATAAGACGAATCCTTTTGCCATACCTATCGCGATAACGCGAATCTTCGCAGAAGTCCGATAGCGCGGCCTCAAACTAACATGAATGATTAATAAATTCAATCGAAAACAACGCCGATAAATAGCCTACATAAACGTACTCTCGTCCATAATGATTGTTGATCTTCAAGCGCTGCACGCTTCGTCGAGGTCTTTACGTGCGACATTAGTTGTGTCCTTCGCACGATCTTAGTTACCTAAGGAGCAAGTATTCGCCAAATACGATTTAATGAATTACGTAAGTTTTGTGTGAATGGAGCTCGTGAATAGAATGTTAGGGCACGGCCGACGCATTGGCTTGTTGGGTCAGCCATAGTTGACTTTATTTGCTCGACCAAGTTAACATCTGCCTCTTTTGTAAAATTAACGAAGTAGCCTATCGTATTGTTTGCTTGTTCAACACGTATCCTGTTATTTACTGTAACCTTGTGCCTTTTTTTTAGACGAAAAGGCTTTCTTGTTTACTTACCCTCGAAATAAATTAGTAATTTTATTTTATAATTGCAAATAACGCTCCGAAGAAATCCGACGGATTTATGACCTCAATCTGGGTTCACGGATATAATTTTATCCAGGTTTTTTACCTTTACTTTCAAATAGTCAACATTAGTATCACGTTTAAAATTTGTTGTGTGCAAAACGTATTGTTTTGCAAGTTAATAATGCAAACTGAGTATATAGAGATTTTGTCATTTCGCTTTTACTAAGGAACTGTATATTACCTCATCGTTGTCTTATACACTCTAGGTGTGCATAGAACACTTAAATCATTAGAAAACTGTGCAGTAAATAAATGTGTAGTTCAAACTGAAATAAATATCCCAGCTTCTATAAAGTACTGACATGAAAATAATTTTGTTTCTTCATTTTTTAATCACGCATTTGTGTATATCACGTAACAATAAAACAAAACCGATTTAAAAAATGTTTTGTAACTCTAAATGCAGATTAGTTATTATTACGTAATCAATTTCTCGACATCTATTGTTACTAATAATTAAGTATGTCAAATTGTTTGAAAGTTGCAAGCAAAGTTGAATAAAACTAAGAATAACCGCGTGACCTCAAGTCATCCGTTTTTACTTCTTTAACATTGAAAGTTTAATGCGGGGGAAGCGGTTAAGTAACAGCTAAGTAAGTTAATCACATCCTAAAATTTAAAGTTTTAAATATAATTAACTATGCTTTATGCTTTTTATATGCATAATTATGGCGTTGCTCATCCACACATATTTGCTTAGAATGAACTAATTCTTCTGTTAATAATTTAGAAAACAAATTGCTCAACTTTCATAAAAAAGGTGTTGCAGTATTTACATTGTAAAGAAACAAAAACTCTAGCACTATAGTACTAATATTTTCTTATACTTGATAGAAAGTCTCTAAACGCCCTCTAGATTTGTAAATAATATATCACACGATTCACTTTTTAAATAAAATTTGTTTAGTGTTGTGAATCGTACACTCACTATGATGGATACGTTCATTATATGTGCACGTAACCCGTACACAGTATTTATACGTATGCAGTATGTTAGGCTTGTATACATTTAGGGTACACAGTATTTTTATTACACTGTTACTAATATTAATAACGTTTTTCACTACCTATCTCGTCAATATATCTCTTAATGTACCTTGTACAGTCCTAATAATAATTGTGAATTTCTCAAAAACTACAAGATTTACAGTCATCGCTATAGTTGGCCGATAAACTTTAAGCAAACCCCTAGGAACACAAATCCGTGTGAGTGGCGAGAGAAGCTGTTTTTTTGTTCTTTTAACAAATAAAAATTTTCGGTCCTTTAACCTAATTGAAAAAAAAACAAAAAGTAAAAAAAACATGAAACTATAAACAAACAATTTCGATTACATAATGTGTCCCCTTAAAAAATTCCAAATACATATTTTTGAGTGTAATTACTATTGATATGTATGCAAATTGATATAGTTGTACCAAATTTCTACGTCAAACGGATTCTGAAAAAAAAAACGCAATCCTGAGAAAAAGGATTGCGACAGCCAGACAGACAGAGAATTTCGTTGTTTTTTTCTTTGACATACGGGTACCTCCAAAACTGACAAAACTGTTTCCACCAAATTATGGTTGGGTAACGAATTTTTTGTTGGAGTCAGTGCTTATGATTGGAAAATCCTTAGATTGGAAATTATATACAGAATTTACAAAAAATAATATTACAAATAAGTATTTTGATCGGGAAATCGACTCGTTAACTGAATCCTCCTTATTCACTAAAGGTCGCTCTCAACTTTCAATCGGTCCTTCGACAACGGATGAACGGGTGGACTATTTCGACATGCGAGAGATCGTTTATAAGTCAAATAGTGTGAGCTGACGTTAGGTTTAGGATGGAGGTCGCCACTGACAAGCCATTGCCAACAGTCACAATTAGTGATTAATGCTTTTCTTTTCAGAACCGATTGACATTTTTGACCGAGCGGTTAAAGTGACATAATGAACTTGTTAGAAGAAACTAGAATATTTCTAATAAGATCACAAAGGGGTATACAACTGGGCTTTATTGAATTCTCCGCATATTGCTCGTGTATGGATCCTTTTGTCCGTGTATCCGAACTTGCAGCGACCTAACTGGTCGTTAAACAAATTCAATATTAATATTCGGTTCGACCTTTTGACAAGTTTCAATTCTCAAAGTAGTAATATTTACAAAACTTCAGCAACATAGAACGTGTAAGATGGGTTGTATTAAAGTACTGATTTTTTCAGAGTACGTACCAGAGTTTCGTAATCCTTGTGCGGTCGTTACGATGCAAATATGTTCACATTGTCAGTTGAAAAAAATGAAGATGAAATAGAGTTGAAAATATGTACTTATATTCATTTTGTAGCACCATCAAAATGCCAGACATCTTGTTCACTTTTTACACCTGCGGAAAGAAAAAACAATAGATACATCTAAGAACAGACATAGGTATTTTCTTTCAGCCTACACTTTGTTTTGGCGGTATTTACTACACTTTGTTTTGGCGGTATTAACGCGACCAGCACATGTTCGTACCGTACAAAATATAAACCGACAGAAATCTGTGAATGCTTGTGAAAGTTACAAGTAAGTATAAAAAATACATAAAGGCAGCAAATGGATATAAAACTTAAACGCTTCAAGCATTCTTCACGATTGTACACATTCATTTAAAAAGTTATAATTTTGTAACGTAAAACTTATGTAGATACTATAATCATTATAATTATGCAATACATTGAAAAGGAACGGAGTTTTTAGTTTGTAATCACCTGATGTCATTTACTTCTACATATTACTATTTTTCTTGTAATTCAACGTCATACAAAGTGATATATGTATATATATGTGTATATATATATATATATATATATATATATATATATATATATATATATATGTATATATATATATATATATATATGACTTACAATTATTTGAAGACCTGGTAGACCATATACTTATTAGATTTATCTTAATTACCAGCAGTTAACCGGCCCAAACAATCTCGAACCACAGGAGCTAGAAAGTTAGATTTATAAAATATTTAAAAAAAACATGTCGAAGACTTATAATACTTAAGTCAAAAATGTGCATGAAGACCTTCCCTTGGAAATAATCCTTTGATTTCTTTTGCTGCCGTTTTTCTTTCATAATCAATGTAAATGAAAGGTATATGAGACTAAGCAAAGCATAAACAATCTTTCATATCACAGATCTTTCAAACGGTTATCACCATTTCAAATATTTATTATGATCGAAATTCCTCACATCGATAATATCTAAAATTCCGAATTAAAGACAATGCAGCGTGCGGTTAGTAATTTCGATAATTAATTATATTAAAGCAACGTTTTGTTAACGAGTCTAATTTTCTATTACATGGTATTAATGGACCTTTCGTAATCATATAATACTGCAATTTTTATTTGGCGTGCCCGAAACTAAGTAATATAACGTTGCGAATTGTAGGTCGTTGATGAGATGAAAATCTTGCATTTATTAGAAATAAATGTTTCTCTTGTTTCAAAGAAGACATCAGCATTAATTTGTGTTGCCAGAGTTGCCTATTTTCATGGGACGTCCCAATTTTCAGGGGTGTAATAACTAAGATCCACGAGGAATTACCAAAAGTCTCGACTTTTTGTTGCTAACCATAATAACATTTAGCATGTATTAAACATGGTAATATATGGCAAATCGAGTGTACGAAAACCGCCGGAAAGAGTTTCTGTACACGACTGTGCCGGGATGGAATATTTTCACAAATAACAGTAAAAATTAAAAAATACTGAAACTACTGTGACTTTACATGTTTCTAAATTAAACGACTAAGACTTAGATGCAAAGAAACCAAAAAGTTGTTAATATTTTTCTAAGTGTTTTTTAGTATTTAACTGAATATTACACTATTTAAGTAGTTAACTGGTTAAAACTCAAGTACCGTCAAGTATCGAGTACGAATTGTAGTGTCATTGTTGCAACTATATTTCACAAATGTTTCAATAATAAATATTTTGTTTATCTGATTTGCTTTCTTTCATTAATAGGGGATAAAACGCACTAAACTATATTCCAACCTATAGATCTGTATCATTCGGCATTTCCGTAAAACATGATTTCACTTTGATGAGTATCTATTTGAGAAACAGTACATTTGATTCTATATTTTAATACATTCGTTAGCTAAAATCTCTCTAATTAATTATTATTTATTTTATATTATTTTTTCACAAATGCAAGTGCTAATTCAAAAGTGAACTTTCAGAGAATGATTTTGCATTTAGCAAAATAATTGTCCGTCGTAAACATTTTCGCATTATTATTTTAACAATATACGTATTTTAAAACTCTGAATTTCATCATCCCGCCTAAGGCTTTTCATTGACTTAAGTCTTGAATAATTCACAATTAAATGAAACTACGTGGATGTAGTATAATTTCTACTTTCTTTAAGTTCTTTACCACGACCTAGGTTTCGTTGTATTACAACATCTTCATCAATCTTTGCTAATAGCCCATCTGAAGATGTTGTAATACAACGAAACCTAGTCGTGGTAAAGAACTTAAAGAAAGTAGAAATTATACTACATCCACGTAGTTTCATTTAATTGTGAATAATGAATTTCTACAAAATTAACGCCAAATATATTCAATATTAAATCTTGAATAACTATTTAAATGTTTTTATGCCTGCGTCGATATCATACGATAGATGCGTCATTCCCGAGTATTAGTAAGGAAACGTTCATGTTTTTTTCGTAATGTGTTTCCACTTAGTGCATTAATATAAATGCTTTTTACATTTCGCAATGCACCTTGTCAATGCATGAAAAACAATATCTCTTTGTCTCTGCGGGTGTAGATTAATATAAACAAATGTCGCGATTGTTCGTTTTGCATGGCGTCAGTGATACGACCGCATCGTAATATTGATGTCAAAGCATCTACCAAAAACGTGGAAAATATGTCCCCCTCCGGCAGTACACTCCAGTCAATTAATCAATATTTACTTAAGTACCTTGCCATTGATTGCCAGAACGTCGCAATTACTCTTGCCGCCAGCCATAATGAACTATTGTTTATGCTTGCAACAATGGACGCCTGAAGGAAAGGGAAATAGTTATTATTAATGTAGCAATCAAAATAAACTTTACCATATTATAACGGGACGACTGATGCTGTAACGCCGTGAAGGGACTCACGTGGACTTACGGTTACTTTTTCAGTCTACGGGTGTGCACGTGTGAAATTAATCTTAATATTGTTTTTGAACACGATTAATAAAATGATAAGGAGTTATACGTAGCCAGGCTATTTTAATATTGTGTTGTTTTCCTAACGACTTTTTTATGTTTATAGCTAGTTTTAGCTATTGTTATGTTTATCACAACACATAGAGAGGCGCTCCTCACTCATATTTTTTCTTTTGTGTTTATTTTTAAATTTGGCACGAAAAAATGGTGTCCTGTACTGAATATCAGATATCTTTTTATTCCTGACGCATTATAGCTTATCAGCACAAGTTTGTCCCCATGAACTGATTTCTAACGCTATATCGTGGGATACACCATTATGGATTCGTATTATTGGTATCTTCATACGAGAATAATTGCATCGTATATTTTGTTGTAAATGTGAGTGCATTTAGATTATTCTCTTTAAATTGTTTATCATTCTATATATTTCATTATAGATTTGATATTTCTTTAGAAAGTTACTAGCTTCTTTCCGCGACTTTGTTCGCGTGAATGACGAAAATTGGTTAAAGTAATTTTATTTTTAATATTTTTGTCCCTTTTTATATTTTGTTAGATTCGTTTGTATAATTTTTATTAAATTACTCAATATTTTAAAATATATTTTTCTCTCGCTCTCTCGACATTATTATTCCACCTACGAATGGCTACAATGTAAATATTCGTTGATTTTAGCGTCGATCGAATCACAGAGGCTAGAAGTATATGAAATAATACGGTAGTTGACTCATTCTAAATTTTGATATTTTTCGTACAATATTTTGAAATATAAGTTAATTAAAAACCAGTCTTAAAAAAATTCAAAAATTGATTGAAAAATAAGCCAGTTGTAGGCTTCTAAATTGGAAGATACGGATAGAGTTGGGTATATCCCTGTCTGTTTTCCTCTCATAGAATATAATGTGCAATATTAAAAATGATGGCCCCACAACACAGTATTCCCGTCCTTGTCTAAAGATTAAATTTAAACTTTTATAACTCGGTAAATTTTTAAGATTATTAAAAAAAAATTTCACTCTTCATCAGCTTGTACCTTGAAATTATGATTAATGAAATAAAAAAAAAACTCAAATATCAATTATACGTACGCTGGGTACGTGGTACGCTAAGCAGTATGAAATGGTGTTTTTGTGAAAATTGTCTATGATATTGTAATTAAAAATATCAAAGAAGTTCCTAAGGAATGGGTTCTGGGAACTATATATAGTTCCAAAACCCGTCAATTACCTTCCAGCACAAAAAAAAGAAAACGAGTGAACAAGATAAATTGGTTCTGCAACTGTTCAAGCGTACTCCTTCTACACGATGACGTGAAACCGTGATACAACTAGTTAGAAAGGAAATATGTCAAAATAAACACTAACCACAGAATTTATCTGAAATGAAGGTTAAGATCTCACCGCGAGGTAGAAAATATTGCACTCTGAATCCTGTTTGAAAAAGTTCGAGACATATGCAGCCGAAAATATCCATCGATCGGTTAAATATTGTGTTCACCGTTAAAGTCTGCTTTGTGTAAAGCATTCTTAGTCTGACCCAATAAGACAAAATATTATGTCTTGTTTATGTCTTGTTTAGCGTACCTTTAAAAAACCGCTGAAAATTTGCTGAGTGACTGCACTGCTTTAAAAGAGGAAATGCAAATTCGCGGGAAGACCTATCTTTACTTTTAAATATATGTCGCGGACCATCAAAAGATATGGTGCTCGTTTAACGATCAAGTATGATGAAAAGAAACTGGCCGAGAGTATGCCGAGGAGTTGTCATATCATTTTGTATAATGTTGAGTATTTTACTATTTATTAAATGCATGACTGCAATCCTTTAAATGTTTTCATTTATAAATTTTTTTTATAATTACATTTTACGATTTTCATTTATGAAAATTGGTTATAGTTATATATGTTTTTCAAAACAAGAAATTGTTCCTTATTGAATCGACTGTACACCGACAACTTATTTTTTTATAAATAATTTTAGCTAGCTAACATTAAGGTCTTTAAATTTTTATCCTTATACCATTTTATTTATAACGATTTCAGAGAATCTAAAATTGTATCTGTAAAGTATGATCAATTCCTAGCAATAAATTAATAAAATTAAAATTATAATCACCGTTAAGTATTATATTTTGAAAAATCATTATCAGTTATTTCAACATAAAGTCATGTAGTTATGAACAAAGTAACGAACTGTATATTATTTGATTTGTGACATTTCAGTTTCACAAGCTGACTATAAGTGTGTAATAGTTTTTGCAAGGGACAAGTCTTTATAATTGATTATTTTAAGCCAAAAAACTTAGAAACCATATATATTTCTCTAGTTTAACCATATTTTATGAGATAATATAGAGTTATAGTTAATTTCTTATGACCAATCACTCATTTTTAAATAACAAACAAATATACAAAGAAATGAGTGAAAATAAGATGCGCTTATTCTCGTTTAGTGATTTAGATGTAGGTAGTTTGGTTTACAAATCGTAACAGCGCAACATTACAAAATATAGTCAAGACCAAACCACTAAAATAGAGTTATGATTAAAGTAGCGTTAAAAGGCAATTATAGCTTTACAATTAAATAAAACAGAATAAATATTTAATCTCGATTGAACAAACTAATCATCAGATATTACATCGATTTGTACAGAAAAAAAACTCAAGTACAAACTCAAATAAATACATTCCCATATCTGACGGCATGCCGTTCAGATGGTCGTGATCTCACTGTTTGTGTGCAATGAAGAATTTAAACATGATCCACGACATGGATCAATGAATCATACCTATGAATCTCTGTAGTTTATGCCGACCCAACACCTCGTGAATTTTGGAAAAGTTCTTTTACGTAAAACACCAAACATTTCGAGTGAGTAATTTTACATGGACACAAATACCAAACCACTCTTTTACATCGTGTCCTCTGCTACATGTACATAAATAACACAATAAAAGATATGAAATGGTACTTCTATAAATAAACCCCATCAATTCACCGTTTCGTAATCACGAATAAGCCAATGAGGGCCAATCGCAGTTTCCACATCGCACCTTTTCAGAGGTGGCAATCATCGCGAAGGTTCTCAGAGCTTTACTGCTTATGTTTAAATTAAACACGCCGGTACTCTATGAAGCGCATTCGATTTGCCGTTGCTACATGTCGCCCGGCTCCAGCATGTTCACGTCCGCCTCTTGACCTGTGCGAATGTAAACATCACGTTTCACCTTCTGTTTGTTCCGCCGGATGGGCATCTCGCGGAGTTACACTTCCCGCCGCGGCTCCTCCGGTCGGCATCGCCAAGCCTATTTACTCCAATATTGAGGATTTCTTTAGTGTATTTATCTAATGCTGTGGTCATTGAACGCCATGGTTTTCAAAGAATATTAGCTGTTTGCTAAAGAATGGTTGTAGCATATTAGTCCGGGCCTTTCACGTACCTGAATGTTTTAAAAGTTAGTTTAAAATCTTGTCTCTTCACCTGATTGCATAAACATTATCAGGTGAATTTCGCAGATACGTTGCGTTGGTCTAGACTTTCGATTTTGTTTTAAAACTTGACTTGAATTTCACTGAAAGTAATGTAAAGGTAAACTGAAAGTTTACTTAGTAGCAAGTAGTTTCTTTGATTCAATTCTCCTAACTTTTATTCGGGAATATTAGGCATTTTTGCCAGTCCTAAGCCTAGGTTTGCCATATGTAAAATCGCTTTTTCCTGGACATTTCTAAACCTCATTCACGTATCATGATTTATACCTTTTTGTTTACAAATATACTGTAAAAGTCATCATACTATAACCACTAGCGGTTGAAGCGAAAAGAAATTAAACTGACCCAACAAAAGGTTCGTTGAACCTAAAAAAACCTTCCGACCAATAAAATCAAATAAAATTTTTCTTCTAGTACCAAATATTAAGTCAAATTTTTAATAAAAGTGATCGATTCATTAAATAATAATAATTTAACACAAAAACAACAGTTATGTAACGTAACTGTTGTTTGTGAAAAAAACCTAGTGTTTATGAATTCCGGGACAGCAAAGTGGAATTACTGGACACGGGACAACACGCAAAATTCCGGGACAATCCCGGATTTTCCGGCCATCTGGCAACCCTACCTAAGCCCGAAGCAAGTTTGAAGGACATACTATATTTGTTTTGTGAGTTTTTTTTCGCAATTACAATTCAAAAGTGGAGTTAGTCTTTTAAATTTCTTCGAATGAAACTACCGGAAATTTTGATACTTCATGTAACATATCTTCTCAGTTTTGTAGGCTATTTTTCAGTGCACACGATTGCGATCAGTATGCCTTAATGAAATATTGAGTCACTTAATTTAATCATTTCATCTAATGGGCGATGTGCCATGATCGCGTTGGCATTAGGACGCGTCAGATGTTCGAAGCATTTAAGGACACCTTAATAGCACATTGTCGACAGCAGATTACGTATTAAGATCTCCTTTAAGACTGATTCACTTTGTCCTCAGTGCAGTCCGCGCTGTGAATGAACGTGAATGAACGCAAAACAACGTCCAAATAACGTCAACTAATTTAAATGATTTCACAGCTCTCGAATATAATCCGGTCTATTAATAAATATTTCCATATGTGCGTCAAAAAGCCGCTCCCTATGTCGGAGTGTGCAATGCAAACAGGCAAACATTACCTGCGACCGTGGGACATTCGATATGTTGACAGAATATTTGGAAGTTCGAGTTAACATGTATGTAACAGGTCGGTTGCCCTTTCTTGTAACTCAATTTATTTAGTATGATTATGAAAATCGTATGCGTATATGGGACTTTGTGCAACGACTTTCGATAAAGTTATGAATTAAACATAGCTTTGGTATCTATATATCCTTGGTATCTATAGATTTCCCTAATTTTAGTTAATCTTTTTTCACAATTAAATGAAACTACGTGATGTAGTTTTATTTCTACTTTCTTTAAGTTCTTTACCACGACCTAGGTTTCGTTGTATTACAACATTTTCAGGTGGGCTATTAGCAATTAATATTTTGCTTTTAGCCCACCTGAAGATGTCGTAATACAACGAAACCTAGGTCGTGGTAAAGAACTTAAAGAAAGTAGAAGTAATACTACATCACGTAGTTCCATTTAATTATGAATAATGAATTTCTACAAAATTAACGCCAAATATATTCAACAATTAATCTTTGTTCTTATGTTTAATTAAACACAAGCAAAATGTTAGATTTTCCTTCTTATACTTCAACGTATGTCCATTGTGAAACATTCAAGCGGTTATTCCAAGCATTGTACACATATATGCCGATGCAACCACTACGCTTCATTTGTTTGTGGTTTATTTAATAACATGCAATTCACGACTGCTTACGATGGCACGTCACTGACGTGTGGTACGTGCATATATGTATGGCCGGAGAATAGACTGTCTTGTGAGTGTAGACTATGGCCTGCTAGAATATTAAGGACAGTAGGAGTAGCTTTTGCTTTTTATTTTATCGAAGAGTTTAAATTGTCATAAAATGGAGTCGAGTTATTGACAGGTACAAAGGTTGGAAATTCTAGGGGTTTGGGCGATAAAATTATTACATATGATTAAATTATTTGTAATTGTAATGAACTCGCTTTTTTCGATATGTGGAATTCAGTCTGTAAGAAATGTTAAACACCACTGATGAACACTGCTTTGATGAAAAGAGATGCTTTGGTCTAGACATTATCCTGTACTTTATAAGCAAACTCTGGAACTTTTTGGTTTATAAAGCACAACTATTGTCTATTTCCAAGCACAGAACTCACTCATTTCTACCTAAGATTTGTAAACCCAGATAGTATCTATAACCACACACATATCACGATGGAGAGAAGATGATTTCCTGCCGCCATTGAAGTTGCTGTAAGGTATTTACCTCGAAACTGTCGTAAATTTGTAAGTGTGAATGACTTGTGTCAGAGCAAATGATAGACCCCGTTTTTATTTAGTTGCTGATTTTGACAGTCTACATGGGTTATAAACAATTCAGTATTAATCATCTGGGGTAGTTGTATATTACTTGTCATTGTTATAAAAATATGTTTGCCATCGTTATAAATATTTTTGAAAAACTAGATTAAACTTACTTTTATTTGAAAAATATAGAATTAGTTTACTTCTGGTAAATCATTCTAGTGATCGAAAAGGTTGTAAGTGTATTTCTGAATTAAATATTATAATTTAACTATTCTCACCAGGAATGTCTCAGAGCGCTTCCAGGGACCCGTTAACGAATCGCTTCGTGCCGTATAAGTGTGTACTGTTACCCTGTTACAATTTCGAAGGTTAGAGACTGTTCCTTCGCAATGACCAATTTAGGATTTCCATTTTTTTCACGGAGGCATTGTGCGAACGCTCTGAATGCCTCAAAGATCGATCCAATCTCAACAAAATGAAGGTGAATAAAAATACCACGTCCAAACGAATTGCGTGACTTTAGTATATCTCATTGATGCATGCTCTCTAACAAAGCTCTACGAGCATCGCTGTGCTCATCCATCACAGCTGAAAAAATCGTGTTCCACTAAAACCGAGCTCTTTTCCAGTAATCTAACTATTCAGTTTAAAAGAAAAACCTTAATTTGGTATGTTTATGCTTAGCACCATTAGTTATAAAATATTATGAGGAAAGAATAAGTTCCCAAAAGACAAACACCTGTTTGTCACTTACCTCGTGCGCGCACATCGCACGAGCACCGCGATTTCCGCGACCTACAGCAGCCCCTTCGCCAGCCTCGCTAGAAGGCGAGTGAATGATAAGAGTGGGCGCCGGCGAGTGGGCACAAGGCGACCGCCCCCGCCGGACCTTGCTGGTTGACGTGGGTGGCGCCGCGTCTACCTGACGACGGGCCCACGTAGTTGGCTAATTGGATTGGTAGATACCGACCGCTGTTTGATGACGGCGATTTCCATGACAAAGAAATCTCGGCAGCTGTTGGCCGAATTGTAAATTTGAATGAAGCAAGGTCCACCTTAGCCCTCGTGAAGATCTTGGTAAAAATCTACCCTAGGAGAAAGTTACGAAAATTTAAAGCTGGGCACGTTTTCGGAAACTGCTCTTTATTACTGATTTCAATTGAATAATATACATTTATTGATAAAATAAACCGAATAAAAAGTTTCCCTGTTATCTTATTGGTTACATCTTTGATAAAAGTCATATAGTAAATTTCGATTGTTAGTTTATGGCAGTGACGTTAATGAGAAACAAATCACTTCCAGGTGTAGCAGAACCGACATCTTGAAATCTACATTTCGAAAACTTAACATTTTAATTCCAGAACATATGTTACTATTAATGTTATTGCATGAAAATACATTTTATATTTCCACCGTTTCTTTTGTATTGGAGTTTTCTGTTGGGTTAATAGAAGGCTCCTAAATAATTGAATAGATATATGTTTAAATTAAACTGAATTTCTTAGGTTGGAAACTAATAAACCCATACTTTTATCCAGCATTCTGAAGTATTATAGAAACTTCTCGAACATCTCTGGAAGGGTATATAAAGAGCGCGCGATCGATTTTCTGTTCAGTTAGTAACTGAATTTCGGCGAATAAAGAGCGAACAAACAGACATTTCAGGGAGAGAAATTGGAGTGCTCTGTTTTCATTAGCTTCGTTTAGAGTGAAAAAACAGCGAAGGAACAGCTATATATGCACAATGATGGGTGAAGGTGTTTACTATTAAACAGCCAAGCATTCTTTCCGAAGATTCAAAGAGATGTTGATCTCTAATATTCCTCATTTAGAGCGAATTTAATGCAGATTAAATTTAGGAAAATTTAAAAAACCTTATTGAAACAGATCCCGGATTAAGTTCGCGGTATTTGGCAGAGCTACCCTCATGCTGCAATGGGAAAATAACTTCATGCTTTGGGGAAGAACTGGAAATATTGCGATTGGCTACCATATGAGCTGATATATGGAACGGCGGGTTTATTAGATGCAACCCTAATAGTATTTTGTTGTATAAATACCGAAGAAACAACAAGAAAAAAGCGTAAAAGATACTTTAAGGGTTATTATTCAAGATTGTGAAAACAGGTCAAAATCACATACTACCACTACGAAAAAGTTTCATGAACTCAATTCGGACCTTCAATAATTATTTATCACATCGAACAGCACGTAATTGTGCGACGAACCGTGGTGCCTAGCCCCCGCTAATGTGGCCGGGTATCACGGTCCATGTGTTATAACGTCGTGTTGACATAATTTTACGGCCTTGCTATTGTGACATATACTCATCCACCCTGCGTTGAACATTTTAATGCTAATTTTATTGTCTTGGTTAGAGCTTATGTTCTGAAGCGAAACTGAATTAATTCATTACGTCGAACGTACTATAATTGAAATCTAATCGAGCGTAACTCTTACATAAGCCTATAAACAATTTTTTTTGTGTTTTTATTTAGTAACTTCATAAACATTACTGGATATGGATAATTTGAGACTTACAGTTTATATTGCACCGTACTTACTTAGGACGTACAGTTTATATTGTACCGTACTTAGAGACGTACAGTTTATATTGTACCGTACTTACTTAGAGACGTACAATTTATATTGTACCGTACTTACTTAGAGACGTACAGTTTATATTGTACCGTACTTAGAGACGTACAGTTTATATTGTACCGTACTTACTTAGAGACGTACAGTTTATATTGTAAGTACGTACGAAAGTAAGTACTACTTAGAGACTTATAGATTATATTATACCGGTTTCGTTCGGGCAAAAAGGAACATTACTTTCTGCATTTTGTTTTAGTAGCTTTTTCTATAAGAATTATTCACGTTTAATTTGTTGTCCGTATTCTCAAAGGTTTACTTATTTACACTGTGCTTTATTCGAATACAGAACCATACAGCCTAATCTCGTAGCATTAAAATACTTAAAAACTGGAACTCCTTTTTTAGGTTTGCACATTGTATGCAATGTCTTCATATATACATACACACACATACACACACACACACACACACACACACACACACATATATATATATATATATATATATATATATATATACACACACTTTTTTCTTTTTTTTTATTGAGTCTATGATAAAAGTTTAACACAAGGACACACCTGGCCACCATTCCACACATAAATATATCCAAGAACTTTAACGCGTTCGAAAGCGAGATTATATATGACTAGAAACTATATGATTGTAAAAGTTTTGCGCCAATCGGATAAGCTAAATGCTAAAAAAACAAACAGACAGATCTTTCCACTTAATAAAATTATTTGTAATTAACAATAAAGATCTAGGCTTTGTGTTCGTTCACATTCAATATTTATTTGTGCTGATGTTACTTAACTTATTTAACAAATTCAAAGCTTATTTCAGTGATAGTTTCACGTCATTAATAAAATAAATTTTATATTAATATTCAGGTACTTGAACAAATTCAAAGCTTATTTCAGTGATAGTTTCACGTCATTAATAAAATAAATTTTATATTAATATTCAGGTACTTGAACAAATTCAAAGCTTATTTCAGTGATAGTTTCACGTCATTAATAAAATAAACCTTCACATGCATAGCGGAAGCGCATTTAGAGATATTGATCGCCATTCAAATTAATTCTAATATCTATGTCTATTGTCATCTACCCTTCCACATTGACATAAAGAAGACATCTTCGTGAGATTTTATGTCTGTAGGAACTGATCTAAAAAAATTCTTTCATTGCTTGAAAGGATAAATTTCCTTTACATATAGACTACATTTGATTTGGTATATATGTAGAATACAATGGATAATATATATATATATATATATATATATATATATATATATATATATATATATATATATACATATACTCTACATTAACTCGAAATGTATATAACAAAACAATGGACAGCATGACATCTATCAAGGGGATGGTTCAAGATTAAAACTACAACTTCCACAGGAGCGGAGCTGCAGGCAACTGCTGGTATATCTAGAACACTTATCGCATCGACTTCTCCTAAAAGAAGTCTTTAAGTGAATCATGATAAATGCAAAGACAACTAATTATGAGACATTACTAAAGGCCTTAAATTTAATAGGATAAATTAACAAGATTAATGTCCCTTCTGTCCACAATTATACTTGTAAGAACTGAAATAGGTCAGTAAAATCAATAAGACAGTTTTTTTGAGAGAAGTCAGTAAGTCACTTTTTTTTTTTCAAAAATGGGCAGTATTTTTTTCCAAACCAAATTACTTTCTTTTAATTGTCACTGCTAATTATTTGCATTTTTTATTTTATAGGGGTCCAAACCAGTAACGATTTGAGTGCTATCATTTATGTTCTATACGTTGATTTGGACAACATATATTGAAGAAGCATGATTTCGAGGAAAGATAGGTTTCCTATTTTTTTTCGAAATTAATGTGTTATTTTTATTTACACCCTTATTTAATTTATGCATGTTTGTTACAGCTTCTTACCAATAACTACAATTTGACGATAGGTTATTCGTGTGGTTAAAGTAATATTTTAATAATATAGTTTATTATATAGGAAAATGTAAATTCAACCAGGACTAAGCGTAATAAAACAGATAAAAATGAGTATATTGTGTCGGAATGGGAGAAAAAAGATGAAAAAGTTAATTTTTGCTGTGTGTGTTTAAAAAAATCTGTTGCTTGGATCATTGATGTGTATAAAAAACTCTCTTGCTTGGATCATCGAGCAGCATGCGTCATCTTAAAAACATAAAGAACAGTGTAAACTTACCTGTTACATTTGCATATGACAAGTGCACGCCTCGACGAAATCCAATCCAGTGAAGTCTCATTTTGTACTTACGACATAATAGAAGCCAAAATACTATACAATACATAGTGTTAAAGATGAGGCTACAAGGTCAGAGCTTTTACGAGCTATGAGGATTGTGGCATTTGATATCTCTATAAAGCCATACTGCAGTTCTATATAAGAAATACTCATGGCAATGTTGCCGAGTTTCTGTACCATTAGATTTTTCTATGTCTGTATTGAATATGCGATTCATTAGCTCCGTTAAAGGCTTCCATTTCTCCTTATGTTTTGATGAAACATGTAATCCTGCATAAAAAAACAACTCCAGGTTCCAGATAAAACTTCTGTGCTCGGTTACCACGGATCGAATGTGAATAAAATGGTTAAAAGTTTAATTAATGATTCTTTAACATTGTTAGGCAGACAGCAACTAGGTTATATAGGAACATACAACATACATACTGTGCATAACGCATTCCTCAAAGCCTTGATCGAGTTAGTCGAAAGTGTATTTGAATTCATATTTCAAATTTATAACTTGTTTGATGGCTGGCTTGCTCGCTGGATGGAATATGAAATTATTCAACATAAATTGAAACTATTCAATCACCGGTTCATAAAACAGGTTTCTTCACGATGCTTTGTGTATTTTATTTATATGGCGGACTCATTGCTACATGAGCAATCTCTTCCAGTCAACCATAACAATTTGTTTTGAAATTTGGTTGGTAGACTGTAAGAGATTTTACAATGAAAATTCTTTGTCACATTAGACGAAAACAAAATTTAAAAAAAAATAAATGTATTACCAAAAAAAAACTATTGATATGATTTGGGACGGGGAAGATAGGAAAGGACAAGGATACAAAGGAAAAGGTTTCAGGAGCGGGAGAACTTTTTCACTCGATTTTTGAAAATAGTTGGAGACGTGATTTTCCTGACGTCAAGATCCAGGTGATTCCAAATTTTTGCTGCTTGGACAGTGTAGGATTTTTCGTAAGTGGTAGAAGTATGTTTAGATAGAATAGAATAAGTAGGGTGAGTGAACTTTCAGATCGTAGCCCAGACCGTGAGCAGACAAATTTTAAAATTTTCCGCTAAGATAATTTCGGCTATGAGGATTTTTTAATATAATAAAAAGAAGTGTAAGTATGTGAAGTTGGCGTCGACAACTGATCCTCAGCCATGTGAGAAGTGACCTGTATTCAGAAATGTGATCATATTTTCTGAGGCCGAAGATATACCGGGATGCATAAATTTTGGCGTTCCAACTTGCACAAATATACTTCATTAAGATCAGGATAGCACACATTTACATAATCAATTAATGGTAATAAAACCTTTACCCTGAGGACTGCCTTGTTTATTTATTGATTGTTTACATTCTCTAAAATTATGTTTGTTTCTGTGCAGGATTTCAGAATGAAATAATTTTTTTCCAGATTAATAAGTAACACCAATGAAGTATTGAAAGGCGACATCAAGAATAAATATTTAGTAACCGTTAATAGGGCAAAAATCATTACTGGACGTCGTGGTCGAGGAGAGCAAAGAAGAAGAAACAATCAGAGAGGAAGAAACAATTAAAAAAAGAGTAGATAAGAAAAAAAATCACTTATAACAAATATTTTTATGAAAGTTTATTTAGGTTTTTTATGTCCAATTGTAATTAGGTTTAAACGTCTTTTTTCTGTTTATACGTCCTGGTTTTCTCGCAGAATAATAAATTTTTGCATTTAATTTGTGTCTGACCATGATTGTTACCGACTATTAATTTTTAAATATTTGTTTGCTACACTTACTAATCAAAAGTATGTTTTGTTTTTATTTGAACACAATTAAAAGGTGGTACTGATTTGTTGTGGGGATGGTGGGGGACAATAACTGAAATAAGTTTTTATTTTTATACTTTACCACACCTAAAACTTTTAAAAAATTAACTTTGTAAAAGTACTATTTTTGAATTTTAGATCAGTAATATCAGAATTTTGAAGTAATGAATCTGTTTTGACTACTGTATTCTATATAAATCATAGTTTCGAAAATTTGGATTCGTGTTGTATAATTAAAGGATTTTCGATCCATGTTATACATTCGCCTACTTCGCTTTCTTTCTAGATTCTTCTCGTAGCTTTACCCTAATGGCAATTTTCTTTCCCTTAAACTCCTTCGATATAACGTAATAGTTTACCACTTTTAATTATATTATGCACGATATTATAAATTATCGAAAAGATATCTAAAAACTTATTTTGTCTCAATCGATAAACATAAAAGGCGGCGTTTGGCTCTTTGTATATCTGCCATTTGAATCAATTAGAAAACACACACCCACACACACAATTGCAGAATATCGTGTAATATTTTATAAGAGTATAGCGTTTCTATTTAATGTAATTAATTAATTATTGCCTAAGACTGACTAATTAATTAATTATTGCCTAAGATAATGATTGTCTAAGATCTATGTATCCATTGGCAGTCTTGTGCCTTACTTTTGTATTAAAGTATGACAAAATAGAGCCAAGATATTAACTTCGGCCATAAATGTTAGTATATTTAAGAAGTACTCACGTTCGATCTGTATAGTATAAGAGTATACAGTCGCTAGACGTGACGAGGCAAAGGAAATCCGCGTCTTAAATACGCAATTAATCCTCTGGCACATCATCCTTCTATCGCGCCATTTGATAGACGCTGATGCCGACAGGGGAATTAGGATACGGGCGCGGGCTCTGTAGCGCGTGACGGTTCGCGACACGCTCGAGTGACTCCCGCCACGGGACCGCTCTCCTGCGTATGTAACGTCTCCGTGAGCATAAACAAAGCAGCCTCGTCAATTTAACAATCTTGCGATTTAGCCATCTTATCTACGGCACGTCGCTTCCTCGGCGCCTTTGCGTTGAGGTACGCAGCCAGGCTCCGCGGAAAATGGCTTTGAGATTAATCCGCACGATAGTCTGCTATTTGGCGTACGCTGCCCAGTGGGATTATTACGTATTTACGAGTGAAGGTAATAAAGAACTTTTTCTTTCAAAGGAGGCCGGCGATAAATACAGAAAATAAAGAAATAGAATAAAATTTAAAAAGCTGCCATTTTTTAGAATACAAAAAAAAAATAATTCACAACTAAAAAACGGGAAAGGGCAAAAAATAACAATACAATTTGAGATCATGATTCAAAACAAAAAAGTTATCTTCATAAATAAGTGTAAATTATATTTTTAATATTTCAAGAATCGGTAGTAATAAATAAAAATACAATGAACTTAAAATCGAAAAATGATCAAAATCGTTCAAAATTAAATGTGTAGCCATTGCCTAAATGAATTAAAAATAAACTTAACTGTCATTGCTTCTTTCTTTTATTCTGTGGCGAAAGTTGTTGTCAAAATGAACGTCTATTTCGCTCTACGAAATTTATGTAGTTTTTTTCGACAATTCTGTTGGATCTGCGAGCTTCATGGATTAGTATGTTACAGCTGCGTACATTTTGTTTCATCGCGTTGGTCCAAAAAGTTCCGTGCAAATACACTATAGGAATTATGCATTTATATATTAAGAGGTATTTAATATTTAATAATGCATTTACAAAATATGAAAAATAATTTGACTTAATAAGAAATACAAAATTTTTCATTTATCTTATTGGCGATTTAATAAAACTTTTAAGGGGCTTATCTTTTATATTCTCTATTTAACAGTACCCTTTTTATTTTTGTTACTCCCGGACACGACACTATATGGACTTTTGCCGATCTATTTTATCAATATACATTGGTGTAAAGTAATCTGCTCATAATTTTGCATTTCTTGTATTCTATATAGTACCGAAATATACATATATAGTACATATTTTTATACAGTCTTTAGAAGAAGTCACAGATAAACAATGAAAACCGCTTCTATTACTATTTTTAGGGTTTGCTTCAGAAATTGAAATATTAATTATAATGTAAATTTCATTAAACAAATGTTAATTTTCTCGCGACCAGATCATGATTATAAAGTATTCAATTTACAGCAAACTGTTATAATAATTAGATTATAAATTGTTTTTACACATCGTAACATGTCTTGATTAAATATTTAACTAGATGGAGTTTAATGTGCATAGGAATATTTATGACGCAATTCTGACAGATTTCTGTCATTGAGCATGAAATGAAAGTGACAAAATTAGTGTTTGTTAGTTCTTGTAAATCTACGTAACATTGTCTTTATAATAGCAGAATAAGTTTAATATTTTGTATTGATTTTAAATTGTAACTTTCAGACATAGTTAGAGCTAAAATGTAGTTGTGGCATAAACAACCAACTTGTTTGTTCTCTGAACGCGATAACAGACATCCTTCTCGGAGCATCCTGCTGACCAAAAAGGAAATGTTTCGAAGCACACCGCACCATCCACTCACGTGATTAGTAACCGAGAGGCATATTCAAATGATCAGCGTTTTCTAACAGAAATAAAAAGTGACGATTATCAATTATGACCATTTACGTCTAACGATATGATAAATAAATGCGCCTCCCGCGCCCGTAGCGCCTTTTACGCACCGACTGTGGGTGGGTCGCTTGCGTCACCGCGACTTGTCGCCACTGGACCCCGCCGCTGAGCTCTGACAAATGGTCAGTGACCATAAGGCCTCCGTCGATACCGTTCTTGTAGAGGCAGGGGCTCGGATACTAACTGGGCTTTGGCCCTCTTGTCACTGGAGTGGACCGTTTGCCGCAGTCGACTTTACATATTAAAGAGGTTAATTAATTGCGAGTAAAGCAAATATCGATTCAGAAAAAAGCGGTTTACGAGTTGTCGTTTAGAGGCGTTATTTGCTTATAGGCATAAACCACTATCCAATTGACACTTTCTATTTAGACATATTCAAGGCTAGATATAAAGTCATGTGTACAAATTGAGAAACATTAAAATTTTTAAAATATCTATAAATATCTGCGAAATATTAAAGGTGACAAAAATTTTAGTACAATTTTAGTACAATACAATATAAATATATAATAAATAATTATTATTATATAATAACTATAATAATAAATAATTTTAGTACAATACAAACAGTAATAAATTTAAAATAAATTGTGTCTAAGGGTCGTAAATGCGTAGGAAAGAAAATAAATACATGACTAGAATAATGTTAACCTTTTTCGCAAAGAATAGCTAGTCGTTGAACATCAAGCTAGTCGTTGAAAATCAAGCTAGTCGTTGAAAATCATAGATATCTTCAAATTGCATCATAAATGCTAATAATGCATTAATGTAATGTTTACATTTGTTACAATTTTGTAAAAAGCATAATAACGTAAGCGTATGTTCTACTACATAGGTTGTTTCACACAATTTAGTAGCGCTATTTGATGGCATACTTTGTACGTGCATTAGCAGTATAAAATCCTTTATGGCTATGCCATAGAGTGATTTCATTCTTGCATAATATGTCCTTGACGCATTAACATTGCTAGGTACATAGCATCAATTGGCCTACGTTGTGTTAGCTACCTTTTACACAAAAAATCGTAGTGTGAGAAACCATCAGTGTTATGAGTTTTAAAAAATGTCAAAGTCGAATTAAATTATTCAGATGGAAAAATAACCGATCTCGACATATGGGGAAGCCATATGCCATATGAAACAGATTATATTTAAAATGTTTATTTTGTTCATCCCTATCGGTTTGATATCGCCACAAATTAATATGAATGCCGCCGCGTAATAATATAAATGTGAAGCGCGCCGCCCACCCGGCGCCGCCATACTTGAAATCTCACGTAGGTGGAAGAATTTGAAAGCGTGTTTTGTTGAGTTTCATACCCTCGGGTGTTCTGACAACGTAATCACTCCTACGCCCTCCGACGGACCCTTGACCGACGCTCTTAATGAATAAACTGTTTTACTAACACGTAAAATATCATTAAATATCTCTGCCACTTTGTGCTGTGACGAAAATGTGTCATTAGCAAACACTGCTAAGAACTGTCACTTTGAAGCTCTGCGTTCGCGCTCGTGAACTCTGTCGCAATCGGTTTCACAATGTCAGTGCAATGCATATCAAATTGAATCATCGGTTTTAGAATGAAGTAGCCTGTCGTTCTATATGAATATTTTATATAAAATTGTAACTACTATCGTTATAATTATCTGTTATATAATAACAATATTACAATTCATTATAAAAGGAGAATTTAATCAGTTGACCGGAAATTTTTTGGTCGCCGGGAATTTAACGTCAGTTGGTTATATTTTCCAGGCTAAAATTGTTGTTTGAAAGGTTATAATCATAAAAATAAACGTAGATACCAGTAAGTATAAATGCACGTAAAGTGTAATAAATGACAAATATATTTTTTTATTGAAATTCCGGATACTTTGATAGCTAGGAATGGAAAGTAGAAGTGACATTCAACTGCCAGTGTAACATTGACAGATGCAAAGCGCCACTCGAATAAATTGTATACTGTTTTTTATCGACACGTGGATTTTGTGTATTTGGATTTCATTTTTCGAACTTAGCTTTTATTTTTGCAAAGTCTGTTTTATAAATTGAAGAATGCACTAGACAATAAATGTTACTTAAATAACGAATAAATCTTCTGTTATTTGCCTGACATGGACATCTTATGTTTTTTTTATATTAAAACTGCGACCATGGATAGGAATAATAGTCACTTGTTAGTTGGCGATTAGTCCTTTTTAGAATTGAAACTTACCACGTGCGAAGTCCACGCCAATTTTTTTCGTATTTCTGTATAAGTACCGATTGCGGTTAATGTCGATCTTCACAAGTCGATTCATCGGTTAATGTAATGCCTCATAAATCGACCCTTCATTAAACCTTATTCTGAATGTCAATATTGTCAACGAATCACTCAGTAAAATAGCGTGAAATGGTATGTTTTTTAAATACACCAAATGTTTTCGTGTGTGAATAACAAATTCGTTAAAAACGTCGCACGTCCTTTGAATACAAAAAAAGTAATTAAAGAGTAATGGTTACATCCTCGAAACAAAAGAGATTCCTCAAACTTAACCATGCCGCCTTAAAAGTAGTTCATTACTTTAATCGTTTACTTAACTAGCCGAGGTATTGTCAAAGAATGCGTTTAGCAAGAGCCAACATGCAGCAACCCATCTACCCTGATCTCATTCCAATACCAAGTATGCTTGTTGCAGCTATTAGTGACGTAGCCGCTGCGAGCTATCGATTTGTACTGACCGTATTATGTGATTGACGTTGAGTGATGATATAGATTTGTCTTTGTATCGAGTATTCACTAATGTATATTGTAGTATTCATTCAGAGTACGAATTTAGTGCTTTGTGCGGATGTGTCGTACGTAAATAGAAGGCTTACGTCTATTCACCAATTTACGATCTGGATATTATTCAAGTAAAAGGCGAAGAATTTAGCGTCCTAGCTTCAAGCTAGGTTTGTTGAGTGTGTTCTGGTAGGTCAGAAGCAAATATAGTTTCGATTTGAGATTTATAAATCTTATCATATTCTGTTTGGCAAGATGAGAATAATTAATGTTATAATCCAGCTTAGTTTGTTATTTATTTTAAAAAAAAATTTTCGTCACTTCATAAACATAAATATATTTTCGATAAACATATTGTTATCAAATCAATCATTGTTTATTGACTTTTTTATCGATATTTATCGTTTCAAGATATTAAGCTTCATGTTAGAAGACAGAATCCTTTTAAATTAATTTTAATGTATATTACATTAAAATTCACACCTTAATCGATAAAAATGCTATTTACCAGTGAAACAGTTTAAATCGAGTTTATTTGTCCTTCATGCAAGTAGGCTTCGCATTTTAGAATCGGAAAGGGTCTGGTTGCTTAACAATAAAAACCAAATCCAAAGTTCCAAATTCCCTTTCTCTCATCCTTGATGCTAAGTATCCTTCATTTTTATGATCTGAAGTAGTCGATTTGCCATCGATGACTCCACTGACCCACTTCCCGGCGCGTCGGCGAAGCGCGACACTAGTGCGGCCTTGGCGAGCTCCGGAAGCCACACCGTTCATTTGCATTTGGAGCTCGTTAGCGACGGCGCTATTGCTAGTGTCTGGCGAAACTGTTGCCGAATGGCACTGGAGATTTAGTTGTAGATCAAAGACGTCAGGAAACTTCGCTCGACGAGTTGTCACATGTGGGAACGTTAAGGATGTGTTGCAGTAATTTTTTTGAAGTGTTCATGTGATGCTAATTCTTTTCAAAAAAATTATTAGATAGTTATCTCTTAAAATATTGAATCAATTTAGATTCTGTTACAAGAACTTATATTCTATAGTTTGACATTTCTTTTATTGTTCATGATAATTTGTAACGTCTTGAATTTATTTGTAACACTGTAAACTTTCTCTAAATTAAGCGTCACACTGCATTCTGTCAAACATTCGTAACGTTAATGAAGTATAAGGATCAGTAATAATAGATTGTGCTCAAGAGTTTTCTACATCTTTATAATGATTAATTATAAAAAGAATGTATGTTATTATTTATAAAAAGAATGTATGTTAACTATTCCTAAAATTCTTTCGCCGCCCGAAAGCGTATTCGTAACGATATTTAGTTGTGTTTTTTATTAATTATTTTTTTTAAATTTGATTAAAATATTTACTACCACCAATTCGAATTTGTTTAAAACAAATATAGAATACAACACCGTATTATACTAAAGGCAGTTAACTAACAGTAACAGTAAACAGTAATTACTAAGATGCAACTTTTTATAAAGTGAGTGTTAAGTTATTTATACGTAGGCTTTTGTTAGTTTAAAAATAACAATTAATTTCGTGTTGTTTGAGTTTAAAAAGATGCTGTAATTACTAAATTGAACTGATGTCAATAAAAACGTAAGGAAATGAATAATATACTTAATAATTATTCTCGGAAAAAATATTTTTTTCCTTTTCATGCTCAACTTAATCTGTATACGATATCGTCATGGAAACGCGCAGATTGCACGTCGTAATCACAAGTCCTTATTTTGTGTTTGTTATGAAAGTCAGCCTTTAAAGTTTTATATGGTATTATCAATGTTAAAATTGTGCCACATATTAACGAGGGTACAGCTTCCTTACATATAAGGCGGCAGCGCCTATCTGTATCGCTTGCAACTCAGCGTCCACTCAAACGTTTCTGAGTACATATTGACTATCACCTTCAAAATAGATAGGTTTTGAACAGTGTGGTTCAAATTTTACATAGAATGAGCCGTGAGCTCAACTATCAGCTCACACAAAGTCAGAATATGTGGAGTAGATTTATGGAAAAAAAAACCTCTATAAATAACGCAGTATTATTAAATACCGGGGGCGGAAGCCATATATCTTTGTCTCGTCTTCTCATTCGTTTTACAAAATGCGGCTCGTATCCGACACCGTTATGTTAAAATTACAACACGTCTATTAATTTCATTTTATATTTATTTTTGTCCAAAAGAACAAATTCAATTCAAATGTTATCGTCTTAATTCAGCACAAGCGGATTTAATTTTGTGAGTAATTACTGTATCCGGCAAATTTTTTAAGTTATCACTGCCCTTGTATTAGCTGATGTGTCTGCTTCGACCTTGCCCGATTCTAAAGTCGATTAATAAAAATTAATAAAACCGTAAACGATTAACAGAATTGACGCGATGACTTCCCGTGAAGAACGTCTTTATTTCATTTAGGTTTATCACTGTGAAGAATGACATAAGAATATATTTTTAACACTTTTCCGGTAAGACATTGCCGTACAAAAAAGTGTATACCTATTTAAGTCGATTGGCTTAAGTTTTGAAAATATATTCTAGGCTTTAAACGTCGGAAATTCCATTTTAGCTGTTCTGTTATTCATTGCGCAAAATTCCAACTATGTAAAACGTAGCTTTGTTTACACGTTCTTATATATGAAAGGCACATGAAACAAAGGATTAGGCATATAATTACCCATATAATGTATAAATATATCTTATTATCAGATAAATATTGGCGTATCTTAGCATATACAAAAAAAAATTGGCAAGTGTGAATCGGACTCATGCATGAAGGGTTTCGTAGCACCAAACAATATCAAATTTATAAGTTTGTATATCTCAGACACTGAAAAACAATGTTATTGCTGCAATCGATACCAAAATATTCCATATCTCAAAATCTGCACAACATTATTTTCGTTGAAAATTTATATTAAGTTTGTCTACATTAACTTTTTTCAAAATTTTACACACGTTGAAAAGTTATTTGAGAACAGCCTCTTTAAGATTTTAGAAGTGCATATCTCACCAACTATTGACATGAATAAAAGAGTTATTTTGGATTCTTTATATCATTTTTAAAATATATCTAACGCTTATGTGTATTGAATTTTTTCATCCCTCAGTTACAAGTACGGAGTACCACCGCTAATATAATTTTTTTTTCATAATTTCACTATTTCATTGTATAGAGGTTCATAGAAGACACCTACCATACAAATTTCATGTATATAGTACTAATAGTCCTCGAATAAAATGTCTGTGACATACAGACAGGCGGACACGACGAAATTATAAGGATTGTTTTTGCCATTTGGCTATAGAACAATACCTAAAAGGAAGCGTAATCGTTGGCAAAATCAAAACAACACGCGTCACAAGCTGGTTTACACAATGTGCAATATCTTTGATACAGTTGCTAAGATTACTAAAAATATATGATTTTATAGGTAAAAAACAATGTCAAAAAAAAAACAAAAAGTAAATACGTTAATAGAATGTATAATTGTTGTCTTCTACAATTTTTATTTCGTGAGATGAAATTGTAATTTCGATTACAATTTCATCTCACAAAATAAAAATTCTAATTACAAGTTTGTTTTTAACAATTATTTATTTGGCGAAACGAAATTGTAACAATTAATTTTATAACAATTGTTATAAATATAACCAGCTTAATACCAACCACATACGATTTCTATTGTTATTGTTATTTATTATATATGGTAATTATTCTATAACAATAAATCGATCGATTCGAAAATGTTCGCTTGGAAATAAGTCAACGTCGTTTTGTTAAATAATTGTTTATATTTATATATTAAATTACAAGGTTTATTATAACAAATTTTATGGTTAGGGTAGTATAATAGCAATAGAAACATAAATCGTAATCAAGCGAATCCGTTAAAAATGACGTCTTTTACAACCAGTGGTCTATCGTTCACGAAGTTCCAGTTTTATTTTGAAAATTTTATGGATCAAAAATGACATATCCGTTTGAGTGCCGACGAGTGCCATCGCGTTCGTGCGCGTACTAACTAAATTTGCCACGAGCGCGATGGCGCTCGCGAAATCAGTTGCTGTTTAGCGCGCGAAAGGGGGGGTCGCTCGCACGCATCGCTATTTTTTTTTTCTTTCTACGTGTTACATAAAGTTCAAATTGTAATATTATTAGTAATTACAATATAAAAAGGATCCAGGAAAAGAAAATGTTTAACCCATAATGTCGGATTACGAAAATGATCGTATTTGAAGTTGTGAAGAAAGTGATAGTGGGAGTGACATTGTGGTGCGCTCACAACTTGGCGTAATGAAAATTTTGAATGATAGTGATAATAGTGACGATAACAATTAATTTGCTGATACGAAGGATGTACCGGACTGCGAAAATACGATGTGACCTTGATTTAAGTTTTTGTTATAATTTTTGTTCACAATATATATTTCCATAATTTTCTTTGTATTTTATTATCCTTGTACAAGTTTTTATTAAGAAAACACCGAAAAAATTATTAAAATTGGATAATTTTTGGAAGAGATACAGTTTTTTTTCGAGACAAGGGTAAATAACATCAAAAACAAAAGATTTCTTTGGCATTTTTAAGTATATATGATTAAAAAACCATGACACTATAACGGTTAATCTTTATAGAAGGAAATCCTATTTTTGGTAGCATATATTTTATATCACCTTCTGGTCAGCTATATGCAGGAAAAATAATTCTTTAGAAGTATAACGATTGTGGTACACTACGCCTGTTTATACTCAGTTGCTCTTAGACTAGTCCCGTACGAAGAAATCAAGTGGCAGGCATCCACTAAGAACGTATGATTAGGGATTGCAATCCAGCAAGGTTTTCAATCCAGCTGGATTTTTGCTGGATTGACTTAAATCTAGCTGGAACCAGCGCGGATCCAGCAAAATATGGAATGAATAAAAAAACATAATTTTTAATGAAATTTCTAGTCATTTTTTAATATCAACTTTTTTATTACAAATCATGTATTAAAAAATAAGGGGTACCTACTTATTTAGTAGTTACTACATATTTTTGGTTTAGTTTTTTAAATCTTTGTCATTTGAGATCGAAACAATTATTGACTTAAAATTACACTTCTATTATTATGGTTCATGAAATGAGGAAAATAAAATACAAAATCAAATGCAATGCTTCTAAGTAAACGATATCTTAAACAATTTAATAATCAATTCTACCGAGAGCTAATGCTACAACTTCAACTACAAATCACAAATATCAGCCTGTATTCCAAGAAGTCTCGAAATGATCTTCTTTGCAGCCATTTAAGATATAATATTATATTACTACCGTCACTGTAAGCGAGATTAAGACATCTTATGAAAATCAAAAGCTTATAATCAAATTAGGAAGTTTAAACTCTGACAACAGAAAGATAAACTATTTCGTTTTTTGAATTCGCTGGAAGTAAGACCTTAAATAACAAATTTTATCTATAGTGTTATCGCCTAACCTACTTTGCACAGAACTGCATATATAACCGGCTGCTTAGAAGACCCTCTAGGCCTCTACTCTGGTCGGTTTCAAGGTCATTAAATAATCATAAATCATAGATAAATGTTCGCCCTTCACTCCCTCACTCTCAAAAGCAGTCATTTCCTTTTTTAAAATCTTTTCGTAGTCTATTTGAGAACCCCTTTTTTGTTTATAAAAGTTTTCTTTCTCTCGTTTTAGTTCATTCTCAAGCTCTTGTTTTAAAGTAAAATTCACGGGCTCCGGATTATGTGGCCCATCTTCTTCTAGTTCCATTATATCCTCTTGAACTGTTTCCACATCCACAATCACTTGTTTATTGAAACGATTCAACAAATTTGTCATCTCTTGTCGCATTGTACTTTTTTTCGGCATTGGAAAATAGCCAGGATTTTTTACTGCTTCTTCATATTTCTTTGGATTTTGTAAGTACACTAACGTACCTGTAACTTCAGTGAGGCGCCGTTCTGCTATTCTGTTTTGTAGTGCTTCGGACAGCTCGGAACTTAGGTTAGTGGTCTGGTTATTTAGTTTGTCTAAGGCAAATTTCAGAGATGTGCCAGCAGTTATCAAAGTGGACTCGCTTCTGCAAAGAGCTTCTATAGCCAGTTTCAACGGTTCAAGACTGGTGATCAACTCGTTGATTATTCGTAAGCGGAGAATTTTATCTCAGAACCAATATCTATCAAGGTTTTATCAATGCAAACTTTTAGGCTGTAGAAACGTTCCAGCATGCTTACCAAACTGTTCCACCTGGTGCGGCAGTCAAGAATTAAACTTAATTCTTTGCCTTTCTCTTCCTGGACATATTTTTGCAAGAACTTGTCGTCTTTGGTAGGTGATTTTTTTAAAGTGTTCACAACTTTTCGTACTTTCATGAGCAGATCACGGTAACGTGGAATCAATTCAACACGGCCCGCTGATGTTTGTTCGTTTGTTACTGCCAGTCCTTCATTCATTTCTGTCTCCGAATCATCATTTTCATCTTCATACTCGTCGCTTTCGTCTATCGGTGCTTGTTCTATTTCGTTTTGAGGTTTCTTTTTATACAACACGTCTACCACAGCCAACTGGATACCGTGTGCGAAGCACAGTTGTCGATAGCAAGGCATGAGCTTGCCAACTTTCACCATAACGGATGCGCCGTCGGTTGTGATACCAATGATGTCGGATTCAACGATTAAGCCAAACATTTTTAGCCGTTCTGACACTAATTCAATGCAGTGTTCAGCAGTGCATGATCCGCGAATTCTAATCAACCCTAGATTGAAATGTTTATCTGTAAGGTGCAAGTTGAGATTTATGTATCTGTGATTTTTAGGGAGGTCCTCTCATCGAAGCTTAACGAAAATTTTTGTCCTTTTTGTTTTAAATTAGTGAATTCTTTTATAAAATCTGCTTGGATATTTTCTGCATACCGATAAATTATCGCTCTTATTGTGTTCGGAGAAGTTGGCAGTTGGAATCCACTTTTTGCGAATAATTGTTTCAAATCGGGTGATGTACAAAATGAACTCATACAAAAACCAGGCCGCTGAGGCGGCAATGGGAGCTGGTGTAATTGTATTAGTATGTAAATCTTTGGTGTTTGAAGAACTGACGTTGACATTTATACAGTGTATCTTTTTCAGATGGTTTTTAAGCCTGTCGTTGAACGGTTGCTAATAAGCAATATTTTTGAACACAATGAGCATTTAGCACTTCGACCATTATCCAATTTTGTGAAAAAGTCCCACAAATTTATTTTATCATCTTCAGCAGACATTTTTGGATATTACCGAACGATAATCCATGGAATCTGAATAAAATAGATATGACTGTAAAATAAGATGTATTTAAGTGTGATTGAACAAAAACCTAAAATTCGACTAAAAGTTGTCTGTTTCCGTGAATACATTAACGTTTTTAGTAATTATTGTTATAGCGCCAACAGAAATGCATCATCTGTGAAAATTTCAATTGTCTAGCTATCACGCACGGTTCATGAGATACAGCCTGGTGACAGACGGACATACGGACGGACGGACAGACGGACGGACAGCGAAGTCTCAGTAATAGGGTCCCGTTTTACCTTCGGGTACGGAACCCTAAAAATCAAAAGATTTCGCGATATTGGCAAATAAATCTGATTCTTATTTTGACTGTCGGTCGACTGTTTTTTCTTTGAGTAAGTTACAATAACCAAATCAAATCATGTTTCAATCATAATTCATAATCATTAATCATTTAAAATAAATACATAAGTCAAATTACTTACTTATATATTCAGTCTCACGAACAACACGCACAGCAGGTTGAGAGCACTTTTTTGACGCGAAAACACTTTTACTAGCGAGAGCAGAAAGTTAAATGTGGTCTGTGTTTTGATTTACATCATTTATATTAAAATAGGTAAACAAACAGAAGAAGTCAAAGGGTAGGCGGTGCATGGAGAGAGGGGGCGACGTTGCCGTTCAATCGCACTCGTGGCACGTACTACAAATTGAATGGCAACGTCGCGCATCGTTCGCCGACTCTGCGTTAAAGATATATCCTAACTAATTTCGAATATGATACGTTTGCGGACCCGCGCTACTGGATCCAGCACGGCATGCTAGATCCAGCTTGTAAAAAAAATGCGCTGGATCCAGTGGATTGCTGGATGCTGGATCCAGCAATTGCAATCCCTACGTATGATATAGTGTCGGAATTTAAATTTAAAAATCCACTGCTTAAAAGTAGTAAGTAAAAAGAAAAATAATATGTATATATCAACATCGTAGGACTTTTAATTCCAATCAATATATCGTTTCTATGTTAGAATAGTTTTTGAAATTCCTATCTAGTCGTTTTACATAATTAATAGGTATTTGCAAGTGGAAATAATGACAATACTTCCTCCCCTTCGAGACTGTGATCTACCATGTTACTAATTACCACAAATTTAGCAGATTTTATATCAATTATGATCCGACAAACTTCATCAAATCGTAATTTCCATCTTTATACAAAGTGTAACAGTTCTAGTCGACTAAAATAGTATGATACTTACTTATCTTGTTTTAATACGTGAAGTAATTTGATTAAACTGCCTCTTCTCTAGTAACGAGCAACATAAAATTAGCACATACCATTGTCCGATTGTACAATAGGTAATAATATAACTTCGGTTGGACTCAATTCGGTCCATCATGATGGTTAACGTATGTAGGGAGGTGCGATATATTTTACTATCATGTCGATAATGAATAATTGGTATATATAGAATTTAGGTATCGTCTATGTATTTTAGGAAGTTACATACTAAAAATAAACAGGCTATCTAGAATAAAGTGTGTGATTGATTGGTATATCGACCCACAGCCCAAAAAAATTGGCAGATTTGGGAAATTTTGACTTTGAAGTGACAGGTATCCACTAAGAAAAGATTTCATGAAAATTCCACGGGAACTTTAAGATGTTTGATATCACTTCACACCCATAGGAATTTCATATGGTGGAAAAAGCTATGAAAAATTTGCATCGTTTTTCCGGGGTATTTTTTCCAGTTTTTTTTAGTAAAAGTTTTCTTTAATAATAGAATTTTAACAAACACCAGTTTATTAATGGTTTTGGTTTCTAATATAGATTTTTGCAAAATTACGGGCATATAATTCTACTTAAATTGTTTTGTTAAAAGCCTCAGGGCAGATGATATAGTATCAAAGCTTACGGACTTATATGGACGAGGAGATTATTTATGTGACATGTGGAGGCTATTTTAGTGAGCACACGTCATTTATTCGTTTATGTAGGTTGTCAAATAACTTTTAGTGCTAATGTTTAAAGACGTGTACAGGTAAGGTAATGACGCGTAAATGCTTACTAAAGTTTTTTTCTACGTTTTTAGCAGAAGTTAAACAGATAAATGAATTCTTGAATGTAAATAAAATAAATAATCTCTGATATTTATGAGACATATTTTTTTTTATTTATTGATTAACGGCTAAAAGTTGTTATAAATCATAAGATGCATTCTCAACTCTTCTAATTGTTCGCTGCGACTTAAATAACTAATAATTGTACGGTGACATGAAACGTGTTATTACGGCATTTGTGATTAATCATGAAAATCTCATTTATTTTGAGTGCCATGATTACAATGTGTACTATTAAAACATTTTTAATAGTACACTGTACTTTTAATAGTGTATTGTGTACTATTATTACATATTTTTAGAAATTCAATATTTTTACGCCTGTAAAAGTTATTCCAGACAATATATTTACCTGTTAAAAATAATATTTATAAGTGTGCATGTAATTCTTTTAGCGCGAATTCCTAGCATATTTAACAAATTTTATTTCAAGTAAAAATTCAACGCATATTCAATACATTTAATATAACTGCAGTGCCAATTTTCAACAACCGTTCGAACCACGAAAACATACCGAAGAAATATTATTCTGTTAAGATTCTACCCTTACCACTAGCACAGGTAAAACGTCAAGATTTGCACCTGGTAAATTTATTTATGGCTAGCATAATTTATACAGCTGATACAAACTTATCAAAGTAATTAAAAGCAAATATAAATTTTAAACTAACTGAGGAAACAAAATAACTTTATATGAAATACGTACAGTACTAAACATTTTATGTGTAGAATACGACAGTAACGACATCTGCCCTCTTGCGCCTGTCCGTATTCGGGTTGCTTAATCAAGCACCTAGCCTCCCGCACCACTTCACCTTTTCGTCAATGTATGTCCGGGTGCAAAACTTTATTGCGCGATTGAAAATCCACCTAGCTTCATATCTTGGTATGTACATTATGTATTTATGTATTTACTACACGTTGAGTAGCCTAGCTATTTTCTTGATGTTTTTGTATTAATGCAGAGTAAACGAATTTTTGAAAATATTAAATTAGTATTCTACTTGAGTGAACAGATCGCAATGGAATAAAAAGTACATGTTACTTCAGACTGACCTTGTCTGTTTTTCTTAAAACTCCATCCGATTCTCGTCAGTATTTCTTACGTGCTGCGTGCATAATCAAATATAAAGACAAAAAAATGGTTTTAATGCATTCTTTGAAATATCCTTCATTCCGCCAATTAGTTGTTTATGTGTCAAATTTAGATCTTTTCCTTATTATTAATATCGGTTTTTAGTAACATTTAAAAAACAATTTTAAAAAAGTTTTCAGTCCACGTCTGAATTAATTAATTGCATTCCTTGGGTGTGACTGACTGGAAGACATTGCTCCTATAGCAACAAATAAAAAAATTGCTTATGCGAAAAATATATCGTCAACGAAACCTTTAATTTTCGTAAAGAACAAAAGTGCGTAAAGCGATTTTTAAAGCCGTACGATATAAGAAAGTTATCATAGACTTTCTAAAAATAAACACATCTTTTTTCCTCCTGAAAACAAGAGTTTTATCCCTTACGTCAAGTGAAATATCCGTCGATGAATGTTATGTAAATCTGTAAATATCGATGTGATTGATATCAAAGTTCGATATTTGAATTGTTATGATATAACAACACTATTGCACGTTACGCTGTGTGACTCACGCACCTTATCATCAGTATTCTTAGATCACGACCTATTGATCCACTGTTCAATTAGTTGTATGAATATCATCCTCACGAGCAAACGATTCGTCTCAAATTCAAATGTTGTCATGTGTCGCGTTGTATAATATGAAATGGACCACATCGCCTGTGCCGACTCATCTGAGTTATGCTTCAAACCGGTGTGGTACAAATTAGGTTGTGATTACGTATTATCAGTTACAGAGAATTTGGCCAGTTCGTAGTCAGGTTGTCATTGTCCAGGTTAAATTATTATTGACTATTATGGTATTGTCACATTGAAAGGAATAAAAAATCTCACTTCTTCAGGTTTCGTATTTATACCTTGTCGTCCAATATCCTTCATACAAAATACAGTATCATCGTACGGGTATATTAATTTCAATATAGAAATATACGACGAAGGCTATTTCAATAGAAGCTGTTATTTTGAAGAAAATAAAGAATGAAAACAATAAAATACATAACTAATGTTGTCAAAAATAAATCAGGAAACGTAATCGACACGCGAATAGCTTTTTAACTAAGTACATACTTACATACGTAATTTATATTTATAAAGTGATGTCAGTATGATGTGATCTGTGTTTTTATTAAGCTACGTGTAATATAATCTTTTCGAATAGGCAATGCATAGCTGAATACAGATTTTTTTATTCCGTCGTTCGTAATCAATAGCCGTGGGTTAGTGCGCGATTTTCAGTGTAGATATTGCGTGTGATAAGGGCGTTTCAGATCGAAACCCGTTTCAGAGGTTCCCGTGAGGCTATAAGGGAGCCGACAACCTCAGCTACGCGTTAGCCGAGGTCGCCGGTGACGCCATGGGTCCTCAAGACGACACGGTGTCATTCAAGTGCCCCGAGATGGCAGGTGACTTTCATTTTTTCTCCATAAGAAAAAAGCCTTGCCTTGTAGCAGTGTTTTTTCTTATCACATACCTATTTTTATGCGATTTAAGTAGCCACACTGGTGTGGTCTAGCATGGGTGGTAACTTCAATACGTTTTCGTTCTGATACTCAAAGTGTTAATGATGTGAAAGACAATTGGCGTTACTAGATGTGTAAAATTTAGTTTCTATTAATACTAATCATTTTGGGTGCAAAACGCATAGCCTATGTCTAATTTTCTATATATAAGTCAAATGTCTTAATTTCTAATTATTGCAAAAGCCATTTCGTCCAGAGGTGTGATAACATTACAATTATTTCACTAAATTTCTAATTATTGTAAAATCTGTTTCACCCGTAGATACGACAGTATTCTTTCTTGATAGTAAAGATCGCATTTGTTTTGTTTACAGACCGTGATAGAATATAACATGACATTTCGATTATGCGTTTATTAAAATTGGTTAACGGTATCAGTATTTCCACATAAATAAGAGACAAATAAAAATGTTATACTCGTAATTGACTATTTTTACTTGCAGACAAACAGAGTTCGTTTAGTGATTGGAATCTTAAAATCGACAAAACAGAACAAATAGTCGTTGATATGAAATGGTGTTCTTCGACAAAACAGAACAAATAATCGTTGATATGAAATGGTGTTCTTCGACAAAATAGAATAAATAATCGTTGATATGAATTGGTTAACGGTATCAGTATTTCCACATAAATGAGAGACAAATAAAATGTTATACTCGTAATTAACTATTTTTACTTGCAGATACGTTAATGTTCGTTTAGTGATTGGAATCTTAAAATCGACAAAACAGAACAAATAATCGTTGATATGAAATGGTGTTCTTATGAGACGATAAGGGATCTGATCAAGCTCGAATCGACAGTGATAATGGAATGTCTACCTGTGTTTAGCCGGTTTTAGCTAATTATGTTGAAATTTCGTTATTTATATGTCGCGACCTATTGTTTGTAATAAAAAAACCAGTATTTACTCGTCCCTACATGAAAGAAGTCTTTGAAAAACCAAACCTTTTGTTCCTAAATAAAAGCTTAGTGAAACAACAAACAATTATTGCTTAGGTAGACAAAATTCTATGTATTTCTTAAATTTTTAATAAGTGGTACAGGCCACGTAAATGTGATTAAATTAACAAAGGCAAGGCGAATTCTGATGGCGACGGGCCGCGGTCAACGTCGCCCCGATGAATGCATATTGCGTTGCTGCACGAATGCGACACGTGTGTTTGATATTTACACCAGTCGCCGCCTGTGCCCTTGCACAATATAATTGTATACCACAATGACCTGAATCATCAATCGCGTGTGGGTGCCATGCCCGTCATAGCCGCTGTCCTAGGTAGCAGCGCGCAAGAAGCGTGGCGTCGAATATCAATTACAGAAAAGGTCTTTTGAACTGTACCGTGTGCTAGCTAACTGTCGTTCAGTACACAGGCGTATCGGTGATATAGTCGCAGCTTTCATCCACTTGGTATCCGATTTCAGAGTTTGTCCTCTGGATTAAATTTGACTTTGGGCGTATTGTGATTTAGATTTATAGCTTGACGTAATCTACGCAGTCAATCCTTCTACGTTGCGCACTGATGAAATGCACTGATGATGATTTTGTAATAGAGTTCATGAGGTTTTTTTTTCATATTTTGAACCAAAATCACTCATCTTTTATGAGCTTAACATGTTATCGCCGTTTCAAAATAAAACTGGAAAAAATATTTTTTCTGACTTTCAATGCTTGCCAAAACAAACGTAGTAAACAAATTTCTTATTTTTTTATAGAATGAACATTGTAAATTAAGGTCTTGATTAATTGCTGGAAGAAGCTGGCTTTGGGTTCGATCGTCATAATCAAAATTCCGCTTTTATTTGTGTAGTGCCCTAGTGCGTCAATTTCTCTTTGGGTATTCGTATGTTACAGTTGTTGTTTTAGAGTGATTTTTTTATTTTGGGTTGAATAAAAAAGCATGTAAGCGGCGATTTATTTATTGTACAGGAAGTATTTGAATACTTTTGGTTTTAATAGGTTTCAATTAAATAAATTTAAGTTTGATAAAATATATATTTTACCCACTTTTTTGTTTTTTTATATGTTAGATTAATGGTTATTTTTGTTATAAATAGCAATCGAAAATAATTCATAAAACTAAACTGTGTCACAAAACTCATAACAATTTTCTTTTTATTTTTTTTTATTTTATTCGGGTTCAGTCTTGTAGGATATTAGAATGAGGTTATTTTAAAATAGTATTTTCAAAAGTAACAAGATATTTCAATAGGTATAACGAACGCAGTAATTAGTTTCATATGTTTCCCTTGAAATTTTAATCATTTTGATTTGTTTAAAGCTTACGTAAATGTATCAATTCACTATATAAAAAATCTTACATACGCATGTAACGCACAAAATTATTGAAAGCTGGAATTTGAGATATCTTTCATGATAGTACCCGGCCGCATTAAGAGCTATTGAATGTCGCTACGCACAGTAACACGTAGATGGTTTTTTGCGATATTTGGCACATCAGACGAGATCTCGCCCGGCGCCCCCGCGTCCGCCTCACGTCGCTCCTTATAAGGCGTTCGGTCCTTTCGACCGCCCGTGGGAACCAGTCCGATATGGTCAGGAACCCGTGCCTCATCTCGATTTGAACTGGAGTTGTCTTGCTAATTACCCTTGTGCACGTCGTCATCTCGGTGACTACTGCGAAATTCTGAGAAAATTATTAACCCTATGACGTAAGGGACTACCCACGTTGTTAATGTTCGGTTTGCTGGCTGTGTTACTTTATAAGGTGCATTGAATTGACAACTTTGTGAGCAGAAGAAACTCTAATACGGTGTTAATTTTATATAATAAGGCTTCTAATGGTATTTGTCATTATAAAGGTGTAAATCACGTTAAAGCAAAAGGATCCAATATTAGAAAACGTAGAATAATGAGTACGTAGAAATCCCATGAATCTTTAATACGTCCATTGCATCTGTATTTCAAATGACTGATACTTGTTCAGACTATGCAAGAAGGTGAGAAGAATGAAGTTCTGATACAATAATACTAGTAAGTTGACTTCAGCAACTGAAGAATATTAATCAAGATACTCCTCTCCCTTCACCATCATTCATAAAATCGGAGGAAAAATATATTGTATAGAAAGAATAATAAAAAATTAGGGTATTGCTAAAGAATTTATTATTGCTCGAAATTATATGAAAACATAAATATTTTTTTACATGCTTCACGTGCATTTTTCTCATGAGAGACAAAATATTTTTTTAATAATAAAGAATTCTCCATAAATATTAAAGCTTCTAAAAACTTTGTTTCGTTGCTAACAAAATTAAAAGCTCTCGACGTCGATTCGACGTGTATCCCATTTTCGCGTCTCTTTGAAGAAATAAAAAAATATATATCATAATAAAAAATAAATGTTTCGAATCAAGTTATTTACCAATTACGCTCTGAAAATATTACAATTTATTGTAAATAAATTCGAATGTTTGATTTCACTAAATAAGTATCTCATCTAATTCGACAAATATCTGGTGAGATGTGTCAATATTGTCTCATGTTGTGTATTTATCGTGTTATTATAAATGCACGTAATTTGTAGCTTTGATGGGTTAACAATAATTACAGAGGGATTCTTTATCAGAAATAAAGAATGAAAATGAAAAATAAATGTATTTTTGTTTATAGTATTATGCCCAAAACCAATATTTTATCTATCTATGCTTTTTTATTACTAGGGATAAGAATTCTAACTGACGTTTCAGTTTTGCATATCAATAACATACCAACAGATAGGAATTACTTTGAATCTCTGCACGCAATCAACCAATGGGAGGGCAAATCACTCACTGGTTATTTGACTTTGTATAGAAATGACAGATGTTGCTTCGTGATAACTTTTTGACAGTTGTCTTTGATAGGTTAGGTTATCAACAGTAAGCGAATTTTCTATCTGTCATTTTTGATGGATAAACGCCTATCAACACAAAAAAAGCAAAGATCTTTGCTAATAGCCCACTTGAAAATGTTGTAATACAACGAAACCTAGGTCGTGGTAAATAACTTAATGAAAGTAGAAATAATACTACATCACGTAGTTTCATTTAATTGTGAACTAAATGTTATATTAATACTGGCTTTTGTCGGATTTAACACTTGACATAAAGAAGAAGAAGAAGCAGAGGCTTATTGCGTTCCATAAATACGCAAAACTTTAATTGTTTTTATCTAACTCATATTATTCTTGATTTCAAAATGTAAAAAATATATCCATTACTTAAAATACACGAAAAAATTAAATTACGTCTAATAGTATATAATTAAAATGTTTCTGTCTAGTTATCATTTATTTATAACGCATCGCTTGTACGGGAGGGCATCGATAGAAAGCTATCTATGACTGTCGATCGACCGTTAAAACATCAAAATAGTTTTGGGAAGCAAAATAAAAGTAGATAGACAGTTATCGACTCTATTAGATAGCTATCTATGTCCACGGATAGATAGAATATAGGTTTTGGGCGTTAATCATCCAAAATGAATTGGACAGTTCACTTGAAGATGGCGCGAAATGAACTCCTGGCGAGTTCTGGTGTGAATTTTATTTATACCTATCTCTCAAAAGAAATGAAACAGTTTATATTTAAATAAAACTAAATAAAAAAGATATGCTTTTTTGAGAAGAGTTGAATTGTGCGCTGTAATACTAAAATATTATTGACGAAATGGACTCCAAAGTTATACGTTACACTGTCATTGAGACCCTTACTAATTACTCACCTACTTTCTCTTAATTAAAACATTAAGTGCTCGACAAAGACCTTCGAAATAAAAATATAAGAAATTTCTTCTTGCCCCTTAAAAATCAGAGATACTTCGAAGAACGTTTTAGAACAAAAGCACAAATAAATCATTTCTTTATATTTTTAAAGTTCTAACTTGAACAGGAGTACATAAAATTGAACAAGTCTTGATAATGATAAAATTATAATTCATTTACGTGTTTACATTTGTCACTCCGGATGAATCATCCGAGTGAATCATCAAAAGTCAACGAATGGTGAACACGCCTTTACTTTGTTCACCCATCATGCTTGATGATAACTTTGAATGATTTGCTGTTTACACATTTCACTCGCTATTCTCTGTGGATGAATTGTCCGTGTCGATCGTTAAAATTGGTCGGTCTGAACCCGGCATTAGTTAAATCTGCCAATATTTGAATTTAGAATCAGCTTTTGATACAATATTAGTAGATAACAAAATCTAGATCCACTTAACATGAAAAAAAACGAAATCCGATCCTTATATAATAAAAGCCTTATTAGTAACCCGTCCATGTATTGAATATCTATAAAGAAGCGTGCAGGTACGAATCACGAAGAGACGCGTAGTGTTAGTACGCGTCGCTTCGGACGCTTTCTAGCGCGACCCACGCGGGCTTACGCCACGGATACTCCCACGCGTCGCTCCGCATAAGTAATAATGCTATACGGTTGTCTAAACTGAGAAACGAAAGCGTACGACCCGTATCCATTAGAGGATTGGCCAATAGATGCGTGGAGGAGGCTCGCGAAATCATTTATACAAATGGACGCAGTATGAATATTTTGATTTAATTTGCCGCCTTTTGTTGGTTTTAATTAATAATGCACAATTCAAATCTTGCGTTCGGAATGTTATATTTTGCCAATATACACTTCAAATCTTCAGCGCATGGTGCACCCGTCCAACGTAAGTCGTAGGAAAAATTTTCTTTGCTAAATTCAAATTGGTTTTACGAAAACTGCTATTCTTCCTCCAGAAACTGGTAAGGTAACTTATTATTACATATTAATGATTTAGGTTATTTAATTCTTTAGATAAATAAATAAGAATTCATTATTTAATTAAATATGTTGCTCAAAGACAAGATAATTACCGTGTTTTCAAAATACAACTACGTCTTTTATATATGTGCTTTATTTGATTCTCAATCTCTTTATAGGTTCGCATGAGTGCTACTTGAGCCACTTTTTATCGTTTTATAAACGTTTAGCGTCTATTTAAGTAATAGATATTACTTTCTTGCTTTATCTACGTCGTTACAGACAAAGAAAATGTGAGCATTTTATAAATTAGATGTAATTTTTCTTTGCTAAATTCAGATTGGTTTTACCAAAACTGCTATTCTTACTCAGGAAATTGGTATTGTTACATATTAATGATATAGTTATTTAATTCTTTAGATAAATAAATAAGAATTCATTGTTAAGTGCCACTTGAGCTTTTTTTTATCATTTTACAAACCTTTAGTGTCTATTTAAGTAATAGATATTACTTTCTTGCTTTATCTACATCGTTACAGACAAAGAAAATGTGAACATTTTACAAACAAAAATTTTCTAGTTGTCTTAATCATTGGAAAACATTTTGAAAATTAAAACATTTTCAATGAATCGTATATTTCATTGAAAATGTTTTGAAATCAAGTTCGTTCACTCTACCTCTCACGACATGCTTGTTTTTGAAACAGGTGGTCGATTGCATGTCGAGCATAGTTTGTCTTATTTTATTAGGAAGTGAATATTATACTCGAGTCCCATTAGACGTGACGGAAAAATCATTTCTTTTGTACCTAAGTAAGGGACTGTTAAATACGTAGTGCTATAAACTAAATGAATACATGCAATTAAAAGTAAAAGCGTATTAGCATTTAAATTGTTTATTCACATTCAATACGTAAACTATGTAAATTTGAATTGAATAGAAAAGAAAATATTCAGGTGCAGATGCCTTGTAAGTATTCGCATAAATAAAAACGGATCACGTTCACGGTTACATAACTACAATAGGGTGCAGCGGTCCTATTAAATGCAAGCGTGAAATATAAAGAGAACTTGTTGCTTGTACAGGTTGCCTTTTGTATTCTCAGTCAGGGGGTTGAATAGTACCGCCTCGCTCGCACGCGACCTGTACCTGCACATTTTATCGGACTGGTTTCGCAATAATTCCAGTGTAATAACCAAACCGCGTTTATTCCATTATTTCCTCTTGGAATCTGATTGAAACAGTCAGCCGTATATTAAGGTTTTTTGAAATATTTATTATTAGAATAACTTTTTGAAGTGTGCTATAAACAGTATTATTTTGGGTCGAATAGGTTAAAAGTATTTATTCATAAGTAGAAATGGGTTTGTCACGAGTAGTTTAGAATAAAATATTGTATATTTTTTAGACAAATGTGCTTTATACAATATAATCACAATAAATACGCTAAAATATTTTATTTACTTGCATCCATTCGTTAATATAATTTTCAAATATTTATTTCTTAGATCAACAATGAATGAGCTAAAACTTTCGAAAATAAACTATTAGTATAAGTAAGGCTGTTTTTGTTTGTACATTTTATCTTATATACTTTTACCTTAAGAAAGATAGCTGCTCTAATAGGTATATATTATTTTTAAACGATTACATTCTAAAAAAAACGAGTGTGCTTTAGACCACACGATTGAAGTAAAACTTCAAATTCACAAAATATGAACTTTAAAATGAATTTACAAATTTATTCACTTTAAAAGTAGAATATTTAATGTATTGAACAAAATAATAATTTATAAAATTGTTCAAGAACGAAATGAAATTACAAAATAGCAAACTCGCATATATATATATTTCATGCACTGGCTATGAGAGGAAGAGAGAAAGAAAATGTGCACTGCTCTCTCTCTCGTCTCTACAGTAATATACGAAACGTAATTCTCTCTCTTTCTGTCTTCACTAACTTATATCTCCCTCTCAACTTCCGTTCGCCTCGCCCGATCACACTTTTCGTAGCGCTCTCGTCACGCATTCACTAGCTTACTCCCCAAGTCGAGCGTGCGTAAAGAAGTTTTACTTCTGTAAACTATAAAACATCGTTTAAAATAATCATAATAAGTGATTAACAAATACGATGATGATTTAAAGTAAATTGATTAAATCGTTGCCAACCTCGCTAAGTACTATCGATAAAAAAGCACGTAGTTTCGACAAGTGTAACTATACGTGCCGGTACTTACATTTTTGATAAGCCTATTACACAGTAATTCAATTGATGGTTGTTTACAGATTGTATCTCGAGATAATTGCATGCGAGTGTTGTTTGCATTGCGGCGCTTGTTGTATAATACCGATAATGATGCCCGGCCCGTGCCGATGCGTCTGTCTCGCTATACACGCACTCCCATCTATCTATAAAATAATAAAACACATATGTATAAGCAAGCACTTTCCAGCGTGACAAGATGCGCACGCGCACCTAACCGAACATTGCTCGATCGTAAAAAGGAGACGGAGCTATACAGGCGAGAGCGAGAAGAGTGCACGGTTTGTCATCGGTGTTCATCACGAGGAACTGGCTAGTAATGAATTATTATTAGTCATTGTTATTATTGATGTTATAAAATTAGCGCGTAAGATATTGTAGAGTTACGATTTCAAGGTTGTATAATCGAATCATTAATTGCGACAATTTAATAATCTCAGCGTGGGCTCTTCCGGACGTTTTGCCTAAACGCTAGATAATCTGCGTTATTAACTAATGCTCGCAGAGGCAAACAATTAAAACGGACATTCATAGGTATATTGTTTATTTTTTGTACGGCTTTTAATAACTTTTTAATTATGTCGTATCATACAATTATTATTTATGTTTACAAACGCGCATTTTTAATTATGGTGACTACCGTGCGTTAGTAGCTAAAAATATTTTAAAAGATCCCCAAATCATCACCATGGTAGATATAAAGGTAATGAAAAAAGATACAAATAATAATTATGTATACTTGAGAATTGTATATATTCGGTAGACTTCTTAAAATACAAATATCTAAAATATTCTATGTACATAATTATTTAATGTTATATACAGAAAATGAAAAATATTATATTCAACGAAATAATGGTTAAAGTCATAAATACCATATATATATATATATATATATATATATATATATATATATATATCTATATATATATATATATATATATATATATATATATATATATATATATATATATTTTACTTTTCTAATCATACGTATACGTTTTTAATCATCTAATTTAGTTTTAATAATTTCTTTAATTATTCACAAAAATTCGAATTTTTCGCGTACCCTTACCTTGAATTTAATTTTAAGGTTGCATTGTAGAGGTAGCTATGTCAAATTTCTGGATGAAATAGGTAATAAAATGAAAATCTTATTTAAATAGGTTAATAAAAGTTTATATACTTTTTAAAATAACATAAAAATTAAGTTCAAAATCTGATGAATCAAATATTTCGAATTCTGTTAATTAATCGGTACCGTGCTAACGCCTACGTAATTAAATGTTTTTACCTCGGAGTCAGTAGTATAGGAAAAAATCAATATTTTATGGCAATGTTTATGTGACCAAAGACTAAAAAATATATACGTCGTAAAATATCAAACACCGCTGAACATACATAGATATTTTAAACAGCGATTACGATTTTCTACATTGAACACTATTTTTTGGGACATGCTGCATATACAATTTACATTACAGGTATGTATGAAGAAAAAAAAACAACGATCAATTATAAATACGGAAATATTGCCAATATGTTAATGTTCGTGTAAATAATCAACTGACAAATATATGGAAAAATTGGAATTTCCGCAATAAATGTACCATTACTACAGCAGTGTCGACAATTACTATACATTCATTTGCAACTGTATACTTGTACTGCTTTAACATTTTTTTTGTAAATAAATTAAAATGTAAATATATTTTTAATTAACAGGAATTAAATATGAATAAATTAACATACGAATAATAATTTTTCACAATTCCTGTTCATTGCATGTTCTTTGCGTGTTTCATTGCTCTCGCGTTTCATTAACACTCGGCCTACGACGCAGTCGCCCGTTCATTTGTTTAAATGGAAGGGAGAGGTCATTGAACCACCTCCGAACCAAAATTATTACTTTGAAGATGCGAAATGTATTGTTTCTTTAACAAATTCATAAAACCGTAACGTACGAATCCATCATAACTTGAATTGAAGGAAAATAGGAAAGGAAACAAATCCATTATAACTTGACTTGAAGGGTAATAGTGAACAATTAGATGCTATGAAAGAATATGATCAAAAGCACAATACGTTGAAATCCGTGTTATTTTGCAAAGTATTTTAAAAAAATCAGCCAGCTAAGTGCGCATGGATATACGCATAAAGTATGTTTTTTGTGGTTACTATGTTTCTTACAATGTTTGATGCAAAGTAACTAAAATAAATTTTAATTGAAAATTGTAATAAAGTGCTATTATCTAGAGTTTAATGATAGTTTAGACATGCATGGTTGAATAATTAAAGATAGGTGGATGGGTGGGGGGGTGTCTCATATTACCTATTACTTTGAAGGCTAATGTATCGCGAAGTGGTTTTGAAAATAAAAAAAACTCGAAAGTAATTTCAATTTTAAGACCTACCCAATTATATCAGCCTATATCGTCCGATGGGTACATCATTTTTCGTCCTCTATACATGCATGCTTAAATTATGTTTTTTTTAAATATTTTTCTACACTATAATTGGCATATCCATACAAAGCACATACTTGAAAAATTGTAGCACAGACAGACGGACCTACGAAAAAAGATTCCTTGTGTTAGTTAAACCTCTGAACAGAAATTTATTAGTCGAGTCGTTTGTGTTTGTTCCTTCAGATTACTACTTTTGAACGTATGTATCGATTTTCATGCAATTCTTGCATTTTGTAAATGATTTTCGAGTAATGGTCTTGCTGTAGTCTCTTCGAGGTATTCCAGAGTACTGACGGTGTAAAGGGTTATATTTATAATTTTATTCTCCAAATGAATGAAAATGCTTATATTCGTTTATGTACAGCTAACCTCTCTGGAAATATTATATTGTCCTTATGTTCTACTTGTATTAATACATTTAGAAAAATTAGATAAACTGGCATACTAACGTTTGCGTTTGAAGGTTTTGTTTAATCAATATAATTTTTTTTTCTCTAACACGGTCATCCTTTTTACGACTGACATAAATATGTCAGTTATAAAAAATGTCAATATCGTTGGACGAGGTCGTTCTTTAAACATAGTCCATAGGTTCTACAAATATTTACGTTAATCTTCGCTTTGGTTTAAGAACAGCGCGAGTATAGCAAAGCCGGTCAGTGTAGGCGCACTGGCACGTTTAATTATTATTCATTTAAATCTCAAGCGACGACGATTGTGTGACGCGATCTCGTTCAAGACCTCGCAGCGCATGACTCATAGACGCACAGTGCTACTATCTACATCTCGCTCTGGCGACACGCGTAATATATAATAATATCTTGCTCGCACATCGCGTTAGTTCTTAATTCGATAAGGACTATTTACATAGGTATTCATGGCGCACTCGAGCCTACGTATGTAGGTGGACTGGCTCCGACGTTGCCCAATTTTGGACTAAACCCCATATTGTGTGCGCCAGTCGAGCGGGGCCTATAAGTCGGTACTAGTTTGGTCATGGCCTATTCGATTAGCTTTTCCACTTTTAATATCGACATAAAAAGTCGTCTGCAATAATGATGGAAGGTTGGAGCGGTCTAAGGTTAATTATTGCGAGCGCGCCTGTAATACTTAATGCTCATTGGGAATAATCAGCTTAAAAGTGACATTTACAATCACAATGACATTTTCAGAGAGGTCGTTTTTACCGATCAATGTTAAGACGTGAACGGGAATAGACTCATTGACATCATTGTTTTTATATACAGTAGAAATTGTTTGTAACAACATACTGATTGCAGTGGTGACAATTAGAGATCCCGGCCGGATCCAAAATAATCCCCTTATCTGAAAAACCGCATATTACCACATTGCTTAGAGCGACATACTGCATTTAGCGGCATCGTTTTCAAAGGTTTTTCGGAGAACAATATCTGTAATAAAAACCCGGTATTATATGTTTGTTTTCTTTTAACAGAAATAATACTAAACGTTGCACATCGGTCACTTAGAACACTTTGGGTAATGGCAAAGTTTAAAACAATGCCAGTTTTTACGACAATCGGTTTTAACAAATCAGTATGACTTCCCCCTTTCCAATAACCAATTTTGAACTTATTTTATTTTGAATTATTAAAAACTACGGGTATTATTATAAAATTTTTAACAGACGAAAAAATCGATTGGCGGAAATCATGAGACTGATGATTAAAAATGAGTAGAATTAGTAGAGTAAAAATTAGTTAAAATTAGTAGAGTAAAAATTAGTTAATTTTATAATCTCTCGTGTATCGATGTTTTTATAATAGTAATTTAAATGCCTATATCTTTAATCGATAACCTGTTGTGTATGTATGAACTTATATTATACACAAATATAGTCTAAACCCCGCGCAGACAGACTTGCATTAGATCTCTTCTCGCTCCTCTGTATCTGCGTTTTCATAAAATCAGCTCCTACGTGTTCCTAAACGCTCTCCACTATCCTGGTGGAAGAGGTGATCAATTTCTATGTAACTTTTTCATCATCATAACTGCGGAGCCGTTTGCGATATAACCACCTCAATAGTTTTCGAATTAAATCTGTTCATACAGACAGGAAGACAAACGAAATTTTTCCTAAAATTTGGTTCGTTCTAGTCATCCAATATGGTATTTAAAAGTCGAAAATTCGAAATCATAGACGGACACATAAATTGTATTTATCTATATTGATTCAAAAAATAAATGAAGTTCTATATTTGTGAGTATACAGTGGGACACGGTGAATCGGTTTGTAGTTATTTTTTGATGTGAAACGTCTAATAACGCGTTCGGATCAGAATTAAAACGTTTTGATGGCACGTCGCAACGTGCCATTCGCCCAGCTTCGCGTCTTGTCGGCTCTTTCCGACCTAATTTGACCAGCTTCGCGTCTCGTCGGCTTTTCCGACTCAATTCGGCCATCTTTGCGTCTTGGCGGCTAACAGTATCTATTATATAAATATAAATATATTGTCAATAGATCGTTAAGAAATATTTCTGTGATTAAATTAATTCATAAAAATAAAATAATTAAATTAGATTAATATTTTTTCATTAACAGCTGTCTGAATATTTGTTTTTTCGTTTTCAATACGGCCAAATATTTAGATGTTTCACACCTGCCAGGTGTCCCATGACGGCTCATAATTTTTTTTCTGATTTAACTGTTAGGAAACATTCATGATTTGATGCTACGTGATTGTGATTACAAATAAAATGCTGGCATATGTAATATGAACGAATGATTTTAAGAAAAGCTAGATTGATTCGATGAGTTAGACTGATAGACATGTAATATGAACGAATGATTTTAAGAGAAGCTTTTAATTCAATATGACCTAAGTAAGCCAAATGATGGGGCCAGTTTTTATACATATTTATGAAAATTTATAACGTTTTTTCTTATCGGTTCACCATTATTCACAAGCACTGCAACTGTTAACTTTTTGCATTATTTTTTGCGCGCAAGGCTATTATGATAATTTATATCTGTTTTACTGAGTTAAAAAAACAGACGCATTGCTTTGTTTGTCACTTCAAATGTACATATTCCGTGACGCAATGTTTGGACTTTAAAAATAATAGAGATAGCGGATTGTAACTGGATTAAACGATGTTAACAAAAGGAACATTAAAAGTTATGAAAAGCCTTTTTCGCAATATTTGGGACATTGATCAGGAATATGGTAAATTGTATAAAAAAACTTAATAAAAGGAAGTGTTAATTGCGTTATAAAGTTTTTGACAAATAATGTGATTAACAATCAGCCAACAGCTTATTGATAGCATTACTGGATTACATGTTTTGCGGTTTCTTTAGTGGTTTAATTTGTTAATGTCCATTCGTTTTATTTTTAGTATTTCGCGGCAATAATTGTTAAACGGAACACTTATGGAATCACTTCGGTTCGGTGTTTTTCAGTCCGTCCGTGTGTCACAGGATGTTTTCTCGGAAGCTGTGAATTAAAAATTTATAATTGAGCACAAAGATAGTGTATAGTGACCGAATTATAAACGTGAAGTATACGGAGATCAATTTTGATTCTGGGAGTTAATAAAATAAAAATACATAAACTGTAGATTAGCGACATCTCAAGGCAATATTGAGCCCTGAATCTAAGGCAATGTCCCCAATTAGACGAGTTAATTAAATTGCTTCATCTGTATCTGTTTCATTTTGCAACCATGCCGAGCCTCAATGCTCTCGGTGAGTTTACTCCGCAATTAAAAACAATCAGTTCTCACGCGCGTACGCACGATAAGGTAGGCATGGTAGTCGAAGATATACTGTTTCTCGGACGTAAATTAAGTTCATGTTGATATAAATTTACAATCCATTCAAATTAAGAGGACGGCGATCGTCGACAATGAAGTCTTAGCGTAATAAATATAAAAGATGAGAGTGAAGTCAAAAATTTAATTATGTAAGCTTTTGTAAATGCAATAAAAAATTTATAGACGTCACAATTGTCGATGATTTGAAATTTTGAAGTCAAAAGTAAAATCGTGTTTCAGTGGTTAACAAAAGAAGGAAAAGTATTTGAAGAAAAATGAGTACTTGAAGAATATGATCAGAAAGAAGGAAGGAATGAACATGATATCATTACATGAAGTTGGCTTAATTGCATAGGAAATATCCTAGTATTACTTGATGTTTCTGAGAGATATAACATTTATTATACCTTGACCTATGATGACAGGTATTTTTTCTTCCAGCTTTACACTTTATGAAACATTAAGGTTCTATAAAATATATTAATGATTTTATACGAAATTTTAAAACGTTCTGTTCTTTCTTTTTTGGGAGAAAAACATGATGTTATGTTATTGAGAGATTTAAATAACATTGTGATGCTTTACATATGATGACATAGGCAATCTTCACTCTAGCTTTAAATTTTATTAAACCTTTATGATTTTGTAAAAGTTTATTAAAACTTTTATTAGCAATATTATTATGTTTTGTTCTTTCTCTTTTGGGAGAAAGAATCAGCAAAAAACTATTGATAACAGATAATTGTCCTTGTAGTAATGTTGGGATGTGACCAGGGCCTTTGAGGGCGTGGCGCTTCATGGGTCCCAGGTTCGATTTCCGGCTGTTAGTCGAGTGGACCTGGACTGGTGTTGTGATTAGCTATAAAAGATCCCTCTCGTAGCAGTAAGCCCATGTGTATCAATTATGTACATCAAAGTCTATAAATAAACAAATAATGACACTTGTTTTCCGTCTGTATCAACGGGTTTGATTTGTCTCTACAAATCAAAGCTGGGCGCGGCGTGGCACTCTTAATCAACGATTTATTATGAAGGTCAAACATGTCTTGTAGCGAACGCAAAATTCTCTTTACTAAAACATATTTTTTTCAAATTCAACAACGGACAAACATATTTTTACGAGTGCCATCGCATCATATTCCGAAAGATCATTAAAACGTAATCCTAATGAATCATACATTTCAATCTTACGCACTGATCTCAGCATGTGATTGTACATATTTAATACCAAAGTAAACTGTCAATATGTCAAATGACGTCAACAAGGTGACGTCACACAGGTGCAACAATAATATAAAATAGAATGTCCGCCCCGGATAGCTACAGTTAATATAACAGGCAAACTGACCGAAGCCGCGATTATTTGCGTCCAGGGCAGAACGGAACTACGTTTTCTCCACACCCACGCTATTGTTCCCATATTACTGGTTATTTATACGAATTAATTCATGTCGGAGAGAGCCTGTATGGAAGTTTATTGCATGTGGAATGCAATATCCTAAAGTTATTGCTTAGGGATTATTTCTTTATTGTCGGCTAGTTGAAAATGTGTAAATATCATAGAGGTACGATCGTCGCGCCGGCCGTGAATACGGCGTCTTATTGGAGACGCCACCAATAACAATGGGTATTACGGCGGCAGCCCAAAGGGGCAATGGCGTTAGTAGAGTGCGCTGAAAAGATAATCGTCTGTTTCGCTCTCGATCGTTCTATTTTTACATGCGTGAAGGAAGAAAGAAAAACCGACAAAAGAATTATTTTAATTTCGAAATATTTTTACTCCTCTAGAAGTGATAAAATTGTCACTTTCGCTGCCTGTCGTGAAAATCGCTTTGCCTTCTTCATTAGAAGGGTGTTCCTAATTTCTTGGTGAATCGTAACTCCATCGTAAATAGAAATCTTGTCAGGGATTTCCTTGAAACAACGTCCATATTGTTCCGATTTGCTCTTTGTGTGATACAAATGTATGAATTGTGCATTTACTCGCAAAGATAAATGTTTTGTTAACGTGTTTTAGAAAAAATGCAAACAATTGAATATTAACTGCGTTACATAAGGCATGGGCGGTAAAACTGACATCTGCTATCTTGATTTCTACACTTATCGGCCTTATTATTATTAACCAAACTCGACGCGATTAATTAAATATTTTGAATCGAATTTTGCTAGAAAACGTGGAAACATTCAGTTTTCGCCGGCAGTCGTTTAATATTTGTATAATGTTCAGTTCAGGTCGTGACAGCCGGACCCATTGACATTATGAATTCAATTTATTTGCGTAAAGAACCAGCCGCACGCGCGCCCCGCCTAGCCGGTATCTCACAAAACCTGCTCGTATTAATGATCAAGCGATATGTACGGGCATGTTGTTTACACGATATATTTGTAGTAAGTAGATGTTGTTTCGGCGTGATCTGGTGCCGTGTGTGCGATACGCCCATTTCACTGGCAAATGTTTGCTCTGAGCGCCTCGCTGCTACTTGAGCAAACCGCCGTTTCGTTCCGTACAGTATATACCTACTGGTCGGATTAGAATTATCAAGGAAAATATTTAAAACAGTCATGAATCAACAAGTTTAAAAGAGTTTAAATAGTGACAACGTTGGCTAATGACGATTTAGATATATGGCTATATTCTGTCGAGTATTACGTGTGTGTATATATATATATATATAAATATATATATATATATATATACATACATATATATATATATATATATATATATACATATATATATATACATATATATATACATATACATATATATATATATATATATATATATATATATATATATATATATATATATATATCCTATAACTTATATCCTAGCAGCCGAAAGCAAACACTTTAATAGGAAATATTTCTTCTTTTTTTCTAATAATAAGAGACGTTTATATAACTTTTGGTATACACCAAACGGCTATAAATTACATGGATTTATAACAAAATTCATTATTAAAATTTCTTAACATCAGTCCCCTGCAATTCTTATGTATTCAACAAGGACAGAACAACCGTGCCTTTTATTTGATCAAACTTTTTATCAGGTTACATTCTGTGGCTAATCTATTTTATTGTCAATAGATGGATGTAATTACTTTTTTCTGAATATATAAGGTTAGACATTTCATGTATTTAAAAAAATGCCTCTGTATGTCGCTGGTGAGATGCATCAGTCTCCTGTCATCTTTTATTTATATGTGTTGCGTTATATACTATCAATCCATGCAATTTTTGATAGCTTAATAATATTTATAAGAGTATACTTTTTTATTACTAGAAAAAATATATGGACATCTTAAAAGCTTTGTCACTTAAACGACTAGGACATGAAATTTTTGAAAATCTTCATACATAATATATTTGTTGCTAACTTAGCAATTGGAAAAAGGTTAAAAATAATATTTTGAACGTAAGGGAAGGCGCGAATGAAGCGGGATGCTTATGCGACTAATAAACGTATATAATGGAAGATACAAGTTTTTTGCATTTCATCATTATTTTGCATTTCAGCAAAAGTATCATCTTCCAGTAAGTGGACTACCGTGAAATTGTACAAAATCAGATGTTAAAATGAATCAAAATTATTTTCAATAGCCGTTTGCGGTTTAGTGTATTCTATAAAATTATTATTGAATAATTATTTAAAACGTTAGTGTTCAGTTTTTCAAAAGTCTATTCTCAGATTCACTCGTAACATCTTTTTACTTTACTATTTTCTAGTGTTACACGTAAGTCACATATGTCAAAACGATCTTCAAATTTTAAATATATAACATCTATTTTGCAATTTTTTATAATCTGCAATTTCTTTGTTTCGAAATTTCATTTCAATAATTAGTTTATCGTTGACATTAGCGACTATTTGGCAGAAATGTTAATAAAATTCTGTTGCGTTATCCTTAGCATGACCTGCTTTGAATAATTTTTCTCATTACACTTGTACTTTTTCATACTTCAATGATAAAAGGCTGCAAACCATGTTTTATTCATATCTTAAAAACAGAAAAATTGCAATGTCCTTAACAGATAAGCCGCCAAAAATTAGCGATCTAGCAATATCTTGAAAGGCAATATTACATCAAAGTCAACTGAAAAAAATACACACGGGCCGAATGGAGATCATTTCTTTCGTTTGCAATCAGTTTACAAAGATGAAAGCATATCCAAGGATACTGTAGATGTGCACTGTGCATTACAAGGAGAGATAAGGAGTTTTTTTTAAACGCGTTTACTTCATTCTAACTACAACAGTCATATACTCTTCTATAAAACACCGTGATTGTGTCCAAAATCACACAACCATACTTATTGCATATCATCATTTGAATAAATCAGTTTGTTTTATTAACCTTAAACTATGTTTATTCAACTAATATTGACCTATACTTCAATATATGTAAATTATGCATCTCAGTTTACTCAGATACTAGTGGGACGAGACTACACTTCAGGTATTAACTGACATCACCTAAGGTTTATATGCAGTGAGATGATTGATTATGACGCCACCATTAGCTGATGTTTGTAAAATATGCATCTTTCTCTATCAGTAACCAATGAAAATGCATATTGTTGGACGCTACTTTTACGATTTTCGTGACCCCATTTCAATATTACTGAGTCCGTATGACACATACCATTAAAATAACACGACATTATGCATTATAATAAAATTAAAATAACTATATTTGTCCTTACTATTTTATTTTGTATAGTTTCATTGTAGTTAAAACCTATTGTTTCGAAATTTCGAATCGATAGTCTTAGTAGCTTTTGAGTATTTTAATGACAATTGAATAAGAAAAAAGAATAGTGTAAAATCACAATAGTATAGGTTTCTAAGACTTTTTACTACTAAGGTTTTTTTGGTTTAATTCAATCTTATTTCAATCTATTGATAAGATATATTATCAGTTGTCCGCCATCGCCCTGAAGGTGATGGGAAACCACTATTGGTTCAGAAAATCTCTATTATTTTACCAAAAAGTCATTGAAAGGTATTTTCCTTTGCTCTCTTCTAAAGTTGCAAAAGTTCAAATGTGCACTGTTTCTGTGTATTTAACGAATTATCCAATTGCTATCTATTAATTTGATAAGCAGTGACGTTATAATATTGATCGGTTCACGATTTTCTACCAACTCGTAGGTATTTGTCGAACTTGTCCGACTATCAAAAATAATCAATTACACAGCTCTACAACAAAGCTTCTTTCTGAATATAGATTTTGATGTGCTGATTACGAGAAAAAAATGAAAAAATTCCATCACATCATAGGATTTTCGATAATTTCAATTTTTATATTTTGGATATGTTTTTGCAGGAAGTGAAATCTAAATCTAGTTTTTTTTATGTTGTAATGGATTCATTAAAATAAATAAGATTAATATAAAATAAGAATCTCATTACGTTTATTGAATAATTGTGCCTAAATTAGTTTAAAAAAGTGCACAATTTCATCTCGTTAGAAGAAGACAAGTTAATGAATAGCATACCTTTAAAATAACATTTTCGTTTACTTATCAAAAGTTAGTTTATAAATCAAAAACTAATTCCTACCATTTATGAAAAAGCTGTGGCTACGATTAATATCAGCGTAATTTTAAAAATCGCACTTAAAGAAGATGCTTTTGACATAGTTTTAAATGTTGTAATCGTCTCTAGTGAGAAGCTTTTGTTGCATTCCTGGAAAATATTCGTTGTCTAAACAATAGAACCTCTGTAATGATTATTACAGAGGTAATTTGACTGATCGACAAATTTATTACTGAAGTAATCCGCACTCCGCACAACATCGGCGCGGCGCCGTACCGAATGCGCAGCGTCGCGACGCGTCGTCCGCGGAGCACGTGGCGCGTCGGCTGCTGGAAATAGCCGCGCCGCCCGTACCCCCCATCTCGCGGTGCGCCGCCCGCGTCCGCACGCCGCGCGCTTTTATAAATAACCACCCACTTGACGGAGACGACGAAAGCGCTCTAAGCCTGTGGAAGCTTCGCTTATTGTCTGATGCTCCGGATCGTGTTGTAATTCACTAAGCTTAATGGCCCCATCGTCAATATGTGAGAAGAAAAATAAATATAACTACGTATACGTGCATTGTTTATTTGCCAACTTTTGTATAGGATAGTCATCCAGAGCTGGTCTGACTACATCGAGCATATGGGTAATGAAAGACTAACGAAATTTAATGTATATATGAAAGGTGTGAGAGGGAAAACCAAAACGCCGAGTCTCTGGAAATGGAATAAAATAATTGGATAAAGAAGTATATAAAAAAGCAAAATTTAAGGATAAATGAAAATGAGAGCAAGAAAAACTGGTAGTGCAGGATGGTTGACGCGAAAAAGTTTGTCGAAATATTGGTTTTAGTACGTAGGTAGGCTTGCGAGTACAACATAGTATACATAAACAACTAGATATAAAAGCTGGAAGAATGACTACTTTTAATAAGTCTTATATAGTGTCGCTTCAGTAAATTACATTGCTTTAATTTTTCATTAACTCGTTCCTAATAATAAAAATAAGTATATTATTTACTTCGCTATTTTAATTAAAAAAATGTTTTTTAGTAAAATATCTCATTACATGGTAACGTACTTAAAAAGAAAAAAAGGGAATTGTCATAACTTCATTCACGTATTCGTTGATCTGTTATGACAACAGTTTTACTAGAGACGTTCGGCTTGGGAAATTTAAAGTTTCGTGATGAAGAGACGACAAATTAAGTACTTACTTTTTTATTTCAGGTATCTTGTGTTTTATCATTTGAAAAACTCATTGCAAGAATGTTCAAAACTTTTCATAATTTTATAATGGGGATATGCTGAAATTTGCAAAAACCCTCCCTTTGCACCTTTATTTCTTAACTCTTTGAACCTCAAATTATGAAACAACAGGGCTTCAAGCTCACTTAAACAGGGCTATAAGCTCACTTAAAATATTTAGGGAAATTGTAGCTATTATTTGAGATGTAAGATATACCGAGTAGGCAATAACTTTAGATCGCGAAACATTAAAATCGGTCACTTGACCGATGTTTATTTTATATAAGCTATACTTGCACAATTGCCATTAGACCCCAACTTAAATGATTGATAGTGATACACTCCGAATATATGATTCCGACATAGTACCACATCGTGTATGCGTGGAGCCGAGTGGGGAACGTTTCACTGAACCTAATTAAAAATGTTGATAAACATGTAAGTAAAATCTCCTATGACAGACAGACACCAAAGTTATTCCATAAGTGTCCCGTTTTAACAATTTTTGCCACGGAGTACTAAAAATAAAATGAATGATATAAACAAAATGTAATTTGTGTAAAATGAAACCACGAAACATGTTATCCAGTATCAACATTATCAGTAAGTTTTTGCCGATCGCTAATCACGTTGTTTTGTTATTCGCTATTTAAAGCAGTTAACATTTCATTTTATTAAATATTTTTCTATACGATTTACCATATTTCCTGATCAATGTCCCGAATATTGCGAAGAAAGCTTTATAGTTTCCGAGAAAATCGCCTGTCATAGATGAACGGACGGACAGTGTTTCAGTTCAGTAAGTCTACAGAAATATTATGCGTTTTGTTGAAAATTCACCAAATAAGAGGTCGTCTGCTTAAATCATCCAGCAGTGACATTGATAATTATAAACCTCTTGTAGAAGAATGCTGTTTGATTTTATTAAACAAATATACTAATAAGTATTATTACATTTTCATATTTATTTTGAAATAACTGTGATTAATTTTGACCCTAAATCTCACCGAGGCGCGGTAAAGGATCGTTGAGAGAGCGCTCCGAAATCGCATATTTAATAGGATGATCAATTCTATTTTTAACCTTTTAAGGGTCGCACTGACAATATAGCGGTTATCAAAAACTAACCCACTGTACCGAATATGTCGGTTGAAACAGGAGCATACTCTAATTAATTTTCAGAAACAGTATTAATTGTCGCACAGTACTCCGTATTAGTGTAGTCCATCAATTAAACAAGTTTCAAAACCGTCACATCGCACATAGATATATGATACGACATACGAATATTCTCAGAACGTTTGAAATATTTGACATTAAAAGAACGAGTTTAATAGCGAGACGTGTTTAGAAACGAAGCTCGTAAAACTTTTAAACGTATTTAACACGTGAATGAGACGGTGGAGCGTCGACCATCGAGGTCGAGCGCTGCTGCTGTGTACAGATTATCAAAACATTAATGTTTGAACTGGCAGTCATATGCCGATAATACGACTACACAGTCTGTAATTTGACTCGTTCCCGGATTTCGGACTCCGCATTTCATATATAGAAGTACAGTGAATGCGATTTGAGCAGTACAGTTCAAAGCAAAGTGACAATCACAAAGCGCGATAATTGTTAGTAATGTAATTAAATCACGTGAAATGCAAATAAAAAATTGTTAAACGTATAGAACTATTTTTTGTATGGCATGAAGAATAAAACGCTGTGTACAGATTATAAAAACTTTAATGTTTAAACTGACAGTCATATGCCGATAATACGACTACACAGTCTATAATTTGACTAATTCCCGATTTCGGACTCCGCATTACATATATAGATGTACAGTGAATGCGATTTGAGCGGTACAATTCAAAGCAAAGTGACGGTCACAAAGCACGGATAATTGTTATTAATCTAAGTAAGTCACGTGGAATGCAAATAAAAAAATGCTAAACGTATAGAACTATTTTTTTTATGACAAGAAGAATAAAACGCTGTGGACAGATTACCAAACATTATTCTTTGAACTGGCAGCCATATGTCGATAATATGACTACACAGTCTGTAATTTGACTCGTCCCCCGGATTTCGGATTCGCCACATTTCATATATAGATGTACAGTGAGTGCGATTTGAGCGGTACAGTTCAAAGCAAAGTGAAGTGAAAAATTAAGTCACGTGGAATGCAAATAAAAATAAAATTGCTAAACGTACACTCTATTTTTTTATCACAAGAAGAATAAAACAAAACTGACGTTTTATAGGTTGACTATGTGAACTGAAAATGTGCAATTATGGAATAAGATGATGTTTTACTCTAATAAACAAACGAGTGCGACATGTCCGGCGTGTTATTAATTTCACTTTACCTAATTATATCAAATAATGTTTATTAAATGCAAATATCGCAATAAGAAAAATAATCTATTTATTACAAAAATAATTTTCATGCTTATACATAATTTTCCGAGGTTTCGTAAATTCAGAATTGTTAAAAAATACTGCTTTTCTCTCAAAATCATAAGGAACTGGATATATTTAAAATATGCTGTTTTCATACATTGCTAATTGGGGGTGGACAAGTTTATGTATTTCTTGTTCGATATTTGAGCGCCTTCGTCAAACAGTACGAAAATGATGACCTGGTGATAGACAGACGGAACGACAAACGACTGATCTTGTCTATTCTCACCTGCAATATTTTATATAATTTATTTTGTGTGGATTGCTAAGTCTATAAACAAAAAACTGAAAACTGCATAACAGCTTATTAAACTGCCAGGTATAGTGTACACGACTTATTCATGACGTAGAAAGGAGATTATGTATAAAGTAGAATTATGTATAAAAAACCTAAATTCTACTACATATGATGGGTTGTGTGTGGCAGTAAAATAACTTTTATAACTCAATAAGAATGTGACGTCACAATATTTATAATATATCTTGCCTACTAACCTAATTAATTTGGTCAGATGTAATCGTCATTTTTGTTATATATTTTTCTTCATACGATTTTAGGTTCCTTGTTCCTGTTAACCCTTTGAAGAATGAATTAAAATTACTAAGCAAAGATTTATTCCCTGAAATTTAATATCCACTGTCACGAGACAGTTGAAACGATTTTATGGGAATGGTATTACAGGTCCACATTAGCTAAACACTAATACCCAGCAACTAGCCGAATACAGATGCGAAAACTGAAATACCCCTAAGGACAAATGTTAGATTGGTTAGGTTAGATTAGGGATGTGATCCCTAGCACGCACATCTAACTCGCATTTAACCTTGTACTCATTGTGGTACATTAATATCCGTAGAAACGGGCTTTACCAGTTTAGACAAAACCAGTGGTTCATACTCGACAGCTGACAATAAAAAGCGGAGCCAAATCGAGAAGATAGCGCCATTGTGCCACTGTTTTAGCGATAACAGGTGTTTTGTTATTACCATATTCTTTTTTCGATTTTACGTGAAAGTGATGTTTTGCACTTATTTTAAGAAATGTGTTCATGAATTTCTTTCTCGACAATGATTTTTTTGCTGATAAGACAGCCTGGTTATTTTTAGGTTTTATTCCTGATGGTATTTTTTCTGAACCACAATCCAGTGAAGGAACTTTTCTTGAACAGTTTTCGGTTCTATGAAGAGTTTCTTTACTTTCGTTTTTTTTACTTTCTTTTTTTTAGTGATACCATTTACACGAAAACAATGGAATACTTAAGTGTCATATGCGGAAGAAGTGTTTTTGAACTCGCACTGGATAATAAATCGTAGAAAACTTGTTATTCCCATGTTCAATTCGACATCGACACGTGTGATTCATCATTCTACACTCCTTACGTCTGATGGCGTATTTAGCATAACGAGTTCAAAATGTTTTTATGCACTGCATTACAACTTCGTTTATCGAGTTATTTTATTTGCAATTGAATTACTTAAATTATAAAATCTTCCATATAGACTTAGTATTATGTGTATATTATAATATAGTAACTGTTCAAAGTTTATACAGTACGATATACAATTGAAACATGACGACCCCCGCTTAGGTGGATGCGGATCAGCTTCGTCTCTGTTTCTGAGATACATATTATATAAAACGTTTGCAATATTCCAAAACAGTCATCGGTAACAGTAGTCCAGCGATGGACAGCGTAAGGTTCGAAGCTGTTTTTGCGTATATTGCTGCGTGTTTAGGCATAATCTCCGCTACATGGAGAAATTGAATATTATAAGAAGTATGCAATATTATTTAAAATATTACATTAATATTGTAACCGATAAAAATGAATGGGCTAAACAAAACGAAAATAAAGCAGTGGTCCCGCTCACGGGCATCATTATAATTATGACTTCCTGTCCGCTGTAGGTAGAAGTTCACAAAGTGAAGTGATGGCGAATGAATAGGGGCAACGGGGACGGACGGGAGCGCTCGGGCTTGGGCGCGGCGGGAACTCTGCCTGGCTGATCGCGACCGACGCTTCGTTGAACAAGCCATTCGTACACGACGGCGCGGCGTAGTGCGATCAGTCACGCTGCTTCAATCGTGCTATTAAAACCGCAACCCATATACATTAAATAGACGAAAGAATCATTTTTGGACTTCTGTACAAGCAACAGTGCTGGGGCACATGCGACTACTTACTTATTATCTGACTGACGTCTACTACTACTACGACTGCACACTTATTATCTGACTGACGTCTACTACGTCTACTGATGTCTACTACTACTACGACTGCTCACTTATTATGGGACTGATGTCTCCTACTACTATGTCTACTGACGTCCACTACTGCTATGTCTATTGACGTCTACTACTACTACGACTTCTCACTTATTATCCGACTGACGTCTACTACTACTATGTCTACTACTACTACGACTTCTCACTTATTATCCGACTGACGTCTACTACTACTATTTCTACTACTACTACGACTGCTCACTTATTATCTGACTGATGTCTACTACTACTATGTCTACTACTACTACGACTGCTCACTTATTATCTGACCGACGTCTATTACTACTACGTCTACTATCACATGACTTCATCCCCCTGGATGAAAAATTTTGACTTTTACTTCTTTTTAGGTGTTCCTAATTGAATTGCGGTTACGTAAAATTTGTCTGTTCGATCGTACATCAATTTTATGGAAATACGTATATTAATTATTAGGCCAATGTAAAAATATGTAAAACAAGTGAAATTTTTATTTATTTTTATTGATTCCCCGTAAAACTTGGGGGTGAAAAATGTTTTTTTTCGCGGATTCCATTGTGAAGGCTGTTATAGAAAAGGTTTTTGAAAATGAATCCAAAAATTTAAATAAATTTTTGCTACGGTGACTCTTCCGCGAGATATGACTTCCCAAAATGTCAAGAAGTGTGTTGTTCCAAGCAAAATTTAGCAAAAATTGTTTTGGCTTACTTGTATTAATAAATTAAAGTGATATAGGCAACCAAATTATATTTTATATGCCTTTGCAATATATACTAAACAATATAGATTTACATAATCGAAAAAAATATTAATACGTGTAATAATTTATCAAAAATAAAATGGACCCTTAATTATTTAAACTTGTTTGTACCCATTGTGGTTCTCCAAATTCGACTAAAATTAATCAATGCGATCAATTCTATATTTATTTTCAGTTATAATATAAGATTCCAATAATGAAGGTACCTTAAATACTTTCTATTAAGTGCACAGTCTAATTTAAGTATCTCTGTACCTATCAAACCGAATACGTCAGTTTTTCCTCTAACGTTACGAAGAATTGAATGGCGACGAATGGGATCTGGCAAAATGTCTGCACGTGTGGGTGTTCATATGATGTTGTCGATGCAATTAGTCCTGCCTCTATTTCTCGTTCGTGCGGGGCCACTTTTGCTCGAGGCGTTAACCCAGTTTCTCGGACGCGAGACTTAATGTGATATAGGTAATTTTCCTTTGTCGTTTGTATCTGTTTTTTGTCCAGCTCGATGACAGTTTTGACACGATATATTAACGCTAAAACCCATCTGTTGTAATCTGTATTTAAATAAATGGACGCTGTGGTATGAATGTTATTTTTTTCTTCAATTAAGCAGCCTGGGGCCCAGAATAATAACATTTATATCTGTCACAAATTCAATGTCAACAATAACAGACCACAGATGTTTAAACAGTAACTCGCTTTATCTTAAATTCAAGACATTGTTATTAAATTGTTTTCCAAGTCACACTTCTTAAACTATTTCAACATTTTAATCGATAAGTTTTTAGCAGTTAATTGTTATTACCCTTTAAATATAATTAATTAAAAATAATATAAATTGTTTCTTTTAGACTATTCCGACTATATTGTAAATTTAAAAAGTAAAACGACTGATAATAATTCATGAATTTATATTTAGGCTTCTTATAGTTCTTACAACAATTATATAGACATAGCTGTGGAAAAGTAAATTTTTCACTTTGTGTGTATAAAACGTTTGATATTGTCTAAAATATCATATTGAGAATACCTAGTTTGCAATAAGGTAATACAGACGATAAATCTCAGGATTTTGTTTCTGTATAATGTTATTTGTGTCTACACACTGTCTTAAGTTTTTTACTTTATATGAATTAAACCAATATAACAAAAGTTTCTCATCATTTTCCAAATCCACATCACCGCCATTCAACATCTTCAAATGATCAAAGGCAAACCAGCTTGTTTGTTTACATTGTTCGTTTTGCGCTTCGGTTTAAGCGTGACCGATATTCAGCGGCGATTTATCATATTGTGTCATCAGAATCTCGCATTTCCACTGCCGGTCTAGTCGCAGACTTTACTAGGTGATGCTGCGTCAAATGAACGCGGGAGAATTCGGTAAGTTTTAAGAGTGTATAAATAGCAAATCGGGCCCACCACAGGAAAACTGATCAAACGAATGGTTGGATGAAAGCAATGGGTTTTTGGGAGAAGGGAAATGGGGGATTTTGAAATGAAATGTGTAATAGGAACTTTAGGAAAGGCATTATTGAGGTGTCTTCGTGCATTTTTTAATTGCGAGATAATTTATGTAATACTGCGAAATAATTTTGTTCACCAAAAGTGTTATACATTTTGCCTGTTATATAAACAAATGAAAACTCGTATTCGAAAACTGTTAAAATTTTCCATATCTACTTCTTCGTTTATAGTTTTTTATATTATATATATATATATATATATATATATATATATATATATATATATATATATATATATATATATATATATATATATATATATATATATATATATATATATATATATATATCCGTTAATAGTACATATCAAAATTTTATTAAGAACTCAAATAATTTCGTTGGCGTTAGTTTCGTGTGCAGTGTCCAACGACGAGGTAGGTGAACACCAGCAGTATATAAAACAATATAAGCGATATATATAGCCAGTCCGGCGTTTTGCTAGTATTTATCATCGGCCGCCGCAGTATCCGTTACGATCGTGTAATTCAAAAGATTGTGGCGACTCTCTTTGTTTATTTCGAGATATTTTGAGTCATACTTGTTTCTGTTCTACCTAGATCAGGAAATTCCAATGCGTATTTGTATAGAACTGGCAGTGGATGAAATGTTGTGGAGATGATATCTGCGCAAGAAAATAAGACGTATGCGACATATGGTTCGTTATATTGCGCGTTATATAGTTTAGTTCAGTTCAAATATAGAATTCAAAAGTTTTATTTGTCTACATATTTAAGGCTAACTTTGTAAGGAAATCTCGTATTTGACTGAAGTTAGAACCTTCTTCACCATAATATTTGCAAGATTATCATGATTGGAAATGTCGTTATAAACGAATTAATCGTTTATAACGACATTTTCTTTTGTACGTTCCTTTATTTCAATATGTGGATGTTTTGATTTGTTCCCTGTGCGTTAAAGAGTCTTTACTTTACCCATTTTAATTAAAAAATAACACGATTCTTAGTAACCGTTGTCCAGTAACTCTTCAAACAAAACTACGATTACGTTACTTACGATTACCTTGATTACGTAGATCTATACATATCCTTAAAAAGGTAATGACATCTTGAACTCTCAAGAACGCTTCGACGTATAAAAATAAAACACTAGCGCACTCATTCATCCAGAAAAACTTTATAAACAGATGCGATAACCACCAGTACTTAGTCGATATGATAGGAGGTAGATGAAGGACTTCTCAATATAGGTTGCACTCAAGTGACGATAAAGCGACTTGCGATATGCGGACGGCCGCATGCGGAATGCTACCGACAGTGCATTTCTTGTGTGCTAACGCGCCACACGTGCGACGCAATGGCTCAATCCATGATCATGCACTTATTTTGTATTCTTGTGGGTAATGAGTACCGCCAGGCGTGTAGCAGAAAAACGCCCGTTTATTTTTGTATTAACCCCTGCTAAATTGCAATGATGTGTATACTCGGGTAGTAAACTAGTGTCATAGTATATATATATATATATATATATATATATATATATATATATATATATATATATATATATATATATATATGAAAACGTAAATGAGAAATGAAAACACGGAATACAATAATCTTCAACTCTTCTTTTCGTCCCCGTTCATCAACGATGACAGAGTGCAATGGTGCATATTCTACAGTACTTCGATATCATATCTATGTTTGGTTTTGGGTGCTTAGTCTATCTACGACCATTGGGATACCGCCCTGCTTCAATATTTTCTGCAGTCTCATTGTAGATAGACTTTTCGATATGGGAATATGTAGTGTTCAAGGAGAATATGTGTCAAGAACGAGATTTAAACTTGTTTTTGTGTGGCAACGTTTGGCTTGCTTGTACAACGTATGCAGTGAGTTCCTAATAAAATATTTGAAAATGTCTTTATTTTAAGCAAGTGTTACCATAAATCTCGAAGATTCACTGGAGTTTGCAATATAAGAACAAGTATGAAATCTTAAACGAATTCTATATAGTTTTGTTGAAAATTAGAGTTGCATACTCGAAATAATCTGTTATAGTTTTCCATTTAGGAGTGAAAATTATTTCAATGACCTGGTAAAGAATGTGATTTCAATTCCAGAAAAATACCAAATAGCTTCCGATACTTTATGACAAACACCTGATAAGACCAAGAGTAGTAGCAAGAAAATGTATTAGATCAAACTTATCTAGAGTGGCGAGATAAGAATTTCTTGAGTAAATTTAGGTACTATTTGTCTCACTGTGGAAGGTTAAAAGAAGTACTATTTTTAAGTCTTGAATATATTATGTATAATTTACTTCCTCTGTTATTTCATGGAATTTGGATGGCTTGGCTAATTTTTATTAATGAGGGATCAAGAGTTCCGTTTCAGTCGCGCTAGTCCAAAATAGTTAATTTAATATTAAAATTATTGTGATTAACCTTTTTTAGTCTTGTATAGTTATATGTTATGTATCTGTATCTTCCTATGTTCCTTTATAGAATTTGAATGAATTACTTGTTTAATTTTGACAGATTAGGTATCAGTCGTTTTGTTTTAGTCACGCTCGTCCAAAACAACGATCGAAAATTAAATTTAGTTCAATTAATGTTTTACTTACAACATAGTTATATAAATACTAACTTTTATTATACTTTTTAACTTACATTTAAGTTAGAGAGAATAATATAAAGATTTCTAAAATATTAATTATTTAAGGCTTCAACATTCAGCTAAACTACTTGAAGTAATTACAACATTTACTCACCGTGATCGAGCCCTTCCAGTTAATTAAAAATAAAATTTAAGACTGAATACTGTACTAGGCTCTGCAAGTATTAAAAATGTAAAAACATAATAATTACCCTCTCAATATTGAACTTTTACATTTTTAATATTTTCAAATATTCATAAAAGCTTTACTATGTACTGAAATAAGAAGAAACAAGAATGATCAAAGACCTGTAGCAGTATGAACTGTGAATTGGCCCTTAAGGCATTCTGTGAGAATTCTTTAAAATATAATGTTTAAACACCAGAAGTGTACTACATGTTTGTCTTCTTCATTACGGTATGATTATATCAGTGGAAGGACATAATTAGGGAAATTAGTTCCTTTCTCATCAACTTTACGTATTAAATAGAAACCGATTAGTTTACCAAATGCATTTTTTCATTTGCTAAAAGCGCACGATTGCTCTATTATATTAGTCTGTTAGATCTATTAGTCTAAAAGACCAACATGACAATCGCGTGTGTTGTTTTTTATCTTTTAATACTTATCTCGTCACATATTTAAACTAGATTTTATAATAGGAGTTACCATGCAATTGAACAGAAATTATAAAAGATATCCATAAAGTGTTAATCGGTATGTGAGTATTCGAGTTCATATTTCTGACACCTCATTGAATTTTATGCTATACCTTTACCTTCTCCACAATATTGAGTTTTTTTTTCTTTTATGTACTCCTTATTGTCTTCAATTAGTGATATCGTTATAAATATTTTTCCATATCAGATAACCGAAATAATCGTGACACTCACTATTGACCGCATGAATATAAGTATTCATAGACTAACTAAATGTTCAGAAAGTTGCTTGCAGGTATCAACAGTTCTGTTTCATATATTAATTAAGTATCACTTTCTGTGTTCTTTTAAAGAATTTGTGTGCCTTGAATAATTTTGATAAAAGAGATATTTACTATTGAGTATTTTATAAATTAAGGTTAATATTATGTTGGAATGACAGTTTTTTGCCAACTAAGTAAGTACCTTTATCAGTAAACCTCAGCAAAATAAGAGAAAAAGTGATTTAGTCTTTGACGTGTACAGAACGATTCTGCACAGCACTAAACGTGGTAAAAATACTCTACGTACGACCAAGACGCCTTTAAGTGTTTTAACACAATGCACGCGTGTTTGTTTTAAAAGAAGTGTATTGGCTGATCCGGTTTGCACATCTCTTCGCTCATAAATACATCCGTTCATGAATATAACATAAAAACGTCGGTAACAGACTTGGCCTTTGACGAAAACCAGATCACGCATTATGTATCACTCCTTTGGATTAGTCGTTTTCCGGCACTACAAGCAATATGGGTTTGTGAGATGAACAAAATCTGCATCGAGGCAGAGTCAATTAACTTTTATTTTCTTATACTCACTGCATATTGAAATGAATCATCTAAACCTAAAAGGAATTTATAATTGCTTGTGAGATAAACGTTAAATTTTGTGATTATCCACATATTCCTAAAGTAAAAAAATAATCAAACTCTGTTTTATAACAGTTACCATGATCATAGCATTCAAAAGGCTTACTTACCATTTAGAGAGTCATAAAACCCACAACATTTCATCCATCTGATATGGGCTTAAGAAGAATGGACGCTAAGACGATCGGGGTCGTTCATTAAAATGAATTGATAAATTAATAATTTCCATGGCTTGACCTATACAGAAATCACCTCAATGGCTTCACGAATGCCAGTAATCATGAAGTGACGCAATATGAACGCAAACGTTTGTGACGGAAATTGCTAATCCAGATTACGATTTTATAAAGGTTGTTGTTGCCAATGCTATAGGGATGTGAGAAAATATTTATATTGAAGTTTGCAGAACTTATCTGAATAGTACGTTTTTTTGAACGTCACAGCAATTTATTATTTTTCTTTCACGGTATGGATTGTTTGATAGTGATCTTATAACAAATATGCTTGCATCTGATGATTCAGGGTTTAAGCGGTTCAATGTACTTTATCTTCGCCGTAGAGAAAATTTAAAAGCGTTTATAAACCTACATTATTTTCAAAAAATCCATACAAAAATGGAACTTTTGTTACAAGTTTACACTGTTTTGTCTCTGAGTCTGCCTTCAAACACATTTATTTGATTTTAGATAATTGCTTGATCTAGACACCTAATATGCTTTCAAATATGAGCTTCTTCTTGAGTCGGTTCCACGCTGATGAGAATCGTGTCACCCTTTTAATAATATCTTTCCTTTTATGATATTCTGCTATATATTCATATACCCGACGCGAGGTAGGTGTTATCATGAAACGTAGTGCCAAATATTATTGAATCTGGTCCGTCCAGCGTTTAGGGCTGCGCCTCGCGATCCTTCAACCGAGCCAGTGACAACGAGCGTCTTCATGCCGCCGACTGGTTTTTGTGTAATGTATCCAAAGAATTCGAGAAGAATACTTTGGATACATTACAGGCAGGAGACAGATGGTGGACAATTTTGTTTTGGTTGCAAGCTCTTTCGGAATCGTGACGTTGGTTCTGTGTTTCTTCCATGAAATGTTGAGCATCTACAATATAAACGTGAATGTGTACTTAATAAATATAATTTAAACAAAAAAATATGTTTAAGTCTTTCTGCTCTGAAGAAGTTAAAGGAAAATTTGGAGAAGGGCGAAAATTTTGTATGAAATGTGTGGAAAAATGGTTTTACAGTACAAATGTATATGTAGGTGCAGAGCCCCCTGCATGCAAAGTACAATTATTCTAATATAAGCAATTAATTTCCAACTGTTGAAATATTGGAGACGATTATATAATTACCTGGATCGCGCATTTTGAATGTATTTAAGAGTAGCATCTTTATTAACATATTTACTTTCTATTATTGACATTCAACTTTATGAGCAATTTTTAAAATAAAGTAAGTAAACTTGAATGCTTCTTCAATTAATTTGACCTTTCCGGTTCAAACAATTCAAATGTAACTGAACCTATTGTGTTATTTCTCTCAACATAACGATAACAATCGTATACGTAAGGTAATAAATTAGTTTCGGATGCAACGAACGAACGAGATGCACGTTCTGCGGAATGAATGAGCGGATACAGTACGGTTGCAAATTAAGATGGTGATTCACTCCCATCTGTTAACCCGTTGTTAAACCTCGGTTATGTTATCACGGAGATATTTATCGTTAAAGTTCATCATTAATTCTTATTTTTATAGCTCAAGCGATGTTTATGGAAGGTTACTCTTTAGTGAAATGCCATTTATGTAATAATAATATATGCATAAAACGTCGATGTTAAATATATTAATTTAATTGTATTAATGTAAATTTTTAAAAGTATAGATTTATATATGTATGTATATATATATCGTAAGTATAATATTTGTCTTTTTCTACGGTATTTCTGTAGCTTTTTAATTTTAACTCGTGGTTATGTAGATAATAGTTTTAGGTCAATTGTCTTCGTTGTATGTACGAGTATTTAGGCTTATTATTACTAATTTCATAATGCTTACCTCATCCTTTATTTTGAATTATAGCAATATCTCATAGAAATGTGATCATAAAGCATCGTAACATACATATCCACGAATAACAACAATGAAATACAGTGAAAATTCCATATTTAAGGAATTAACACGCAAATATTTACAGATCGAGATGTTCACAGTGAAAAATAAAGATATGAGGTCATGTTATAAAATCAAAAGAACGACGCTAACCATTTAAAAATAAACATAGTGTGAAGTGTATGAAAGAGGGCAACGAAAATTAAGGAAAAGAATGTTCTCGATTGAACATTATTTTATTCTTTCTCTCTAAGAAAGCTAAATATGTGCATTAATATATGGAAATTTAAGTTTTATAGGACTTCAGGCAATAGAATTTATAATACAATAAACTTGTTTTGTACGAAAAGAACTCACACACCGATGATTCCGTATGCATTTTGCTACACATGAAAACTGGAAAATTAGGAGATGCACATTTTAATTAAAATATGTATCAGTATTATTATTATTTTCCTTATATATATATATATATATGTATATATATATATATATATATATATATATATGTATATATATATATGTATATATATATATATATATATATATATATATATATATATATATATATATATATATATTGTGTTTTACGGGCGTGAGAAAAAGAATAAAAAACGACTTATAAACTTTATGAAATGTCAAAATTAAACTTAGTCTTAATAATTAAGCATAAATTTGGACAAATTGCAAGGATCTTTCAGATTTTTATGCATATATTTTAGAATATAAGGGGAACTCAAAGTTTACATATTTTTGGGTGCTACAAGTTCAAATTGCAACTGAAAAAATGAAAAAAAATAACCGCTTCTTCCTAAAACCCTTTTTCCAACGAGGTAGCACATGCACATTAGAAATCAGTTTTCATCATCAATGTGTAGTCCACTGCTCCGTTCGAAGTTTTTTCGTCAAATTCGAATTCTACTAAGGCTTTGCGTTATTATTTTGCATAATGTGCTTATTTCATTGCTATAGCATTTACAGCTGAGAAATGAAGTCTTTTACAGACAGGTGGGTGGACACCTCGCGCAACCTTTAAAACCATCTGAAACACTAGCATGTATTTGTACTTTAGTTTTATTAAAATTTTGCTTATCGTTTTGATACGACACTCGCCTTTATTTACATCTTATACGTATTCCGCTATTACCTCGCACCTGACAACTTTGTATTAATTTTCATTCAAAAACACATTAATGCAAAGTGGATTTAGTTAATTGAATTAGTAAATTTATAGCTTAAAGTCGTAATTCGTATGCGAAGGGTAAAGTCATGAATCGGTTGGCCTCGTCCCGTTCGTCTCGTCTGCATCTTGCCGACGACCTCTCGACATTAAGTGGTGCGTGCACGCATCGCTGGTCGAGTCATACTTATGTATCTTTCATATGTCCGTATAGTGACTTGTGTATTTTTACTTAAGTACTTGTATGCAAACGTAATAATAACACTTGCGTCAGTATGATTTACGATTTTAAAAATTTTAATAGGGTGCAGAAGAAAATATATTTTTTTAAATAGCTAGATGAAGAACGTTTCATATTAGTTGAAAAAGTTATTGACGTACAATAAACAACCCTTGTATTTGGCAAAATGTATGTAACATGTTTTCTACTTTTAGAAAATAAAATTTTCATTGCTCTTCTCGTCTAAATAATGAGTAAATGTATGTATGTATATATATATTTATATATATATATATATATATATATATAAATATATATATATATATATATATATATATAAATATATATATATATTTATATATATATATATATATATATATATATATATATATATATATATATATATATATACCTTTTAATCTAAGGTGTGTATTATCTATATGCAAAATTTCATTGAAATCCGTTGGACCGTTTAAGCGTAAAATAAAAATAAATAAACGGACAACGTGTCATTTTTATTATATTAGTATGGATGAATTGAAACTGGCGCGTAAATAAAACTTGTGGATATACATTGTAGACTACTTACTGTGCATATTATCCAAATACACCTTGCGTTTTAGAAAACACTCGTAGACGCTAAACTCGTATTTTCCAAGGTAAAGAAAATTTAGAAATTCGTAATTGAAATAAGAGATTATATTAATAGAGCTGAATAAACTTTGCACATCCACGCCCTTGCGAATGGCAGCATGCTATTTGACACGCGCCGAAATTGCCTCAATGTCAGTCTCTTCTTGTAACATGTTGCGTTATTAATAATCGTGCCCACAGAACTGGAGATGTGAAATACTAGAGGAATCGTAGTAGGTTTCTAGTAATTTACGGCACGTTCATTTTGGGCGAAGTCTTGGCACTGGTTTAGTTTCGGTTCATAATACAGCGAAATTAAATTTATTAAAATTAAACGGCGGTCCGCGATGACACAGAGGAAACATATCTCGTCATTCAAATTGACATTTTTAAATGTGGGTATGTAATTGACATATACAATCAACTGACTCGTTTGATTGTCCTTTATTTGGTCCCGACAATTTTCTACTCACCGAGTTATATTAGACCACTCAATTTTCTATCGGCAACATTCAACTGCTTAATCGCCTGACCAGCAAAGTAATTTCTTTAAATTGAAGTACAAGAAATTAAAAAGAAAATATTTTGGTTTCACACACTTTTCAAATATATCATAAACTCATATATAAATACATAATCTGTACATATAATAAAACTGCAAACTTTGGGTGTTTCTGCATTGTAAATATTTCCAAAAAAAGAAAATACTGGGGGTGGGGGGTGCTGTGAAGGATAGTGATAGGATTGCATTAAGATCATTTTCGGGAATTTTTGTCCGTATTTGTGCAAGCAAAAATGTATCTAAGGATCAACTTGAAGAGTTTTATTTCATTCAATCGGTTCACTCAACAACAAGATATGTGAATTTAATATTAAAAAAAAATCTCTTACATTGCACTAGTACAACAATAAAAAGTGCCTAATTACTCGACGTGTAGAATTTACACAAATGTGTAGTGTACCAATGTACGTCAATAGATGGCGCTATGTGTATTTTAAATCGCGCAATGAAGTTTTCCATCTGGACATACATTGACGAAATTACCGTGACTAAACATGAATTGTGTAAGTATCCGCATAAAAACTGGTATCGATAAGTTCTTCATTGTTCGGCGCGTAAAATGTTGCAGGCACAACTAGTTTATACATAAATAGATGCACAAATGCAACAGTCGTATATGACACTTAATTATAATATGCGATGAATTGATAATGATATGTAAATATTTCTGAGCCTACTTCCGTAAATTTGGACGGTTAATACCTTTTTGAAAATATTATTTTCGTGTCCGACTTTACTTAAACTGTCATCGCCGAAGATTTGCACGATTTCTATCACGAGGTGCTGTCCAAACGCTTTCTAGTATTTGTCATCTATTATTATTTCCGTTCATAAAAAATATATATTTTGTGCACTCTAAATTATTATTGTGTGAAGAACATAAGAAAAATATCTCGCGGCACCGCATTAACACGTTTGTCCAAGACGAGTTGGCTAACGGTGGTGACTGGCGTTAATTGACAATGTGTGTTTCTTACAAAAAGCACAAAAGAGGTTTTAGCTGCGACAATACATAGACAGCTTGTGAACACTACTACAGAATGATCGAAAAGTAGTTTAGGGCCTAAACGTTTCATTTGGAATGTCAATTAACGGTGGCGGCATTACGAATCTGTGATTGCTATATCGGCTTCTTAATTAGATACGTCTTTAATAAATTCTATCAATATAGAAGCACTCATTGACCTAGTTGCGATAGATTTTTAATTACTGAGAATTCTAACTTATTGGTGGTTTATCTCTGAAATAATATTCATATATCATTATGCATATAAACGATTTTTTTTAAATCCTGTTTTTCTGTGAACTCCTGTTCCGAGAAATTGCAGATAGTACATTATCTTATTGGTTATTTCGATTCCTGCAAGACATTTCTTGATAATAATTAAATTTTTTTCTATAACTTTTATTTTTATAACATTTTTATTGTGCTTCACGCAACATAAAGCGTTTTCTTTTCTTTATTTTTAAGGGAGTATTATTTAAAATAAGTAAATACTTTTTATATAGACCGACTTCTTTCAAGTGTTTCAGGTCGAAATGTGTCTTGGTACACATTCAGTCATAGTCACCTGTGTAGTACAATATATATTACTTAAAATATGTGAGCATCTCTTCGAAAAAACTGGTAAATATTACCATCCCCAGCTCTCAGGAAGGCCTAAAGTCACTAATAAAGCTGGTGATCAATTTGTAAAAGTTACGAGTAAATGGACAAAATAGTCTTGCAGGGCCAGAAGTCTGCGCGAAATTAAATAAAACCTGGTCTAATTACATTAGGCGTTTACGGAGGGCTCAAATCCAACTAATGCTGGTTGGATTTGATGCTCCTCGTTAAACCGCTACCGAGTTTGGTCACAAAATTAAAAGAAACTAAATTGATCAAGAGATTTTTAAAAAGTTTTTTGGATTGACGAATCCAAGTTTAAAACGGCGCATTTATCTTCGAAGATTTTCATGCTCAGGAAAAGATGTTGAACGCCATAATGGTAACTGAAGCAGGGCGATAGTTTCATTATGGTCTGAGGTTGCTTCTGTAGCAAAGGCATGGGTGCTCTGTTAAAAATTACTGGAACAAAGAGAAGTTCAGTATGTTTTAGAGCAAGATGCTATTCTAACCGGTCATTTATTTGATGACTGTTATACTGTTACATGACAATCCCAAAATCCAAAGTTTTGCAGATACTTCGTAGAAGGCAAACAATCTGAAAAATACTTTGTGTGGGCAATTGCCGCATTTGAATCTCATTGGACTTTTATTGGAAGAACTGGATAGAACATTTCGGGTTTGCTGTGTGTCTTCGGGGGAAGTGGTGTGAAACGTGTTGCAAAGTATATGAAATAATATATGAAAACGCATAACAAAAATATTCTGCATTGTAAAAACCTTTTTTCGATGCCAAGGGAGCCTTCTTCATTGCTCTTTTAGTTTATTATTTTGTTTCAAATTTTATTTCTAACAATTTTCAAACCAAAACATATGTGTGTGTATATATATATATATATATATATATATATATATATATATATATATATATATATATATATACATACATGTGTGTGTGTATGTATGGATATATATTTTTTATTTAAACGTGATAAGCGTATTCTGTGAATCGATTGTCCGAAATTACCGATCCGTGGAGCGGACCTTTCTCGAGCACCGAACAATTACCTACTTCAATTACAGTTAATTAAGCGCCAGTTAGCACGGTTCGCGGTCTTATCGCGTACACCAATTGTGCAGTCGGTTCTCGTCGTAATAAATGTACTGCCGTTCATCGATTAATTCGGTTATTGTGTAATTTACGGCGTCCATTATTCTATCAGGTCTGCGCCCACGTGCGGTTAAGTTTTTAATTACCCTTTTATCTGGATGGTTCGGAACTATTTTAGAAGGTTTGGGCGGAGATCAATTACATTACCTCGGTGTCTTCCTTTAGTTTAATTTGATTATATAGGTGTCTCTTAAGTGAACAATTTACGTCAGCTGAAATTTAAAAATAAGAAAATAATTAGTTTAAAAATTTTAAACGATGCTGTTAGTTACATATGTTGGTGTAACAGTTTGATATGAGCAATATAATATCTACCAACATAAAACGTAATCAATTACCTAGATTTTTACCTTTATCATCCACAACAACGTTATCACACCCTCATATCCAATTGTTGTAAGCTGACATAGTTCGTTTTGATTATACAATCAATAAATTCTAATACAATGTTTTATAATCACCAAAATTATTTTAGGTTAGCTACTAATCAACCCGTTGTCTCAGTTAAAGGGACGTTAGCTCACTAGGTAGCCAATTAAAATTTTGGTAATTTCATTTCTTCCCCAACCATCACAGCATGAAAGCAGTTTACAGCATGAAAGCATCAGAGTAGCTCTGCAAGATAGCGCGTATTTAACTACTTCCGTTTTAATAAGGTCTAATTTTCAATTTTTTTTGATACATGTACTTTGTTCTTACAGAACATTTAAGGTATCGAACCCTGAAGGGCAGAACCCTATTAGTGTACATTGTTCTGTTTTATTATATCGTATTACTCGTTCATGCTTTATTTTTTCAGTATTTATTAAGGTCCATAGGCCTAAAATTATGACGAAAAGTATAATAAGAAAATGAATTAAAAGACAATTATTTGAAGTAGATTATTATCGTGTAGACAGTTGTGTTGGTTTTTATTTAGATTATTTTAGTACAGTTTAATAAATAAAATGATAAGCGTCTTTTCTATTTTTCCAGATAGTGCAGGAAGTTATGTGAAAAGGATACTTTATTTAAATCGCTAACAGACGGCGTTTTGTGAAACGTAATTGTGGGCACGCGAATCCGACTCGCAATTACTTACTGTTTTTTCGTTTATATTTATTGTAAAATCCCATTTCCATTGAGGCACACTCTTCGTCTCTCGTAGTGACCTCTACTGGCCGCGCCCGCTATTAGGCGCCGCGCCAAAAGCGCCCTGTTGCCGGCCGAATGCAGCCGCGGCGAGCTGAACCGCGCCGCTAACGAGACGCCGCGCCACCGCTGGCCCGGCGCCAGCTGTAACCGTACACGCTGCAGCCGCTCATCGTTCGCTAAATACGAAACGAAAGAGTTTCGCTCGATTAGCGCTAATAATTAGTCGCCAAAATGAACGGTGCACTATGGCTAATTCGAGAAACAAAATCCGGTCAAAATACTCGATTTTCTAAATATCGCTTTCCCTTTTAAAATTGTCCTACTCATACTTAACACATTGGGATCGGATGATGTACACAGGCGTCATCCGTAGTTTCTAACAGTGACGAGATCACGCGAAAATAGGTTTTGAGATTTTCATGTATCTGTCTTAAAATAATTTTAGAGAACACTAGGTGGTTCGAGTCCTTTTCATAAATGTCATAACAAATATAAATCCGTTTGAAAAAAAGCGAAATCTTGCCGTATCGATATCAAGCGCAGCTCAGCCCTAAACACCGTGATGCGACGCCAATGTGTCGATGTAACTTAAACGTTGTAGTATTTTGATACAAATGAAGGAGGTAAAATTTGTAACATTCTAATAAATAGTCATATTATGTTGTAGGAAAGTTTATAATACTATCTAATAATAAAGTAAAAAGTTAACGCTCAGTATTTTATTGCTTTGATACTGGAATTAAGTCAAAATATCAGTTCTGAATATCATTACGTATATAAAAGAACCTTGTGATATGTTCAAATAAACTTATTAAGTACGAGTATAACTCTAAACAACTATTTTGATTATCTGAAAAGTGTTTGTAATTGTATCATTTACAGCGCATTTAAGCGTGCATAGTATTTGTATTGAACTACTTAGTTATATTAATATTATTTCTCACCATGTAAATATATAAGTGTATATATAGTATATCTGTCATAAATGTAAGATATATACATTTTAAAATATCATATACATAAATAGTATATACATTTTAAAATATCGTTATTTTTGCACTTGATTTAAGCCATCTGTATGGAGTTTTTATAGTCTTAACTAAGACTACATGTCTTAAGTTTGTCGACTGTTACTCGTTATTTATTATACTATTATGAATACTTTTCAGATATTCAAAAGTAGCTGTTAGCTGATAGTTTAAAATAGTCGATAAATAATTTTGTGTAACACAGTGTTCATCAAACATTCCACTGTGCAATTGGTGTGAGTGGTCGGTCCAAGGCGATCAGTTTGTCACAATTTCGTTTCCTCTGTTTTTGTGTTTTTGTTTTTGTTGCACACGGGACGAATTTGCTTGAATCAATTTGCCGAGGTGTCGTACGCGGGGTCGGACTAGTATTGGCAAACGGATGTTAGTAAAAAACATTTGGCGATGATGGCGACGAAATGTGTTTGATGCGAAATTTTCTCAGTTTATACGTAGGAGAAATATATTAGTTGCTCATTAATTAGTTCTTTCTTCATGTTTTATAACAAAGAGTAATGAAACTTTTTTATTGTTGATTAAATCTTTAAGATCGCTATATTAAAATATAAAAGAAGAAATACTATTCATTTAAAATTTGTTGAACATCATTCTTCGGAAATAGCTAGCTTGCTGTTTGTCTAGATTATTTCTCGTAATTATTTCTCGTTAGTCGATACACGGAAGATGGGTAAAATATAAAGTTGTGTACAATTACGTTTTCTAAACAGTTTTGGGACTTTCAATATCAAAACAAATAATGACGGCTGTTAAGAAAATGTTGAAATTTAAAGCATTAAATTTTATTTATGTTCAGATTAAGGGTCATTTTAAATTAAATTACTTGCTTTAATTTTTTTAACTCTTTCGTTATTAAATAATAGGGTTATTTAATGCCTACTCTTTTTTTTAATATAACTTACTTATTTCTCGCTTTGCTATAATTCGAAATAACCAAAATGTCACGGAAGTTTCAAATTATCGTTTTCTGTACCATATTTATTGATTCATAACAAAATACAGAGGAAAATACAGATACTAATAATATTAATTATTTTTTAAACGATATTGAATTTATGGTTACTGTAAATAATACTTAATTTCAGGAAATATAGTACAACACTGTTTTAAACCATTATAGCTCCACATTAAAATCGATCTCCATATGTAATTACAAACCCATGTGTGGCAGCCGAATGCATGGTTACAAGTTGAAACTTCCGCCCGCATGTTTTTTCATGCCTGATATGACGTACGTACTTTCTACGAGCAGGCATGACTTAAGCAGATGTCGTTGGTATCAGGAAAATAGCTTCCCCCGAGTCCAAACAACACGCCTTAAATCATTTAAGTAATAACTTCTATTATTTACCGTATGAAATTTGGCATAGGGGCTATCATTATTTACTATCATTAGTATAATTTAAATGTGAACGAGTTGGCAACAGAGCCGAAGCGGCACTGTACACAGTGTTGTATTTGTATATAAGTTCCAAAAATAGTTTACACAAACAATTGTACTTCTTAATTGTGCTTCTTCGATATTTGTCAGGCGCTAGGGGTCAGTATTTACTGCAATATAGCTCATTGCAATAGATACTGTCCCGTTTGCAAATTGAAAAAAAAAATTAACAAAAGCATAACGCTTTCTTTTATAATCACTTATTCAAAACAGTTCTCCCAATCAATTGTGATGTACGCTTATTCGCTTTCCAATATATAGCCTGTGTGAAATAAATACGACTCATTAATACAATACGGTACACATCTACATACCTACATACATAATTTATCGATAAACTTAAGAAAGAAATTGATCTTTGTGATATTCAGTTTCATAATAGATTAAAAAATAGTACTTATATATCAATATTGCCACTCTACACAATACGCACACAAATTTTCAATGTTAGATAATGAATATATTTGGCGTTACTTTTGTAGACTTTCATTATTCACAGTTAAACGAAACTACCTAATGTAGTATTATTTCTATTTTCTTTAAGTTCTTTACCACGACCGAGGTTTCGTTGTATTATAACATCTTCAGGAGGGATATTATCAAAGATTAACTCTTAGGAGCATCTAACAGCATTTATATGTTTCAAAAACAATAGCGGAAGCCGGGTTTGTGTGGGTTTTCCCATTGCTTATGTTAGTGATTTTATTGTAGGGGAGCGGTGTATTTTTTATTATATTTCCGAGAGTTATACGATATACAATTATTTTAATGAGAGTAATAAATTAAATTGATTTTATTCTATGAGGTTATACAATGCGAATGTTCCGTTGTATGTACTAAAATGAAATGGAAGTTATTCTCAGTAATATATTTATACAATAGCAAGGGTATCTGAAAGTTAGAACAAGGTTATACCACTAATTCTACATATCTCCCGTTTTATTTTTTCATTTATTTATTTATTTATTGACGGGAGATATGTAGAAATAGCGGTATAACCTTGTTCTAACTTTCAATAGTTTCATTTAACTGTGAATGTTATATAAAGTCATTTAGAGCTACAATTGTTTGTGTATGAGCATTAGATACTTTACTTTCTATTAAAGCATTTCCATCATATCGAACAAGGTAATACAAAACGAAGTAAAAGTGCTTTAGTCTCTGCCTTTATTCAATATTGTGAAATACAGCTGAGCATGTTTTGTTTTGATATTTGCATGGCACTCGTTGTAGATGCAGTTCGTAAAGAGGCCATGCATAATTAAGTCCTATTGGCAGCGGGTGTGTTTTATTACGGGTTTACATTATTCACATGCGGCAATACCGCCATAAAGTGTCATTTTATTGTAATGTATATTTATTTTGTATTATGCATTCTGAAGTGCATATTTGCCAAGGACTATCTATGAACATCTTGACTTGCGGTATCTGCACAAATATTTCCGATTAAAGATTTTGTAGATTTCGGTATTGTCTCCAATTTCTAATTTCATCTCTGGTGGATTAGAAAATTAGTGAAATAACATTAAGTCTTGAATAATTAACAAAAAACAATAAAATAAAACAAATTGAGGAAAATGACGTAACGTAATTTCCGTATCTACTACATTTTAATGCGGTTAGTAATGCATGCGCCATTAACATTACATCACCTTTGTTTGTATAGAATTCATTATCAAGTGTTGAGGATACACCGCTGGACAACATCATTAGTACCTAGTATTTTTTTCCAAAATATCACGTAATTCTTGACATAATGGATTTCTGATACGGCATCTATTTAAGTAATGCTCTTGCTTTCGAAAATTTCCGAAAGTTCTTGCAATTTTCGAATTAATAACCTAACCGTTGATAATCCTAAAGAGATACATAATCTCTAAAAACGCTAAAAGCTCTAAAATCAAAATTGAAATTTAAAAGTTTCTTTACCTTTGGAAAATCTCTCATTTTTTTTGAGAATTACTACTTACCTAATTTTCAAATCTGTTTACGTCGTTTCTAATGTGTATCTAATATGAAACTAACAAAAATATTTTGAATCTGCGTTATTTAAAATGTTATGTTAGAATGATTTCTTGTTAGTAATCTTAATGTGGATATCGATAATATGATTAATAGTAATTAATGGAGATTTAAACAATCCAACAACCAATTCATGTCATTAACAGCGCCAAGGAAAGTGCAACTTAAAATTGTTTCTGAGTAAATTTTTTTTTTTACTATATTCCAGTCATTATCTTTTTTCAATTTGTTTATTTTTAATATTTGAGTATCGATAACAATTGAAATAATGAAAATCGCTATCTCTAGTCGTAGTTGCGCGTAGCTTAATTTTCCATATCTAATTACCGACCTCTTACGCGTTTATTTTGACTCCGCCTCGTAAAGGATTGGTCCGTCATCAAACGTGAGCCGAGAGTCCGCCCAGCGAGAGGAACTAACCTAGTTCGCCAAGAGTGCGTCGCTATTTTGGACGCTGTAGTAAATTTTAACTGCCACCACTTGCATTCAAATCTTGGTCGCACCATTTCGAGTCATCATCGTCGGTTTTAATTAAACCACCGAGACTTGGTGAAACATGATCGAATACAGCCGTTTTCCAGGGCGAGCGTGCGCTATTCTTGGATTTCATTGGAGATTCCCTGGTACGGCACGCCAAATTTTGGTAAGATGAAAAGGGCTCTAAAACACGTATGATTAAATCGGGGATTTTTATGGCAATTTTTATTGGCTTTATATTAACAATAACGTATTATGACATCAATAACCTGGTGAATCTAGAGAACATGTGAATGAAATACGCTAAATTGTATTTGGTTTCAATTAAAAATTATTATAACATTATTTTGTCCTTTCAAACCTTAGTGGAACAAGTGTCAATGATATCGATTTGCAGGACACATTAAGATAAGCTGAATTTCAATTTTACTTTAATATAATTTAATGTAATCGATTAGCAAAATTACTTTTTCAGCCTTATACAAGTCTTTTTTTATGTGCCAATGTCCCTGTTTATCGCTTAGCCGCTGAATAGTTTTTTACTTATTAACTTCGGTACTAAACTACTTAAATTTCTGTCTTCGGCTAATGCGACTTGCCAGGTATGGAGTGTACTTTTAATATAAAAAGTAATCCATAGGCATTGATTTCCTCCTGATATTTTCTGAAGAGTCCAAAAAATCTTGCCAATTTACTTTCAATAGTCTTATCATGCGTGTTTAGACCATATCATTTAGTGTAAAGTTTAGACCAACCACTTCGTTTCCGACTACTATGAATTGATACGCAACGATTCCAGCTTACTAAATTCCATAGAATTTGAAATATAGCAGGTCGACCACATCTAGATTTGCATAAACCCTTAAAGATTCACAGAAGTTTTAAATATTTTTTTCATATTACTCTACAGGACTATGAAATTAGTAAAAACATACTTTAGTTCAAGATTGGGCTATTTTAATACCTCATAAGCTTTTTTTTTCCTTTGCCTGTAAACCTGTATTCATCCATTATACTATTTTTGGACTTCTGCCATTACCACTGAATATTCTTGGTCTCGATGGTTGTTCTTCATCCAGCCACACTGTACAAATTCAAACCAAATTTATTGTATGTTTCGCAATCGCGACAACATTCCTACGTAAGTTACAAATATCACTTCGAACTTTGCCACCGTTTCAAAGTAAATTTGTCACATTATCTGCGCTTAACCCTTTCCACGTTGACAGCCGAAGTGCCTTACGCATATTGCTTAACTCAGTTCCACGCACAATGTTGCAAGCAACACGACAGGGCCGACGTTTTATTTTTATTAACATTGCATAAACTCACAAATTTCATTAACACCAATACAGTTTGCTTATCCAGTCATCGTGGAAATAAATCAATGTATGACAAATGTATATGGTCATTCAGCGCTATTTATATGTAAATGGTTAAATGGACCCCGTTAAGATGAATTTATGTGAATTTTATTTTGTTATGAATATGAAATGGCTTTGACTTATATTGGTCAATGGATTCCAAATATTCCACTTGCTTGGTTGAAGTATGGTAATTTTTTTATTGATCTACACACAGTTGCGTACATATATCAGTCATATCCTCCACCGATCAGGATTAAAGCTCCAAATGGGCTAGGTCCAACGTAGGGTAATTATCTAGATCTTGGTGAAAATTGAGCTTAAACGCGATTGTCTCTACGTGATTTTTAATTATAGTTATTAATTACAGTCGTTTATGATGGCTCTATGTTAATATCGTTGTTCATACGTGTTACGTTTATTTAAATTATAATTATAAATTAAATCCCTGGTATAATAACGTTAAACGAATAATACTTTGTCATGTGAAAAGCGCTCTCGTTCGACTTACTGTGAAAAACAATTAACAATGGTGTACAATCTAAAACAACATTGTCAGTGTATAGAAAACCATTGTTCAAACTTGTCAGTACAGTCTCAATATTTTGACGCACGTCTTCGTTATCTCTAAAACTATTACCATCAATAAGGGTGGGCTGTCACTACCCGTAACGTTGACATGCTGACGTGTGCCCAGTCCTAATTTGTGTGTGATTTGCTTACTGTAAACAATTAACAATGGCATACAATCTAAAACCAAATTGTCAGTCTATAGAAAACCATTGTTCAAACTTGTCAGCACAGTCTCAATATTTTGACGCACGTCATCATTACCTCTAAAACTATTACCATCAATAAGGGTGGGCTGTCACTACCAGTAACATTGACATGCTTGACGTATGCCCAGTCCTAATATGTGTGTGATTTGCTTACTGTAAACAATTAACAATGGCATACAATCTAAAACCAAATTATCAGTCTATAGAAAACAATTGTTCAAACTTGTCAGTACAGTCTCAATATTTTGACGCACTCTTCATTACGTCTAAAACTATTACCATCAATAAGGGTGGGCTGTCACTACCCGTAACGTTGACACGCTGACGTATGCCCAGTCCTAATTCGTGTGTGATTTGCTTACTGTAAACAATTAACAATGGCATACAATCTAAAACCAAATTGTCAGTCTATAGAAAGCCATTGTTCAAATTTGTCAGTACAGTCTCAATATTTTGACGCACGTCTTCATTACCTCTAGAACTATTACCATCAATAAGGGTGGACTGTCACTACCCGTAACGTTGACACGCTGACGTATGCCCAGTCCTAATTCGTGTGTGATTTGTGAATCATCTAATATTATTTCCGACATCATAAATATGTTTCGTTCTTTTTATTCAAATGTACTTAAATAATAATGTGCAACGTGACAGAATAAAAATAAACAAACTGTAGGTCCGTCCGCCTAGACGAAATAAATGCTACTGGATTATCTTAACAAATCGTCTGTTTTCTTTTATGACACGTCTAATTATTTATACCGTTTGATTGTGCTAGACTAGTAGTTGATTCGTGACAGAACTGCTGATTACTAATACAAGTACCTGGATATAATAACTTGCGAGCTTAACGGCTCTTTTATTCCATTATTTTCTTGCTCGTTCTTAAATTCGTTTCAATATTCCTAGTATTTACTAGCATTTGTTAAGTCAAATTCAAAATCCACCTCGGCACATCTGGTGATTTCCAACTAGGTACTGCAGGAAATTATTAAATCAACTCGTATGTAGTTATTAAAGGTCACTCGATTATTTGGTTATGGGTTTATTAAAGATTTCGTCGATTTATTTTAAATTTCACAATTAAACAATTACGCTACTTTGTAGAATAAAATTTGAACAGAAATGGGTATTTTGAAAGACAAATACAAGATATTAAAAAATATCTTGTATTTGTCATATTGTCTTATCTTTGAAGTTTTATTGTAAATTGAACATTATATAACTCACATAATAAATAATCTGAAATCGGTCAATTCTACAATTAGTCGAACATTGACTTTAAATTAATTTCAAAATCGCTCAGTGTATAATTTTAATTCTGATATTTTTAACCCGTTAATTTTAGGTAATCCCTCTTTAAAATACTTTTCGAAGCCAATGTTGTTTAAAAATTATCATTATATACACAAATATGTATATTCAATACACACCAAAATTTGGAAAAGCTACTGTCCTTAAAGACATTGCGTAAACCCGATGTCGATTCAATATTCAGTTTTAGTTCATTTAGTGCCGCATGAAACTTTCGTGGCCCGACTAAGAAAATTAAAGCAATTACGCGATTATTAATTTAAGAAGATTATAGAGATTCTAATAGGACGTGATTTTTTTTGTTTATACCGAACATTCCATTCTAAATTGAAACAAATGTTTGTTACTAAGAAAATAGGCATACTTTTAATACATTCCGTATTGACAGATAAATTTGTTCGCGCGATTCGTTTCCGCCGAAACCGAAATAGAATCGAAACCGTATTTAACGATCGAAATGCCACAATTACAATTCGAGCGATGTCGGAAATTTTTCCGAGCGACTTGCTTATAATCTATAACCAGCATCGCAATTCATTTGTAAACGTTGTTTTATGTTGTTCGGACAGGTCAGCAATAAAGAACGCAAAATTGATCGTATCTGGATAAATATAAATACATATTTACAACGGTATCAATATAATTGTGAATTGTTTTTTTTTTGTATTTATACGAAGAAAGTATTCTTAGTACTTCGCGATGTTGAACTAGTCGAATCAAAAAATACCAGTTAAATTTGTACCACAATACGAATGCCGCAAGCGGACGTAATAAACTGGACGGCGCGGGCAGGCGCGCTGTCGACTTCTGTCCGGTGTTTACGCACATATCTACTTCAAACACATTTTTATGATTCAACCCCGCGTTTAATGCCCCTTACGTGTTTTCTAAATTCGTTAAAATATCTTTGACTATATTTACACGTTTTACGATGCCAATGTTTGCCTGTGACGGAATTTGAGATTGAAATGTCGAATGGAACTTTATGCGAGAGTACATTAGTAAATTTCGAGATAAGATCTACTAACATTTAAATTTGATACTGTTTTTTTTTGTATAACAGGTAATGTCGGCTGTCACAGTGACCTGGATTAGATGTTATGTTGTCATCGTCTAAACAAAGTGACACGCGCCGGAAACCATAAAATATAAAAGCATGTAAAAAGTTTCACATTCAGATTTACAAAGGTTTTTCAAGTTTGATTTGTTAATTGAATTAAATTATATCTACTGATCATAGTGTCAAGTGTAAATTATTAATAATAATTGTAGGCAATTTTAAGAATATAACCAATAAATGATCTAATGTAAATATACATATTTATGAGCAAGAAGACATTTATCTATTCCTTAATACATATCGATCTGTAGGAAAAATATATTAACCCAGGAACACACACTTTGTCAATTCTCCATCGTATAGAACATGTAATATGTTTAATTTATTCAATTGAAGTATGTTAATTATAGGAACACGAGAAACACATAATTAGTTTACAACACCGTTACATTCCATTCAACTCCCCTATTAACAGACATCGAACGGAAATTGATTTGACTGAAACTAGAAATTACGCCTAAGTTAACAACAAATCATTAAAAAGTCTTAGTATATTATTAAAATAAAAGCTGAGATAATTACAATATACATATAATTGCAGTTATAAATTTCCTATTGGAATACTAATAATTGACAAAGCTTCTCGGCAAAGCTATGTCAATTAAATTAAGATCATTTGAATGACATCGTTTTCTAGTACTGTAAAACAACTAATTAAATCTAACTACAGAATACGTCGGAGTATTATTGCCAATATAATTAAGCTAAATAAGTAAATGCTTTCTACAACAAAACTATTACTTCAGGTTCACTAGCACCGACTGTCGATACGTCAGTCATTCAACAAATCAATTAAAATCAAAGTGGTCAAATGACCGCTAGCTCGTGTTAATGAACTCCCGTCGGTAATTGATAGATCAAATATAAGTGAATGCACACATCATTTAATGGCTATTCTAATGTTCAAATGAATTCTTAGCTGACTTATTAAAAGCAATTATGAATGAACGTGTATATGAAATTGTCTTATGTTAAAGGTTTTTTTCCGAGAAGAAATTGCAGTCCCTATTACCCGCAGGTCACCGAACGAAAAAATAGCATCTTATACGGCTACAATTTCAATGTTATAAAATATTCTAAAAATTAACACCGAAACAAATATCGTACCTTTCACTTAATCAGTTGTGTACTGTATCAAAAGTGTTACAATTTGTTTTAACAACGAAACGTTTAGAACCGCAATCCGAGGATTACGAGAAGTTTTGTAACTGGATTCCGATATTCAAAAACCTAATTACCTAAGTGCTTTGAGATTTGTCGATCGTCGGAACGAATGCTAATCATAATAATATGGCATCCGCGTTCAGGAATTGAGAAATGAAATTAAATATAAGATATCCAATTTCACTTCCCAATATTTACAGTTGGTCGTAATTCGTAATTTATGAAACACGACTGTTTGCTCTGACAGATTACACCGCCGCATAAATACGTATTTCCTTGTTTACATCACGTCTCGATGCCGACATAAACCTCACTACCAAAATATTATACCACATCGCACCGAACTGTCGTCGAGAATCCGTTAACGCGATACACATCTACGGGGCCGGTTCGGCCATTTCGTTTCTCTTAACATTATGCGAGGTTATGCCCACCGCAAACGGGTTCTCGCAAATATGTCACTGGATTCCTATTGTGCCTACAGCACGGCGAGACGTAGTAGGTATTCTAGGTCACGTCGATCGAATTACAAGCCTCGCCGATGGATAACGTGCGTAAATCACTGTTTTATATTGAGATGTTTATAAGCTAGCTGTAGGATCATTATTTTATTCATTGCGTGGCGCGTAACGATCGAGTTGTCGTCGGGCGGCGGTGATTTGCGAGCGGCTCTCGTAAAAACTGTAATCTATGCAAGTAAAAATATACGCGGGCAGGGATCGGAGACGGACGCGGGCCGGCCCGGCTTTATTGCCGTTTTATATTCCTTCCGGGCGCCTGCCGGTGCCGACGCGCGCTATTTTTATCGCGTCTCCTCGCCAACACCACCGCCTATTACTTACTACTTGCGACGCGGGCGCATTGGTAAAAAATGTAAGATTTATCAAAAACGCACGGTGTAATTTTTTTATTTTTTAACATGCCAAAGCCGATAGAATGTCTTGTGAGAAGATTCATCGTTAATGATAATGTTGTCTTTTAAAAACAGAGTATCTCGAGCAGTAATTAGTAAAGTAATTAAGCTAAATATGTAGCAGAAAAATGATAACGTGCCATTAGGTACGTTCGTACCACGTACGTACGTAGTAATACTTAATTAGAGGAAGGGATTTGGGTTTTCCCAAGTTTTGTTTTTCGATTACGTCTTTATCTATGTACACATCTATTCTGCTTAAAATATTATCGATAATCTTTATACTATCCTATAGAATTTATGCCATAACTGTACTCAAATAGTATATAGCTGTTCTTAAATTGCAACAAAAAGGCAAGCCTGCTTCTATGGCTTCCGAAGTATAAAATAAGACGATTATGATGAATATTTTTTCTATCGTATCTTATTCCGTTTTAGCATTAGCGCAAGAGCTAAGTATTAGTTCAGCGTCTGGCATTGCCAGTACAACGAGCGTCGCGCGGAATTCCCAAACCGATAACAATCCCTTAAAGCGATGTTTTGTTTGAGAATAAAAAGTAATTTTCGACAACCTAATATACCATGCCATATAATTATATAATCCATTCCTAATCGTAAACTTATGGTGTCCTTCGAAAACAACATTAACACAATATTAATATCTACTTCCGTTTGCGTAATATTAGACACGTATATTAAATAGGTTAATATTAGGCGTAAATATTGAATAGGTGAATATTAGGCGCAAATATTTAATAGGTTAATATTAGGCGTGGATATTGAATAGGTTTATTGGTTTTTGGCTAAATTTAATCTACAAATTACTATAGAACCGGGGAATATACTGTTTTTGATGGCCGGAGTTATAATAAAATTATACGAGCATAAGATTAATTTTATCATGAGTTATGGTGGACAAGATTTAATCAAATTGATCTTTGGAATATGATCAATATTGTCATGAGTTTTGTCCTTCCTATTACGTTATCTAATTTATAGATAAATTAATATGTTCCCTGTTGTAATCAAACCAAGATAGAACAAGCGCAATTTCACGAAAGTGATCTTTTCACCGTTTTCCTTTACTGTATTGAAGGCAACTTATACTAAATATTGTTTTTGATAATGGGTATAATATATTATTTTTAATAACAAAACAATGTTTTGAACAAGGACCGCTCGGGATATATTTTATAAAAAAATGTTTATGTACAAATTACGTTTTTCCAATGTATAATTTTATTCCAGTGATTTCCACTTAATGCATTTTCTGCCACTAAAGAGTTACACACGCTTTCAAATATTAAACTTAAAAAAAACGTGAAGAAAAGAAATAAGAAAAAAATGCCAATTTACAATTTAAAAGTCGTTTCTCAGTATCAAAATATTTTTTTAGAAAATTAATCGTATACAACGCTTAATAACTATTAAACACGTTGCTTTTTGCGAGTATTCACTATTTTGAAACAAAAGAAAAACAGTGAAAATTATACTTTTGCTATAATGAACAAGCAACTAAACGGATGTCATCAAATGATGACATCCGTTTAGTTGCTTGACTAATTATTTACAGTTATCCTTTTATTTTTATTAGTTTTTTCGAGTTATCCAATCACTCCTATATAGAAGTGTACACAGTTTTTCTACATTTTGAAAGAGTTTAGACTAGAACCACTAATTTAAAATACTCCACAGTCGATATTCCAAAGGACTGATGTGGGAAATTCCTACTAAACAATTTGCAACAGCGACAATCTAGGTGAATAAATGTCCGCACAGCATTATGATGCCTCTACTTCGTCTCTAGTACTTTCTCTAAGATCACCAAATTCACACTATTTCGAAAACACATATTTAAATCGTTTCTTGGCAGAAATGTATTAGGTGTGACTTTGGCATCCTTCTGTCACCTTTCTTTAAGCTCTTTTTCTTTGGACTCCAAACTTATGGCCTTTTTAAATATTGTACGAAGTTGTAATATTTTCGGTTTGATAATTTACTTACAAAACGGATTTATTCAAGTCCAGTTCACTACATATACTCTTATCATTATCGCATATTTGTTTATCCATTTCACTGTCACTAACAGAGAACATCTTATTTTATCTTTTAATGATGTAATGAATATACATATTACTTCGTTGTATTCTGCACATTTAATAAATAAAATTTGACTAGTGTTTTGTTGCATTTGAGTAACATGATCACAGTTATACGATTTTGTTGCATCTTTTACACCACTTTAAATTATTTCTATTTCTATCTCGGATTATATTATGGATAATCTTTTTGCGATCCTATAGAATTTATGTCACAACTGTACTCAGATGATATATAGCTGTTCTTAAATTGCAACAATAAAGCAAGCCGCCTTCTATAGCTTCCGAATTATAAAATAAGACGATTATGATGAATATTTTTTTATCCTATCTTATTCCGTTTCAACATTATCGCAAGAGTTAAGTATTAGTTAAGCGTCTGGCACTGCCAGCACATCGCGCACAGTCGCGCGGTATTATCAAAACGACGCACGTGGTCAACACCTTATTCAGCTGTGAATATTGAGCGATACGTGTGTTCTTCGCGAAAAGGAATATTTACTATTCTGGTAATTCAATATTTTGTTTATGATAATGAAAGGCTTTAAATGTAATTGTGATTCAGAGTGTTGAAAATAAAAAAAAATGCTTATTGTTGAAAAATACCTTTTCTAACCAATACCTATAAACCAACACCGCGTTTAGAAATGTATAGTGACATATTAATTATGTTTCGAACGTAATTTTATTAAAAATAAAGTGGTATATCGTAGCATACAATTTTTGACTGATTTCTCCATGTATTCGACACTTTCTTTTTGCTATAACAGCGACTAATAATCTGTTTTACCTATAATCTGAAAACGCTGAAAATATCCAAATGGCACAAAAGTGGAAACTGAAGACAAGTGATAATAATGAAAGGGAAATTTCGTTTAATATATAAGAGCAACGATTTGCAACTGACAATAATAAACGAATACCAAAATATAATTTTGCCAACCCTAATAATAAAGCATGTACTTTATTTACAACATATGCTTTTGATTAAATCAGCGCCGACAATAATCCACAAAAATGTCGGTAGGCAATACTTATCATAATATCGCAGTAGTCTTATCACTAGGATTATAACGTTATATTGCGCAAGGATTCACGAGATGCGACGGTCTGATAAGCTCCGCGCGGTGGCTGGAATGCGCCGGTCAACTTTCTCGCCATATGAGAGCGCGTGCGTTCGTCCTACGCGCCGTGCGTCTCTACAAAAGAGCAGGCTACGGCGACATGCCGCAAGAGCAACATGTCGCGCGGAGCGATGACCGGCCGGCGCTCGTACTGGTCTCGTAGTCGACGACGCTTCTTTCAACTCGATGCCGTTGCGGCAGGGTCGCCGGACGAAGAAAACCTGTCCGGGGGCTTGCGGGGAGATCGCTTCATGGAACTTTGAAGTTTAAAAGACGACTAGATTTATATTTCAAAATCAGGCAACGTTTATTACAAGTTGACAGAATATTTATTTAAACGTACCATATTTTAATATCATTGCCTGTGTTGTAATCTTAATGTGGTATAATTAAATATTTGTACTTTTTAGTCTTATAAAATTTAAAAATTTCGTACTGGCTAATTTGTTATTAACCAGTTATTACTCTTAAATATTAAAATCAGAACTTGTCGCTAACAGGAATTCTTTCCCTATGCGGAGTTGATTAGTCTTTTTTGGAGATGTCTTAAGTTGTAATTTTAAAAATAAGTAGCATACCTTTAACCCAACTCTAAACTGCCTTAGAATTTGTAATATAGCACTGGCAGGGTTTAGTGATAGACTTTGTGCTAGATTTTGTCGTGACGACTAGTTTTATTTATTTCTTAATATCTCTAGGTAATTAATCTAGATAATATGACATCATAAATTAAATCAAACGGAATGTCATACAAAGGACAAGTTACTAATGCGATTTCATCCTGCCATTTATTTAACACGTTCGCAACGGAGCAGAAGTCAGCTGAGTAACTTTTAACCCTCCACGGGTGCGAAACCGAGAAACCAAGTGATACTCATGATACACATGACAATTCAGATCATTATTTTTATTGTCTCATTGACTCTGATTAAATAAAATATGTTAAGTCGTATGTAGAACTTTCGCTCGCGTGGGTTTCATGCCTGGTTAAATACGTGTAAAAGTTAACCATTTAAGCAAAATATTTATAAATATTGATATTATTTTATATTATCACTATATAAATATCTCGTCGCCGCGGTGTGTTGGGTTAATCACAAGGTATACAGCCTTTTACGTTGCGACGCGCCGTGGGGACACGGGTTCGATTCCCGGTCGCTTGTCGAGTGGGGTTGGGCCAATATTCTGGATGACTGTGAGAGATTGCTCTCATAGCAATAAGTCCGCCATATGTATCAGTAGTGCACATTAAAATATATAAAGAAATAAATAAAATAAATGTACTGCATAGTACTTCTTTCGCCGATGACAGTATAAGATTATCTATATGTCTTAAATTTATTAATGCAAGTTGACTGAAACAACTTTGCATTGTAATACTTACCAAACACTGTACGCTTTTTTTTATTACATTTTTTTACATGTGTCGTTAATAAATTGGGAGCATAGCACACAACACTTTAGACTCGTATCTTGCGTATTTCCGAATTCATATTTAAAAGAAGTCATCAATGACACTGCTCTCAATAAATTCCCCTAATTCATTTAATTATTAATTAAGGTATTTCATAAAACAAATTCGAGGATATTTACTACATTTTACTATAATTCCATCACAGTTGGTCTTAAAATTAAACTGCGAGAGTTGTGATGCTGTGACATAAGAATATACAAAGAGATGACGTGACGAAATTATTAGCCCTTTATTTTTGCCCTTTGGCTACGGAACTTAAAAAAAAGTTTACGAATGCTGTCCCATTAAAAATAAGTGAAACAATGTGTTATATATCTGTCTCATTTCTTTTTGGTCATAAAAATAGTGAGTTAACAAAAATTTTGTTTGCAATGTTTCAATTTTAATATTCAATAACAAACAAATATATTTTTATATTTATTTGTATAATTTATAAAAATTTTAATTCCTTTCAAAAAGGTATTCCAATTCGAGTAATTAAAATAAGTTTTGGCAATGAAATCGTCTGCTTAAAATGCTATAAATTCTTTCCGATCATTACGGAAAGAATTCGATCCAATTTCGGTAATGGCCCAATACATATTTTGCACATTTTTTATAAAAATATATTTCTACTCTGTATATCTGACCCGGTTTTAGAATCTTAATACTTGAATATGGCCATAATTAACAAACAAATGTCAATACTCATAGAAAAAGGAACGGAAATCTTGACCCTAAGTAGTACTCACGCATAAACTGATGCAACTATGAAAATTTTTAAAATATCAGAAAAGAAACCAACTAGCAACTTTGTAATTCATTTATTGTTTTTCGAAATAGTCTCTATAGCACTCTGTGCCTCGTTTCATTCGATAGAACCACTCAGAGAAGCAGTCAGCCCACTCTTCCTTGGACGTCTCTTGACAGCTTTTCCGAAAGCTCACAATTTTTCCTTTATTCTTGGGAATAAATAGAAATAGCATGGTGCGCGGTCGAAGCTCGATACCCATAGTTTCTACACTCGACGTAGTCAACTATTCGATCGTTCGTTTGGCAGAGTGTGCAGAGGCGTTGTCGTGATGAAGGAGTATTCTATTGGGACAGTGTTGCTCTCGATTTTTTTCCAAAATAGTAGGCAAACAATTGTTGGTATAACAGTCTGCTGTAACAGTTCTTTTATTTTCATAATAACCTTTCCTTTCGAAGAACGAGGCGATCATCTTTTTATATCACTTCGTCCTTTCTTCATCTTTGTAATAAATACCCACTGCGCAGACTGCCTCTTATTTTCAGGTTTGTAACAGTATATCCAGCTCCTATCAACTGTGTTGTTGTCGCATTTGGGTTTCCTCCGTCGAATTTCCATAGCATTTCGCGATACCAATCAACATGATGGTATTTTTGAACTTCGGTCAAACCACGGGATATCCATCAGGTGCGAAACTTCGTGACGTTAAATATTCATGTAGAATTTTCTGTACTTGGCTCATATCAATACCTAAACTTGCCCCAATCTGCTGATAGGTTATCAGTCTTTATCACGAATCGTACAACATTGATTCAATTCAGTTCAATTCAATTTGCTATTGAGGGAGGTCCCTTAGGCAGATCATGACTGAGATCAGTAAAACCATTCTTGAACTAGTTAAAGCAGTTGTAAATAGTAGCTCAGGATACGAAGAGGCTGAATCATAAAATGCCAATCGAAGTGGATCATAACTTTGTTCTTGATTGAGATCACAACGAAAAACAAAAAAAATTATCGAACGAAAATTGTTTCGTCTTAATTCATCTTGATATGATGCATATAAATTTCAAATTGCAGTTAATTTCTAAAGATGAATGAGTAATTGTAAAATACTTCAAGTTTGATTTCGAAATTTGAATTATTTTTTTTATTTCAATGCTTTCAAGTACTACTTTTCTATAATAAAATTATAGAAAATTAGTATTAGCGAGACAAAGAAAGCACGTATAAAATAGGGAGTTTTATAGAAGACAAGACAATTACTACTTAAAAAAACCTAATTGGTTTTAACATTACATAGTGGCAAGTAAAAACATGAAGTTCTTATGAATAACATTACGAAATGGCTAAATAGGCGTTGCACCTTATCTCATGCGTAGACTGAGCGAGCCGTTGATAGTATGAGAACATATTAACATACTTTGCGTTTGTTCCGTGCGTTCATGTTTGTCTTGAATCCCGGCCTGTCATCAATTTGATTCGGCAAATAATGCGCCGTAGTCTTTGAACATTTCGCGAACAATGCGCCGTTTAAGCGTAATTTCAACTTAAAGCAATTCACACGTACTCGCCAAATTTAACAATTTTCGTTAATACAATACGAGTTGGATGACACGCTTGCGCAATATGCTCTTGCGCAACGTCCATGATTGCAATTTAAGCGACGCGACACTCGTTTACATAAATAGGTAGCTTACACATTTTACATTTATTAAGTCATCGCTCATTAATATAAAATATGAACAGTAAAACCTGCCACATACTCATTCATAGTGGGTTATGAATATTTAGACAAATTCTTTCTTACCGCCGGATACACGTAACACAAGCCCTTGCCACTGTTAATTTTTCGTTAACTGTCAATTAGATTCTTACCGCGTTACATTTAATTATTTGTACATATAATAAAACTGTAAATTTTACATTTTAATTGTGTTTGCTTATTGAAAATATTTGCAAAAATAAAGGATTTTATGAAAGATAAGTGATTGGGTGCGTTAAGGTCATGTTTAGAATTTCTGTCTATTTCTGTATTTGTTTGCGCATGCATTAAATAAATATTACTCATGCGACTCCGCTGAATTTTTTAGGAAAAAAAAGCATAGGAGTCAACTTAAGATTTAGTTTTATTTCATCACAATCGATTCGGGCAATCAGAAGATAAGGGAATTTTATAAATTCATTTACATTGCGTTAGCACATCACAACAAAGTGCTAGTTACTTAAGGCGTAATAATTACTACACAAATTATGTACATCAATAGATGGCGCCAGATGTATTTTAATATTTTATTTATATTTAAATTGTTATATTTTAATATTTACATTTTATTGAAGTGCAACTTCTTAGGCGGCGATTCGATAATCAATAAGTGGACGAGATTGAGCGTGAAATTTTAAGGTCGCGTCACGTTCAGGCACATTTCGTTACGGAAGATAAGAATGAGATAGAAGAAAAATATGACGTAGAGAGAAAGAGAGCTATGTATTCTGACGCTATAGAAGTGGAGCAAAAGAGATCGACGTATACACAACCATACAAAGCGATTGAATGAAATAGTGTCGCGCATGCGCACGTTATAGATGTACATATGACAGTACGGATATGATGTACCTCAGACGCTACATATGAACAGCTGAGATACCACGCATATGTTGTGTTATTAATATTATTAGATGTTTAATTCTCTTAAATGTATAGTATTACAATTTTCTTGTACGTATTTAGTACAATCTATGAATTTACACTTAGTGTATTTTCTCTCTCTCTTTCTCTCTCTCTGCCGGTTTACCCCTTGCTATATACTTACAAATTGAGCCTTAGATCGTCAAAGAAATTTCATTCCTATCACGTGTACTGAGTTGCACGCATACAATTTTTTTTGTATTTTAATACACATATTATTATGATATTGACCCATTATCTATCATTACTTTTATTGCAGGCTTGTTTATCTACGAAACAAAATATTGAAGTGTATTGATGTATTAGCAGATCTTCGGTATTAATAGACAGGTTGTGCCCAAATCATCGTTAATCATTTCATTTATTTGATTATTGCTTTTATGGCAAGCTTGTTTATCTATGTAACAAAACGTTGAATTGTATTGATGCATAAATAAATCTTCGGCATTAATAGACAAGTTGTGCCCAAATCATCGTTAACCACTCCATTTATTTGATTATTGCCTTTATTGCAGGCTTGTTTATCTATGAAACAAAATATTGAAGTGTATTGATGTCGTTGTAATAGCTCGGGTAGATTCTAGCCTTATCAAAATGAAACATCCCGACCTTTTTTATAGATTATCGAAATTAAAAAAGATTAGTTTTCTTAAGATGTCTTTTACAATTTTCGTAAGTCCGTAAATCGTATAGGACTTTTCTCTGTATATCATGAGTTGTTTTCACTTATCTGATTCTTACTGTCAAATCTTGAAAAGCTAAAGTAGAAATTAATACATTGCCAAGTGACCATCCAATTTTTAAGCCTTTTCTTAATAATAATAATAAAAAAAATAAATTCCTCCTTTCCGTAATTGAATTTGGAGTTACATAATGTAATTAGTGGTCATCGATTAGGACTCTGAGTCAGTCTAGGATACCGCAATTGATTCAAATTGATCCGAATTAAAATCTACGATCGTTCTATTGATGAACTTCAAGGATCTTTAACTGAGATAATTGAATACTAATTTGCTGACAGTGTCCTTAACACGCTCCCCTTTTAACCTTGACAGTGACTCTTGCATGTTTTCTTTTTAATTTCTGTAATAAATGGAACCTTCCTCCAATGATATCAAAGAATGTGTATAATATAATTTTGAATGTCAAAGTATTGATAATGTCTGTTAGCTAAAACCATTCCTGCGACACTTATATGTGTTGGAAGTTGTATTCCCTTATGAATAGATTTGCAAGACGTCTGAAGTAATTACAGAAAAATGCTGCGTCGGTTATCATACATATATATGTATACTTCGCTTCTACCGGTGACCTAGTGAGATGTTATCATAGCTATTTTGTGCCAAGAAAACTGAATGCTGTGGGAGTTAGACGAAAATTGCGTTGTTGGAATTTTACTAGGTTTGCGCGGGGTTTTGCTGATGTGGAAAAGAAGAAAAATAGTGAAGTAATTTAATATTAATATTCTTGTGAAAATTGGATCTTAGCTTTGAAAATGGCTAAGTAGTTTCAGATGCAAAGAATTTAAGAAATTACATCTAAAGAGAGGAATTACGTGTAATGTCAGTACATCCTGACAGGCGCAGGCTGACATGTTGCCATGATATACTATTGTGTACTTATGTTATCGAGGTGTTTTTTTACTTTTTGCTTACTAAAAATTGATCTATTCTGCGATAAAAATCCTATGGTTGTCTCAACCAAATGCCACAGGCTGTATGGATGCAGAATTTCACGTAGATCAACTGAGTAGCTGAGGCGTCAAAGCGAGACAAACAAATCGCTACTGCATTTATAATGTAACTTTCAGCGTGGAACTAAAATTAGACTTATAATTTGTTTCTTTCTCAGAAATGAGATACTTATATAAATAAATCATGCTTTAATTGATTGGCAGTATCAGACTCCGACAACTTATTGAACTAGACACATACGCTCTTTTAAAGAAAATATATCAACCTACGTACAGTCCATATCAGTAACTATATTGGAAATGTGTTTATAAAACCATTTTTATTATTTTTATATATTTTTATCGTTTGATTTTTACTCATTTTTCTATTTCTATTATTATAAAACTTCGATAGAGGCGATATTTTTTGAAAAACATGATGGATATGATACTTGAGCTTCTGTGAACCTAAAGCACATTTTTTTAAAAATTTTGTTCGTCTGCCTTGCATTCAAACATCACGTAAAGTCTACTGGACCGATTTGAATGAAACCTTCACTGAAATAATCCCTGGAGTTCAAATCAAATGTTAAGTTTCCTTTTGTTCATTTAGAATATTTTCTAAGAACGTTTTATCTGTATGTCGGTTTTTTGTTTACTAGTGTGTCCGTTTCAGCATCACGTAAAGCTACTGGGCCGTTTTGAATTAAACTTCCATCGAGATAATGCTTACGATGCAGATTAAAATGTAAAGTACTTTTTTTATTAAAGTTACCTAAGGAGCTTGAAATTCAATTACTGGCACTTGGGCAATAAGACCGAACGCGCGGACTTAATACTGATGAATGGACATTGTCGAGACTGCTACAGTGATTCGGCTTAAAGTTCAATCTAAAATACTTTTAGCCCGGTCACGTGTATTGAGGAGAGACAAACGTTATTCATGTCATTAGCGAAAAACTCCACTGTAAAATAAAAAAAATATACCTACGTGAGCGAAGCCACGGCAAAAAAACTATTTATTCTACACTATCATAATGCCCACAATCTGTATCTTGTTTTTAGCATATAATTTTACAAGCCGCACATTATTTTTTTTCAAACGACCAAATCATTTTGAAATATCCATCTCTCAATCTTCCCACATATGTTTTACAAATATCTCATTTTCGGAGCATTCGCCTTACTTTCATTCTTATACGATACCCACGAGTCACCCACACACATTATAGTTGGGACCTGCCACTCCATTATAAGTTTTCAATCGTGCCTCTTTCAAATCCATTTTTTAAACCGTTGGTGAATTTACAACGCCCAACGTGATAAGTCCGTATATGAATCACCTTCTACATGAATCTCTATAAGTCATCAATCTTGAAGTATCTGTCGCGCTTTACAACACTCTGTGCCGTGACTCAGCCGCAGATGGTTGCACTAAGATTAGGGTTACCGTAAAATTGACTCAAAACGTGGTAAGTTCATATGATTATTTTATTCACTGGTTTATATCACCGGTATCATATAAGTTTTAAATACAAGTTTGTAAAGAATAACAGTTACCATTATCTATAGTTGTATTATATTTATTTTTACCCTGCTCGATTTGGGGTAAACGTGTTAATAACGTACACGTGAAATTCTCGCATTAAAGTCGGACTTACATACCAAGGAACTTTATAGGAGCAGTGCAAAATACTGTTGGTGCCAGGTGGTGATCAATTAATAAACATTTGGTTACATAGCTCACTTTTTCGTGTGAAGTCCCCATACATATTGTAATCGATCAATATTATTTAGAATGCCTAAGTATGATGTAGTGTGTTGTATAAGAGCATTTTAATAATTCATTTAAACAATACCGTGTTTAGTTCGTCTAAAATCTTATCTCTTATTCACTCGTACATTACATTAACCTCGTTACATTCAATGACGTTTACCATTTTCTGTCAATAAAATACTGTACTGATATTGGCAAACATGTAACTAAAAGTTCTACTTCTGTCCTTTTTAAGCGACCACTATTTTGTTTGAACAGTCCTTATACATGTTTAACATAGATACCTTAATTTTGAGTGATAATTCTTGGATGGATTTTCACACTTAATTATATCAAACCGGGATTTAATTATAGCCGATTAAGGAACTCTATTTATTATTAAAATGGGTCCAATACTTCAAAGGTATTACACCCACTTTAATCTGAATATCACAGATGTAGTCTTTGCCTATTTGTAGTTTCAAAGATTACGAGACTGAAAATAGTAGTGTAGCTTAAGACGTAGCTATTTGTGTGGGAAAAGTTGTGTTATATTACAAATTTCTAGGCTTTTAGACTTTCTCCCTGTGTGTGTGTCCTTGTGTACATCCAGAAGGGTGTCATAGGTTCTTAAATAGTGAAGATGCGTGTAGTTAGTGATATGTTCCTAAATGTAAATGCGCTCTTAAATTAAAAAGTTTTATTGAAAATAAATTACTACTGCCATCTAGTGAAAAATTGTAAAACTAAAATCTACGACGGGTGTTTATAAAAGAAACCGACGTGGCTGTCATTTAATCAAGTAATAAGCGAGTGGAGTAAATGTACTTTGAATAATGATCGAAGTTGAAAAATTAATCAATGCTTAAATACATATACATTTTCATTTCTTGACACGGTTTCTATGAGAACGAATAGGTCACACTGTATTAAGTTTTGAGATATAAAATTCGGAAAAAAATTTTAAATGCGTTTGTTTTCAAAATATGCGTCTCATTCGACACTCAGTCTTCGAGAATACATGCTCGCTTTCAATAGCTGAAAAACAAAACTTCGATTCTTTTTACTACCCATCATAATCTCGAATAAAGCTTCATCCACACCACACTCAAACCGCCGTGACAACTTAGCCTGCAACGTACTCGCCCGGCGGGAGAGATGTCCCGTTCGGCCCGGCTCGGACAAGTGTGCCGGCGGCCCGTATATGGCGTGAAAGCCACCCGGACCGGTATCGGCGCGAGCGGTGCCACCATCTCGCCGTCTCGCTTTTACTCGTACAGACACTCCGTAAAATACACGTGACGTCACGGCCCGGAGATAGGGTGTACAGGCAGTGCTATTGTACAGCGGATCTTTGTGAGCGAACATGTGGTCCGGAAATGTGGATGCTTACTTACGATATGGGTGATGCCGTGTTGTAATGCGTGATGAGTGGCTAACACTGTTTTGTACTTCGATTTACTGATTTTTTTTCTATTTTTTGCACAGTCAGAGATTACTGTTACTGTTCTGTGTTTTGAGAAATTCTCGCAGACAAATCTATGCAAGAAAATAGATTCTTCACGTTAAAAATATTGCCACGTGATAAATAAAAAAACGATTTTGCCACGTGATAAATAAAAAAAACGATTGTCAGGAACAGGTCACATAAATCGAATATTAGAATCAAAACTATGGGAAAACAAACATTAAGAATATTCTTAGGCGATTTAATAAAAGCATCTAAATATTTTTATATCAATCACTGCAAATTTATTTAACAATTAATTTTTTATTAAGAAAAAAATTTCAGTGCTACAATTCGATAAAATAGTTGCTATTTTTTTGCTAAATGTTGGCTCGGAATAATTAAGGGATCCAAAAGTTTTTTGCTAAGTTAAAAGAGACGGACCGACAGAAAATTTATTTAGACCAGCCGGTATTAAAAATAGATATTTTGCATCAAGGTTCATTAAACCGACAAACGACAAAACAAATTTTAAACGATTTGCTACTTGAACAGTATTAACCACGTTAAGAACGAACAGTTTATGGGCTTATAATAAATTAAGTAACCACGTTAAGAACGAACAGTTTATGGGCTTATAATACATTGTGTAACCACGTTAAGAACGAACAGTTTATGGGCTTATAATAAATTAAGTAACCACGTTAAGAACAAACAGTTTATGGGCTTATAATAAATTAAGTAACCACGTTAAGAACGAACAGTTTATGGGCTTATAATACATTGTGTAACCACGTTAAGAACGAACAGTTTATGGGCTTATAATAAATTAAGTAATCACGTTAAGAACGAACGGTTTATGAGGTTATAATTAATTAAGTAACCACGTTACGAACGAACAGTTTAGGCTTATAATAAATTAAGTATACAACTAAATACTTAAACATCGAGGTCAATTACGAGTATTACAGAGAATGTTACTTCTTCAAATAGTATTATATATATTGAGATCCACGTCTGTAAAAAGTATGTATGAGTAGTGAAGCACACGGCAGAAGTCGAATTTCTCGACAGTTTTATTAAATACATTAAAATTTATTCAATATTTCAAGTTTAAGAAAGAAAGAACTCCAAATAAAGGTTAACTAGTTTTTTATTAACTAATTTAAATGCCGTTATTCGGTATTGTTAAATAATAAATAAATAGAGCGTTGTCCTTCGACCCACAGTATATACGCGTTGTATGCGTATATACTGATACTGTACTTTCAGTACGATCGGTAAAGTTCGGAACGTACATAGTGACGGAACGCCGTGTAGAACGAACGCGTCATTTCTCAAGTATTAAGCCAGTATGACGTGAAGTTTGCTACAGATAGTTCACACCGCAGCACGTACGCAGATGTACTACAATAGTAAACATAATACACTGAAGTTAGAAAGAAACTACTGAAGGAAAATATAACTTGTAGCGATATCTTCCATCTCAGGATTCATTATACCGTATAACGAAGAGTTGTTTTGCTTAACCGAGAAACTTTTTTTTTTATAAATTTATATTTAATTAATCAGTTACCGGTATATCAAATCAAATCGCTTTACATATCTTTATAATGCATGCTATTATATTGCATTTAAATAACTTAATGGATACTAAAACAAATAGGAAACATTAATACCTGAATCATGTTATTGAAATATTAATAAGTCATAAATAACCGACCAATGTTGACAGTTGTTTTTATCAATAATGAAAAAGGTGAGCCGATGACAACTAATAATTAAAAACCAGTTTATTTATAACGATCGACTTTAGAGCCTATTATCTGAATAATATTTATAGTATGCATATGTAGGTATATCAAGAGACCGAGTTCCGTACAAGTATTTACTTCGAAAACGTTCATATTTCTTAGAAGCTCTGGTTTCCAGACCAAAAATATATTTTCCATTTGGTAATTGGGTGACGTGATTGAAATAGGCAAAGCCCTGTTATTCTGAAGATCAATGTAGATAGATACTCGTCAAAAATTATTTATCAAATTGTTTGTAAATTTGTGGATTCCATTAAGATTTTTTGTAAATTTCATATACGTTACTTAAAATATTTTTCGAAAATTACTTATATGCATTACGAATATATATATATAGCTCCATCTGTTTCTTGTTTTTTTCGTTTTTTTAATTTGTTTGGAACTGTTAACATTTTTAAAAATATTAATTTTTTTTATTTCTTTTGATGCATTAGTAAAAAACATAATTATAAATATGTATTTAATTACAAAATTACATCACTTAAAATGTGATCAAATTTCAGTTTTGCTGTTTTGTTTTAATGGCCAAGAAAGAGATACCTGCGTTCGCAATTTAAACTCAATTTAAAAAAAAATTAATTAAATAAATTTCTTTGGAAATTATATTGTTGTCGCATAAATACGCACGAGTCTCTTGAGACTACTATGATCGGTTATAACCGAACTACTAATTGATATCATTATAATTTATAATTTTATTGTAATGTCAACTTTAAAATAAGTCTATTAACCAGCACCTACCTATTTCAATTGAAGCCATCACGAAACTAATATCTATGGAATAATATCCCAAATATTTTTATAGTACAAAATGGCAAAATGACAAGTCTGTTCCCAAGGAGCTGTTGCTAATCACGTGAAATTACCACGTCACTTACTAGTAGATTTTTATTCAAATTTAATCTTAGTAATATAATATATTATGTTTTTATTACAAAATTTCTTGAAGGTATTGTAGTGACAGACAGAATTAGTTCTCTTATGAAAAAATAGATTTCTTGACTTTTCATAAAGGTTTCATGGTATTTTCAGGTCGTATCGTTTGGTGATCAATGTCAAAGTTTGCAAGGAGTTTCGTTCACACTTGCTGAAACTAAAGATGGTGGTGATACTTTAAAAAACCCTACCTCCATGGAACTGGCGAAATCTTGGTCACAAATTGAAAATTTTACAAACCATTTGTCTAAAAGACGCGTTTCACGCTAGAAAATTACTAGTCACACTTGAAATAAAAATGCTACCGAATTCGGAAACACGGTGCTCGCCTCCACGCAATATCCTAAAACAATAATAACGACACACAAAACGGCTCAACCCCTCCAAACTCGATCATCGTGGAGCGCGCGCCCGGTGCTAATGAACTTGTCAGTCAAATAGCGACCGCCAGACACCGCGCCGCGTCCAATAATAACTGTTTTGTCAAATATAAAGCGTGTCATGTCGCGTTCGACTTGCGATAAATAACGTGCCTGTGAGCTCCCAGCTTGCGCAGACGACATTGTCTTATGCTTTACGTGGTATTCAAGTATCACTCTGATTTATCCCCAACATCATATTTTACACGTTGTAGCTGCCAGTTTTAGTGTTTGGTACTTTAATTTGACCTGACGCGAGTTTCAATTAATGTCGATCAAGACGTTCGCTAAGCACATCCCTAAATCTGACATAGATTGTGCTAGCATTTACTTAATATTGACACTTTATTTCATACAAGAATACTTTTGTTTTCTTGGCTTAAGTTTCAATGTCTTATTTTAATGAAAAAACAAATTCGCATGGATATAAACTTTTGGGTAGCGCGAACGTCATATTTCATATTAAAAGTTGAGTTGTTGGGAGACACAATAGAGTCTTGCGAAAGAAATGCGTATATGGACATAGCTTCAGGTTGACTCCTGTAAACCCGATCACGTTAAGTCTATTTACAACCTTGAACACGTTAGACGTACATTTTAAGTATACAGCTGTTATTATTAATCTTTAGATAATTATGTTAAAAAGCTGTGACGTGAATGAATGAAGGAAGTCATGGAAGGAAATTATTATTTCGGTTTTTAATATCCCTTTCAAAAACCATAAATATATTTCTTTAAATTTTGTACTAAAAATCCGTTCCACGCGATTTTTTTTTGATGGAAGCATTTGAAAGAAATTTAGAATAGTTATAGATGTAATATGTCGCTAACTATACGTGGATGTAACAATGTAATCTGAAGCTGTATTTTAAGGAACCAAAAACTAGGAGACAAAAGAAATAGTTTTTATATTATTTTAACATGAGCATCCAATGTAAACTAGTGACGCAATTAAATATAAACGGTTCTTATATTTTCCATATTGTTATATTTCCTTATTATTATATAATTGAATTGAATTTAAAAATTTAAAAAAAAATGCATTCTGTAATCCTTGTCACACAATGTGAAATTTGTAGAAATACTAATTCAATTCAAGTGTAAATATACATGGAGGAAAATAAGACTGAAACATGTTTCCTTCTTTTTAATAACTAGACAATTTTGTCTTAATTTTACAAATAACATATTAATAATAAATTACAACACAATTTTTCCCTTTTCCATTTAAGCGCAGCCGCGGATTAAAGGCTAAACACGCGTGTATCTAAGTATCGGACAGTGATCAGAGATATAAACAAGTCTACAGTTAATAAATACCTATATTACGTTGTTCATTCGGAAATTGAGTTATATGCATCACAAAATTAAATTTTTGGCCAGAAATAAATGTATGCGGAAAAAAATAAAACAAAAGCAAAAATTCAAATGACTTCGAGGGTTACGGTGTGCTCCATAGAAATTGCATATGTCAACACAGACTATGTCATGTAACATTCGACGTTTACATTGCAGTACGAGCCTTTCACAATCGTATTTGCACACTTACTTAGTGAAATAAAAGTCTGCTATTTGCACATGCCGTCATTAAAAATTACACAAAATCCAGAACTCAAAGATTTACATACGAAAACGTAAGCAAATCTTTGCAGTATAACTGTAACTTGTCTTCTTATTAACTATCGAAATTTGGTTGAATGCAAGTAACAACAAATCGATCAGATGTACTCGGCAGCCAATCGAGTAAATTAGATCATGGTTATAGCCGACGTTTTAATCATAACTCTCAATTATAAATCCATTGTTTTTTTCATTTTACATACTACCTACTTTTATAAAGAAGAAAGCTTTGTTTGTTTTTTAGAATTAGCCCAAAAACGGCTTATTCGATTGATATGAATCCATCACATTTTTATTTAAAGTGTATTGTGGAAAGTGAGTACATTTTTTAATTAATCTTTTCCACCATTATAGCTACTTACGTTTAAATGAGAATATAGTAAATAATATAAAAATTTACAAGAAACTTCAACAATGTACATACATTTCTAATTGTTATAGATTGTCTCTATAATCCGTTTTCTGTTGCAGAATTGAAAACTAAATATTGTTACATCTAAATATTGTATCAAATAATTATACATTACAATGAAATCTAGATGTATACATCTAGAACTTTTTGAAGTGCTAATTATTGGAAGAGCTTTTATTTCGAAAGCACACGGCTAAAGCACAGAATAAAGTAGTAATTGTTTTAAGAATACCGGTAATAAATTAACCGTAAATGGGATAAAATAAAAAGAATAATAAAATGCGGCCATGGTTCTTTTTTGTCTGAGCAAAGCTGGTGGAATAGATAGCTAGTTGTTACTATTTTCTCTTTCCGAAATAATATTAAAAACATCTTCAATTTTGCAAGTATTATTGCAATTAAATAAACATAGATGCAAAAAAGGCATTAAAAAGCATGTATTGATATGTATAAATTGTTACATAAATAAATATATTATACCGCAAATTGACTTAATGAGGGAAATAATTGATATTTAGTATAACAAGAAAGAAGCGTTTACGTGAACTTATATAAACAAATGAAACATGAGTGGTATATCTTTATAGGAACGACATCATAATTATATTACTGTTTACTTAATCTCGTGCAAAAACTTTTTTCGCAGAGATATTTGCGTTTTATCATATTCTAGATTGAAAACCAATTTATCCGATTCATCTCAATTCAAAATTTTTATGTCCGGCTCTACAACTATCATAGAATAGACATACACCAAACATAAGATAAAAACGTAAAAGATGTCAAAATAGAGGTTTTAAAAACATTGAAAATAAACAATTTCATTGCATAATTTTAATATTGGACTAGAGTTTTTATGTATCAGTGTTTAGGTCTTAATATTTTTTGTACCAATTTCACTTATCAATAAGCCTTCTTACTTATGCTGCTAAGCTGGCACCTAATTACTTGAATGTCAACTTCGTCGACTAATATCACGACGACAGGAAAAAGGATACTTTCTTCTCATACATTGCTGCCAATTATATACAATATACAAACTAGGCAACCTTTCCATGATTAATCTACAAAATGACACTATATTTATTTTGTTACACACCCTCCACTTCTATCTCGTCAATATTGATTTGTATATCTGAGATAAGGAAAATATTTTTTCGGATTTCACAGGAACTAATAAAAACAGCTAATAAAACAAAGCAACCAACAATGCTAAAATAAGTTCTTACGTCTTAGTTTTTAGACCTGTGAATACCTGCAGAATCTTATAAGCACACACCCATGTATATATATGTTAATAAGGTTGGATTTATCAAATTTTTTGCTGTATCTCCGATAGTGTTTTATATAGGTGGAGTAGGTAACAAGACTATCGGGATGATCAAACCGAATGTATGATCAATGTGTCACAAATACTTCCTCTCTATTTCCGCCTCACAACCTCAACGTACAACTATACAGTCCACTGAACACGTGGGACGTATATTATTACATCCGCGGGCACTTCTACGTGGAGTTTTCGTAGAAGTGTGCCGGACTAACAACGTGACGCATATTGTTTCTATTTAGTGACTAATTACGCAGTCGAAATGGGCTAAGGCCGCTTGGACACATAAAACTAGCGTTCAAATTGCACATGCTGACCGAATGTAACGTGACATGGCTTCACATAAATGAACACTAGAAATGTCCTTGTATTTGTAAGGTTCTCTAACGTTTTAATGTTTTCTCCGCGGCATCGAACATAGTACCTAAGCAGTCACAAAGATGTTAATCTCCGCTTACGTTAATCTACTCGTTTTATTTAGTTGAAATTCGAGAAGGACTGGTGAGCTTTTTTACGTGTAATGAATAAATTAAGTGATGAAACTTATTTGTAAGATTGTCTCGGAACCAAATCATTTATTAATAATAACAGATACACATTGTAAACAATAACATGGTTAACAAAAATATAAACAGTAAGTGTTCTTTTATTTTACGATCCTTAGAATAGTTCTCTCGTTTGAATTTACCAAGGAATTACCTTTAATTATGCCGACGTTCAAATTATAAAGAGGAGTGTCGCGTTCGGATATAACTATGATTAATACTGATGATTAAACAGACAGATATTAGAGGACACTACGTTATATACAAATTTTGCCTAACTACGTGTAACTCTATAAATAAGTATTAAAAACTTTACCTACAAATTGTTTGACAGTTATAGATTTTGTTTTTGGAGTAGTCTCCAAATTTATTGACGTTAATCATCTTGGTAACCATCTGAAGATAATGAATAAAGATCGATACATATATTTTAAGAGAAATGAATATAGTAATCGTTTAATAGGTGCTTAATATTCAGACTCCATTAGAACACTGAGCTACCTATATCACGAAGGTACGAATCTGTATTGAATTAGTTGTCTACACTCAAGAAGAGCATCAAAACAGAAGGAAGCGAGCAGTACCAACAATTAAGGACAAATAATTTTTCGCAATAAGAAATAAAAGAGGACCCAAATTATTTCTTTGGCTGGTTTCAGATTAAGTAATATAACTCGGTAGTGGTCTGAAATTTGCAAATTATGTATATACAGTTGGAACTCGAAAGTAATTAAAGAAAAAATTTACTACATCGAGAAACATACCAGCCTTCAATAATTTCACTAGGACAATATCATTTTCAACTCAAAATAGTTTACACCTGACGTCCTCAATCTAACTCCTTAGCCAAGTAATCTACAAGAGTTGTGAGATTAGTGACAGTGGAAGGTCCAAGACTGAAATTGTGCCAGCAGTAAGACTTGACCTACTAATACGACTACGTATGATTCCAAATAATTTAGCAAATGTAGATAACACTGCTAGAGGTATGTAAAGGAGCATACTCATTTTATAAGGGGTCTTGGGTACAAGAAAAAAATTAATTGTGCACAAATGAAACTTGCGTCATTTTAAAACTTAAAATTATTACAACTATACTTAATAAAAATTTAATTTTGCTCATTCTGCATGTTTTAAATATAATAATGAACGCTATAAAATAAAGATAATGGTAATGAAGATTAGTGCCACCTAGCCCAATATTATAATTTTCAAGTGTTCTGCTTTACCTTTGTATTTGTTAGTTTTATGCTGTCAGAGACCAGTGAACAACATTTTTTATAATTCAAACATATGTTATTTAAAAGATTAAAATTATTGTAATAATATACGATTATAATAAACATTTCGTTACTAATTTGTAGAATTTTATAAATGTTTATAAGAGATTATTGTGGTTGTGTAGATTTAGCGCTACATAATATTATTTAGCGCAATTTTCGATTGATCTACTCTACTATTCCATTTTTCTTTATTTTTACGCTGTCAGATATCATTGAACAACATTTTTACACATTTATTTCGTGCATTCAGTCATTTGAAATGAGACGAAATCAATTATCTATCATTTCATCCTTCATACACTCGTACGCATAAATGACAGTTTAAATTTTGCAAAAAATCGCCAATAGACAAACAGATCTACGAAGCGGATTATGTGATCCCATTCGTGCCCCAATCTATCTGCCTTCTAGAGATACTTTGCCTACTAGCACGACCCACTGACGCCGATTAACCATCCATTGTTAACATTGTTTTCCCAGGGAAAACGGTGGATATCGTATATGGCCTTATTGATTCTATCGAGGTTGCGACCGTCATCTTCCCATGATGGAAGCCAATTATGGGTATATGTTGCTGCGCCCGAGGCGGCTTACGTGTTATTTGAGTTGGGGTTGCCATACATGATTTAATAGTGTTTCAAATGTCAGATGTTAAGTTGTAAGGCGTGAATAAATAATCATGTTTTATGCCAAGAAATATGTTTCATCATTAAATACACACACGCGTACACACACACATACCTTCCATAAATACAAGCTCGTTCCTTTTTTGAATTTATGTAATTTTTATTTAAGTTAGGACAATAAAAGATATATCAAAAACTAAATAACTCTTATGGTAAAACTTTATTGACCGTCTGCCTATCAACGTCTGGTTTTTCCCTTCCATTATATTTTACCGGCCGTGGATAACTCGATTAAAAAGATTATACATATATTTTCGGACCGATATCATGATATTTCATTGATTCGTCGCTCGGACTTAAAATCAGTCTCCACAGTTTAAATAATCTGGTATAAATCATAGCCGTGAGATGGCAGTGAACAGAACACTGATGGTTCTAAAAGCAGATTAGAGTAACATAAAAGACTAGCTGTTTATGGCTGTCACCGGGAACTAGCTGGTTTAAACTTTACTTCGTTGAATCCTTGTAAAACAATGAAACTGGCAAATAAAATCTATAGAATCAATTTAGGTTTGGTATATTTCATATACTATAAACTTTCTAGAATTTATTTGTATCTGTAGATACTCGTAATTGGGTATTTGGCTAATTTTTTTTATTTCATTAATCATAATTTCAAGGTACAAGCTGATGAAGAGTGAATTTTTTTTAAGAATTTTAAAAATTGACCGAGTTATAAAAGTTTAAATTTAACCTTTAAGCGGCAACCGAGATATAAAAGTTTAAATTTAACCTTTTAACGGCAATGCTGTGTTGTGAGGTCATTTTAAATATTGCACATTATATTCTATGAGAGGAAAAGAAACTGATATATACCCAACTCTATCCGTATCTTCAAATTTAGAAGCCTACAACTGGCTTATCTTTCAATCAATTTTTGAATTTTTTTCAAAACTGGTTTTTAATTAACTTATATTTTTCACAATATTGTACGAAAAATATAAAAATTTGGAATGAGGCACCTACCGTATTGCGATTTATTGTCTTCACTTCATCCTCTGATTCATCGTATTTGTACCACACTAAAATTATGTAAAAAGTTTTAAGTATAATAACTTAATAATCGTTTAGGTCATAATCAATTGAACTACTGAGCATAATATGTGTACAATGTTACTTACGTATTTATGTCCTGACATTTGCAAGATAAGTTAAATGACAACACGCCTCGGGGCTATTATTGCATGGATACCTGCTTTATCTCTATATTTCAATAAATCAAATTCGATTTTATCTTTAAATTTTAGTTTATTGTACTCATAAATCTTTGTGCCTATAGTGGACCTAGTTTATGAACTAGGAGGTCTACGATTGGCCATATATCTACAGAGCACACCTTGAAACGTCTTAAATTGTTTTAGAAAATGTGCCGTACGAGGAGAACCAGTAGCTAATTCTGTAGATATATCATAACGTAACATGATCTACAAGATAACACGCACGCTTGGTATAGACGACATATATGTAAATTGTGCGTTCAGGAAAGGTGCGAAAAATCATTTCAGGTTTTACAGAATATGTGAAATTGAAATTTATACAGGAAACGATAAGAACTTTTTGAAAGATTGGAATTACACTATTAACTTATTTTTTTTGTCTGCAGAAATCGCGAAGGTCAGAGCCAGCCTATTCCAGATCAATGGAGTAAAGAAAGAGCCTTTGGTGTTGCCGGAGGCCGAAGGTGTTCTCACAACGCTCACAGAGAAAGTCTACGTGCCAGTCAAGGAACATCCAGACGTTAGTGTCTTCTTTAGTAAAATTATAGATTTACATGTATGTTATATATATTAGTTGATGGTGATGCAATATACCTACACGTAAGTTTTAACAAAATTCATCAATTGAACTTGCTTCGAAGAAAGGCGCCTACGATATATTAATGTAGAAAGATTTTGAGAAATGAAGATATAGTATAGGAATGTAGAATCAAATGAACCGTAATTCCTGGCATTTAAGTAAGTTTCTTGATAACGAATGAGTCTGAATAAAAAGCGTGTAAGAAATACGTGTATTTGACACAGATGATTTCACGGTCTTACATCGGTTCAGCGTTCTACCTCGATGGCGAATGATTTGCTCGTCTTAATTGTCTTAATAAACTGAAACTATTAGTGTCTGTTTCAAAATCGGAGATTATCCTGGTTTATCTGGAACCATATGTTGATTGTAAAAAGATATTAAAAATGAACATTATCTCTGACATTTAGTAAACAATTAGAACTTCAGTTCCTTTGTAATAATAATTACATCCTATAATGTACTCATTCTTATTCATATTATATTGAGATTCTTAAGCTTATCATCTGCTCTTTATGGGTTATTTTTCTCTCAATTTAAAAAAAAATCTAGTTCCTACTCAAACATCAGTTAAACAAATAACGCAATAGCGCATCGAAATTATGCGAAATAATGAGGAACGCGATGACAACATATTTAACTTGTGCGTAATCTTCACGAACTTTTCGTCAGGTCATTTTGAAATATTTATAACGTTTATCCATGACAATGACTCACGATGTAAATTTAGATGACTATAGGTTTTACCTGCTCCCAATAATATAACGTGTATACGATGACTGTCGCACCTGTCGGTATCTGTCAAATGGAACCGTTGCCAAAACTACTGAGGGCTCGCTTTCTATGTAACGTGCCAAACGATATTCGAGAGAAAAATGCACCGAAATATAGGTAATGTTTTTATGAAATTTTTTGTCATATCTATGTAGGAAATTCTTTCAATAAATTCCTTTATTTTCACCAATAACCCTTTTTAACCTTATTCTCGTCATCGGCTTAGCTTCACCCGTAATGGGATCGATTCTGTTCGATGGTTAATTTAATTATACTTTGTGATCCTTCGGGCCAAATATACTGTCCCACATCACAATTTTCACAATATGTGCTTCTGAGATTTACGTAAAAACTTACACCGGATCCTACATAATACGATTTTCAATGGTGCTTGTGGGGAAAATTACTAATAATATTACCCAAATAGTATTGTGCCGAACTTTAACACCTCAGCTGTTTACCGAATTGTAATTTACATACATATACAGACCGGCAATATATTCAGTATAATAGCATTATACACTTCTTGTTACCGAGAGAAACCACATAAGCTCCTCTGAGTCCTAGTCCTTGCTAAAACACTAAATATGATAAAGACCACATTCAAGACAACTAACAATTTGATAGATTTCCAACGAGAAGGAAACAATTGAATAAACGTTTTTCAAACTGTTATAATTTGGCAATTATTATTAGCATTGAAGTGACTTTTGAACAGATTCTAGTCAATTCAATGCACCGGCGTTTGTCCGTGTGTAATCGGGTAACGAGTACTGGTTAAGTTCTGTAGGTAGTTCGCGGAAGAGGTCGGGACCTTTTCAATCAATGCAATGTGCGCCCGGCACGGACTTACGCATGAGCCGGCGGAGGAATTCCTGCGACAATACTTGTCTTTCATCTTCTTTATGAATTGCTCATGAGATTGTAATCTAACTGACAAATTGAATATATTATTGTTGCATATTAAAAAAATTTTTAATTCAGTCTAATAACTATTAACTTCTGATGATACTGGTTTTTAACACAATATTTTATAAATACAAATTTTAAAGAAGTTAACAAATACTAGTTTGGCAAGTAATAAATGCGTCAGTGATATCTGGAATATTAAAGAAATTTCTCGGACATCTTTGTTAGGGTACGTAACGAGTGCGGCGTTCGATTTTCTGTCCAAGTTAGCACTGTTTGGCGAGTAACGATCAAACACAGTATGAAAATTTCACGAAGAGGACTTATAGTGGGCATTCTAAGTTCTGCTCGTGAAATTTCGCTTAATGAATTCCGTTTAGGTCGAAAAGTGAAGGTGATGGTGTAGTTTTCTATGACGTAGCCTAGCATTGGTTTCAAAAATAAAAAAGAAAATGTTTATCTCCCATAATAAAAACTAGAATGTTCTTATTGAAATTGATCCCAAGTTAAGTTTGCATAACTGATGGCGGTACTCTCATATTGCAAAAAACAACTTCATGCTTTGGAGAAGTAGAAAAAAATATGTTTGACTATCACCTGAATTAAACGCTCTTCAACTATATTGCGGGTTTATTCGTTAGGTACCAACTTAGTATTGTACGAACTGCATTCAACTACCACACATTCTGCAGAGAAAAGCGTTTTAGATTATTTAGAGAATGTAAGGTTGTGCATACAAATTGCTAATGATGTGAACCAGTAAAAATATTGATATTATTACTTTAAAACTTCTTGATAAAACTACATTGTAAAGTTGTTAAATGATGTTAAGTAGAGAAATATATTCGTAGATTTTTCTAAGCACTGTATATTCTTGTACATATTAGAATATAGACAAAATATAAAGATTTATGTGGGCCGAAACACAGTGTTGAAATTATTCATATTAACGGACACGTCCTTTCTTCCATATACCAGGATTGTTTATAGCCAGTAACAATTTCGAGAATTAAGTCATTCATTTTTGAGGTACTGGTATGTAAGCGTATAGACAATAATTGTTGTTCGCATAATCCAGTCGTTACGAAAACATTACAATTGGTGGAGTCCAAATATAGACTTTTGACATATAAAATGCAAGGAACTTTAGATTAGTATAATATTATTAGTATGAGATATATATAGTAGATTATAAAATAGCAGCTGTCGACGCCATATTTTGCCCCATAACATTTTTTCTATCAATAATGTAAGTTTTCAATTTATTTATTGCTAGAGTAAGTCTGTTTAAAACAAAAATGGTTAAATTTAAACTAACTTTTAACCCGATTTAAAACTTATTTAAACAAGTTTAAAATACTTTTATCTTCTTTTTAAAAGCCGTAGTAGTATGTCTCTAAAAGAAAGAACATTCGAGTTATTTATCAAATTTTCAAAAGCTGCAGAATAAAGCAAGCGTATTTAATTTTAAAAATAGGTTATGTAAGTACGAATTATAAACACCAGTTATGCAAACAACGATACATGTATTTTGGAGAGAAGCAATTTTTTTGGTTAATATTTTTATTTAGAAGAAAAATTAACGTTTCACTTATCCACATTAGTCTTGGTAGAATAATTATATATGTAAATGTTTATTGCTATCTATTTGCAATCGACTACGACCGTTTTGCGCCATTTGCGGTAATGCATTTTCTAACAAAAATCGCGCGCCGTTTGCTGGCGAAGGATTTAAATGCATGTTAGTACGATATAGTACTTTTATACAGTATGAGTATTTAAATACAAAATATTTAGACTTGGGTTATTACCCTCTATAATAAAATAAATCTTATTGACGTTAACAGATGTTTTGTAAGAATGTAACTTTCGAGATTTCTTAATTTTACACCGTAATTCAGATTTTGCCCGCGAGCGACGTGAACACAAATTTAATATATAATCATGACAGTTATAAATATGATACATAAAAAAACCAAAACACGGTAATGGTTCTCGCAAATTTTCTATTTATAATCGACATCAGATTGGCTTAAATAGTTTCGTCTCGTTATCACGTAAGTAACATGCCACTTCTGAAGATGTAATTTTTATTCAAAATTTGGGACATTAACCGGTTCGCATGTGTACATTGTCTTGATAAATGCGTGCAGCATTTTGTCTTGTGTGCTGTGACTTTTTGATAGAAATATATCTGTTTTGATTTATACCTTGGATTTCACAAATAAACGCCCTCATCTCAACGCATACTGCTTGCCACTACTGGAGCCTATAATTACCACTAAAATGCAAGATTTCTCGTTTTCATTTAATTGTCTGTTTAGTTGTTTACGTATCTTTTTATCATTAAAATGACGATAAACACAGATAAGAACATTTATGCTGATGTAGCAATTTTCTTTCTAGAATTTTAAACAGCATTTAAGCGAAACGATCAAGCATGCGATGACAGCGTCTTTAATTTATGCGAAATCTTCATAAACTCTTCGCCAGGTCATTTTGAAATATTTATAATATTTATTCTCGACAATGACTCACGTTGTAAATTTAGGTATCTTAACTTCTCCACGGGACTCACGACTACGTCTAGAGTGACAAAGTAAAGTGTTTAATGTTAAATCAGTCAATGACGCAAAACCGATAGCAACAGTAATGCTATTTTCCCCATATATTTTTAAATCGTATATAAAAAGTTATCAAAAAGTGTGTGTATGTTTGTAACGTATCTCTTTTTTCCAATTGCCTATTTATTGAGTCAGTTACATCTGCTCAATGCTCTTATAATTCCTTTTAATATTTTTGTACAAAAGTATGTCATATTGGAAGCGTTTCTATTAACTACACAAGTACATTTTAATTTCAGCGCCATCTGTAATACTTCTAACGTTAATATCGGGTTCAAAGTGCTACATTTACTCTTGCAAAATAAAGTGGAAAAATTATATAATTAAATTGATCCAACAATAATCTCTAATCGCTTGGAAACAAAACATGTCGATTTAATTCGTCAATATAAGAAACTAACTAAATGGCGTGTGTAGATCAGGTATATAGCGTACATAAAACAAATAGCAAAGATATCAGTATAACATCCGTCATACGGGTTAACATCATATTTTTAGAAGTTATACTTTTTTAGGCGCGTTATGAAAAAATTATGACAGCGACATTTTACGATGCGCACAAACGATGCAACCAAAATTGACAAGATGAAGTGGCTCACTAAACATGCGTGTAGTGATTATACTATATTCATGGTAGTTATTGAATTATTTGTAAATATACAGCACGTGTTTTATACGCATACAAATCGAAGTTATATTGTGCTTTTAAATAATATGTTTAGTATAATTTAATAGAAATACAGGTTAAAAGCTTTTTAAAATATATTTTAAGTGTGTTTTTCTAAATGGGGTTAAGTTTCGGTATGTATTTATCTGCATAATAAATTATAAATTATTTAAAATTTAATTATTTTATTAAATTTAGATTTTACTAACCATACTCGTAATCACGTTGCAGTCTTTTATTATTTTATTTCCATTAATAATTGTTTGGTAGCCAAATAAAGTTATTCCTGTATTATGCTAAAGAGGTATAACTTCCAACGCGGATATATAAGTACAAACACAATTTTTTATTGAAAAATAACTGTTGTGTATGACTGATGTGCTGTAAGTGATATGATACTCGTTACGATGCGCGAATACAATTTTCACCACACTTTTCATATTTTTAGAACTATACAAAAATACACGACTATATAATATTTGCTACTTGTCTAAGATATCCATATGAAGCAAAACGTACCCAGATAAGAATAATTAGCCAATATATAGAATAATATATCGAACAATTAGTTGATTAACTTTTGTGGTTACATCTGCATTTAGATCGCTATTTCTTAACCTAACATCCACTTAACTTCGATTTCTCTGTATCGAATTATTTAATTATCAAGTAGATACGTGGAAAAACATTTTTATGAGCCGAAAAGATCGTATGGTACATGTATAAATAAAAAATAAATATGAAATAAATATATTGATATAAAAGAAATAATATTTTCGAATATGGCAATTATGGTCGCTAGTGAAGTATCGGATTGTTGCAGTGGTTGGAAATTTCTTTACGATGTTTCTCAAATTGTTGCAAAAAGTTGTCCTGTAGTTGAGCTCCAAATACTCCCGTCTGACGCCCATATGCATCACACACGGTCAAGACTGTCAATCGGAATTACTGACAGTTAAAAACGCATTTCTGTATCTCATTAACTGTCAGTCGAGTCGGAACAAGAGTCTACTGTACCAACGGTAACCCTATTGCACGGCCCAATTCCTAAAGTATCCATACAAAATACGTTTTTAACTGTCTGTAAATCCGGCTGAGAGTCCCGACAGTGTATGGTGCATACGGGCGTAAGTGTACTTCTTCTGGAACGTTGTTATTTGAAAGGAACTAAAGGTCAGTTCTTAAATTGCGCGCCATACGACATTATGATATCAAAATCAAAGCAAAATGTTTTCATACATAAAAAATAATTAACCCGGAAATCTAAAAAAAACACCGTTCTGCTTCGCTGTTCGCGATTTTATACACAGAGGTGATCTATTTGAATCACTTTCCGCCAACATGACGCCATAGTGTTTACATTTGGACTAATACAAATTATGATTCGGAGCGCAATGTTTGTGAACATAGCACATAATAAGACAAACATATATTAAATAGGTTCTTTTACGTTTAATCAATTGCGGAGATACATCTATGAATATGTGCCATGTCACGCACCTGCATAAGATGTAAGATAAGTTATAAATTTTGATCCGATATAAATAGTGTTCTACTGACACTCATATTTGAACGTTTATTATACCAGAATTACCTTTCTGTAGACGTTAGGAAAATATGCGTCACTAAAATATTTCAGACCTGACATATTTTCTCTTATTAGTCTAGTGACTTGCCCCATATTTTGTTTTATACATAAACGTGTTATTATTGTTAATACACGTAATAAATTGCTTTCATAGATGTAATTAATAAGATACATATCCTTTGTAACTCTTCACTGTCACTGGTCTTAACTTTAGTAACCATTGAAAAGGTCCGCATAAAATTTGACCTTGCCATTTCGGTCGCTTCGGACTGCCGACTTTGTTACTATCCATGCCCATTGACAGAGGTACGGATGACTAAACGGAATTCCACCATAGTGTGTCACGCGCACGCGCCCAATCGACTTCGCTGGACCCCAAACGACACTTTTTTTCTGTTTCGAGTCAATAAGCCCTAATAATTTGAGTTAAATCTTTCAACGATGCTAAAAAGACAGCATACATGAAAACCAGTTGCGTACCGATCGTCAAAAACTATTTTCCAGTTTTTTAACGTTTTTAAGAGCCAACTTCTAAAACTTTTAAATGAATGAAAACAATTTAAGATCAAAACGTTGAGTAATTTCATTTTTTTTTAAATCTAAGACTGCCTGAATTTCTTTTGAAATTTTTTTTTATTTTTGTCTTATTAAGATTTGAGATATTTTCCAGCGCGATTTCGAATTTCTAAATGTTAAAAATGTCTGCACTATTTAATAATTTGATTGCCATCCGCATTTATGTCACAACTCACTATGTGAATCGAGCACGTCACGAGTGTCCAACGGGGCAACTAGCATTACTATTGAGGATATTTTTGGTGCTTGCGTCATTTTGAATTACGAGTAGCGGCTTTGGAGAGGTTTAGAATTGTAATTACCTCCATTATCGTGATTTACTGGCGAATTGAAGTTTTGAACGCGCTGTAAATACTTAAAAACAACACTATTTTTAAAGTGCAATGTGACACTAAAAACTAACTGTACTTGTAACGTATTTCCAAGTTCAGTTTTTGGTAAGCTACTCAAATAGATTAATTACTACATTTATTTTTGATCAATGAATAAGACTAGGAAAGACAACACTAAATAAGGACTATTTTATGATATTGAAGCCGAAGTACTGTACTTAAACTGTAATTGAAATCGATACGAATCACGAAAATTTAAATCGATGAAAATCGGTTGTCTGTAGTCCATCGCAGTAGCTTGATTTTCTAAATAATATGCGCTAAAAATGTCAACATAGCAGCCTGACTGCTTGGCGATTTTTGCACTTCGTATCAGGTAATTTGTTTTGTATAAATCAAGTTAACACAGAGTACGATTCGTTTTTTCTAGGTAAACACTGAGCTATAACTAATCGATCGTTGCATCGACATGTTCAAAGGAGATTCTGCTCTTTTGTGTGAAATTGTATATGGATTTTACCAACATTAACATTATTTTTGTGTATTTGAATATTTTGCTGAATCGTCTTATCGTGGAAATTAAGTCGGTATAGGAACGAAATAGACAGTAGACGATGCCCGGGTCGTGCAATCGTCGTAGACATAACATTATGAGTACGTCTACTTTACAGATTGTTCAGTATGCGAATGCCCTAGTATTTGTGCAATTTGCATGCTTTGATGTTGGTCACGCCCACAGACGCGAGATACGGTGCAATTACTGATTATACTAGAACACTGCGGTGCAGGTTTCCGTGATAGTTTTAAATTTACTTGCACCGAGTTATGGAAAGCTCTCCCTCCACCTGATAACGTAGAATACTTTAAAAAATCTTATAAATTGATCATAATAATATTTATCCGTTATTGGCCAGGAATTACTGCCCGCGCGAATTTATTTCGCGCGGTATTTAATTTTTTATTTTTAATAAATCCTTGTGGCAAACAAAAATCGACAACATGAAGTTGTCGATTTTCGTACTTAACAAATTTTAAGTCACCGTCGTCGGTTTGATGGTGAATTCGAATATGTTTTGTGTTTAGTTTTCAAACTGCAGTATTCCATTTTCAATTATTTATTTTTCTTTTTTTTAAGAAGAGACTGGCGATTATGGACCTGACATTGCATAAATAGAATGTAATTAAAAAGGCTGGTATTTTTGGGATTAAAAAATTAAATATTTCAGTTATTCACAGTCAGGAAAGGGCAAAAATAAAATGCAAGTTGTGATGTTCAGGACAAAGTAAAACAAAATTACCTTAATAAATGAGCGTACGGTATATTTTTAATATATTAGTTATTGTCAATAATTACAGTAGAAACTTGAAGAATTGTGTAATAACTTTTTAGAAACGATTGCAAAAATAATCGATATCAATCGTCTTTCTTCTTCTGAGTCGATAAGCTTTTGGCAGAGAACACTTTGTTTCATTTTAATAGCCAGAATTTCGTAGAAATGATATTTAGAAAATATTATGAAAAATAACCTCACTTTTTCATTTTCTCGATATGACAGTGTCATTTGTATTTTCATAATACCTTGGCCCAATACTATATGGACTTTTGCCGGCTTCTTCTGCTTTATTTTTTGATGCAAGTTGCATCATGGTACAACAGGTAGGTAATATCAGGTATACGGACAGAAACCGCTATCGAATGCACGGTGCGTTATTGGTTTAATCACGATCTTATACGAAATGTTGATCTCAAGATGGACCGTGGACGTCTGGGGACTAAATATGATAAAGATGAACTGAGGCCAGTAATGGAAAAGATAGTCCTCTCAAATTAGGTCCAAAGTAGTAGCAAAGTTTAGCGTCAGTATCAAAACAGTTTTGAACTATTTGTACCAAATCGCCTAAATAAATAAGCTAGACTAAAGGCTGTTTCGCGAGTGGAACAAACATCAGCAAGATATGCATGCTGAAATGTGTATCGGTATATTGACAGTACAACTGTAAACGTTCGTCTCGTCGTCATCATTCGTCCAAGCAAATTTGGCCAAAATTATATATCGACCGCAAGCTTATACTGATAGTATGGTGGTCACACGTTATCCACGATGTTATCCACCGGAACTGAACGTTATCTGGCACGACAGTTGGGCCAGATGTGTGCTACCAAAGACTATAAATGATGATAGAGTACCAGTACTAGTCAATTGCTCTTCACCACTGCTACTGAACGACAATGCACCCAGATCATCTTGAAGCAGTAGGAGCCACCGTATCCTTTGGATCTTGTACTAACTGATGTATACTTTTTTTTAGAGTTTACAAAATTTTTTACAAGGCATAAATATCAATTCTAAAAAACCGGTAAAATTACTTCCAAAGAGTTAGTTGATTATCGTTTGGTAGGTTTTTAAAATACAGTATATTTTTAAAATACAGTATATTTTTTCCAATAAATACTGGTTCCTGATGCGGATAAATATCTTGTCCCATTGAGAAATTAGACATTGTGAAAACTGTATGTACTATTTTATTACCTACTAAGCGAAAGGATTTTCATTTCTTTTCATGTATTGTTATGTATGTGTAAATATCAGTTTAGGTCTTAGTAGTATTTATGTCTTATGTTAATAGTTATTTATCTTCATATTAGTCATGTCAATCGCTGGAATTAATAATTAAAAACCATGACGTCATTTATAGGTTTTATTTCAATAATCTTTTTACTGCAATATACGAATTCTCTGAGCTCATGCTGGATCATCTTTTGTTAACTGCGAACAGGGGACGAGCCTGCACTTTCATCCCGGCTTGTTTTATGGCATGATTAAGATCTTCGAGTAAAATCTTAAAAAAAATGTTCCTAAAAGGTCTAAAAAGAAACATTTTTTAGACCTTTTAGGTACAATATGTGGAATACTTTTAGATGGGCATATATATAGGTGCCTAATTCGACCGAATGATTTTGGCGAATATTCGGCTATTCATTCATTGCTTTCACCAAATATTCGATATTTGGTTGATTCGGGGGCAACTAATTTTTATACAAAAATTTCCTTTTGATTTCTTCTATGTAATTTATAAACAAAGACATTGTCTTTTTACAGTTTGAGTACCACGATGTTGTTTCCCTAGGTGCCAAATAGAGATAAAGTATATTTTTCATTCACGAATAGGAAAAATTCCCCCATATTCATCTCATAATTCAATTTATCTTAAAGGCAAAGAAGTATGGTTCATATCACCTCTACTGCCGCGGGTGATATGAACCATATTTTTGCCCTTGCTTAATTATGTTTTAAGCAAAGTTGTAAAATCAGGCCGTGTAGTAAGTAATATAAGGGTGATGTGGTCTCTTGGGAAACGTATATGTATAAAGTCGAATATGACTGACGTGGCAATTAAACTGTTTAATATATCTAAGAAACCTAGAGATAAAATATACATTAGTCTCAAGATATATATGAATACACTTCTTGAGGAATGTCAGCAACAATTCTACTCCCCGCCCCTCGCTTCCATAAAACACTTGACTGCTTTCAAGTGCAAGTCGATCGCACAATAACACGGACCGAACAACGAATAGCTCACGCGACGCGCCTCGCACGCCGCAGCCAGTTATTGTTCTGCCGCTACTCACACTCGCCCCCCCGCCTAGAATCACTGTGCTGGTCCCCCGCGAAACACGTGCTGCCGCTGCGTGGCACGTAACCTTTTTTTCAAGAGAGGTAAACAACTAGTTTAACCTATTAATATTATGGTATTAATGTGTGTAACATTAGAGGTATTTATATTATGGTGCTTTACACGCATGAAAGGTTTATATATAAAAAAAACATTGGCGTGTGTTTATGACCACACGGTAGAAGTGAAAACTAAAATATGAAATACAAATAATTTATGCGTATTGTATTAAACAATTCTCAAATAAAATGTTAAACACTTATTGTATGATTATATACAATAACATACGCGTATTATGTTAAATTATACTGAAATAAAATATTAATAAAAAATAAAACATAATTCTTGAAACGATGTACTCCGTGTTAGACAGTGAACTCGCTTTGCCGGTGCCGAAGGGAGCTGAATTTACCCGAACGGTGAACTTGATTAGCCGAAACCGAAGAGAGCCGAGTTTACCCGATTTAACATCACCGACTCGAGCGTGACAGCTCAATTTTGTTCACGACTCAGAAAAAGTGCGCATAGTCCACCTTATAAAATAAGAAAAACTATCGATTTCAAGACGTCAAATATTTACTCTTAGTGTATAAGTTATGTAAATTAGAAAAAGAGATTCAGACGTATGTAAAACGTAAAAGTGGGTGAGGCCATCATTATAAAAGATGAGTAGTTATTAAAGTGGAGAAGCATAATAGTCTATCATAACATTGTTATCCTGTCTCGGTTAATTATGTGTCTCAGGAACCTTTAAAAGCCGACTTGTTATACCAGTTTAACAATATTTTCTATGGAGAAATATAGTACGTTATATTTGACATTATTGTACGTAATACGTACATTGCTTATATTGTTCTTGAGTTCGCAGTATTGAACTCTCTATGTGCTTAAAGCCAGTTCTACGTTAATTCTGTTTATAATCAACTTAAGAATGCTTTTGCTATTTATTTATGTTATGAAATAATCTTAGACTAATTTATAAGCACTTACTGGCCCGAACGGGTCGCTAGTGATGGGTACAAATCTTCTCGATCGAAACAGCAAAATCCATTTTCGATAAAGATCTCACACCCAATGATAAATATAGGTGAGTTAATTAGTGACGTTGATCACTAGTGATGATTTAATGAAATATAAGTACATGCTAATATAGAATACAGCGATACGTATCAAAATATGTTTACATATACTTAATCATACTTATACATAATCATACTTATACATATACTTAATCATACTTATACATAAACACGTAACTATATACATATAAACAAACAAGTGTCAATGTTTATCTTTGATGTAAGTCGAACGCGCTGGGACTCGCGACCTCGTCATGATCGAATAAAATTATGAGCAATTTTTTTTTCTTCAAATAATGAATAATCAGCTAAACATATTTTGAAGTGTCTGTTCTAAAGCTCGTCGAGATATGACAATTTGTGGGTATCTGATTCCTTTTCAGGGTAGAAACGAAAACAAACCGTTAAATCTTATTTCAAAACCTAATATTTTAGCGATTTATATTTTCGAAAGAAATTGTATTCGCCTTAAAAATAAAATAATCGCTCATCGATATTAGCATCAAGGTTTGTATTTATTTTTTTTCGTGTAGGTGCGTAAGAATACTGCCGATGCATTTTTGAAGTCAATATCCATATTCAAACTGGACTCCAATTATAAACAAATAGACTAATGTATAAAAATTTAAATCCGTTATTTATCCGGAAATATCGAAAGCTCTATTAAATATAAGGTTATCATACCAGTTTACTCAAGATACTAAAGCTTTATTGCAAATTTTAACAACAGATGGCGTCAACGATTTGCACGTGTATTTCCAAATAATTAATTTTGAAAGTATCAAAATTAACGTTTTCGTAACAGACATTGGCTGAATATATTGTCCCCGTTTATAATGTAAATTATAGTTTTATCATTTCAATTATTATTATATATTTTTTTTATTAATTTAGTGTAATAAATCTTTCGAAAGGAGACCGTATATTTTTTTATATAAAAATCTGACGAACAACTATTTTTTTGTGTAAAGTAATAAATTATTCCGGTTTGTATTTTATTGTAATAATTATTTTTGTTTTTGTAATAAAAGCAAAAGATTGAGTAGTCTATGTAAATTGTATACAAAAAATTAAAAAAAAAATTTACAAAATGGATTACTATTAATTGCAATTTAAAATAAATTTTTCCGATTTCCAAATGATGACGTTTTTGAAATGATCAGTAACGGGAAGTCGCAAGTAATGGGTTATGGCTATAGCTAATAAGTGAAAAACATAATATGTATGTTTTCGGAGGGAATTATAAATTTACCCGTTTTCCTTATTGAGTTTCTCTTTAATTATTTTGAAACATAAATCGGTAGAGGAGATAAACATTAATCTTTAAATAAACAAATAAACATATTCAATAACGTCATTCTACCTACTTCACTTCAAATATGTCTCTTATTAGATGGCTCATTTTATGCCTTTTGATTAAATCGTAATAACATTTGTTGCGTAGTATGCTAACTGAACAGCTCCGCTTCTAGATTCATTTACTTAATTTGGCGTTATTGCCTGGTTTTTGTAGAAAACTAACAAAATTGCCTCTACGCAGAAAACGTGTTCATTGTCAATGTAAATAGGGTCACCACCTTTTTTAAAACTTTTGTTTTCTTGTCGGATTGTTATAAATTTTGTATTTGACACTTCACTACCATATTTGACACTTCACTCCACCCATGGGTTAGAGAGTTAAAACTGGTACATAACCTATTTCCGTCCACAACACTGAAAATGATTTAGATAGAAAATCGGCAAAAGTGAATAAGTACTTGTTTTACTTTATTCATTAGTTATTTGCATTTTTTTTACATTTTACTAGTACATTTAAAATAAAAACTGTTTTTATTAATATTGTTTTTTGTTTATTTTTTTTTTCATAAAAAAGTACAAATGAACTTTTGGACGAGAAAAAAGTACTCAAGGGAAAACGACGTTATTTATTTTAAACTAATTTATTAATAAGATTATATAATTCAGATAGTCAAGTTTAATTTTTTACAGTCATTCAATTAAATAGGTATAAATATTGTTACATTTGATAATTTTGTTTCATACATTGCTGTTTCTATAAAAAACGGGTCTAATTTCGAACAATAGTTGAAAATGGTATAAATAATTAATTTATTTATTATTTGAAAATGAAAATGGTATAAATAAATAAATCTATTTAAAGTATTTAGGATAATGAAGGTATATGCGAAATTTTCATTACTGTATATACTAAGCATTTTCTTCACAAATTGACCTGGTTCAGAGAAGTTTTTCGCAACAATATAGATAGTGAATATTACACTCTTGGGATTTATAATCTGGAATATGCATTAATCTACATTTCACAGAACCTGTATATTTTTTCATAAATTTAAAAAAGAATGACAATAAACTATAAATTTCCAATGCCCTGTGAAGACATATAAGGTAATTTTAGCTTAAAACACTCCACGTTATTCTAAAAAAGTACTATTCATAGCGCCAGACCCAAAAATAATAAATTATCCGTACAATTAAAACAATAATAAATTCTTAATTTGAAAGGATTCCTTTATGAAATACAATAAAATTACAAATGCTATTGTATTTCGTAAGGAAATCGTTTATCGCTACAATGCACCGATCGAAGTCATTCTCATATTCGCATTGTTACCTTGATATTTCCCAATTTCTAGGAAGTAATCTGTAACGAATTTCCTAACGCCTTCGGTGTCTGGCACCTCCGCCGCAATCGTACCTGCGCTTACGAGATTCTGTACTCGACTATTGATATGTATGGGGAAAGGAGGGAGCGGGGAGCTTGGCTCTTGGTGCTCTATGAATCTTTTGCCTCCTACATATATGAGATACTATACTAGACTGTCGCTGGATTATTTTGTTGGCTAATTTCTTATAATCGGCGGCTCAATCAATTTTGTCTCAACTGTGTCTCATTTTCTTAGAAGAAATAAAAAACTTGTTAGAGTAAAAATTTCGAGTAAAATAAAGCAACTTGAAATTAGTTTAAATATATTTGCTTTTTTTATAAGCTGATTATCGTTTATTTAAGTTTTTGTAATTGCTTTTTAATTTTTGATTAGATATTCATAATTATTCCTGTCATTCTAATACAGTAATAAATTAGTTATTAAAAAAAATTGCTGCAATAACAATGGTGCATATTGGTACCGACTCACTGAGTGTGGATTGTATTAAATAATTACTTATAAACAATTGACCTGCAGGAAGTAATCAATGTGAGTTGGATTCTAGCTGATAACAGACGAAGGTAATAATGGAAATATTACCTTCAACACAAGGACAACTAATACAAGGAATACTCAAGAAATGAGATGTAGTATGAAGAACGCAACTAAGTTGCTGCTAGCACAGAGCGTGTGATACATTTCCATCAATTTACGTAACTCGGGAGTATCGTATCAAAGATAGTATAAATTGAATAGGATATCGTTTCATGAATCTACAAGGTTGCCCTATCTTCGTGCAACTCCGCCCGTGTGTCAGTCGCGGAAACCGACACGGAGATTGAAACTCGAAATATTCCGGTTCAACGTCAAAACAATTCTGCTATATGGGCGCGAGACATCGAAGGCGAGGAAGACCTCGCCATACCTCCGAGAGTCTTCACCGACGAGTGTCTTAGATATATTCTGTGAATACCTTAACGCGAAAAAATATCTAACGAAGTCTTGCTAGAATAATGCAAGGAAATTCCCATTGAGAACTAAATAAGCATCGCAAATCGAATTGGATTAATCATACGCTCAGAAGGGAACAAGTTCTTATCCCCAAGCAGGATTTGGATTGGAATCCTTAAACAGACCAAACGGAGGACTGTGCATGCGGAACTTAAGAGCATCGGCAACGTATTCGTGATTCATAAGTCCGATCAGCGTTGTAAAGCACTATGGATGCCCTTTGGCCCACCAACACATAGGATATGAATAGAGAGAAAGAGAGTATTTCTTTAAACAGGAAAATAAAATCATTCTTCACCATGCAAATATATTGTCCAGTATATCTTTGAAAGGCGTAAAGATATCGTGAATTTTTCCAAAACTGGAGCGACTTAAGATAATGGTGAAGTTCACAAAGAACTTACTTAAGATGATGGTGAAGTTCGTAAAGAAATAATCTTCTAGAAACCTTCTTATCTTAAACCTTCATAATACTGGTGTGCATTTGAGTGATGATGGTCCAGGGGGTGAAGTGAAATATATTTTTCCCATGGTTTTCTAGATTTCTCTAGAGATATTTGGAGATTCTTATAACTATATAATGACTATTTTTGCTTTCTTATAATTAAGTCTTCCTCATAATTAGTTAATGTACAATTAGTTAGTATCTTGTCACCAACATGAGAAGTCAAACTTAAAAATTTCTCGTTCTTAATTTGCTCTCTAAAATTTTCATATAAATATGTTGCCCCCCAAACTTATGAGGGATCCATTTTTTTGTCAGTCGAAATGCGTCTAAATCAACTCGGCGGACAATATTAGAACACAATTAGCATTACTTAACGAATTCTTAAATTAGGTGAAAATAGCAATTATGCTTATCTTGCTGACTTGTATCTACAGATTTACAGCAAAAAATAAACAACAAATATATGCAAATATTAAAATAATTCAAAAAATACCATTGCTTTTTTGGGGCTGAAGGCGAACATCTAATTCATTGTGTCGGAAAATTTTCTATTCAAAACTTTTGAGTTGAAAATTTAAATTTATTGAATATGCCACAAATTCCCATTCAAGTATGTTAAATGTGCTCCGATTTGTTGTACCGCATAATGATTACTGTAGGGCATAGGAATTTATTATCCTCACTGTTATAGCTATTACTTTTTAATTTTTCTTTGCACTTTTGAGTTAAAAATATAAATTTATTGAATATACCACAAATTCCCATTCAAATATGTTAAATGTGCTCCGATTTGGTGAACCGCACAATTATTACTGTAGCGCATAGGAATTTATTATCACCACTGTTATAGCTATTACTTTTTAATTTTTCTTTGCATCATACAATTTTATAGCTATGACCTTTTTATTTTTCTTTGCATCATAAAACTGTACAACATTAAACAATTGTGTATTTAAATTTATCATACGAAGATAAATACAAAATCATGGCTACAATAGCAAAGCTAATAAATTTTTCTACGCGACAGTAATACTATTAACATAATAATTAATATTTATTAACAAGTGAATGAAACAATGTGATGTAGAATTGTACCTACTTTTTTGAATTCTTAACCACGCCTAAGGTGTCGTTGTATGACAATATCTTCAGGTGGGCAATTTGAAGAGATAGACGACAGTAATGTCTGCACGCCTCAACATCTGTATATTATTTTTCAATTAATTAACGCAGCGGATTGAAGAAACCGCGGACCGATTTTGATAAAATGTATACTAGTTCCTTAAAATCTCAAAAGTGCCCGAAGATTAATATGATGGTGATGTCACTGAAAAGAGCTGAATAATAAAACAAAGCACCAAAAATGGTCGTGAAGCGTGACTCACTATTCTGTGCTCGTTCGTAGAGAAGGCGTGATAATTGGCATAGTGGAGTGGAGCCTATATATGTAAGGTTGTAATGTGGTTTTCACACAAATTTATAACGATTAAACAATTTTTATCCGGTTGTCACCACAGTCGTAATATGCATATAATACATATATGCACTCGGTTAAAGCCGCAGGTAACAGTTGTATGTATTTATTTTTAGTAAATGTAGACCCCGTCGCGCAGTACCAGATTTTTTAAATATTTAAATATTTCCCTGGATATTACTTTAGGAAATTGAGGGGTGAAATTACTATTTTTTTATTGATTTTTATACTATTGTTCAAGAAAATTACTGGTGTATAAATTATAATTTTTGGAATTACGCCAACTTGTGTATATGAGACTATATACGCCAACTTGTGTATGAGACTATATACGATTGTTTTCAACCAAAACAATATTGGTGCCTCATTTAATCCCCCAGATTTACCTTTGTAACTGAGAATTAAGATTTTTCTACCGTACTTCTAATTTTGTGTAATTTCTAAGCATATATAAACTTCAAAATTCGGAACTATTTGTCACATCTATGAGGGAATAAAATGTGGCAGGCAGAAGATGTGACAGATAGGAAATGTTGCATTCTTTAATAGTGACGATATATTTTGATATTTCTTTGAAGATTTCTAAGAGAGCATACAAAATTAAAATGAATACTAGTGAAATCTTTAGAGCATTTGCAAACTGTCTACTAAGACATTTTTTATTTATGGTTCGCCTCATTTATTGAAATGTATTTTATTTTTTATTTAATTTTTGTTTTGGTCCGTAATTTAGTTTCTTTTATGTAACTAAGTAACAGGAAATGATTTAGTCAGTGTTGCCAAGCTACCTTTTTTAATTTGACATTTACAGAAGTTCTCTATCAAGAAAACCAAAATTCATAAAATAAAAGATGTCATTGAAAATTAGTCTTAATCATTCAATACATAAGAATAAACGACATCAAAATTTACGACCTTTTATATTCATGTTTATGTTTATATCTGTTTTCATACTTGTTTGTATATATATATATGTGAATACTTATTTATTATTCATCTTTATATTGTTGTCTCCTTTGTATTATCTATAAATTTATTTTTTATTTATATTTTCGCTTTATTTATTCCATCATAGTAAACTTCTATTTGCTTTTTATTTCGCTTTTTAGTTTTTTTTTTCTTATCAAGCAACAATGACAGATATTCGGAGTGTGACCTAGTCAGTGTTGCCTGACCGACAATTCTAAACTTCACCTAGGAAAAGTTCTGTCTGGAAAGAATAATCGCCACGGAATAAAAGAAAGAAAACAAAGCATTTAAAGGCAAATATCGCCACAGAATAAAAGAATAATAATAATCAAAATGACATACAAAATCATGGCTAGCTAAAAACTGTTTCAAATTTCACTAGCAGAATTCTATCAATAAAACGCACCAGTTTTAAAATCCAAATATGTACGTGTACGAAAATGATTCGAGAAATAAATAAATAATATCTTGCCGCGGCGCGGCCCCGAGATATGTTGAGCGTAGTTTATGTGGGGTTGCGGAACGCGCGGGGGGGCGCGGGGCGTGCTGGCACTGCGCCACCGCTGTGAATAGACGCGCCGCCGCCCGCGCCCGCCTTCCGACTTCGGTAAACGAACGAAACGCATCTTAGCTCCGAGCGAGCGCAGCGCGCGCGTCTAGAATGCGCCGCTCATACACACTTCCCCGGGAATAATTTTTCTCTTTCGCCTATTTCTGTCTTAATTTCATGTATTGTCCCACTCTTTCGATATCAGTATCAATGCAAAGAATTCGCTCTTTCGTTTTGATATAAGAATTCTGTTATATGTATAACTATTATTTGTAGAATATTATGCAAGTTCTAGAGACATAGATGAAAATGTCCAAAAAAGTATCCCACACCCATCTCTTAAATTAACTGCATTACTAGAAGTTTACTGAAACTAATGTGATGAATTTCACACTTTTAATAAATGTACAATATCTTTACGCCTGTTACAGACAATATATTTACACGGTGAAAAATAATTTATAGTTGAAAGGAATTACTACATACTCTGAAATGTTTATATCTGAATAATCGTGTCCGGAAGCCTCGTAGTATGAGCCCTACACATACTTAACAAGCTTGGTCTCTTGTACAGACATTCTGCAGATGTTTGGACTTCCCCCTCATATATAGAAATAAATACCTATATACACAAAAAAATAAAATTTTGTGATATATAAACACGGAATTATTAGAAATTGCTAAACCTTCCATTACACAACTTCCACAGATGAACAAGTATTTATAACTAACTCTAACTAGTTTTAAGGTATAATACGTGATGGAATGATTTAAAACTGGTAGAATAAAGAACTATAAAATTTAATGAAGTGAATGTATATTTCAGGTAGGGTTTTGTAATATCTTCTATAAAAATCTCTACGATTTGAGAAATGTATGCAATTACGGAACTATTAATGAAACATTCTCACAGCCGTCATCTTTTTAAACTATAATTTTAAGATTGTTCTCCATCTCATCAGTTTTGATTTTAAGTTTTTTCTCTACCCGTTATTGTCATACAGAAATATCTTTTTATTTGTAATTTCACCTGCTTAGATATGTTTGAAATTCAATGTTTATATCTTATTTGTACAATAGCTTTATCATATTTCCAGCGCTGCTGTAAATATTCTTTCATTAACATTTAGCAACGACCTTATTTACAGTACATCATACAATTTTTTTTTAAAAATACTTGTTATTACCGCTAAAACAGAGGTATTTGTGCTAATGTATTTTATTAGTTATAAATTCCAAATATTTTCCATTTTTCTATTTATTACAAGTATACACTTTAAAGATAGCCTTTAATGCTTGGCAGGAAGTTAACAGTTGTATGTTTAATTATTTTATTTTACCACTACACTTATCACACACAAATGTTTCATCTCTGCATTAACAAATAGCCGAAAGAAAAAATATTTGAATAAGAGCATGTTATTTATGTCACAGAGCAGTTATCACATGGAATGCATAAAGCGTTATATAAATGTCGGGACGTGAGCCTGGAAGCTCGTACATAATTCCTGCTGCATGTTCTGGCTCTGAGCCAACTGCTCCAATTGCAGTTTCCACAACCAAATTTACAATACAGATACTAAACATAGCCCACTATGGAACGATGAACCCAGCGTATTGTTCTTCAAAAACATGAGTTATTCTCTTTATTAATATCACTTTCGTTACTACTTTTTAATTAAAAGTTTTCGTTAAAATATCATGTGTTTACATAAAAGCAATTTCCAAAGTTACTTGTTGGAATTGTTAAAAAAATTAAATTATATCAAGTTTCTTGAAAAGGGAAAATGTAACAAAATATATGTTAGAATGCTAGTTGACAAAAATTTAGGCTTAATGGATCCAAATGATCTAAAAGTTTTATTTATAGTGTATGTGAGATTGAGATTATAATGTACACATTGAATAATAGTAAATATTTATAAAATTTTTAATATTTCAATTGTTTTATTTAAATGCAATATAAATATTAGAGTGATACTTACAATTTCAAATAAATCTTACAGTTTAACTTCGTGGGAAGGATTCTAGGCCCACGAGGTATGACAGCCAAGCAGCTAGAACAAGAAACGGGCTGCAAAATCATGGTAAGAGGAAAAGGCTCCATGCGGGATAAGAAAAAGGTTAGTGTTTTTTTGTATTTTGACGTACTTGCTTCAACATATATTTAATGTGACGATTTTTTGGTCTTGCTCTTTTTGTATGAAAACATTCCTTTTTCTCTTTAATGTAACATTTACACCAAATATACACATGTAATATAGCAAAACATAAGGAAAAAATTATAAGAATAAATGATATAAATACTAAATATTTTACATTAAAATTTATTCATTTGTTAAATATTTTTGATAATTATTTGTTTACTTACAATATTTCATACTGATATTGGCAACTCTGAAATTGGAAATAATATCTCTGCAGCTGATGTTAACATTGCAATTAATTTAAAATATATAAATCCCTATTGTTTCTATTTATATTTTAAATTTGCGTTACTTTTAATTAATGTTAGTGTTTCATTTTAACATGCTGCATTTTAAGCTAACCTCCGGAAAGTTCAATATGAACACATCAGGTATGATTCTGATTTTGTTGCAAAAAATTATTTTACTCACCTTTTAAGCCTCATTGGTTGATGTTAAAAAGTATTTTTAAATAATGCGGTAGTTAATTTTAAATATTGATATTTTTCGTACAATATTGTGAAATATAAGTTAATTAAAAACCAGTCTTGAAAAAAATTCAAAAATAGATTGAAAAATAAGCCAGTTGTAGGCTTTAAATTTAAAGACACGGATAGAGTTGGATATATCCCTGTCTCTTTTCCTCTCGTAGAATATAATGTGCAATATTTAAAATGACCTCACAACACAGTATTGCCGTCCTTCTCTAAAGGTTAAATTAAAATTTTTATAACTCGGTCAATTTTTAAGATTATTAAAAAAAAATTTCGCTCTTCATCAGCTTTTACCTTGAAATTGTGATTAAAGAAATAAAAAAAAATTAGTCAAATACCCAATTGGGTTAAACTTAAGAAACATAAGTGAAACAACTATTGTACAATATGAAATAAAAACAACCTTAAATAAACGTCTGGGAAATTTAATATTTACTTGCAATTTGGCAGAAATGCTGCTATGTATGTATATATATACATTGATATATATATATATATATATATATATATATATATATATATATATATATATATATATATATATATATTTATGTAAATATTGACTTATTTGGTTTATAAATTTATGAGCAGGCAAGTTTTATAAATACTGGTCTCACATACTTTAGGAATTATTTAAAGTGCCTTGGGTTATTCCCAAGGCACTTTAGAGATAATTGACACTTTTGGAACCTTATCTCAAGCTTGATATTTTTGCAGAAAAGCTGTAGATAGAACAGTATAACAGCTTTTAAGAATATTATCAAAGCCTGGCTGTACACAAAAGAGTTTGTTTTATTTATCTGATTCGTTGATTTATGTATCACATGCTGTAGAGTGCTTATGAAACATTGTTTTATGTTCTGTTGGATTATTTCTGCAAGCTACAGCCATCTGTGATTTAATAAAACATATGTGTATTTACCCTTAGTTGTTTTATAAATAATTTTACGTTTTTTTTTATTTGTAAAGAAATAACAGTGCCTATGCTTTCATAGTCATTGCACTCTGGTTGTGTCATTATGTCCTAGTGATATTCAAAATCATTGAAGATGATAATAGCTATTATGGCTTTATTTGTGCTCAAAAATAAAACAATTTTTTTTGTTCCAAATACAAAATTTGTGTCACTTGTATAAACTGTAATAAACCTACATGATGGCTTAAACAATATTCTTTAAGTCCTTAATAGTGATAATCCTTATTTAAAACTCTAATTGGGTTATTACTGGTAATAATGTTGTGCCAGTAGGTGATTATATTAACATTGGTATTTTTAAAGTGACAATATAGTTCCCACTATTACAAATATATTTATTACGTAAGTTACAACTGCTACTTTCTTTTCTCATTGAGAAAAAGGAGTTTATCATTACAAGTGTCAGTAACTGATACTTATTCTAAATTCTGCTTGATTTCAGTATGCATTTAAGTCGACAGATTTTAATATCTTATTAGCTTGCTTGCAACTTGCAAATTTCACAAACTTCTTTACAATGGTTTAAACCTTATTATAAACAGTTAAAATATCTGATACATGTGAGATGAAACAATATAGAAAAATTCTCTACTGAGATATACAGAGACCGTGTGATAGCCCTTTGTACAAAAATATAATACTACTAAAATATAACTATGGTAATATTTATGTTTAAGAATTATCTCTGACAATGTTTATATTTTTTTTGGTCACTAATTGTGAATTTATTGTTAGAATCTAAAGATTCAGAATGACAAAATTAATGTGGTGCATAAAATGTAGGAAAAAATCTATTTTTTTCACAGTGATTGTTTTGCAGGATTTTCTTTCTTTTATACCGTTCACTATTTTTACTGAACGGTACAAATACAATAACTCAAAGCAAAGAATGTACGTTATTATTTAGTATTGAGCGTGAATCTACTGAACATATCTGTGGGGCTATGAACTTCCCTCTATCAACAATAAACCGTACGGAGCATGTAATATAGTTGATGGTCAAATCTCTACGATAATTACGAACGTGAAAAGGGGAACATATATTGTTTAAGTGCATGTGCGATATATATAATTATTTACACATTTATAACATATAATATTTATATAATATTGAGATGTTTTTAAATTTGTTCGTGAGCATGAGTTTAGTAAAAGGCTAATAATGCCATATTACTTGAATTTAAGACAGGTTGACTCATATATTTCTGAAACCGGTCATATCATCATCATAGCTATTTATTTGATATATCATTCTAAATTCAAGGCTCCAAAACATGCATTTCTTTCCATATTTATACACTAAAAAATCAGAAATTGTACTAATATTTACATTTCAATTAATTCCATAAATAAAAATCTAAATCTGATCAGATAATGGGCTCAAAACATGGGCTTGCTAGTAGAAGTCAAGTCTCATGACATTTTTAGCAGCTGCAAGGTATTTCCTTTTAAAATGAATAAAAATGATCTATCACTATCATTCAACTTTTCTGTTTTGGGATGGACCTGGGTCTAAAGATTGATCAAAATCTTAGTTGGCAGCCAGGTAAATTATGTCAGTTGTTAATCTTTCAGCAGAATTTAAAACCAAAATTTACTATTTTCAAACTTTTTTCTTTCTTTACTCTACTATGGACATTTGTGCCGTTTACATTTCATTGACCAAATGCTTAACAAATTAGAAAGCCTTAAAAATTTGTTTCCATTACATATTTGATCTCAAACAACACAATCATATTTCCGAGTGTAGATCTTGATTTATTTGGGCGATGATTTGTAACTGGAGCAAACTTTATTACTATTTTATAATATTTTAAACAGTCCACATAGGCCTATTTACCTCTATGCCAGATTCACACATTCATCTGCCACGATACATTCGTCAATATTGTTTGTCTTTCCATAAATATTTCTTCTTTGTTTATGGTTATTGCATTCATTGAATCAGGTAACGGAATATGTGATAAAAGGCTTGCCAGCCCTGCTTATAATTACTAAACTTTTTATTTCATCAGTAATCTGTGACAAGTAATTTTTTGTATTGCAAGCTAAGAGCAGCCGGGTAAAACTACTTGATCGATTAAAAAATTCACACCTATAGTTTTGTAATAATTTATGTTCTCAGGATTTGCACAGAAGTTATATTGCAAAATGTTTTTATTGTGATATATATTTTTTAACAGAGTGCTTGAAGTATAAATGTCTAAATGCTACAAAAATATATATTATTTGGAAGCTTGCAAGGAAGCAATCGTATAGTCGGCTGCTTATAAACTTAATTTGTGGAACGCCTATTATGGTGTTAAATAGAAAATAAAATATTTTGAGTAATTATGGAAAAAAAATTAAAAAACATGACAGAGAAAAATGCATCAAAACGTTGAAATAATTCGTTTATATGTAGACTTGGTACACCTCCCAATTACCTTGGTAAGCTTACATTTTATGTTCTCTCTTTATTTTCTATGTCGCCTTGATGAAGTCAAGTATATCCACATTGTTTGTCCTGGATATCATGCTCATTTGCTTCATTTCAAGACTTACTGATGCGCTTCAATTCTGACAATATAATCCATAGCAAAATCTACTACATTTCCTCTTCCATTGAGGATTTTGGATAGGTTCCCTTTAAAGCTTATAGCATGTTATTTTATGCTCAATCAGAATTGCCATGCACTGTTCTAATAATTCTTTGCTGGATATTTTCTTGGACCAGAATATTTAGAGAATACATATAACACGTAGTCACCGAATGAGGTTTTTCATTACTTTCTATGCCTTTTACACATAGAGCAATAAAGTTCTGATGTTGGGTTAGAATATTTTGAGTTTGTTTCTATTTCGATGTTTATGACTGCTACATGGACAAATTTTGCATAGATTGCCCTAGCCTTGGTAAACAATATCCATTATAATTCATATTATTGCTACAAATCCTTTAAATTTTATAATAATCATATATTTGTGAGCTATTTAGAACATAATAGTAGTTTAAAATTTTCTCCAACATAGTAAAAACGTAAGCATCCATAATAGATACGATTGCTATCGGAATGTAAAGTAACAAGCCTCATTTAATAACATTTTATCTAGTTGTAGTAATAATTAAATATACATTAAATCTGAGTATACAACTAGAAGCAACTATGTTTCTTAAATAAATTGATGTAATTTAAGAAATGTGTTTCCTTCTTTTTATTACCTCGGGAAATATTGCACATAATAAACAAGCATCTATTTGTTTACTTTATCTTTTATCTCTGACTGAATTTCAGAAAATGTTTTATTTTTTTAAGTCCTCAGTTAATTCAATCTAAAAATATGCAAATGTATCTACCCAAGTAAACACTATTTCTTGATGTTTGTGTGACATTTTTATGTATCGGTCAGTTTACAATAAACAGTGCCAACAATTTTACTCGACTTAAGTGGGAAAAACACTCTTGTAAGATGATATTGTTTCATTTTGAAGAATTCATGATTTTGTTTACATTCCTAAATTTAAATATCAAATTACTGTTTTTACTAATCCATTAGTGTGTGTCATTGACTACTTATTTATCTCTTCTACAATACCATTCACAGATTGATTTTTAATTTAATCCGCTTGTCTGCTCATAAGTATCACGTTAATTTAAATCAGTGTAATGCTGCTCCACATCTGTTTTATGTTCAAAACAGATAGTCAAATAAACATTTCTTGTCAGATACTATTTCACTAGAGTTACAAGTTACTCTATAATGAAGCTTCTGTATTATGGATGATTTCATTCTCTTTCTGAACAATGGTGTTCTTGACATCACATTGGACATGTAGCAGACGAAGAAAGAAAAGTCGAGAGTAAAACAATAAGTGCTGGTAAAATAAAAAGTGTAAATCTTGAAACTTAATAATATCACGTCAAATACTATTTAACAGGAATTATAAGTGTATAAATGTATATATACTCATATGTGTGTGTGTATGTGTATATATATATATATATATATATATATATATATATATATATATATATATATACACACACACATGGTGTCCGGCATATTGGACGAAGAAAGACATTTTCATTCACACAGGAGGATGCTAACAGGGGCAAGCCAAACTGGGAGCATCTGGCAGATGAATTGCACGTGCTACTCACAGTGGAAGACTCGGAGAACAGAGCCAAAGTGAAACTGGCCAGAGCAGTTGATGAAGTGAGAAGGCTTCTGATTCCTGTAAGTTTATATATTGTTGTATAATTAATGTCTACAATAATTTTTTTACATGATGACAGCTATCCGTAGTTTAATAGGCAGCAATGCCAATATTCACAAGTATATCAAAAAACTTAGAATTTAAAAAAAAATATACATGAAAGTGCAAAGTTCAACTTGTTAATGAAAATTTTTAAGACCGTTGAACGCTAATGATATCCCCACATGAAGGGATATCATTAGCGTTCAACGGTCTTGTGTGGACAGCTTCATTGGTTGACTCACAATAATTAGTGTGGCAGTAACATGAAAGGAAATGGAACATTTGAATGAATATGGTGTGGACAGGTTTTTAAATTTTAAAAAACAATGAGCTCAAAATATTTTAAACAATAATTTTTTGGTTTCTTAAGTTTTTTTTCCTTTTGAATAATTACTCATAAATTTAAAATCGAACGGGCCCAATATAATTCATTTCTAGAAAATTTTTAAACTAACCTGAGAAAACATTTTAAAAAATCTATCAGAATTTCATATTTTACTTTTTTCTGTAATCTATTATTGATAATGAATCCCTTACACCCTATACGTTCCAATGTTCATTCTTAGTAGGGGAAACAGCTGAAAGTGTATTCAAATTGGGGGAATAAATACCCACAATAATTGCGGGAAATTACTCCCTTGCATTTTGGCTCGGCAAATGACGGAACAGGACTATATCAATGGGGTATTACCGGTGGAGAGTATATGTGGGACGGATTTTCTTTCTGATATTTCATTTTCTGATATTCTGAAATTTGTGGCGATAATAGCAGATCACATAGCCCACATAAAAATAAAAATATTAACTCCAGTTCGCAAAAAGCATCCAATTTGGGAACAATTCATATCAATCCCTGAAGAAAATACTGCACTGAAGAACAGTTGCAGAAAATATAATCAAGAACTAGTTGAATTTGTGAAAATAATGGAGGTAATCTTCCAGAAATGTAGCAACATTTCTAACACTGATTCAAATCTTGACGAAGCTGGAGAGTCCGAGGACTATGTGGTGGAGGTTTTGGAAGCTGCTGGTTCTTCCCAATCGTCAAATGATTCTTTTATCATATCTGTTGCCGCTTTTCAAATCATAAAGTCCCAGCAGCAGTCTGAATGTTTCAAGGAAAAAATTTACTATTATTATACCAGAAAGATAAGAAGAAAATTCATCTACAGTTATCTCGTTATATGTTTGCTACCAACACCCCTTTTAATCATGTGGAATACCTCTCAATTCTTGACATTGACGGAAATTTTACACCCAAGTTATAAACCTCTAAACCGCAAATAAATTTTTGATCTACTCTCTACACCTCAACTCAAGGAAACGTTAAAGATGTACTGAAAAATGAAGTTGTAAATATGTCAATTGATGGTTAGAGCAATGTCAGAGATGTGTTTACCAACAGCACTCATTTAACAGTAAACACTAGCGCTGAAAGCCACCCAGTTGATTACTTAGTGGAAATTGCAATTTTACCAGTAAAAAAATGTGAAAGCTTCAGCTCCAATGTGCGAAATGTCGTAAGAGATAATGCAGTGAACATGAGCAGAATGCGAAGAGATTTAGTTCAACAAGAAGAACTGGCTTCTCACAACGATATACTAACTTACTCCTGTTCACCTCACATCTTAAACGTCTTAGTGCACAACTTAAATGCAGAGGATAGTACTGAGCTTGTCAATGTGTAATGCAATATTTCAAATATCACATACTTTGCATCTGCCAAATACAAACAACCCAATGGAAAAGCAATTATTATACCACAACAGGTCAGGTGGAACACAATGGCCGACTGCCTGAAATTTTTTTGGAAAACTTGCATGTTATATCAGACATAGGCTTAAATAATTCAACTACTATATATATGTCAATTTCGTTTAAAGTGAATGACATGGCACTAAATTAACAAGTGCAGGCCCTCTAAAGAAAACTGTAAAATTTAGCAATTACATTTCCCAGAAAACATCTTGTTGTATTGGGGAAGTGACTGGATAGAGTTTAAAAAAAGTTCGAAAGTGCGGCAGCATGATATAGAGTATTCACTGAGTGATTTAAGGAAGCTCAATTCCCGATTCCAAATGGCAATGTTTCCTTTATCTTTCAGCAAACTTACTACATCCTAAGTACAGGGGTAACAACTAATGAAGATAGTTCTGAAGCTTTATCATTCTCAAAGAGGCGGTGCCCTATGTTTTAAAATACAGGGCAATGATGGATCCATTTCATCAGTTTCTGTTTGAACATCATGTAGTAAATCACGTCGGACCCCTAGAATGGTGGCTGTCGTTATAAAGCCAAAATAAAGGCCAAACAATGGACTTTGTGACACAGCTTCACACTGCTGTAGCTTCAAATATCACCAAAATTTAGAGACTGTTTTCAACATTTGGATTTATTCATTCCGACGTACGAAATAAACTTGGTATTGAGAAAGTTGCAAAAAAAAAAATTTGTGTTGTGTTGCTTGTCTGAAGTTGTCCGACACACGAAGTTTTTTTCGAAGTCGAAGAATTTTTTGTAATTAAAACTGTTATCAAATGTTTTGGTGAATGTTTTAATTACAAGCCTAAATAAAGTTTCTTTTCAATTTCTAATTCAAACGATAAATGCGACATAGATTCAATTTTTTAATTTATTTTGAGTCATTTTAAGTCCTAAATATATATTGGTTTTCATTTATTTCCAGTCCATTCGCAATTCAAATTTTTTTTAAATTCTGTTTTCTTTCTTAATGTTTTAAACATTGTTTAAAACCGAAATATAATCGGCAGTATTTAATTTGCCACTCTTCATTTTTTTAGTAATAGCTTCTAATAATAGTAATATTACGCAATTATCTGTATCGGAACCACGCCACTTAATGTTTATAGTGGGAGTATCCCCGTGTTGTATTTGGTATCTGTCAAAAGTGTCAATAATTCTTCATTTGTATTGATTAGTTTCCAAGTTTAACTTCTCTAAACCTGTGTAAAATAGGAATATATATTCATCATTTGTTTCTTCAATGTCATGCCTCGAAACAGGGACCTTAGGGAAACACAACAAAAAGTGCCGAAAAAAAATGCAGGGGATTTTAGTTCGATTGAAAAGTATAGCAAGACTTGTCCGCCTGGAGTCAAGGTACTGTGTCGTCTGTATCATTATTCAAGTTCTTTTATTTCGAAAAAGTAAAACTTGAAAAAGTGAGTACTCTTATAGTACATAAATTTAGGACCATTTTGTATTAATAAACCTTCATTTTACAGCAAGCCGATGGTGAAGATGAACTGAAGAAGAGGCAGCTCATGGAATTGGCCATCATTAACGGCACATACAGAGATTCCAGTAGTAAGGCTGCCGTGGCAAATGGTTAGTATTTGTATGTCATGTTCCTATTTAAGTTGTAAGTACACAAAAAAAATTTTTTTAACATTAAAGTTATATTTGATTTGAAAGTTCCTTTCAACGTAAACATATATCCAACAATTTGAGAAACAATGCAGTGTGCATGGCGAAATAATTAAATATTTAATGTCATATATGTTAGAGTAATAATAAAAGAAAAAAATTTAAATCTAAAGGTCTATGTTTCACATTTGATTTGAAAATTCCTCTTCTACCTAAACATTTTAGACAATTTGAGAAACGATCACAATGTGACTGTCAGTTACTATTCTTACTACACCATGGTTTGACCATGATGTGGCATACCAAATACTACTGTCACACCATTGTCTTATTGCGCACTCCATTATGTCGGTATCAACTCAAACAGTAGCTTTTAAAGATACGCACAACTTTGCAAAATTGGGTTTGTACAATCCACATTTTAAACAAACTGAACAAGTTACTTTTCAATTTGAAATTACATAATAGGTACATATAATGTGCCAATACATCTAATGAGCGAATAAGATTATAGAACTCTTCCTTTGAGACACTTAAACCCCAGTTTGAGTGTTTATGCTAAGGAGGTAAGAATAGGTAATTGATAGAGTGTCAAACACATTTTATATTGAAACCTAACTTGCCGCTAAAACGTATGAAGGGTAGAGTAGTGACTTTTGCTGTGATAAAAAACTTAAATTTATGTAAAATTACATTTTTCTCGTTGGTTTTCGTAAACAGTCAATTTTTAAAAATATGTAATTACGCCATTCCTGGCAAATATCCATATTATTAATACTTTTAATTAAACATTCTCTTTTTGCTACTGAAATCCCTGAACAGATTTTTTTTAAAGGAAATTTTCATTTCGGTGTTTTAAAATATTACTTTAAATGGAGTGATTAACTTTAACCAAAATTTCCCTTTGCAGATTTTAAAATAATCAATATGTTTAAGTACAAGCATTTTTCATATTATATGGAGTTAATAATTCTCTAATGATGACCAAAGTGTTTAAAAAGAAAACAACTTATTTAATGTAGACGAACATTTCTTTATATGAAATGACAAAGGAACATGATAGACATAACCTTTTAGATTACAGATAACAATTTACCAACCAATGATACAAACGTTAAATGCATATTATTTATAATGTGTGTTTTATGGTATATAAGTACAAGCTCCTTTTATAAGGACTGTATATTTAAAAATTCGTTTGTATCCTTTCAAGAAATAGTACCAACTATTTCTTGTTGGCGACTAATTATTATTAGTGACAAATTATTATTAGTTTGCATCTCAAAATATTTATCCATGTTTCTTTAAGTGCCTTGCCTTTTGAGAACCTTCCAATAAAAATGAGTAAATCTTGCAAACTCTAATAAATATAAGTATTGTAATAATCATGAAAATAAAAAGATTAAGAAAGTATAATGCTAGAAAGTAATTTAGAAAATGTGGAAATTTCAATATAATTATAGAATTTCAGTACAGAATATTAAAGTATTCATATTTTTCAGTTTAAATTTATTGATGTACAATATGTAACTTAACATTTCACTAATTTGAAATGACTGTGAATTATTTACAAATAATATATACATATATATATATATATATATATATATATACATATATATATATATATATATATATATATACATACATATATATATATATATATATATATATATATATATATATATATATATATATATATATGTGTGTGCATGAATTGTGTACGAGGGGAGTAAATGCGTGCCAAGTGCGGTGAATGAATGAGTGTAGATTGTATGTTTGCAGCGGACGAGGAGTGGCGCCGCGTGGCGGCGGCGGCGGCGGCAGAGACGCAGCGATTGTTGGCGCCGGGTGCTCTTCGCAGCCCAGCCCCGCTGGGTGCGCCGCTTATTCTCTCACCGCGCATGTCAGCACCCGCCGCTGCTGGTCCGCCCACCGCGCTACTCTCACCCGCTGATCATCAGCTGCTATACGCAGCCGCTCCGTACGCTGACTATGCGGCCGCTAACTATGCTGCGCTCGCTGCCAACCCTCTGCTCGCTGCTGCCGATTATGCGGCAGCCGACCACACCGGTTCGTTGTTTGCTCGATAGTACACTGATGCTGCACACATACACATTCATACTTACATAAATACATTCACGCACATATAAACACACATTATGTCATTATGTATCTACCATTCTTTTGATTTCATTTTGTACGTAGAATATACTGTACATTTTTTAATGCTTGTTTAATATGAATTAAAATTCAGGGTTAAGATGTATATCAGAAGCGGTGAAAAAAATTGTTGCAGCTCCAGTATGGACCACAATAATAGGAATAACGTCTTGTGAAAAAAAATCCCACAATATGTTATATCAACTATTATATTTCATTCATTTATTTTTTATGTGATTCCTGCTATAAATTATTTTTATACTATTCAATATTTAAAAAACCTTCCATTACAGTTATATATAAAGAGGAAATAAATATAGCTGTCAAAATAAATTATCTATCTAGAAATGTCATTTGCTACTACGTGCTATGAAATGTCATTTGCTACTACGTCACAACTATGTCGTGCCTTGTTTATTTTCATACTTGATAGTTGAGCGACGTTCAATAATGTATAGTATTGAATTTATATTGAGTGAAATTCAATAAATTACAGTCACTATTTCTTTTTTTAAAAAAGATTTAAATAGTTTGTTTTTATTTACTAGGTTTTGGAGTTATGTATGCTTAATTATCTCAGTAACATTTTACCCGTATATCACAGACGTTATTCATATAAAAATATTCGTTACTGTAGACAAACATTTATAAAAAATTGTATGATCTGATAAGTTTTACTCACTTATTTCACTTTGAGTTCAAGATGATATAGTAAATTATTGGAATTTTGTGTGGTTTTGAGTAAGTTAAGTTGTATACGTATAAAAGTTTAATAATTTAATTATAAAGTCATAGTGTTTCCAATTATATTTATTTGTAATACGATATTAGAAGCGGAAACACTGTTATTGCCACTTTTTGTTATCACCCACATCACATTGCTGAAACTCTGATCTATTCATCTTTTGATATTGAAATGAAATAATTTACATTGAATGGACGTACTAGTATTCATTTCTTTTGGTTTTTATTATTTAGCTCAATATAAATATTGAAAGAGTTTTAGGTGATCATGTAGATTCTACTCTTTGAATCTATATTTAGTTATAAGACAAAAAACATTCAAAAAATCCCTGGAATAGAAATTATTGCTATGTAATTGTATCAGCTTTTTCTAGTCATTTACTTTTTTTTATAGAAAATAAAGTTTTCTTTCTTTTTTTTTGGTCACACAGTGCTTATTTTGTTAACTGTGACAGGTATATTTAAAAAATGTTTTTATTAGAGGCAAATATAAACCAATTATAATATCTTGGTATTTATGTACGATAGTATTTGACGATATTACCTTTTTGAGGTCTGAACATTCCCATCAGCAGGCTTATGTTTATAGACACACTACATGCCCACATACATCAGCTAACGGCATCTTTTGCCACACTAACCTCAAAAAGCATCTTGACTAACCATTCAATGTATTTGTGTTTTACTAACCAATTTATATGTAATCTCTGATAATTGATAGTCCGACAAGTACTGAACAGGTGAGATCATGCCACAATATATGGGTAAATATTGGAACTTTTTTGACATTATTATGTTTCTAATTAAGCCAACGTAACATAATTTATTTTGCTATTGTATATGAATAAAATGAATCAATGTAAGGTCAATGGAAATAATATTCATTTATCCATTAGTTTGATAATATAACAGTAATATATATTGTGAAATCAAACTGAAAATAGTAACATTTGTACACATTTCCAAAGAAATTAATGTATAACTGAAGAACGAAATATAATTTGAGGATAATGCCATCTTTTGCTATTGAGTTACAGAGGCTAACTGTAATATTTAAATGAAAAATTAATAAAAAAGTGTTAATCATCCATTACATTTCAAACGAGTCTGAAGACGTAAAATATCTAGTTGCATTGACATGTCCATCTTTTATTTTTAATACTCCTGTAACCAAGTGCTTACTATGGTGGTGATAAATTACAGACAGAAGACATCGTACCGGGGACAACTTTTTATTTTACGTTTTGTGAGAGTTCGTTTGAAGACCCACACGAGTAACTCGTTAGGGAGTGTGAATGATATTAAATGTGAGAATGTGTTTGGATGGCTGTTCACAGCGACTCGATATGTGCTCGCGGGATTTTGACACGGACGAGTGGCTCGAGATCTGCACACCGCCGCACAGTCTTCATACCGCAGCATCCTTATAAATAATGCCTCCATTAAGCATACAAGCGAGCGCACCTTACATTCTAAATGGACGAATAGATCGTACAATGCTCTCGTACAATTTTGCCATACTCACTTGTGATATTGTTGTGTGAAATATAATTTGTTGCGTTAGACACCAACTGCATTTAGCAGCTCGATGGTCACACTTTACCTCGGTTGCACGGAACCATCTGACGAGTACATTACCAAAGATTACTGTCAGTTTTACAACCAATCTTTTGTGTTAGTCACGGTAAATTGTAACTCTTTCCAAAATTGTTTACATTATGTCGTCAGAAATAAACATTATGAAATGGTTTAAAATCATTTTTTTTTATTTATTATTGCAATTGCCAAAAAAGTATTTGATTTATTTTAAAGTTTGTTGATGGAGTTTAAAATTAACTTATTGTAAAACTTGACACTTGTTTGTTTTAACTTACCAATTCAGAGACTGAAGTGCATGATATGACAGTTAAGAGAGCATACATGACAGGGGAAAGTGTACAGTACCGACCATTCAGCACTTCAACAGCATATTACATAATCAAAATAGCTGTGAATACAAAAAAATACTATTGCGTTTTCTCACATCAGTCACAAATTCCGTGCAGCCGGTGGTTCTTCATATTTTAAGTCTAATGTCACCAGTTTTATTATAAATATGTAGATATACAATATTATATTATGAATTATATATTAAAAATTATTTGTTCTATATTAATTAAGGTATTTATTTTTAGGCAAATTACACATTTTTTTCTTGTCGTATGTTTTTATACAAAGCTTAATAAGCAAAAAAATGTAGAATGAAAGTGTGCAACAGACCACAATGGTCAATGATAAATACGTTGTAGTGAAGTTATTCAGCCATTGAGCATCTTATTCAATTCAATGCTTCTTAGAAACTAAGGTTAAATTTAAGCCATTGTTTTATCACTTTCATTGCAGGCTTAAAATCTTTAAAAATATCTATAAAAATATGTTATATAAAAAGTTTAGTATTAATTACAAATGTATTTTTAAGTGTAAATTTAAATAATTATTTACTTAATTAGTTTAGTATATAGATATTTATATATAGACATGAATATAAAAAGTACATTTTTACCCAGTTTACGTAACGATGAGTGAGAACCTGTTTTATATTATGCAGGAATTTTGACAATTTTTTTTAATATTTGCAGTTTTTAGAGCTTATTAGACCCCAATAGAATTTAATTTTTTAAGTTTTCATTCCTTTACTACTGAATTGAAGGGAATTTTGCATTACGACTAGATGCATGGGGTCGACAATGCTGATTTGACCCAATGACCTTTACAATGTGATATATATATTATTAGTGACATGTTTCACTCAAACCCATTGAACTAAAATTGATAACAAAATTTAATTACTTCATCTCAATTAGTGTTTCTCGCTTATCAAATTAAAAATACTTATTCAAATAACGCAAAAATAATTTTAAGTTTGTGTCACACGCTGGTCAGTTTTGAATTATAAAGTTTATTAAAGGAACGTGCTACACATCATTCAGTATTGTCATGGATACTTGTCTTGAATTATTTTTAATTTAGTAGTTTGATAAACATCGGATTATTTAAATTAACTAGTACTCATAGTATGCTAGTCTGAAAAACAAGATTTCGTTGTACCATTTTTTACTATTAATCTGGCACGTCTTTACACTTCACGAAAACATTATTTTCATGAAAATCTACAAATAAATACTTATTATAGTATACTTATAATACTTATTATACTTTAGACAGTACATAGTCCGTTGGCTGGGCACATGCCTGTCGACATCATTTCAAACTTTACATTTCCTATTTTAATCAGTAGGTGAAACAGAAATCCCGCTGGCCTTCCTATTTTTTTTAATTATACTCCACTTTGACGAAATCTCGATAAAATTTGTCCCCTGAATAGATTGCAGATGTGTGATTAGTGAGCAGTGTTTTAACTGAGGACAAATGCGCCAGGTGCATGTAACACAATTAATTGTTTTAATATTTGGTCGTGCGAGATTGGTGTCATAGCGACAGACAATGCCATCTCGCTGGCTTACTTGTGTTTCTCATTTGTAACTAACCAGCATGGACACGCGAGTGTTAGGGACCAACACTACCCGAGACAACACTAACCTCTAAACCTACTCACAATATAACTGTCTTACATCTCGCACACATTCTATCAAGTTTAGTTATATGTTAGTATATTGTTAGTCTTATTTTTTATATTGAATGTTTATTTTCTAAACATGAATTATTACAAAGTAATATTTATTGTTTTTGACATTAATCCATTCAGCTGGATTACTATACTGTTACAAAAAATTATGCAACATGATGTAATAACCAATAAGTACAATTAATATATTTTCTTTTAAAAAATACTTTCATAATTTTAATTTTTAAATATATTGTATTTTCTGACATTTGTGGCACTGAATTTTTACAATTTTAATATGAAAATTCTTGATGAATGTGTTAAATATTACTTTGTTTTTATAGAATATGTTAAGTTATTTTTTTAAATGTTGGAATTGATGTTTTATCACATAAATATAAAATCATCAATAATATTTATTTAGATCAATGTATCCCAAATGAGCCATATTTTGTACCTAAGAAATATAAACACACACACACGCACACACAAACATGTGTATATATATATATATATATATATATATATATATATATATATATAAATATCTATTTACATATTTTGCTGTAATAAATATAACATAAATATCTTTTATTTTCAGAGTTGCCATATAACAGTTTACTTGGTCATAAAGATAATTATCCTATTGAAATTTTTCTCAAGTGTAACAGTTCAAAACATTTTCCGAAAAATGTATAAATTTTACAATCTATGAAAGTTATGTCAGTAAAATAAGTTGTGAATGTAATAATCTCTACCATATTTCTGATGTCTCTGTGACCAAGCACAACTTTCAGAGAGCATAAGTATCATGCTAAATGAAATAAAACGTGGACGATAGGCATTTCAGTATAAACGGACGATAGAGGAAACCATATTTGTCAGTAGTCCTGTAAACATATTGGAATGTTATTTATGCATAATAGCTAATGCGATATACCTGTGTAGCGAGATGGTAATCTATGTGGTGCGGTTGTGTCAGTAGGTGTGGCGCGGAGTGCTGGCCGACGCCTAGCGCAGCTAAGGGAGCACCCCTATCAGAGGGCCGGCGCTCTGTCTTAGACATACTCCCACTCCTTCACAAGGTGAGGCTATGTCTCTAGCCAGTCCCTCGAGTGACACCCACACGCCCATGGGTTTCGCTCGATTATATTTATTTGTTGTTTCTCTTTATACGCTGATTAGCATTCTAGTTAAAGTCACTTTAAATTATATTATGCTTGATTCGATCTGAATTTCTTAAAAATAGGCCGCATCCACACACACACATATTCATATATTTTGTTTCTTGGGGAAGAGACTATACATTCTAGAGATACAGCAAATAGGTAAATTGTTGCAATTTGAGATATTACTTTATAATAATATTATTACAGTGGCTTTGGTTAAAATGTTAATCGTACTTGGAACTCCAGAAATTTTAACTAGTACCTAAATATTTTTTTCCATCGTATATTGTATTTAGTCATTATTATTTAGTTACACAAAAACATCGTACGGGATTTATATATCATTGGACTATTTCTTTCTAACTGTGTTTATTGTTTCATTTTCAATTTAAAATAAATTATTTTCTAGCACAAAATTGTTATCAGCGTTTTATTAAAGTTATTGGAAAACTTTATTTAATTCTTTCTGAGAATTTAGTTTAGGGTCATACAGTTTGCAAATATCACTATAAGGAGACTATTTTTATTGACCATAAAGCAGAGGCATTCTAGATTCACAATTAACACAGTTATTAAGAAAGTCAATCGTAACAGATTTGTCAAAGAGGAAAGAAGGATGGTGGATATCAGCAACGTTTCAATATTTTAATAATTTTTAATGTATATTTTATGTAATTGAATTTTGTCTTTGTTTCATAATCATTACAGTTTATTTGGTCAGTTAAGCTTTGTAAATTTATTTTCTAACTCAAATCAATGCGCTGTACATTAAGAGACTCCAGGTGCTATGAACGGGTTGTGAAGTCCTTCTTTCCTTTGTGTCAGTGCAGTATTAGTGGGGGTATCTCCCCCACCGTTGACATTTTACCATCACAATATTATAGTCAATTTTATTTACATTTTTCTTTTTATACATTTTTTGCCTAGTTTAGTCTTAGTTAGTCGTAAGTTGTAGAGTGCAGCCATAGTAAATGATTCTCGCTAGTGCACTTGCGACCTTGTGGAAGTACTGCGATTATTATATTATATGATTTATTATTTGTATACAGTAGAGATTTTTATACCGATCTGAAATGTTAATATATTTGTATATTATTTTCATTTTTATTTTTCTTAAGAAAAATTTTAATAAGTAATACATGAAAATTTAAATAAAGATTTATTATAATTTTCAAAATTTTGAAGTTTCCTTTACCACCGACCGTATATATTTGTCTGGATTAACATACAGATTATTATTGTGAATTAACTCGGTGCGTAATGGTATCACTCGCCTGGCAGTATTGCTCTAATTACATCCGAATTGCCACTGCATAGACCGTAGACTAAAAATAACTAACTTCATGACAATCCACAAGGCCAAGTTCCCAGTCGTGCACCTCTCTGTGTGGCGGCGACGTGCAGACAGAGAACTAATCGTCATCTGCACGTTGCCGCGTAGCATAATGTTCGTTGTAGTAGCGAGGGGCGCGCGTCGCGGCGTACGCCCCCGCCGGGAACCGTTGGGCATTTGGCTGTTGTCCGGTAGCATTCATTAATATCACGCAAGTCTTTAACATCGACCTCTCACAGTGCTAACACTATTTTATTGCGGCGGTTCACACTATTGTATAATGTGTATATATTAGTTTGTGACTGACACCGAATGCCTAATCAGGTCCTCTCATTAATGACGTACAATGGTTTCGCCGGAGTACTAACCGAGTGTTTTCTCTCTTCCGGTCTAACCACGGCTAGGCTTGGCGCGCTAACAGCGGCGGCGGCACTAACATCACCGGGCGCGCCTGCAGCTCGTCCACCGACCCGTCTCCGCTCCGCGCGCACTCTGCCTACTTTAACATTATGTACAGTAGCTTAACTCTTTAACATTTTATTTTTATCTGCCTCTTTATTATATTAAAAACTTATCACAAATTTATCATTAACACTTAATCAAATATTTATGTGTATCTCGTACTCTTATGCTCGAACCGCTCCGGGGAATGCTCCTTATGTACTATGTATGACCGTGAGCGAAGCGCATCCTCTGTGCTCTACGCGTACTTCGAGATGTGCTCCTCATCTACAGGGGGAATATGCGATTAGGAAGAGAGACGCAGGCAGGTTGACCTTGACAGAAAATCACTTAGCTTCAATACTTAAATAAGTTCGATTTGTTATTATATTTTTTATTTTCTAGTCATTTAATTTAACATTAGCTTCAACTGAATTTGAAATGAATTTCGACGGTTTATATCTAATAACATGATTAGTATAGTTCATTTGGCAGAACATTAAATGAAATTGTAAATATCACGTGCATATTGTGCTCTATGTTATCGTCAGCCTGCCCTCCGATGCTTATGAATAAATCTGTGCTTATCTTTGGATTCTGCTCTGCGATTGGTTGGTGATCCATTCAAATGAAAATATCATATTCATGAGCCGCTTCTACATCTTAATCTGTCGTGCACTGAAAACCCTTTTGCCTTTGATTTCATCTATATGCGAGAACATAAGTAGCTTTATTTAAATACAAAAAGAAATTTTTGTAGTAATTAGAACAGCTGGCCATAATTTGTTTAGGCCAGTATTAAATAGTTGACTTCTGCTTTCAATATGTTGACATAATTAATACAAAAGGTATTAAACAAGTTAATTACAATAAAGGATAATTTAGATTGCGACCTCAAAGTTGTCACTTCACATTCATTTGCATACCTTGTGTGGGCTCAATTAGACTCAACAAAAATAAGCAAGAAATACTGGTAAAATTATTGAAAGTAAATAAAGCAGGCCGAATCCTTCATTAATTCTTTTGAGATTTTATAAGGAATTTTGTATTAAGTATTGTATTATGATATTAAGTAAAGTAATGCGTTAGCTTGATAGTTTTAGTATGGAACTGTGCATCCAAGTGCCTTATATTGTACAATGTATATTTATATAAGAGAAATATTTAAAAAAAAACAAAGTTATTTGTTGAATTTTTTAATATTTTATTTTAAGAAATGTGCACTTTTGTTGTAGTCAACAATAAACAGATTAATTTAATTTTTTGACAGCAGTTCAAAGTAACGTAAATACCATATTTATATTGTAATGGAAGTAAATACAAACAATGGAAATAAAAAATATCTTTATTATACCACAGTGTGAAGATAGCAATGGTAAAACTTACCACTAGCTTACTGAAATCAAATTATTAGAGTTGAGTGAATTTCAAATATGGCCAACAAATGGCTCAGTTTAATTTTTCAAAAGAACTCTTTATTATATTTCCAATAAGAAATATTCATTCATTCCTCGTTTTGTTACACACGTTTCATATAAATTACTTGCGAATGCTTATTGCCTACATGATGAAAATTTGTACTTCACTTAGTGATGGCTAAATCGATATTTTATTTATACCATTCGTATAATCATTAATAGAGCTTACGCGTGAATCATTTTGAATCTCCAGAATCTCACTAAAAATTATGAAACAAATTCACAAATTAAAAAACCTATTTAACGATCTGCTTCCATTGAGATTATTGTGTTAATTAGTTATTAAAGTATATATTTTATTGATTTGGTATGAACTTCGCTAATTCTAGAAGTAATGTTTAAATGTGTCACATTGAATATTTGCACTAGCGTAAATGAAACAGCTTCATTGTGGAATAATATCCGATACCTACAGTATGTCCTCATTATTTATTTATTATTTCGGTTTAGGCGGTACAAAAATGCATTTCGGATATTTAACTTGTTGTTTAATATTAACATATAACGATATAACTATAGTAAGAGGAATATATTGTGCCATTGGTATGTCTGTATTGGGGAATGATGAGAATGTAATTGCAATAAAGTGGTCGTGGCCCGTTACTTACCGGCAGTAGCTTGCGAACATTCAACCAAATAAAAGCAACGCGAAGCTGTCTCCCGTCCAGTATACCACAGAGCAATAGTATACAAATCAATTATTAGTTATTTTATATCATATAAGGTCGTTTATCTGTGCACAAGCTGCACCATGCAATATTAACTTATCAAATATGTTTAAACATCAGTGTTTACCACTAAAAAAAGTTTCTGTACAAAATCTATTGAGTTTTTTGAAACTTTAAAGGCATTAATTACTATAAAAATGCTAAACATCTGTTAAATATTAAAAATAGTCTGTTTTAATACAAAACTAAGTAAATACCATAGTGTTAGTCTGTGCACGGTAAAGCCACTCTAGATGTTATACTTAGTGTTAAGGTACTTAATAACTGTTGAATGTAATTATTAATGAGTTTATTAATTGTTTTAAATTTATGTACTTTTATTTTAATTGGCAACTCAACCTTCAATTCTTTCAACCGCTTTCCAACTAGGAGGATCTCGAATCTCTCCTTCAAGCTGCATACTCATAACATTATGTTTTTATAAATCTGTCTTATATAAAATGAAGTTTTTCAAGTTTCATATTACAATGTTAGCAGATGTTGTAATTTCGGCTTTAACTTAGATAAACCATATCTACTATCAACTTGTCATTCTTTTACTTTATGGTGCTTAATGATATAGTTCTTGAACTGAATTTTTCATTTTTTTTTCTTTCCTGATGATATTTTTCTTTCCTAATGATGATGATCCAACAATGAAATTATTTCTCTTACAGCTTCTTTTAGTTAATTTTTTTAAAAAGATAAAAAAATTTCTATTTTTATATTGAAATAATAACATTTTTTCTTCTCACAATGTGTCACCAACAAACAATAGGTCAATATCCAACATAAGATTGAAATTGCCATACTATCTTCCATACGATATTCACGAAAAATGAGTAATAATCGAGGGTGAGTTGCTTCGTAGAGCTAATTTATATTTTAATGCCATAATTATTACTAGGTTTATTAAAACATATATTATGAAAGATATGTAGGATTATAGAAATCTATTAACTTAATTTGTTTTTTTAATGTTTATCATTTTATCGATAATTGAACTGAAATTTCTCATTATTCACTAAACATGAATGTACTGACAGAATAATGTATAACATCTGTTTAGGAAGGCAATTAGTATTTCTATTTAAAATTAAGTTTCCGCACGTGTTCTAGTTTAATTTATAAGAATTTAACATCCGCGAGTGGGTCAGATTTATTGATAAATTTGTTGGTGATTAATTGTAATAATATAAAATGGTAAAATATGGATTTTGACAAACTATACAGTAGCGTGTTGTTAGACTCCACATAAAGAACAGAAGCATACAGATCAGATATAGCCCTTTTTTCTAAACAAGAAGATATATACACTTATTGCTACTTATGAAGAATAGAATAATTTCCCATTTTCTATTTATCATGGCTGTATTTTTTGGTCATGACAACATTCTCTCAATTGACATTTTATATTAAGACGTTTAATGTTAAATTAGTTAGTTATTACTGTGGTTTGAAATTTATGCTATTGAGATTCTACAGCATTATAATAAATATATCATGGCATAGCAGCCATCTTGTAGAGAATTATTAACTGATCCAATATTCAAATTCTGAAGAAAAGCGTTAAGAATTAGTTCTCAACTTTATGATTATAGGCTATATATTTTTAAAAACATATTTGAATCAACTTTCATAATCAAGTATAATTATAATATGAAGAAGATCCTAGACAGTATTTTTGATGTAATAAATGCATCGATATTGTGATCAAAATTTCGCAGCCCTCATTTAAGTTTTAAATTCTAATCTCGTTGATTTAGATTGAACAGTAAATTCTATAAGAATATTTTATATTACTTAAACTTTCGTGTATTATAATTTAATGTTACTTAAATATTAATAATAAATACTCATACTTCGTTTTGAAGATTGAGGTCTAGAAAGCTGAAAAATTTGAATTCGGAAAAGATCTTCAGTCAAAACTTTCACTTTGAAGTTAGATTGGGACAAAAGTCTGTTTCCGGAGTTGAGTGCAATTAGTTGAGCTATATAACACAAATTTTATATAAACTTTTATATGTGTTATGAATTACTATAATGTCTAGATCTGTTACTTATAATGGAATAGGTATTTGATTTGTGGAGTAAGATGGATTATTTACAAAAGAGAAAAATCATTTTACATATTAATTTTGTAGCATTTAAGGGTTTTATTTTGAATGAACGTAAATATATGAGTTAATGGACGAAACTTCAATTTAAGTATATAGAATTTAAATATATAAAAATGAAATGGAACGGTAAAGGAGTTGCTAGCCAGACTCACACAAACTGGTGGGCGCAGAGCATTTTGTTTGGTTTTGGTTTCTCATTATGGAAATATATAAATTATTGTATGCAATTTGTGTTTTATTTAATTTAAAATTCTAGTTTGTTATCAGAAATTAACAAGTGTTTCAAGACGATAATTTCAACCACTAGTTGAAATTATACTCTGATAACAGAGATTCACCAATCACTAAGCTTCGATGTAAAGAGAATACTCAAGACTTTACAGAACACAGTACCGTATCAAAAGTAGTTGTACTGCAATGAAACTTGTTTTATTTTGTTGTGATCAATATATCGAAATAAAAAAAAACATTACCAGAACCTTAACGGTAACTAAATATTGACAAATTTGAACAATGTTATTAAGGCCCAACCTCTATTTTTCCATTATTGTTCATAATATCATGTTGCAAAATTGTTAAAATCTATAACTATCAACATTATGGACCATAGGTAGGTACCTATGGTATGGTAATGAGTAATAAATATAAGTTTTTCAAAATAACAACTGATACGACTCTAACATATTTATTCTATTTGGGGTAAGCCAAGTTTATTGTGACAGATATGAGGAATACTAATATCAGTAATAAAAGCAAATACGTACAGTATGTACCATAACTATATTTTATTTGTAAGATAAATAAACAATAATACATATTAGGTGTATCATATTCAACACTAACCTTATATTTTTAGGGGTTACCTGTTGATAATATTCATGATTGTATCTATTCTTTTGACTATACTGGTAAGTAAATGGTATTGGATTCACACAATAATCACTAAACTTTTTATAATGATAATAAAAAGAATTTGGTGATTTGAATTAAAACATCAAATTAATTATAAAAGGAATATTGTCAAAACATATATTTCTGTAGCCCTACAGCCATCTTGTTACACTATTTTTTGTAAATATAAAATATATTTCTATTATTCAGATGGTGCTTTATAAGGATCATCATAATTTTCTATAAGTAGAGATTTAAACACACGAACGGTAATACGAATACTTTCTTCTGAGGCAACGGACACATCGAGAATCTCAATCCGAGATATGACAAGATGTGAAGGGTTTCGGGAACTAAATGTCCGCACAATGTCCACCTCATCACCTATGTAAATCTGTGGAAAGATGGAGAATTGCTAAAAATTGACATCCAACATTTCCAAAGTATAAAAAAGTAAACAAAAATTATTTGTGAAAAAACGTTTTAAAAATTAAAATATACTTATAAACTGTTAGATTCAAGCAGTTTTTAATTGCAGAATTGAATGTTAGAATTTAAATTTTTGATTCAAAAATATCAAAATTTTTTTTAAAACAAAGAAATTATCAAACAGAAAGATCACTGGAAACAAGTGATAAAATTATTGATTTAACAAACAATAACAGACAGTAAATTTTTCGTAATCGAGTTATGTAAACATTTGTCATTAGAATAAGTTATGTAAACACTGTATGATAACAAACAACATATTAATTAATTTTTAGTTTAGCTTCGTAATACCTCACTATAATAATATTTCTGTTCGCATTCATTGAGGAAAGTAATGGAAAATAGCATCTTAGAACAAAGGTTACAGAGACTCTAAGTAAATAAATTGGACTTTTAAAAACATTGATGCAGAATAATAAGTTTTTCAAAGTGTATAAATAGCGACCCTTTTTTATTGTAAAACATTTAAGAGGACCGAAAAACGAGGGCATTTAAAATTACTAATAATAAAAAACGTTAGTAATGTGCAATGTGGCATAGAAATTGTAAAATAGTCTTTAAAATAATAATTTTAAAACAATGGTAAAAATTTTGCTATGCATTTGACGTAATAAAAATGTGATCTGATGTAATAGAACTAGTGTTTTATTGCATTATCTAATTATACAGCCAACTAATATATTGAATAATAGTACCAAATGTGATGAAAAATTTATGTAGGTACACAGTTGTGTGTTCAATTGATTTATACACCTTAGAAGAACATCTTATAAAAAATGAAAATGCAAATGCTAAAAAGCTGTTAGAAAATGGATATAAATGATTATAAGAGTTCGAATCTCTTACCTGAGCACTTTTTTTCATTAGCTTCGTACCATTTATTCTAATTTTACTTTGGTAAAAGAGGTTTTCTATTTTACTGAAAAAAGATAAAATATTGTCAATAAATATTAATTTTAAAGTAAATCTTGTTTTGTTATAGCAATAATTTTCATAAAAAAACTTGATTTATACAATTTAAGAAAACCATTCTATTGCGGATATATGGAATAAAGGTACGTAACATTTTCAATATTAAGGAATAGATGAAAATTAAAAAAATGGAACAATACAGTAAGAGCTTGATCGAACTTAAGTCAATTGGTTAATTCCATTCAGACTCTAAAAGCTCTTTTAATAAAACTTATTAACTAAGAAATAATCAATGAAATTTCCAAAGTATTTTAATCAAAGTTGTATGTCGGCAACCTCCGCACTTTAAAGAAAACTAAGAATCTGGATAAAGCCTTTTGTCTAAGAGAAATTGGATTGCTGAATTTTCTAGCCTGAACAGCATTTTCTGGGCTTAAGAGATATCGAAACAAGAACATAACCTTAATTAAAATAAAAAGCAAGAAAACAAGAAATGGCTCATTGGAAAATTTGACAAAACCCAACCTTGCTCTGAAGAATATTTGCCGCTAAAATGCAAAAAAAAGAAGTCTGCAAAAAATGGAAGCAGGAATTGTAGTGTTTATTAAATAGTTATGAGCTTAATAATGTTTTCAATGCACAAGGAGACTGCATTTTTTTAAGTGCCTTTCTGACAAGACGCTAGTTTACCAAAATAAGAAATGTTACTGCTGGGACGTTTAATTTATACCGAAATCCATTATTAAGTGAAACTCAAATAATGAGCTATACCATTCACCTGTGTCAGCCAAATAAGCAAGAAAATGAATAAATAATCTTTGATCTTTCATAGAAAATTGCAGTAACGAGAAAATACTTTCATCATATAAATATAAATGAAAATTCAAACATAAATGAAAAATCATAAATGCATTATGCTCATGATTTTTTATAAGGTTGTGAATACCATTTTAATAACATACACAATTTTTTTATCAATGCTGAAAATGTATTATTAACGTGCAGTTACGTAAAATTTCTTCAATGATATATTCATTGAATGGGTAGACTAGTAGTGATATAGACTCCAGGTCAATTGACAAACTTGTAAACTTTTACAGAAAATATGAACAACTAGACATTTTGTAGAGAATGTCCTTTTAGCGACACAACACACTCTTTAAAACGCACTCATTATGGAGAATTAAAATAGGAAACAATCTTCCAAGGAATAAAAAAATACTTTTCAAAAACAAATTAATTTTATTTAAGAAAATAACTTCTTAAATTGCAATAAAAATATCCATAAGCCTGAGCAATAAAGATAGCCTATGTTTTACTATGGAGCATGGTTTTTCATCATAATCAATTCTACAGACATACTTATTTCTGAATTGAAAATTAGAATTTCAGAGACTTGGTAAATTTCATTGTAGAATTGAGTTATTTAAATTAATTTATGGTCATAAATGTCCTAACATGTCTAATTTCCTAATATGGATTGACATTGTATACTACATATTGTGAATTCATATATTTCTAGACCCAAAATGTTAGGGCATTTGTGCAATTTCTTATTAAATGTGGCATTTTCATTATAGGATTTCATAACCTCGTGTGTTTAACAAAATCAATAGTTTTGCATCTTAAAGAATCTTACGAAATGTATGTGATTTTGAGATCAATTTCTTAAAAACAATTCAGAAAACATACTTTCTGGCGATTTTAAGAGCAGATTTTAATATAAGATCTGTTCTCATTGAAGTCAGATTCAGTGTGACCACCTTCGAATCTTTGTTAAGTGTATCATCATCGTTCCAGTTTACGTGTTCTTCATCATCGGAATCAGTATTCACCTGTTTGGAAAAAAATTAAGCTTTAAATATATGATTTGAAGAGCACCAATGAATAAACATCGATTTACAAAAACCATGCTCACAATTTTACGTTTCCCATCTTGTTTGCCATGTTTATCCCTTACACTTACGGTAAAGTTTTTTACTTTATAAAGGAATGTAGAATTCGATACACAACTGTACCGGCAATATATTGAACATGGAGAATAATAAGTGTTAAGAATTTTTATACTATTAAAGCATCTCGGTTGTTGTCTAAACATGCATTTAGTTAAGCTTATTTGGTGCCTATTTATTATATTTCTAAGAGACATTTTTTAAATTAATGAAAGTAAGGTTGGAAAAATTGTGTAATAAACGTAACTATTGACAGTTGACAGCTACTGTCATAATGACGTTGGCTACGTTCCATTCGCCGCCCGCAACATTCGCCGACGTCCACGATCGTATCCATTCCACTAGCTTGCCAGCGTTGCAACTCGACATCGGTAGGTTGCGAACGAGATATAAAAACGATCCAGTTCATTAAATCTGTATCTATCTATCTTCCGTGATCCAAATGTATCAGTAAATCATTTAGTTAAAATTTCATTTCAGTCTACTTCGAAGCGCTCTCGAAAATACTCTGTCAGACAGTACTGATTCAGTTGTTAGTTCTAAGATTCTTAGAAAGGAGACAAAACAGTTCGACCAACGCATATAATACGAGTCACGTCACTCAAGCAGAGTACTGTTTTATTCAATGGCCGTGACAGTAAAATGAAAGTTGAGTATTGCCGTAAAGCACAATTTGTTTTGGAATAACTACGTCAAGATAATAATAAGCACACAACGAACAAGGCGACCTAAAGCAAATTTTATGTTCGTGAACCTAAAGTAAAATTTGCTTTGATTATCACAGTCTGAATAGGTTGATATTGATTGCTGCGAATAAGTCAAAAACAAAACAAATAATTGAAGGTAACAAAAATATCGGTTATTAGAATTATTATTATTTAAAATATTTGAAAACTGATGGAATATGATGCGTTATTGAGGCGTTCATTACCATTGTATAGACACTTTTCTACTTCCGTCTCCTTTGCAAAAAAGTTTATAATTTTGTTATGCTTAGTTAAATTATACGTTTATTGTTTTTTTTTATTTTGTTGGATATTTGTTGTATATATATGTCATTTTTTTCGTAAACTTAAAAAAGGTATAGTTATTGCATAACATTCATTTTTCCTATCTCGTTCATCATTCAGTTATTTATTTTATGCGTAATTAGGCAAACTATTTTGTAAGTCGTCGTGTAGGTATAATATGAAATGGATGTATTTGTGGAAAAAAAGCAAAAAAAAACGGTGTCTACTTTTGACAATTTACTTACAAAAGGTGCATTTGTGTGAAATATTTCGATGTGTAGTGACACAGTCAAGAACAGAACGAATAAGTATTGTTTTAAACACGCTTATTTTAACGAGATTAAAATGAATAAACTCGAAACGCCAAAGAATTGCGAACGCAATTCATTGTACGACGGTAAGTGCCAATTATATAATGGTTTTTATTGCGCTTACTGCTTCTAACATATAACATCGCTATTATGCGGTATCGTGCTCTCTCTTACCTTTGATCGTCTATTTAGTACAAGTTTCCTTCTTGTTTAGAAACCTATGTAATGGTTTGCTAATACAATGGCAACTAAATTTATAGTGTGATGAGATTTTAAACATAAAATAAAAAATGTGCATTAGTTGATAGTCATTGAGATCATAACGAAGTGCAATTTTACATTATCTTTAACTTGCTAAAGCTAGTACTAACGCGTTTTTAGACTAGCTAGGATCAGCATAACGCAGCGCAAACCTTTTATATAAGACGGCAAGGCGCTGTTTAGTTTTTAAACAGTAAGAGAAACCAAAACCACCAGTGTTTCCAACTAAAGATTTATATTGTTTATTTTCCACAGATAGACAATTTAACTTACATTATTGAATAGATTACAAATAGATAGATTATTTAATAGATAAGTCGTATATTTTATTTCCTTTTTTTACTTTTATTTTAGTTGAACAGCACCACCCCTCACCAAACACTGCAGTTTTTGGCGATCTAGACTGTTTATGTAGATTTAGATAAATAGTTGATTTTATTTTTCTTCTCATCGTACAACACGCAGCAGTATAGTTAGGTTAAGTTATTGATACATATAAATATAGTTCACGTTTGTGTACATAAACGACAAACAATACGGTTTTTTATTAGAAACCGGCAAAAACATTTGATTAGCACGTAAAGCAATGAGTGCAACGGACTATTCCCTACTCGAGAAGGGGGTGGGGGGAGACCTCGATCATTTATTTGTACCCAGGGACCTCCAAAAAAAAGTGCTGGCTGAGGAAGATTTAATAGCGATAACTAAAGCGGTATGTGTTTTAAACGCAACTGAAGAAGGGCCACATTCATCCATGAGAATCGAGATTGCACACAATGAAGAGGAACTGGAGGACACTGAGGAGCGAGAAGAGGACGAAGACAGGGAGGAAACAGAATACCGATCCCCACCAAGAAGCATAAAAGATCAAAGGAACCCATGACTTCTAGAAGCTCGAGCCACATCGAGGAGGCTAAGCTGCTAATTGAGGAGGTAAACATCGATTTGGCAGCTCCGACTAGGACTCCAATTAGCACTAAGGGAAAGGCATGACCTCCCAGCGAACAACTATCCAACAAAGTTACAGCACTGCCCTGACTGCTGATCGCCCTGTGTTGAAATCCCTGATCAAGGAACGTATCCCCGTAGTTCAAAGGTACCCACAACCAAGACGATCTTCGTCTTCGACGAAAATAAAGAAAAACCGTGGACGAATGCCCTACTTCCGGACCAGCTGCTAAAAGAAATAAAGCCGAAAGAAATAAATAAATAGAACGGTACCTATTGGGAATGGTGGAGTCGTCATAGAGGCCAGGGATGCGGAGAGTGCGCAACAACTACAGTACCATTGAAAATATGAAGATCCTGAATATTTCACTGAGAAAGGACAGACTAACCCTGTTGGGTGGAAGCCTTGGATGGTAGTGACGGGACTCCATTAGGGGACCTTCGAAAAATATTCGACGAAAATGTGTTTTTTAATAAAAATATTGGTAAAATACAGTGTTCAATAAAATAAATTATGATAAAAATGTTACTTACAATGGAAATAAAATTAATCCAAATTAGACAAAGTAACAATGTCTTCAAATTATCCATAATTTTTGTGTCGGATGTAAATTTACAGACGACGATGCATTTCTTCGAATAACCTGCTCTCTCAAAAGATTTCTTTTTACGGATTTTGTCAACAGCCTGTATCGTTTCTTGGATTTAATGTCGTTAACCTTAAAAAATCAAATTAAGAATGTGAGTTAGCGTGCAGTATTGTATAAAAAGTGCGAAAAATTGAGTAGATTTAGTTTAGTGATAAGTTGGAAATGAGTAATATTATTTTATCTTGCTGAATATACTTCACATTCTACGTTCGAATGTGGCAGAGATGAAATTTCCAACATGAATTTCAATAGTTCTGTAAAATATGTTACTGATTATTTTTTCAAACTGCGCCACCTAACATAAAAAGTTATATATTAAAATTGTAATTTTTACAAACATTAAAACACTTTAAGAAATGAAATAGTTGTTACGTTGTGCCAAAACCACCCGGTGAAGTTTATTATGATTTAATATTTCTTTCTTTTGGACTGATTCAGGAGCAAATCTCGGCAATTCACTTGTACTTATTTGCTATACATTTTTCGGGACTTATTTAGAGATTGATATTTGGACTTTGTCATTAAGGGAATATCGCTTTCGAATATCTGCGTGTGCTTTTATGATAAACTGGCTATATTTCCTTCTTATATCCAATATAGTATGAGTATTTTCACAATTTTCTACCAGAAAAAAATGTTTTTGTACTCTAAAAGCCAGATAAATTTCTTTTGTGTTTTTGTAGTTCGTCTCATTAGCTGGGTTAATTGTTTTAATCGGTACAGAATTTACATATATTTCGGACATAATCAGTAGTAATAATTCTTGATCAAAATCATTTTGTTGTTTAATTCAATAATGACTGCATATTGAAAGTATTTAAGGCGCTAACAACAGCAGACTGGGCTTATTTAAAAAATAATTTAGCCAAAACTACTAAACTTATGGCCACGAAAACATATATAACATATATATGTTTTCGTGACAGTATTTCTTTCTTACAGTATTTCTAAAGTCCTGGTTGTTTCCAAAACATAACTGAAATATCTTTCCTGTCTGAAAAAACCAAAAAACATTCCTTAACATAAATTTTAAACAAAATTAACTCTTTTATTTATAAGACTTAATTATTAGAAATAAAATGACTAACTGTTCACATCTTATTAAGTTCTGGTTGCTTTTTTCATTTTCATTAATATATGATTTTAATAAAAAAAATAAGACATTTTTTCTCATAATAATACAAGACGCGTTTTGGCGATATCCATTGCTTCTCTTTTACTCGCCTGCCGACCAGGGTTGGCAGGCGAGTAAAAGAGAAGCAATGGATATCGACTTATTTTTAATTGGTTTGTCAAACTACAAATTTGTAACTTAACATTCTTTTATAGTACAATTTTACATTTGATTATAATATTTGGTTATAATATCTGTAATATTTTCACTTTTAATTCAAATTTTGTTGTATTCGTTATATTTGTTCGTAATAAAAGGAAATTATTTTAAAGATCGTTCTTGTATATTGGGTTGTAGCCGTAAACATTTCATGGTAAGTTGAAACTTATTAATTTGAAAATAACATCGAATCAATTATACATGTTGTTGTTAATATTGTTCAAACTCATCATCAAAATTACATTCGCGTTTTAATAATCAACAACAAAGACTTTTTAGAAAAGCTTTCTTTTTAGACAAGCGGATTGAAGAAATTACGGCATGTGGAGAATAGCAGACCTAGCCGCCGGCCCTCTCAAAAAAACATTACCATCATACGGCCCGACACCTAATAAAGGCTAAATATTAATAAAATTATCGTTTAATAAGTTTACTTATGAATTTGTTAAGTTGAAAGCTTTCTCTTCGTGAATCAATTAATTAATTTTATTACTATAAAATTATATAGTAGCAGTAGTAGTAGTAGTTACTTACTAGTAAGTTACACTAGAGGGTTAGCATAAGATTTCATAGATAGCTCACTGATTTCTAAAGAAAAAAACTTTCTATACAGTATATAATTTTGATGAAGCAATTATTACACAAACCAAAAAATTATACAAACCAAAAAGGAATCCACTTATAAATTTACAATATTATATATGTACATTGTTGGTTAAATAATTTGTTCTTTTATTTGCAGTTGGAGGTGGAATAAACAACCAAAACAGAAAGTGGTACAAAAATTGGACGAAGAAAGATGAAATGTTTTTTTTATTGTCATTGGAAGGTTTAAGTAATTTAGAGGATATTTGTTAAAAAGTAATTATTGAATCAGAACTAGAAGAAATGGCACAGATTTAGAATAGATGCAAAGTTGTTTGTCAATATTTAAGAATAGCTTCGAATTCCAAGTTCCTACAAAAGTTGTTCGCTGTACCATTGATAGGTATATTGCATTCGCTTTCAAAATTTGCCAAATTTGTTAAATTATACCAAATACTGCATGTGTATTAGGTTGCGCCTAGGCTTCGGATTAAAACAAAGGAATGTGAAAATGAGTTTTTAGTAATAATACTAACATATAATATACAACAACTACGAGTATATTGATTTAAAAGATAAAAATAAGGTGTTACTGCATCCAAGTGATTTGTACAGCTGAAGATGTAGTCATGTACTCAACAAAATAATTGATTTAATACGTATTATTTGTATTTTAGAAATTTTTCTGATTGTGTAAACAACACAGGAATAATTATGACATTCTTATCTACGTTTTGTACTTGATTCTTTATTAAGTGTTGTCGACTATTTATGGGGATATTAAACGAAATGTATAAGATAGATTAAGTAGGATATAGAAATTAGCCTATAATAAGTACAAAAATCTTTTAAATCAACAATTATGCCAGAACCGTATCCTGTTTATTCTTTTTATTCAGTACATAGTTTCAATTTCTTTGAAATAGTTTAAAAAATAGAAATTATCCCCCTGGTTTAGCATTTTCTTACATTTAGTAACACAAAACTGAAGTGTAATTTGCACGATAACAGCATTTTTTCTCTTCGTAAAGCGTAATTTCCAAAGTGAGTATATTTTATTCATTTCCTAGATTAATTGTTAAATTCAAAATAGTAGGAGGTCAATAATTTTGTGTTATTAAGATATAGAATAAAGCTGTAAGATATAGAATATTGATATTTAAAGGTTATGAATTACTTATACAAATAATGTATATGTCGAGTTAAATAAATGGATCTTTGTTAAAAACTCTTAAGAGTTATAATACAGTAAACAGTAAAAGGAGAGTTAACAATTTATTTAATGAAAATTCGTATCGCAATTGAAAGTATTAGTATATTATTTTAATGGTAGAAGCTAGTTAAGTTCATCTTGATATGTAAAAGCGGCAGATATTTGTAAAATAAAAACGTTCATTCAATACGTGGCCACTAAGTTTTTTGTTGGTATTTTAGTTATGTCGCTCGAACTAGCGAATTTTTTTCTAATAAAGTTTTTTAATTTCAGAATTGTTGTTTCAATTGTACGTATTTTATAACCTAATATGTAAGAAAAGTACACCTGTCAAAAATACGAGTTGCAGCGAGTGCTCAGCAAATGAACATTCGCTGCAACTTCATTAGACTGGGCAATAGGGGAATATACAAGCTTAGTACTTGAAAACGCGAAAGTGCTATCTCGCTCGCACAATTGCTTGAAGTTAACCATCTATTTAGTATATGATCTGTGCTGCCAACCGGCAGTGTGTGCTGGGGCGTGGTGTTACGTGGTGTTCCCACTCGCTCTAACCAATAAAAATAAAAAGCGGTCCAAATAAATTAATTGTAATATTGGGTTTGGATCTGTGTTTTAATATCGTAGATATAAGTGCAGTTTAGCACCAATGATATTTTGACATTTTTTTCTTGGCAGGACATGAAAGAATAGAGGAGATTAAATAAATATGGGATACCATTTTGCTAATGCAATATTAATCAGACATATATGTTTAGAAAACAAAGTAACAGTCTTATATTTTTATTGATAAACTACATTATCAAATTTGACTATTAAAGAAAATTGCAAAATGGGCACTAATTATGGAACAGGTACTCAAATATGGGCTATAGACATGAACTTAATTATCTTTTAAGAAAATAACAATAATAAATGTTTATCTTGTAAGAGATCATTGTGATTACTTTGGTGAGTGTAAACAATTGCTTAATTCACTTGCAAACATCACACGTCCAAAAGTTAAACTCTGGCCCAGCACAGTCATTATGTGTCCAGAGCCCAGACGTCAAACATTTGATCCACAGTTCTCCTCGTGTGTCTTCGGAAAAAAGTTGCTGACAGAACATACACACTGCATCTGCAGAGTCAGGAGCTCTATCTTTTATGGCTTCATTGTCTGAATCAAAGTGGATTTCTCTTCACCTTAACTGTCAATCACTTCATTGTCATTAGTCTTTGTTTCTTGGGTTACCTTTCTTTTCTTTGGGTTTCTAGTTTTTATTTTCTTTTATTTTTCAATTTTCTTCTTATTTTTTTTTCAATAGGGTCATTTCTATAGGGAGACAACGTTATAACAGAGGCCACAACAGCTTTTCTACCCCTATTAGATGACTTTTTGATTTTTATTTGGTATGTAACTTATTTTATAAGGAGATACTAGACCTAGGTTGTTGCGATGGTCGGAGTTGCGATGGTAGGAGTAACGTGAAATCACCTTCACCTGTTAGAACTTTCGTGTAAGCTCTTCCAAACAGTTCTACAATATCAAAACGGCTCAGTACTATGTTTTTATTTCTGAGTCAGGTTCGTATTTCTTCATCTTTTTAATGGCCTCATAAAAGTTTTGTCTAGTGGCTGCAGCTTGTGGGTTGTGCGAGGTGGTAAAGATACAATGTCAACGTTATTCTCTCTAGCCAGGTCTATTACTTTAATGTTCCAGATGTGACTGAAGTGTCCATCTAATATCAGTAGAACTGATTCTGGTTTTGGGTTTGTGTGTTTTATGAAGTGTTTGAACCAATCTGTAAATATATTTATTTGAATCTAGCTAGATGGATGTGCAACTCCTTCAGCTCCGAAAAGACAAACTCTCATCAGTTAGGAATTCATGTTTTTTCCCGGGAAAATTATGAACAGAGGTACAAAATGACCAGTGGCATGTACATTACAATTGTAAGCAGGAATTCCCTTTCAAATGTGTTTGAAGCTATTTGCCTCTTTCCTCCGTGTCCAATTACTTCTGGAATTTTACTTTGGAGAAATGTCAGGCCTGATTAATTTAGGTTGTAAATACGATTTAGCGGATAGTTATTTTTCTCGTACATCTCTTCCAGAAGTCGAAAAAACTTGTAAACTTTTCTTTGTTAAAGCCAAATGGTCTTACAAACGACGTTCCTGTAGGCCTTCTAACTGACAGTTTGTATTTGTGACGTTTCAGAAATAATCATGTTTTTCATGCTATGCCAGATTCATGGAATAGATTAGCAAGTTATTACGTGTTGCTAACATATATGCTATTCTGCGAAGATATGTCCTTGTCAATCCATAAAATTTGCTTTCCATCGTTAAAACATATTCTATTAAAATGTTTTCCAACTATGAACCCAACACTGTTTTTCTACCTAATGTCGTGGCAGCCGCTTCTTCAGGAGTAAGTTCAGATTTCAGGCTTAAGCGTTGCAAAGTCGTTCTTGGTTCTATGAAACTTTTTGCTGCTTTTAAGGTATCCATTTTCTTCGCAAGAACCTTTTTTATAGCTTTAACCATTTTTACTTCATCCGAATTTTTCCTTGGTTCTTTTGATTATGTCGGCAGCATTTTGAAAAAAAACATGTAAGTATACTTTAGAAAGAAATGTCCGACCACCTTAATACTACTTACTAAATATGGGCTAGACCATATTTAGGACCATAGCCCATATTCGACATTCTTGACCTAAATAAACTTGACTTCGTATTTTACAAGCCATACATCACAAGCAATTAATTGACCAAAAAACATAAATTTTTAAAATCAAACATATAGTTACAGTATGTAGACCTAATTTTCATCAATAAAATAACATACTTTTACGTACCTCGAAAGTTTTTAACTGTGGCGAAACAACACAATCTTACCTTGGCGGCAGCCCTATACATATATATATATATATATATATATATATATATATATATACATATATATATATATATATACATATATATATATATATATATATACATATATATATATATATATATATATATATATATACATATATATATATATATATATATATATATATATATATATATATATATATATATTGAAATCGACTTAATTTCATTCATTCGATTACTTGATGCATATCGCTTATTCCTTATAGTAAATATTTTAGTATGTAAACTCTTAACGAAATATTAATGGACAAAATAATTCAAATACTTGAATTATTTCGTCCATTCGCTTGTTACTTATAATTTCACATAAATACACTTTTGCATTTATAATATTAGCTAGGATTATAATATTAGTTAATATGAGGTTTCCAGGCATGGAGTTATGCTTACGTTATTTTCCGACAAGCTTATTATCACTGGGAAAAAATCACGTTGCTCACTTATGACGTGAACCAAGGGCAAACAAACACACTTCCGCATTTATAACGTTATTGTAGGTAGAATTCTAAATTAAGGATTAAACTGAGTAATTCTGTTGTTCCTTTATATTGCGTATGTAACGATTCAAAAAATCACGTTGGCCCATTGCTTCCTTATTTACTCAGTGCACTTTTTCAGTTTCAAATATGAATTTTGTTGTGACGAAAGTATCCTATGTCATTTCCCGACTTTAGGTATTCATTTCCCGAAAAGAAATAGAACACAAAAATATTG